>CM065736.1:19038989-19173414 GCA_033310375.1 Conus canariensis | reverse complement strand
GTTTCATCGTGCTGGATTAAGTATACTGTGTGTGTGTGTGTGTTGTGTGTGTGTGTGTGTGTGTGTGTGTGTGTGTGTGTGTGTGTGTTGTGTGTGTGTGTGTGTGTGCGCGCGCGCGAGCGCGCGCGCCGCGCATGTGTGCGTGCGTGCGTTTGCGCGTGCGTGCGTGCGTGCGTGCGTGTGTGTGTGTGTTGTGTGTGTGTGTGGTCTGTGTGTGTGTGTAGCCTTTTCATTCGCGCAGCATATCACCAATATTCCCATCATGCTTGGACTTCTTTCAGACTTTTCATTCTTTCTTTCTTTCCTTTCTCTTCTTTCCTTTTTTTCTCTTTCTTTCCTTCGTCCTTCCTTCCTTCCTTCCTTCCTCCTTCCCTTCCTTCCTTCCATCCTTCCTTTCTTTTGTCATTCCTTCCTTCTTTCTTTCTTTCTTCTTTCTTTTTTTTTTCAAAGACAACTTTGGCCTCAGTGAGGGAGAGGAACAGAGGACAGGGCAAATGAAAGGGTTGGGGCTGTGGGTGTGGGTGTGGGTGTGGGTGGGGTGTGGGTGTGGGTGTGGGTGTGGGTGTGGATGGGGTGTGGGTGTGGGTGTGGCTGTGGGTGTGGGTGGGGTGTTGTCAACCAATCAGAAACACGCAAGAACATCGCCAGCCGTTGACAACTCAAACGATGTGAACGGCTCTACTGTTTATGACAGCTCGTTGCTGTCATTGTCGTTGTCGTTGTGATGACAGGGCAGCAACAAATACAGGTGTAGCGTATGCATGAAATTAATTAACAACGTACAATGATAACCATGAAGACGTCATTAAATTTGTCTATCATTCTTGTATGATCATCGAGATCGAGATGGAAAGATGATGATGTATATGATGATGATGATGTATATGATGATGATGATGATGTATATGATGATGATGATGATGATGATGATGATGATGATGATGATGATGATGGTGTATATGATGATGATGATGATGATGATGATGATGATGATGATGCTGAACACGAGACCACCACGACAACGACGATGATGACGACGACGACGACGATGATGATAATGATGATGATCATGATCATGATCATAATAATGATCATGATCTGTATATCCAAAGCGACTCAAGAAGGGACTCTAATGAACTATGATTATCTTCTTTGAAACATGTCATCAACAGTGGCAAAAAATAAAATAAAATACAAGTACCATAATAATTCTTGTTGCTCTTTATAATCATTGTTTTTCTTGTTTTGTTGTTATTGTTATTGTTGCTTGGTGTTAACATTTGAATAACAGTGACAAGCAACAATGTAATCAATTGAAGCATTCTCGGCGAACGAGATCTTCATTAATGCCAACATTAGTATATTAATATTCAATTATTATACCACGATAATGGTGTAGAAGGTGGTTCTGAAGGTTGGGGGGGGGGGGGGGGGAGACAGACAGACAGACAGCCACATGTTGAAGGATAATACTGACAGTGAAGAAGAGAGAGAGAGAGAGGGGGGGCGCGCGCGCACACACACACACACACACACACACACACACACACACACACACACACACACACATACAGAGAGAGAGAGAGAGAGAGAGAGAGAGAGAGAGAGAGAGAGAGAGAGAGAGAGAGAGAGAAGCAAGTAAACAAATGCGTTATCATCACTTTATTCAGTAATGCAAAAATGACAAGGTCACACCCTCGCACGAACAGCTGGCGTGGATAAAACCTCTGTCACATTCACGCGTGAATGCTTTGACACATTTTAAGCAATTATACAGACAACGGCAGGATATTTATTGTCACGCCAGCATGCTCTGGTACCCAGTGAGACCAATGGCACCATTTGGGCAATTTACACTTTTTACACTGGAACATCCTTCATTCCCTTTTCAACAATACAAACTGCTCTTAAAACGTTTAAGTATTATATCCGCCAAACATGAACAAACGAGTCAAAAGACAAAACATGACGCGTTTTGATACCGTAGATCTTCTTCAGACAAGATATAAAAAAAAAAACCACTCAGGTCGAAACGCGTCGTGTTTTGTCTTGTGATTGGTTTGTTCATGCATGGCAGGTGTAGTACGTAAAACTTTTCAAGATTTGTTGAGATTTCTGCCTGCAGTCACTTCACTTTGCAGTTAAATCTAAACTGCGTTCAAATCGAAAAATTAGTGCCAGTGTTATAGTCACGAAAGAAGAGTTCACGTATGTTGAAAACATCGGAGCATTAGTGTGTTTTGTAGTAAATGTGTCAACAGCCAGCAGCACAATGCTCAAAGACGTTGATGTATTGGAATGTGAGCAATAAACAGAAATACGGGGCCGCGAAACGTAGAAACAAATGAATTACAAAAACACAACGCGTTTCGACCTATTGGGTCTTCTTCGAGCATGACAAACAACATTCAAATCAAGGAAAACAAAAGACGACGAGACAGTCATTTATCTCTTCGATGTAGGTGCAAGGATTGGCTTGGGCTGAACAACTGAAATTATGGAATGGAGCTGGGGGGGGTGGGGGGGGGGGGGGGGGGGGGAGGGGGGGGTAGGTTGAAGGGGAGAAGATACATGTTAAAACAATGGAAATAGTATTACATTTTGAAAAAGTAATGATAATAAAATAATGATAATAATAATTTTGGAAATGTGAAAGATTGTCAATAAAAAAAAGTATGCAAATAGTTATAATAATCACAGTCATAAAATTGGTGATAATGATGATAGTAATATGGGAAATGGTAAAGACAGTACTGGAATGTGTTCATAGCAAGATGTATAATCTCCAAAGCAGCTGACATGTTGGTGTGCATTCAAAGCTACCTGTACAGTCTTCAGTTGTGTTGCTGTGTTGGATGCATTCAGATCCAGGTCCAACATGTGCCGGTCACAATGGTGTGAAAGGAGATCTGAAAATGAGCGGATGCTTGGTGTTTTCCTCTCTCTCATACTCAGGTGCTGAGTTATGAATGAGATTGTATCGTGATTGCCTTTGTATTAAGTTTTTGTTTGCTGTTTTACACACATACACGCGCGCACGTGCACACACACACACACACACACACACACACACACACACACACACACACACACACACACACACACACACACACACAGAGAGAGAGAGAGAGGAGAGAGAGAGAGAGAGAGAGAGAGAGAGATGAAATATTATAGTGCCAAGACTGAAATATAAATGCTTCAAAAAATCTTGTGTTATTCAAAAGCACCTAAACAATCCTTAAAGAACTTGATCTGTTGGACTCCATTCAAACCTCGCTATAAAATACCTTCAGTACTTAATCTATTGGAAGCAAAGAAATTAAAAGGCATTCATTTATCCTTTGTTTTTGTTTTTTTCGGAGAGGGTGGGTTGAAGATCCCCCTCCCCACCAATCCGCCTCTGTGTCCAATGAAAGCAGTAGATAATGTCGTTTTGGAAACAGTTTAAGTTCGCTGTGTGCTGTAAAACATGGCCGTTTTTGATGACTACTGTAATGGATTCCTAAGACCTCCCGCAGGACATAAGGTCACTAATGTGACAAGATGCTGAAATCACGCTTAAAGGTATATTATTGTTAACTTTTCTGTACATTTTGCTATCATTAGCGAAAACACGTTTCGTGGACTGTATATAAGGTTCTTCTGTCAGGTTGTCAATGAAGACGAGGACGAAGAGTTGATGCCTGGCAGAACCGCACAGATGTCTTCGAGGGATCCAGATGGTACCCAGTGTAGCCAGTTCCCTCGGAGGTGATACTGCTGCAAAGTGCAGGGCTTACTGGTAAAACATCACTTCGGTTATCACCCTTGTAACAAATAATGTGCATGCCCACGTGATGATCCCAGAATATGCTTTGAATGACACATATGCGTCTACATGCTGATCGCAGACAGCCTGTTTGGAGTGACACATACACATCCGCATGCTAATCCTACAGAACATTCCTTAAGTGACACATTCATGTCTAAATGCTGATCCCAGAGTTAGTATAAACTGACTGGCACATAGATACCTGTGCGCTAATCCTAAAGAACGTTGTTTAAGTGACACATAAATGTTTAAGTATTGATCCTAGACAACATACTTTGAGTGACATATACATTTCTACATGCGGATTATTATTATTATTATTATTATTATTATTATTATTATCATTAACATAATTATTATTCTTATCATCAACATTTATCATTGTTGTTGTTGTTGTTGTTGTTGTGTTGTTGTTGTCGTCGTCGTCGTTGTTGTTGTTGTTGAGAATACATACATAGCATCTAATCGCGGTTAGAGATCCAGCTCGAAGTGTCTTATAGTCTATCCTCTTGTTTACAAAACTAGTCGCTTACTTGGGTAGAGCCGATTGAAAAGCTGCCTGCTGACGCTAATTATTTGTTTCCCGTGTTATGCGATCAGTATCAGTCACTCAGATTTTTATTCATCCCTTGGATTCTTCAGGGATGATGCATGCGATGTGTGTAGGCCTACACAGAGTTGATCGTCAAATTGACTTTTTCTTCCAAGGATTAATATTGGTGGCCGATTGAGTTTTACGCATGCGCAAAATGTTACCCATGGGTCCACACTCGGAACCTCAGCATATAGTCTCATTCGATCAACGTTTTGGGAGATGGAGTCAGATCCGATGTTAACTCCGAGAAAAAAAAAAAAAAAAAAAAGATTCCTCCAGTACCAGAACAGCCATGGCAGAGATTCGAACCCGTGATCCGAATTACAGGATCACTGTACTACCCGAGCAATTTCACCCCCCAAACCATATGTACCCCCCCCCCCCCCCCCCCCCCCCCCCCCCCCCCCCCCCCCCCCCCCCCCCCCCCCCCCCCCCGGTTTCAAGTTATTCAGCGTGCCCCGCCGACCAAAGAGGACCCTTTGAAAGCTGTACACCCCACAAAAGGCGCGAAAATCTGTTCTGAACACAAACAACAACAAAAACAAACACCACACAACAGTCTACAACATATTCACACCAGTTCCTGATCTAACGGATAAATCAGACGCATCCTTGAGGCGTAGTACCGAAGTAGGTCGAACAGAGGACAACACGGGCGGTAACTCGGAGTAAACAAGTGGCTTAGTTAAACAGCCACTGTTGCATGGTGCTTGGGGTCATGTGCGGTTTGTGACACTGAATGGGACAGAAAGCAGCAGTCACTTCCAAGCCTAGTCCAGAAATATCTAAAGGCCATGACTATGCCTTACAGAAGCACGATCGCACGCGTGCATACAAACGCACGCTCGCACGCATGCACCCACGCACACACACACACACACACACACACACACACACACACACACACACATTCACATACACATACACACACACAGTGGCGCGCGCGTGCACGCGCGTGCACGCACACACACACGAACGCACGCACGTATGCACGCACACACACGCATATACACACATTCACAGAGAGAGAGAGAGAGAGAGAGAGAGAGAGAGAGAGAGAGAGAGAGAGAGAGAGAGAGAGAGAGAGTTCAAACGACGAGAAGATACAAATGTGAAGACAGATCTACAATGATAGAAAGCGTCTTGATAGTCTATGTCAACACCCACAGTGAGAGAAAGGTGTTGATTGTAGCAGCAGTAGCAGCAGCAGCAGTGGTAGTAGCAGCAGCACTCGCAACAGCAGCAGCAGTAGAAGTAGCAGTGAGAGCAGCAGAATGGGAAATTAATCAGCTGTCTTTTTGCATCCAGCCGTCGGTAATAGAAATGAATACATAAACATTAATATATATCTTGGTGGAAGGGGGGGGGGGGGGGGGTGTCACAAAGGAAACAGGCCCTCAAATGTAAATTTCAGGGAAACAAACAAACTAAATTACGTCTTGGTGAAAAAAGCTCAACTGATGTACACACGACATGAGAGAGAGAGAGAGAGAGAGAGAGAGAGAGAGAGAGAGAGAGAGAGAGAGAGAGAGAGAGAGAGAGAGAGAGAGAGAGCACACCTAGTAACAATTACTTCATCAAAAAGATGATGTACACTAATAATGACAAGGGACAATGTTGTTTTATAACTGAACTTCTGTTACTTTTTTTTGCCTCAGAATAACATAAAGGAGAGAGAGAGAGAGAGAGAGAGAGAGAGAGAGAGAGAGAGAGAGAGAGAGAGAGCACATAGTGACAATCATTCATCAAAAAGATCATGTACACTAACAATAACATTAGGGACAACGATCTTTTAAGACAGAACCTCTCTCAAAACTTTGTATCAGAATAACCTGCGGTAAAGACGCGCGCGCGCGCGCGCGCGCGCACACACACACACACACACACACACACACACACGAGGAGAGAGAGAGAGAGAGAGAGAGAGAGAGAGAGAGAGAGAGAGAGAGAGAGACTTTTGCTGGATCCCGTCTCACTGTGGGATTTTTGGTAATGAGTGGGCTGACCGGGCTGCCAGAAAAGGAGCACGAAAGCCCGATGAATCCATAGAAATCAACATTCCTCTGTGTTTATACGAAGGATATGGTCTCTTAAAAAAGACGTGTACTGAAAAGGTTTATGAAGCCTACAAAAACTTGGTTCTTATTAAAAGACATCCACCTCACTCCAAACTGCTCTGCTGTGACAAATCCCAGTCAGCTACTTTTTCTTCTAGCAATGCGGCTGAAAGTGGAAAGATTACCTATCAATTGGCCAACACAAACGTACTTGAAAAAATAAACGAAAACTTGAATCCCTGTTTTACAGGCTTAAGCTAAACGCTTTCCGTACAAAATTTCGCAAAAATTTAAATTGCATCTGCGGAGCAGTTGAAAGTTTCACAACCCAGCATCTTCTTTTCCACTGCGCATATTTCAAAAATGAAAATCCTGACTGCCTGCGACTTGATGGCACGTGTATTTTCCAGAACTTACAAGGTCTTGTTTCTTTTGTTAATTCCTTGATGATGAGTCCAATGGGCTCTTTTTTGTAACAAGTGTTCCTACAGATATGAGCGCTTAACATTTTGGTTATACCAGATATCCTGTACTCTTTTATGTTTTAATACTTGCTTTGTGCTAATGTTTAGCCTAGTTGTAAAGAATTTTAGTATGAATCACTATAGCTAACTGCTCGTAAGAAATCTCTTATCGGTCCATCAACACACACACACACACACACACACACACACACACACACACACACACACACACACACACACACACACACACACACACATACACACACACGCACGCATGCATACACACGCTATTTCCCTAAATCTGTCAAAAATCACTTTATGTGAATAGACGTTAAATTGAAGAACGAACGAACGAACGAACACGAGAGAGAGAGAGAGAGAGAGAGAGAGAGAGAGAGAGAGAGAGAGAGAGAGAGAGAGATTTTATGAGATTGTATTAATACAGACATGCAAAAGTCTCCAGTAACTGTACGGTATTTTCTTTTGAAATTACTCAGAGTGACCTGTAGAAAATAGATTCCACAGTAAACCACGCGAATAGGACTACTGAAGATTTGATTTAAAGAGATCTATTCCGGGGAGGGGTAAAAATTTTGTGAGCATGACGATCCTCATTACAAGAACTGAAATTCGTCAAGAATATTGATCTGAACGAGCATGCCCTGACCTGATTTTGAGCACAAAGACTGCTCTGTTGTAGGCTTGTTTTAATTTTAATCTGGAATGAAAAGTAACTAATTTGGCATGGTCAGAATAACATAATGTGGACGATTTCAACAGATCTAATTGTAGAACTCGCCCATGAAGGCTAACAGCGGGGGTTGCTAGAAATGCGCGTGGACTTGCTGAGCTTTCTTGTAGAAATTAACGAACAAGTAGGATAGGTCTAACTCTGGCTCCCACGATGAAATAGACGCCCTTACTTCCAAACGAATGCTGCATACGGCACCGAATCGCATAGCAGAAATGACAACACAGAGAACAAACAAGGGGACGTCTCCTTGATTGTTCTGTGTGCTCTGTGTTGTCATTTCTGCAAGGCGATTCGCTGTCATAAGCAGCATTCGCTTAGAGTTAATTAGTGCGTCTATTTATTTCATCATGGGAGTAATAGTTACCCTACATGTTCGTTAATTACTGTTTACAATCCCCTGCCTCATCTAAGATTTCCTTTCTTGTTGTAGAAGCGTCATTAAGCATTGGAAATATTTTGCGAGACCGGATGTTCAGGAAGTGTGCATTTCAGATAGTAGGTCGGCCTATTTTGCTGTTGTTTTACAAAAAACAAACAAACAAACAAACAAAAAAAGCTTTCCAGGTTATCAGACCTTGATAACTATAATCAATATGTACTGAATTGAAATGACGTGCCGGTTGGCTTTGTAGTCTCAATATATACCATACACGTATTAGCCTACAAATGAATTCAATTGCTTAATTTTGTAATGAGTGTACTGCAGACTTCGGTATGTAATCTTGAAATGATTACTCGTCAAATAAAAGAAAAAAAAAGTGCAAATGTGTGTCCAGATAATTTTTAAACGTGCTTGTATTTTGTTCAGCTTTGCATAATTCTGTTAAAAATTGTCCATAAGCTTCATATGTGAGAGCTTCCAAAAGGTCGTTTTAAAAACAAAACAACACAAAAAAAGTGTTATTGTAGGTAGCCAAAACAATTCTTGTCAGTGTTATTGTCATCCAATTCGTTGAAGATTTAATGTCTGTATTAACCCACATATCCTCTTCCAAGTTTTATACTTTAATGCATACAATTCTTGCATTGGCAATCACATTTCAATTTAAAGTTTTGTAAATGCAATTAACTGACCTTTGAAAAAATGGATACTGGGTAAAGTTACCTTATTCAAGACGCGATCTCACCTCTGCTTGATGTTTCAGAATGGTAATATCATTAGGCCTAGTGTGTCCCACAATTTAGCTTTGTTAATAAAATTTTGGTCTAGATTCGTTTGTATTTGAAAAGAACTTCTGTCGTATTAGACTTTCATTTTGATTTTGCACGTTTGCAGTTTGACCTAAAGAGAGAGAGAGAGAGAGAGAGAGAGAGAGAGAGAGAGAGAGAGAGAGGGGGGTAAACTCGATTTAATGTAACTGTGAGGAATAAAAAAAAAAGTGCCTGGAAAATTATTAAAATGTTTCATTCCCTCAATCTGTCCTCTCCTGTGTTTTCTCTTACAACAAGATCGACACCAACATTGGACACAAGGGAAGCAACTGGGACCAAGGTAACTGAACTCTTGACACGGCCTTCAACTTTGGCACCGAAGCTCGTGCGCGCTTTCTCATTGTGCACTTCCGCCGCTTGAGTTGCTTGTTTATTGTCAGTACGCGACGAAAAGCTTCAGTTAAAAACAGGTTGATGACGATGTAATAGGCCTGTCCAGCGAGATTTGCACTTTGCGTCTTCAAGGGCATACCAGGCAGCACATTCTTTGCCAGCATGAGACTGCTCAAACCTGACTGGGTTTGCCATGATGGTAAGAAGATTAACGTTTCTTTTTGGAGGTTTCCAGAGGTTTTTTACGGTTTCTGCCATTGTGAACAGAGGGTGACGGTTACAGCAGCACTTGCCACTTGGGCCAAAGTTAGGCCTCCCCGATTGTCGATCGATAAATGGCCTGCAGGGCGATAATAAGCGTAGGACGTTTAAACAAAAACAAACAAAAAACTAAAATAAAATTAAAAAAAAGGGAGGTTGCTGATTCAAAGAGTAAAAGCTGCGCCGAACTTTACCATAGTTTACAGTAGTTTATGTCGGTTAAGTCTGGAAATGTTGTATTTCAATGAAAGTAAAACATGCAGATTATACGCGGAGGGAAAGGGAGGAAATTTTGTCGTCAGCTTGCATGTGATGAAGAAATATATGGGATCGGCTGAAGAGAGAGAGGCACACGTGTGGAGAATCGTGAATGATCTGGACAAATAATTCATTCCAAAGATGTTATGAATCAT
Organism: Conus canariensis; assembly: GCA_033310375.1. Taxonomy (NCBI): domain Eukaryota; kingdom Metazoa; phylum Mollusca; class Gastropoda; order Neogastropoda; family Conidae; genus Conus; species Conus canariensis. The sequence goes on along the minus strand of CM065736.1, from coordinate 19,163,514 downwards.
ATGATTGCAGGTGGATTATTTGATAAAGCCACATCATGCATTCATGCAATTTCACATAAAACTGCATGTTTTGATTTAGTCCAGTTTTCAGTATGTTTCCTTCATGTAAGCACATTCAGATTACAATCCAGAGTGTCCTCTTGCTTGCAATTGTAAAAGCCGGCAATTACCACCCCACCCCACCCCAATCAGATGTTTTAGAGGGAATTTTCAACCTCACTTTCACATGGTTTAGGGGAGTGATTTTATCGTGTTCAATAACAGGAGTGAAAACAATAAAAATGTATGAACCAGAGAAAGGTTTCGGGTTGGATATAAATTTGGCTTTCAGTCACAGGTGATTGTTCTGTTTCACTACAAACACTAGTAGTAGTAGTAATAGGGACCGGCTCAAAAGCCTAGGCCTCGCGGCCTATGTACGTCCCCTCTTTGTCAAATACTTTTTTGTTTAAAGTACAGGTGTTGAATGCGCAATTGTCATTTTGTTACATTATGCCTGATAAGGCATTTTAATCATCAAAATGATTGAAAAATTCCTTATGCTTTGGAATTACATCCAAAAGATTCTTGAACTTGTTAGTGTCTTCTGCAAATTTTATGTTAGGGAGTTCATTCCATAAAGGGGCTACTCTGTGTGAAAAGGAAAATTTTCTTTTGTTAGTACGACATTGCTGAATGGATCTTTCCTTCTGCATTTCTTGTGATAATATGTTGTGAAAGAGAAAAGAGTGAGTCAACACAAACATCAAATCCATTAAATATTTTATAAGTCTGTATAAGGTCACCTCTTGTCCTTCTCCCATTTAGTGAATGTAGATTCAAATATTATCTTTCTCTCTGCATAAGATTTATCTTTGCATTCTTTTAATGGCTTTGTAGCACATCTTTGAACTCTTTCTATTTGTGATGACTGTCTTTTCAAGTATGGGCACCAAGTCGCATTAGCATATTCCAGATGAGGTCTCACAAAAGATTTATAGAGTTTTAGGAATACCTCTTTATCTAATTAAGAGAAACTTCTCCTTATGACTGCAAACATTTGATTGGCGTTATTAACTACTTTGCCAGTATGTAGATCAAAAGACAACATGCTGTCAAAAGTTACTCCCAAATCTTTTTCTTCTTTTAGGGTCTTTATCTGCTGTAAGTTGCCATTTTGTCTCATATAATAAGCATGTTCTTGGTTGTTTTATTTCCAATATGTAGCACGCCACATTTAGAGATACTGAAATACAGATTCCATGCATCTGACCAGTTTTTGAGTTTATAAAGATCGTTTTGTAAATCTGAGAATTGTGAAGCGTTATCGTATAGTTTTGTAGCATCCGCAGATATTTTACAGGTGCTTTTTAATGATAATGGCAAGTCGCTTATAAACACTGTGAATAATATTGGGCCCAAGATGCTACCCTGAGGTATACCACTTAGAACCTTGGCTTTATTTGATCTTTCACCACCTACTCTTACAAGCTGTACCCGATTAACAAAACTTCTTGTATCCATTTTAATAGTTTGCCAGATCTACCGTAAGCAGATAGTTTGACAAGTAACCTTTCATGTGGCACAGTATCAAAAGCCTTCTTAAAATCTAAGTATATAACATCATCAGTAGCAGTTTTAAGAACTGGGCAGCCCAGATATGGCCCTTTGTGGTCAGCTGAGCTATAAGCAACATTACCTTGAGAACTGGGACAGAAAATAAACTTGACCAGTACACAAAAAAAGACAGTGACATCCACTGATCCAGAGTTTGATGAAAATGAGATGGCTGATGGATTTAAAATCAATGTTCAAAAACGGATTTGAAACTGAAGAAAAGACACCTTTAACTCTTTCTGTTGTGTCAGTCCCCTCCACCCCACCCCCTTTTTTTTTTCTATTGATAGTTTAGTCAGTATTTCGTCATCTGTATTGATGATATACAGGTATTAAACATGAACTCTGGGGTTTCTTTTTATCAGTGTACAGTTACTGAGTTAGAAGACAGTAAACAGAAATTCCATTGGTCATGAATAAAACTCGTTGCTTGTATGGTTCATTACTTCATGTAGTGTGGTGCATACTAATGACTTTATCATTATGTATTTTGATCATGCCTGTACAAATGATAGAATTTGCATGCTTTAAATATTCAAACATTTTTGTTCTTGCTCTGTTATTGATACATTTTATGCAAATGAACATGTTAATGATGTAAGACATGCTTCATGCCTTCATGTTTTCTGACTGGTTTTCATTACAAAAGATACTTTTTCCCTTTGAAATTTGTTTAGTTCAAAATGGATGAAAAGTAATAATAATGTAACTGACCTGTTTTACACAGGGAAGCCGATGTTCTCCATCGACCTCCATCCAGATGGTTCCAGAGCTGCCACTGGAGGCCAGGGAGAAGGTGAGGTCATGTTAGACATGGAGGTTTTCTTGCTTTTGTTTAATTTTCTCCATCTGACAGCTGTCATCATGGGTTTTTTGAGAACTGCAGGAGATCAGACTGGTAAAAGAGTAATGATTTGTGATATGAATTTGGAGGGGTAAGTGGCAGCTAGTAATCTTGTCTTTCAAATGAAACTGATTTATCATGTGCAGCCAGCACTTAGGGCATGAAAAAGATGCATGGCAAAAGGGAAGTTGTTTCTGGCAAAAGTTCATGGAAAACAGAAAGATGCAGGAAGAAAAAAGAGAAATATAGATGGTTCTGTCCTTCAGCTGTGCGTTGTCCCCAAGGACAGCAGCCTGAATTTTCTGCAGAAAAATCTTTTGTGATGATAAAGTTTTGTCACAATACAAATAAGTTGAAGGAAAAATATGCAGGAAGAAAAATATTCCCAGTTGCGTAACAAATGCCCATACTTCAAACAGTTTTCGTTTGAGAAATGTTTGATTCGGTTCGGCATATCAGAGCAACAAACTACAGATACAACCATGGATTTGTTGATTTTGCTGGCTACGTTCTATGTAAATTTATAAATGCAAGTTAAAAAGTAGGCCGCTAAGAACTCTGGTATGCTTAAAACTTGTAAAATCTAGGCATGACCTGGAGCGATATGTACTGATTCTAAAAGGTAATATTGAAAACAATGTGGAAATTGACCTTAACAAATATTGGTTGACTTATCTTCCACTATTACCAATTTAAGATTACTTTTCTTTTGATTCCACATGTCATTGTGCTCACCCTGTAAGTAAGTGTGGGTGTGTGTATATGGGAAGGGTAGGGTGGCGATGGGGGATTTTGGTGTTTGAGAGATGAGGGACGGGGGCTTACCTTTTTGTTTACTTATTAATCTATGTGTTTATGTTCTTTTTTTGCTCAAGGGAAGTGTGTCTCTTCTTGAGCTCAAGATGAAACTGCAAGTGCAGCAAAATGGAATAGAGTTGCTTATCAGTCATTATAGAGTTGCTTATCAGTCATTAAAGAGTTGCTTATCAGTCATTATAGAGTTGCTTATCAGTTACTCTGTTTATGACAGTGGCTGCGATAAACACAATTATTATGTTTCTTCATTTTCATTCTGACTTTACAGCAGCTACAGCCATTCATACTTGTGATACTCTGAGATTTACATGTGACTGTGTAGATAAAACTCTTTGTGCAATTGTACTTCTCCAATTTTTTTTTTTTTTAATAAATAAATAAAAAAAATTCCCTGTGTAGATGAGGATTATGGGGATGGGGGGATATGGGAGGCCTGTTGGAGTTTCCTTGGAAATAAAAAGAGTAGCTTTTCATGTGGTCCTCTTTCTGCGCAATTGTACTTCTCCAGTTATTAAAAAAAAAAAAAATAAATAAATAAAAATTCCCTGTGTAGATGAGGATTATGGGGATGGGGGGATATGGGAGCCTGTTGGAGTTTCCTTGGAAATAAAAAGAGTAGCTTTTCATGTGGTCGATGGGTGAATTCGGGAGGGTGGGTCCACGCCATGTGTATATTTCTTGGAGGTTTGGTTGCCTCTAGAGAGTTCTGTCACTTTTGTTCTGACAAAAAAAAGAAGCAGCAAAACCTTCAATCAGAAACTAAATCAGCCATCACAAATCAGCTCTTGGCTCTCATTAGCCCTGTCTATCAGCGCACTGTGTATGAAGGCATGGAGGTGGTGGGGAAAGGAAAGAAGAGGATATGCCGTCCTTTGGAAGGAAAGAAGGCAGGGGCAAAATGGGCCCATCAGCTGTCCATTGCGTTGAAAGAGCTTGGGGATACTTGACAAAAGAGTTCAGACACTGTCAGTTCCTAAAACCCATGGCGACAAGGGTGCCTGGCCAAATTCTTTAGAAACTTCCACTTAGGAAGGTGAGTAAAGAGTAGTGTCATCTGCAGGGGGAAAAAAGGAGAGGAAAATATGGGCAGCAGTAAAGACTAAAGCATCACGCTTTACCAGAGGAGAGCTGTCCAGATTTCATTCAAAGAAGTCTGATGTGGTGATGAAGTTGTACAGTGCAAAACGCCCAAGTTTGTCATTTTCAGTCAGTAGATTTTTTTTTTTCTGCGTACACAGGCAGATACTCCTGCAGACACTCCCAGTATGGACAGGCAAGGATTAATCCCATCTACCCAACAAAGGGAGTGGAGTTTTGTGTATATGACCATTTTCTATCCGGCCATTTTAAGGCAGCCATACTCCAATTTTGGGGAAGGCGCATGCTATGTGTAACGTGTCATCCATACCAACGGCCTCCTCTGAAAGTCAGTGATGGGATTGTACATGCGCGCAAGATGTTATGCGTGCATTCACACACTGAACCTCGGTTTATTGTCTCAGTCAAAGGACTGTATGGAAAATGGAGTCAGAACCAATGTTAACTCCGAGGGAAAAATCCCCCTGTGCAGAAACGGCCTGGCAGAGATTTGAACCCCCAACTTCAGTATCACCAAGATTACGAGTTCGCCGCTCTACCACTTAACTGTTCTGGCCTCCAGTCAGTAGATAAGATGCTGTAGTCCAAGATATGGCTGTATTCATTAACCAATGGATGAAGTCCAGACACTTCATCTGATATTGGAGGGACTGAAGCTTTCTCTTGATGTCAGCCAAGTCTGAGATCAACCAAGTAATGATTTAGGGATTGATGTGTTTGTTTATGTTTGACAACTGGAAGTTTGGTTTCTCTGCTTTGGAGTGAAGTTTATTGGGCTGGTATAGCTATACTCTCATTTCACATATACATCATCAGTGTGTGTGTGTTCAGAAAAACAAGTCTATGCGCCAAATCCAGGTTATGTATAGTTTCAAATTCTTGAAGGGGGGGGGGGGGGGGGGGGGATCTGTGTGTGTTGTGTTTTGGAAAAAAGTTTCATGAAACTTTATTCACCTGTCCTGACCTCAGCTGGATCAATTCCAGCTTTTGTTTGTATATTGTATACTTTGTTTCTGCCAAAAGACAATAGTGTGGCATAGAATGTTAGATATGATAATGTTGGTGGCAGGTGGTATACATTACAGGGGAAGGTTTATGGACGTGCAGTGTGAGAACAGATTAGGCTTGCTGTTCAGAGCATAGGCTAACACTCCCATGAAAGAGTGGTGCTTATTGGCAGTTGACCGAGATAATCGTGACCATGCATTGAAAAATATGGAGGAGAAAAAAGAAAATGCTGATACGGCCAAATTGGCACAAACGCACAGCTGTGCAGCCACTTCACATAGTCACACACTCATGCACATGTGCGCACGCACACACACTCACACACACACACACACACACACACACACACACACACACACACACACACACACACACACACACGCATCTATAGCCTCAGTGGCTTTTTCAGTTCTGTGTCATTTAGTCTTACACTGGTGCATTCACACACACACACACACACTCACACACACACACACAACACACACACACACACACACACACACACACACACACACGCGTGCACACACACACACACACACACACACACACACACACACACACACACACGCACGCACCTATAGCCTCAGTGGCTTATTCAGTTCTCTGTCATTTAGTCGTACACTGGTGCGTTCAGACATTCTGTCAGTCTGCTGGTCATAGTTTAATAGAAAAACATTTCCCGCTGAATATGTGCAAAATAAGATTCAGCGGTTTAGTAATATGCTTTTTTAAGAAACTTCTGTAACAAGATCAGAACCTATCAGTCTTTCCCTCTGTCTCTTACCCTGCTTGGTGTTATCTCCAGTTTTATTTTGTGATTTGTGTTGGTTCAGTGATTGAAAGCTGCCAGACAAGAGTTGCTTGATACTGAGATGTAGACAACAGCAGTGTGTTGTTCATGTTGTGACAGTAAAGAGGTTGCTCTCAGTTATCAAGATATAGACAACAGCAGTGTGTTGTTCATGTTGTGACAGTAAAGAGGTTGTTCTTAGTTATCGATATATAGACAACAGCAGTGTGTTGTTCATGTTGTGACAGTAAAGAGGTTGCTTTTAGTTATCGAGATATAGACAACAGCAGTGTGTTGTTCATGTTGTGACAGTAAAGAGGTTGCTTTTAGTTATTGAGACATAGACAACAGCAGTGTGTTGTTCATGTGGTGACAGTAAAGAGGTTGCTCTTGTTTGTGCAGGTGACAGTGGTAAAGTGGTGATATGGAACATGGCCCCTATCCGAGACGAGAAGGAAGAGGCTGACGACAGTGTTCCAAGAGTTCTTTGTCAGATGGATAGCCATTTGGGTGAGGTCCCTTGTTTGAAGGAAAATAGACTGTATAGTGGGACAGGGTGGGGTGGGGGGTGGGGATTGTGTAGTTGTTCTCTCCTTACCTGTTGCACAATTTTTCTTTTTTTTTCTTTTTTGCTGTCCCATCTTCTATGCCACCTCACTGTTATTGCACCTGCGCCGCTCATTCCGACACCCCGTCCACAGCCACAGCCCAGTCAGTCCCACCACAGTCCCGGCACTGGCAATCCACAGGGAGCAGTTGGTGTCAAGTCATCAAGAGGCAACCCACTGGAGGATACGCTGCACTGCTGCCGAGTCACTTCGGTGGTGTTCAGTGGCGCCTGTTCTGATCCAACATACGCAGGACACCACCTACTAAACCCCCCCACTGACGACAATAATTGCTTAGTCGCAGAGCTGGCGCTTGAGTGAGCTCTCCCTCCGGAGGGCACCACTACGTCCGTCCAACAACAGCCCCTATGGACTCGCCGATACCGGTGACCCAGATGGAACTAAACTAAAGCCACAGACGTGGAGAGGACATTGAAACTGAGGTCAGCATGAGAGCAGGGCATGAAGGGCCACAGAATTTGACACTTTTTTTTTAATGCTGATCGATGAGAGTGAATATGATTAAGATGATTCTACAGATTTCTGTTCCGGTCTGTGACTGCATGAGAGATACAGACACCTACAGTGTTGGTCAGGAAATTTGAGCAACACTCTCAGAGACGCATCCATTAAGTGGATGAAACTTGACTGTGTGGTCCCAGTCTTTCCAGCGAAGCCCGTAGCAAACTCAACTCGGGGCAGGAGCCGGTCAGAGCAGAAAAATCCGCCATGACTCTGATGGGAATCGAACCCACGACCTCCCAGCCAGTAGTCCGCGTCGCTAACCGCTTCGCTACGGCGGCTGGTCCTGTGCACACTTTGGCAAGAGAGGAAAATTAAGTTTAAAAAAAGACCAGTCGTCCCCTTTTTCCCCTTATGCTGTATGTAACACTCGGAACCTCCCATCATGTCTTCAGTTTTTCAAAGCCATTGATTTTGATACAACTGACTGCTGGTTTTGCTGACAACAAAACCAGTTTGGCTGTGACAAAGGAAAGCAGGGAATTGTTTACTTGTTAATGTTTGAATTTGGTGCAGTGGAAAGTTAGGGTTGCTTTAAGTCTAAAATAACCAGGGAAAAAATTTGGCCAAACATAAACAGCTTTGTTGATTATAAATTAATAGTGACAGTATCATCAGCAGCTGCACAGTGGACAGGTATTTAGTGATACTTTAGGATAGAAGATTTCTCACTAATGGCAAGAACAAGTGTTTGATAGAGAACATGTGACTGCAGGTGGGAATGGAAATGTAGGGACAAGAGGCAGCTTACTAGTTTAACAGAGAATTGAACAAGGTAGTGACAGTACAGAAGCAATACATTTTAACCACTGAAGTTCTTTTACATGTAAGACAAACGAACATAACAAGAAGGAAAGCAAAAAAGTTAACGCATTGTTTAGTTGTTGAGTAACAGAAATCAGGGAAAAAATAGAAGAAACAACACGTCTGTAATATGCCAAAATCTATTCAGTTATTAAGCAACTGTCGAGGGGGGGGGGACCGCACATGCACACGCGCGCACACACGTGCATGCCGCACGCACGCGCGCACACGCGCACACACACACACACACACACACACACACACACACACACACACACACACACACACACACACACACACACACAAATGCTGAAACCATAGCTGTGGTTGGGAAAGTCTGTTCTGTTGTTGAGCAGCTATTGGACTGCTAAACCTACTCAACTTACTAGAGTCAGATTCTTTGTTGTTTTTTTTCTCTTGCTTATTACATGTACTTCTCAGCAGTGGAACAGATTCCATTTTCTACAATTATGTTCTTTGTTGCTCTGTTTTTTTTCTTACTTCCACTTTTGGTTGACAGTTTAATTCTTATCATGTTTGTCATACTGCTCAGCAACTGCAACAACCGATGAGATTGGGTCTACCTTATTTAAGTTCTTTTTTCCTTTCTTTCTTTCTTGTTACGTCTGACTGCTCAACAGCTGAACACTGCCCCCCCCCCACCCCCCCCCACCCCCCCAAAGCTAACTTTTTTTTCCTCCTTGTTTGTTAAACTTGTTAGCTCAACAGCTGAACAGACTGTGCTGACCACGACTGAAGTCTGGTTAGGCACATTATGAGCGCTGAACGAGTGAGCAGACTTTGTCTACCACACCAGCGTTTGTTTTTGTTTTTTCTACTTAACGGGGTTTTGCTTTTATTGCTTAGCAGCTGAACAGACTGTTGTCTGCCGCAGCTGATTACCAAGAAAAATTAGGTTTTCACCCACCCACTGTCCTTTGCTTGCTCCACTCATAGGACTGCATGGTAACCACTTTTATCCTCTTCCTGTGTAAAAATCGATGTATTTCTGTGGAGTGTAAAGAATTTTTAGTGTGTTGCAGCACTGCTTGGTGGCTAGACAAGGTTTTGTTTTTGTTTTTTCGTCATTTTGTTTTATTCCCCCCCTCATTCCTGTTTGGGAACCATGAGAGTTTGGTTGTGTTTACAGGTTGTGTCAACTGTGTACGGTGGTCTGAAAATGGAAAATTTCTGGCCTCGGGTGGAGATGACAAACTCATAATGATATGGCAGACAAGTCGGTAGGTCTTCTCCTTTTTTTTTTCTTTCCTCCACTTTTTTCAGTGTCTGTGTGTTGGGCAGGGGGTGGGGAGATAAGGGGTGAGATGGGGTTAGGGGCAGATGAGGGGGGCTGTCAGATGTTCATGTTTCCTCAGTTGCTCCCACACTGCTCGTTCCAGTCATCCCATACACTGACAGCCAGGGCCTTTCCCCTCACAGCTCAAGCTCTGGCAGTCCATTATCAGTATCAGGTTGTTGTAGGGAACCCACCACAAGAGACACTGCACTGTGGCTGTTACACTGTGGTGGTGGTGTAATCCACACTCGGGATACCATCTACTCTGCTTCCTACTGAAGACAATAATTGGTAATTGAAAGTGTATTCTGGCATTCCTGTTCAGAGAACCCCATCACATTCATCCGTTTCTTGTCGTAAGATGCTTAGTAGTTTTGTAACACATGTGGTGCACTGAACGTGGGTTGGGACAGTAAAGCACTTTACTGGTCTCACATGATGAAGCAGAGCTAAAGCCAACCACATACTTGTTCACACTGAATCTGAATTGAGTGGACCAACATTTGATGGTTCCTCAAACATGAAAGCAGTTGACTTGAGTCTTCGTCAAGTCATCGCTGGCGTCTGCTTCTCTGTATCCTCTGCAGCAGAGGAGGTTCAGAAATGGTGAAAGGACCTAGTACTGTGGAAGCATGTGTTGGGATGGTTAGTCACGCCACTAGTCTCAGGTGATGAAGCTGAGCCAGAGGCAGTTGCGTGCATGTTCCCCCCACCAAACCCGCATTGAGAGGACTGTTGAGCTGATTTCACTGCCGCTCAGGGACAGTGTTTTGGCTGCCAGCTGATGTTTGAGGTCAAAACAGCATGGAGTTCTCTGATCAACATGAACACAGTGTAAAATATCTACCAGCTGAGCATGACGTGTATATCTATGGTAAGGTAATACGATATGCAGTGACAGGTGAGAGGAAAGGAAAGGGAAACGATGATGTTATCGCCAGCTGTGCTCAGCATGTGTTACAGTGTTTCAAGAGAAAAAAAACAACCCCAAACCCCAACCCCCCCCCAAAAAAAAAACAGCAAAAAAACAGCCTACTTCTTTTCTTGCTGAGCTCGCTGTCTCGCATACTGTGCTGAACAAAAGGGTCGACATTTCCCTTCAAAAGGATTCCAGACTTACAAGAGAAACAGTGAGAAAAGTTTTTTTTTCTTTAAAACATAATAAAATGTACTCATGCCTAGTGATACTACTAATTGCAATGTCATGCTGTTTTGTATAGTCATCAACATGTTGTATAGGATTCCAGTAAGTTATTCCATTATTCAAAAACAAGAACAACAACCTCTCTTCAGTGCAATACATGAGCCATTCACTTCACTAACCTGTGCTGGGTAATGATTGGCTGGGAGAAGGTGTAGCGTAACAACTTAATACATTGAAGAAGCTATAGCGTAACAAAGTAATCCACTGAAGAAGCTGTAGCGTAACAAACGTAATCCACTGAAGAAGCTATAGAGTTACAAAGTAATCCACCAAAGAAGCTATAATGTAACAAAGTAATCCACTGAAGAAGTAAAAGAGTAACAAAGTAATCCACTGAAGATGCTATAGTGTAACAAAGTAATCCACTGAAGAAGCTATAGAGTTACAAAGTAATCCACTGAAGAAGCTATAGAGTAACAAAGTAATCCACTGAAGAAGCTATAGAGTAACAGATTTCTGGCAAGATGTTGTTGTGTACTGTATTGTGTTTTGTAAGTTATGGTTTACAGTGGTTTTAGGTCTGTCAAGTTGTTGATATGTACTGTATTCTTTGATGTATTGTATGGTTCACAGTGGTTTTGGCTCTGGCAAGTCGTTTGGTTCCAACGTTACCATTATGGAACACTGGCGCTCGGTGGCCACTCTCAGAGGACACACAGGAGGTAGAGAGCAGTGTTGTGTGTTAACAGTATCTCTGTTTTGATGTTTACATGAAAATATATAAACAGCATTCTTTCAAGGTAGTTTGTTGTGTATCAGCCTGTACCTACCTACTAGAATAAATTAAAGCACTATATATACACCCATGACATTATATGGTATTTATATTGAAGAAAAAGAATAGCACCATACTCAGCTACCTCTGAGTCTGCTGGTCCAGATAGCATCAAATATTGTATAAAGATCTAGTAGTGGATGCCATTGGACGTGGCTGAGTGGGTGACATTAACAAGTGACCATCAGTGTCTCTCACATGCACTGGGAAGAGCCAAATTCACGTGCTCTGGGAAGAGCCAAAAATCTCTTTGGCGTCATATACTATACCATGTCAGACCATAGCATTCTACGGCAGTTAAGTCAGCTCTGCCAGGCCGAAATTTTTTGTGGCTAATGCAGTAATAAGACAGTCACGTGATGCCCACCCTACTTCCGCCGTAGGAAAAAGCCGGTGGCCACTTCCTGTACCTCATTCTTCTTCGGTCTGCTGTCCAAGCAAGATAAGTCTTGTGCTCTGTCTCGCCTTTACTTTGCCGTTTGTGTAAAGATTGCCTGTGCTTGCTTCTTTACTTGTTTTGTTGTGGCTTACGCGCCTAACTTTTATACCCTTGCCGTTGAGGCTTTGGTTTGGCGTGTTTCATTTATTAACTCCTTGCGTTAGTGTGTTCGTTTTCACTCTCTCGCGAGTTTGTTTTCCGTGCCTATCGCAATTTCACTTTTCGGCACTTCGTCGCCGGTCTACTAAGTCATTCCTCCTTGGAACTCATCCCCCCATCCAGCCTGTATCAGCTCCCTGCCGGCGATTCCCTTATCTCGCTCCGCTCATTTATTCAACCATCGTGACTCGACGATTTTTCTCGCCGTTCACTCGGCCTCCATTTCCCCTCACGATGTTCGCACCCCCAGGCGCACTTCCCAGAGACGTCTCCTTATTTCTAGCAATGCCAACAATAAGAAAGACATCTCGGCTGGCACTATCTCTGGGTGGCTTTCCTAGATGGTGAGATCTGCCTACGCCCAGGCGTCCAAGGATCTCCCCGTCATATCCCCTCGGAGCCCATGAGGTCAGAGCCCTGGCCACTTTGGCAGCGTTCCAGCACTCTGTCCCCTTGCGCCATCTCCTAGAGGCAGCCTACTGGCGTTCGGAAAATCCCTTTATAAGCTTTTATTTAAGGGACATCCGCATGACCAGGGCTGACGGTTCTAAAGGGATCTCCTTTGTGGCGGCTAATGCAGCCATATCGGTTAACCCCAAGAACCACTAGGGCACTTGCCCTCCTCCGATTCCAATAAATTCTGCTATGGTCTGACATGGTATAGTATATGACGCCAAAATGGGGAGTTTTTATTATACTCCCTGTTTGGCTAGTATACTTACCATGTCAGACTCTAATGCCAGCCCTGCGTTCCCCTCTAGCGCCAAGGTTCTTGGGGTTACCTTGCGCGCAGGCCTCGATGAATGAGGTACAGGAAGCGGCCACCGGCTTCTTCCTACGGCGGAAGTAGGGTGGGCGTCACGTGACTGTCTTATTACCGCATTAGCCACAAAAGATTTCGGCCTGGCAGAGCTAACTAACTGCCGTAGAATGCTATGGTCTGACATGGTAAGTATACTAGCCAAACAGGGAGTATAATAAAAACTCCCCATACCAGCACTCTGGAAAGCCAAAAATCACACCTGCTCTGTGGAGCCCAAAAATCTCACCTGCATTGAGAACAGCCATTCATAAAAATAAACAAAATTGCTATAGCATTCTGTACAAGAAAACCTGACAGTAAAGAGTTAAAAAGAAAGGCAAAGCACTGAATGATACATGAAAAAAAAAAGAAACACACCATGGGCAAAAATGCACACTCGAAATAAAACGTCTGTAAACAAGTATACATCATTACATTGTTATTTTAGTCATTATATGTCATTGACAGGAAGCTGGTAAGGGTATCACTTTTTAAAGAAATCTGCAATGCATTTTTAACTGTATGATTGGTTGTTTTTGTTTTTTTTAAGATGTGTCAGAAAGTGTGTTACATTGGGTTTGATCTTACTTATCCTGCATTTGTAAATAAAGTATTTTATGGGTAAATTGATCTCATCAAAAGAGGCATCTGTTTTTGTTTGATCATCGTTCCTAACCAAGACAAGTTCTACACTAAAGTTTAACTCAAAACAGTGCTCACACTTCTCTCTTAAAATCTTCTGCAAGTTTTTAAAAAAATGTGAAAAAAAAAATTTGTTTTTGCCTGTCACACTTGGTGCAAGATGAAACAAACTTACTTTTGGGGGGCTTATTATGAAGCACATTGTTCATGGTATCCTGAGGAGCTAAATCCTCTGGCTCAGAATGCCTGCCGTTAGTGCTTGTCCTTTCTAAATTGGTCTTAAATAAATGTTAGTGAACCGCCAAAAAAGAACGTGGTCAAACGAATCACAAGACAAAACATGACGCGTTTCGACCTCTTAGGTCTTCTTCAGGCAAGATACTAAACAATTAGGACAATGATTTAATGCCTATCTTGCGCTGAAGTGATTGAAGATATGTGATTGCCCGTTCATTTTCGTTGTCCTAATTGTTTTGCATCTTGCCTGAAGAAGACCTAAGAGGTCGAAACGCGTCGTGTGATTCCTTTGTCAGCGGTTTTTTTTTTTGGCAATTCGCTAACATTTATTTAAGATTTGTTTAGATTTTTGCCTGCAGTCATCTCACTTTGCAACTCGATCTCACTTTCTAAATTGGAATAAGAATGTTCAAAGTATGCTCAGCTAATTGGAAAACATGCATGAAGAGTACTACTTTTCATAAACAAGATCTTATCAAACAACTCTCATCCTGTGGTTAGCTATGCTTAAAGTAGTGGTGGTCATCTTTGTGAAAATCAGGCATAAAACAGTGCTCAATTTCATTAAAGAAAGAAAGTAAAAGAATAGAAAGCATGCATTAGAGTATATCTTGAACCAGAGATAAACATGTTCAAACTTGTTAGGAAATAGGGAAAGGAGAGAAAGTTGGTGACATGCTGATATGCATGTGTGGTCTTTATAGAACTGGCCTGCATTTTTGTTTGTAAGTTTCCCATGTTCATCAGTAACGGAGTATTTATAAACCATTTTTATGATCATGTGAAATTGAATCTTAAATTGGGTTAGTTCGGGGGTAAATCCAAACCATGGGGAAACATGATCTAATAAGGCATTCTCTGAAGGAAACGAGTTTTACGTCTGAGGATGTGTGTTGGTGGATATGTCTACAGGTGGGAATGGTGTGCGTTGGGAGGTATATCTCTAGGTAGGTGTGTGTTGATATATGTATGGCTACAGGAAGCAGTGGTGTTTGCAGATGTGCTGGACTTGGCCTGGTCACCACACGATGTCTGGCTGGCTTCCTGTAGTGTGGACAACACCATTGTGGTGTGGAACGCCCTCAAGTTTCCCGGTAAGTTGTTTGACTGAGGCGCAGTTGGTAAAAATACATTGTTACTTGTGTGTGTGTGTGTGTGTGTGTGTGTGTGTGTGTGTGTGTGTGAAGAGGAGGTAGCGGATTTTGTGATGTATTGTCTGGGGTTCATACGTATGGTCATTATAAGTTAGAAAAATTCAAGGAAACTAAACTACCATTGTTTAGGCTGTTTGAAGTCTGTAAAAATTGTAAACACTTATTTGGGCTTGTAAAAGTGTGTGAATTTGATACTATCCCCTTAAAAAAAAAAGGAAAGCAAAGGAAAAAAAAAAGAAAGTGGTGATTGCTGGCAATTTCATTTGCAAGCTTAGCTTACAAAAATACTAACTCTTGGAACATTGTAGTTATTTGGAGATTCTTAGGAAACTAGCCCTACCAGTAATATCACCATAATGAGTGAATTCTGCTTTTATTGTGTGGGGAAGGGGGCTTAGAGTTTCAGTGGCCTAGTTTTGTGTAGTAAAAATGATGGTGCTTGTTTTATTATGTACCGTGATGCTTTGCATGTGTGTCTGATGGTTGATTTTAATTTTTTTTTTTACAACCGGCAACAACAATAATAGTAATATGATGATTATCACAAAAAAAAAAAGAATGCCTGCTCAATCGGTAGCATGAAGGCAGAACAAAGCCGTGGTGTGAGGTGACTGACTGACTGTCAGTCTGTCTGTCTGTCTGTCTGTCTGTGTGATGCACCGGGACCAGAACAAGTGGTGGTGCTGAAGGGCCACTCAGGGCTGATCAAGGGGGTGACCTGGGACCCTGTGGGCAAGTACCTGGCGTCGCAGGTCAGTGCAGGGCACACTGGGGGCATGGCGAGGTCAGTCTGGGCCGTCCTCTTCATGTTGCCGGCTCTCTGGCCTGTCAGCCGGGCTCTGTCTGCCTGTTTTCTGTCACTCTGTATTTGTTCCTCTCTCTCAGTTCCATCTGTCTTCTTCTGCTGCTCTCTTTTTCTGTCTGTTCCTGTTCTGTTAGTTCTGTCTGCTTTTCTCTGTTGCTGCCTTTCTCTGTTCCTGTCTGTTAGTTCTGTCTGCTTTTCTCTGTTGCTGTCTTTCGATGTGTGTCAGGGTGTGTCTGCCTTGGTCTGTTGAAGCCTTTCTCTGTCTTCATCTCTCTCAGGTATGTCTGCCTTTCTCTGTGGCTGTTTTTCTCTGTCTGTTTCTATCTGTCAGTTGTGTGTGCCTTTCTCTGTGACTGTCTTTCTTTTTCTGTTCAGGTCTGTCTGTCTTTCTCTGATGCTGTCCATCTTTTTCTGTTCCTGTCTGTCAGGTCTGTCTGTCTTTTTCTGTTCTTGTCTGTCTGTCTTTCTCTGTTGCTGTCTGTCTTTTTCTGTTTCTGTCTGTCATGTCTGTCTGTCTTTCTCTGTTGCTGTCTGTCTTTTTCTGTTCCTGTCATGTCTGCCTGTCTTTCTCTGTTGCTGTCTGTCTTTTTCTGTTCCTGTCATGTCTGTCTGTCTTTCTCTGTTCCTGTCTGTCTTTTTCTGTTAATGTCTGCCTTGTCTGTTTGTCTTTCTCTGTTGCTGTCTTTGTCTGTTTCTGTCTTAGTTTTTTTTCTGCCATTCTCTGTTGCTCTCTTTCTCTGTTTGTCTCTGTCTTGGTTCTGTCTGTCCTTGTTGTTGTCTTTCTCTGTCAGTTCCTGTCTCTTTCAGTTTTGTCTGCCTTTCTGTGTTGCCCTTTGTCTCTGTCTGGTCTTTGTCTCTGTTTTGTCTGCCTTTCTCTGTTGCTTTCTTTCTCTGTCTCTTCCTGTCTCTGTTTTGTCCGCCTTTCTCTATTCTCTTTCTCTGTTCCTGACTTTGTCCTGATATTTGCAGGGATCATCTGTACTATGATGTATTTGTGTGGGGACAGTGAAAATAACCATTGCATGGTCACATAACCTATCCATTGAAATTGTATGAAAGTTAATCACCTAAGTATGTCTCACTGTACTGAGAACCATTATCATTTCTGTGTTTACCATCACCCCCTGTGAATTGGTTCTTAGCCTGCGTTTTCCTTTGTTTCACATGACGTTTTCCCAGACACACTGACTGTATTATATTGACTATTTTTGCTGTCCCAACAGTCCGACGACAAGTCATTGCGGGTTTGGCGAACCAGCGATTGGAAGGAGGAGACATCAGTCACGTCTTGTTTCAAAGAGGTCAGCATGTGTGTGCCTCGTTGTGCATGATGATGCCTGTCTAAGTTATGACCAGCATGAGAGCTCTGTTTCAGCTTAGTTTGTGGCTGAAGGTGTTGAGACGCCTTGTGAGAGCCGGCTGTTTGTATCATTGTGTGCTAAACCATATCTGCTTCATTTCTTTCTTTACTGTTTAACATGCAGATGCACACCCACACTAAAGTATACACAGGCACACATGCATGCCCTTGCATGAGTTAGTTACACACAGAGACACATCCACAAGACACACACACACACACACACACACACACACACACACACACACACACACACACACACACACACACATACATACATGCATACACACACAAGCACATTCACGTATACACACGCAGGCAAACACACACACGCACACACACACACACACACACACACACACACACACACACACACACACACACACACACACACTCACTCACTCACTCACTCACTCACTCACTCACTCACTCCCTCTCTATCTCTCTCTCTCTCTCTCTCTCCGATAAAAACAGAGGAGGAAAATAAAGTGTAGTTACGTCAACTTTTATGCCATTACTACATGTCGATTATGGTTCTTGTTTCCCCCAGTGTGGTGGAACAACTCACGTGCTGCGACTGCACTGGTCACCCGACGGCCATCACATCGTGTCTGCCCACGCCATGAACAATGCCGGGCCCACTGCACAGATCATCGAACGTAGTGGCTGGGGAACCAGCCTGGACTTTGTGGGTCATCGCAAAGCCATCACTGTTGTGGTCAGTGTCACCTCTCTTCTTTAGTGAATGCGTTATGTTTATGTTTGTAGCGTAATTTTCAGGCTGTAATATATGTCTTTCATCAACTACACCACTAACACAGTAGATTAACCGTGTAAACGTTTACCTGTAGGATTCTATCATAATTTATACATACGTTTGGCAACAATAGGATGCAGATGATGAAAACACAATTCCACTCTTCATACTGGAATTGTGATTTTGTGTACTGTTTTTTTTCCTCAGGAGGGCTATTGCTTTTGTTTCTGAAAAGAAACATGTCATAGAAAAATTCTAGAGATGAAGTTCTGTGAAGTTAATTGCACTTTATGAGTGTAACCATAGCAAGGGCTTTGACCAAAGAGCAACAACTCTTTCTAACTTCCCCACGCAAAATCAAGTCAAGCTGTGTCTGCTTCTTCATGAGCGTGCCCTGAAACATAAAAAATTCAGCGAGAAAGCAAGGTTTTGTGCCAGTGTCTGCTGATGAATCAGGTTTGAAAGTTATTGGTGTTAGAAAGAACCTGTATTTACCACCATAGTAAATGCAAGATCAGGTGATTACTTTCCAGGAGAAGCCTCTTTAGTGTGATGGTAGATGAAAAACAAAACGAATGTGCCTCCCCTCTCCGCCCCTTTACCCTCCCCTGCTTTTACAGAAATTTGGAATTTTGTACACTCTCTTTGTAGAAATTATGCTCATTTTCATTTAAAAGTACACTGATTGCAATTTTGGGGTAAACTGGTCTCATTATGTCATTAAAAGAGTGAAATTGTCTGTTGCAGAGATTCAACCCCAAATTACTTTCCAAGAAAATCAAAAAGTCATCTCAAAAGGTCAGTGTACTCTTTATTTCTGCACATTATGTAAGTATGTTCGTGTGTGTGTGTGATCGCGGGTACATAGGTGTGTGTCTGTATGGTGTGTTAATTTGTATGTGCCTACATTATAGATTGTATACTCAAACATCATATAAGCGCTGTTGTGGGGTTTTTTTTCCATGTCTTACCGGACTAGAAACCGCTAGTTACGTATGAAGTTTATAGCTAAGTTGAAAAATGAAAATGTTTTTAAGTTTACTGCTGAGTTGAAAAGTGGAAGTCTTATGAAGTTTATTGTTTAGTTGAAAAATGAAAAACTTACATGTAAAGTTTATTGCTAAGTTGAAATGTGAAAGACTTAAAAAGTTTATCGCTATGTTGAAAAGTGAAAGTCTTATAAAGTTTATCAGTAAGTTTAAAAGTGAAAGTGTTGTAAAGTTTATCGTGAAGTTGAAACATGAAAGTGTTGTAAAGTTTATCGTGAAGTTGAAACATGAAAGTCTTGTAAAGTTTATCACTAGGTTGAAACATGAAAGTCTCGTAAGGTTTATGGGTAAGTTGAAATGTGAAAGTCTAGTAAACTGCATTGCTAAGCTGAAATGTGAAAGTCGTTTTATCGCTAAGTTGAAAAGTGAAGGTAACAGTCACATGTTTCTTTTAAATTGTCTTTCTCAGTATTTCTCCTGTTTCTAATTTGTGATTTATGATTTTTTTAAACCAGCAGCAGCAATATTCCTGTTGTGCCATAGGCAGCAAAGATCGGTCGTTATCCATTTGGGTAAGTTACCTTTTTCCATTTTCTTTTTCCTTTTTTTTTTTTTTTCATTGAAGACTGTGCAGATAACAGAATGCATTTTAGTTCTTATTCAACAACAACAAAACAGTAAGCATCATACTTCTAGTTAAAATTTGTTGGATCGATTTTCCTGTTCCTCAGGATAGGAAAATGGGTGAATATGAATAATGCAGTTTTTTTCTTTGTGTTTTACTGAAAAGATGACGAAAGGCATATATGTTGCACTGAAAGTGTTGCCAGGGATTTTACGTACCCCAAAGGTTTTTAGGATTCCATGTAATTTGCTGATTCAGTCAATAATATAATGAAATCAGTGGATATTTTAAGGAGTTTTTGAACAAGTTTACATTGCCAGATCTCAGATCAAGCTGCTTTCCATTTGCACTCCACTCAGTTTTCAAAACAAACAACTTAAGTGGTGTCCCTATGGGCAGAAGGTCTGAAGAAAGTCTTTCCAAATTATGTAGTGTCATCCTGCGCCATAGATGGAAACATCCTGTGGTACTCATTCTGTACACAGTGCTTTCTCCAGAGATTAAAATCTGGTGATTTCATGATACTGTTGACTGAATCAGTAATTAAACAAAAACGCCCCCCAAACGGTCATGGATTTCATGAAATCTCTGGCTGCACACTTTGATGGATTAAGAATGGTGTCATGTCATTTTTTGGATGGAACTCTGTGTGTGTGTTGTGTGTGTGTGTGTGTGTGTGTGTGTGTGTGTGTGTGTGTGTGTGTGACTTCAACATTAGTATGTGAAAATCGTTGGTGACTCGTAGACTAACAAGAGTTCAAATGATGCTGTTCATGACTGTTTTCAGTTGACAGCCCTAAAGCGCCCTCTTGTGGTGATGCACGACATGTTTGAAAAGTCTATCATGGATGTGTCTTGGTAAGAATCCTCCCTCTTTCTCTTTCGTGTACTTGTGCCATCCTTCTCTTTTGTGTACTTGTGTGCCATCCTATCTGTGTGTGTGTGTGTCTGTCTGTCTGCCATGTGTCAGTCATTCCTGACCTGTCAACCATTCTACTACTTGCATGGTTGACTACACTAAAACCTGTGTCTGTCAACCATGTGTTTCTCTTCCCTGATCTGTCAACCTTTTGCATTTCCACAACATACACGGCTGACTGCACCCATGTGCATACCAACCATGTGTCTATCTCCCCAGACCTGTCAACCTTTCACATTCCATTGCATACAGGGCTGACTACATCTGTGTCTTTCAACCATGTCTCTCTTTCCTCTAACCTGTCAACCTTTGACATTCCACGACATTCTGGCTGACTACACTATTTCTCTGTATGTGTGTGTGTGTGCATAAGCAAGCCCATGTCTCTCTCCTGTTCTACAACATACGTGGCTGATAACACTGTAAATGTGTCTGTCAACTATATGTTTATCTTCCCTGACCTTCCAGCCTTTCCTATTCCAAATTATACTGGCTGACTACTCTTATTTGTATGTTTGTCTGTGAGCCATGTCTCTGTCCCCTTGACAAGTCAGTAGTTCACATTCCACTACATACATGGTTGACCACACACAGGATTGGTATTAGCCATTGCAACTCTTCTGTAGTGGCTGTGAGACTTGACTGACTGTTTTTCACAGGAGTCGAACAGGGTTGGAGTTGATGTGTTGCTCCATTGATGGCACGGTGGCTTATTTGGGCTTTGATGAAGAGGAGATTGGAATTCCTATGCCCAGGGAGGAGCAGGTGGGTGACTCACTCCCCTTCCCAGACATGCTGAATATTGGACTATTGTTAAATCAGTGTGGTCAGATTGGTTAAGGCTCAGCATAGACCATTGTAAGATTCTTTCCTCAAGTCCCAGTTTTGATGAAGGCAAATTTCTTCTTCTTGCTGAAATATGTAGGTATTGCATGGAATACTAATGAAGTTTTGTGGAAACCTGTAGGAATATTGTTGTGCAAATAAATGAAATTAACTGACAAAATCACCACTTAATTGACCTTATACTTAATTAACATACAGATGTGGAGACTTAAATTAGTGTTCATGCATCTGTAACACTTTTTTTTCTGAACTGTCGAGATGATTGCATCTGGGGTGCAGCTTGTATTGCATGTACTTGTAATCCACACAGAAAAAGATCAAGCTGAGATAAACCTGGCTTCCATCGATAAATGTTAAAATCAACTTTTAAAAAAAATTCTTTTTCCTTTTTTCTTGTTTGTAAATCAACATTATTTGATACTCATTCACAGGAACTGGTTACTCCTAATAATGTCGTTTGAGGAACATTCTTCGATTTTTCCAGCAGCCACAGCTGTCCTACCACTTCTGAAAACTGATGCTGCTACAGATGTGAAGATTGAAACTTGTGCATGTTTGTTAAAGAAAAGGCCACGAAATGCTCAACTTTTTTCTTTTTTCGGGGGGGGAGGGGGGGGGGGGGTCAAAACCCCTATATCCTGCCAGGAATGTAAAACAGGCCTGTCAACCCCTTTGTTCAGCTGGCGGTGCTGGAGAAGATGTACGGCAAGAACGTGCTGTCCAGCAAGAGCCTCAACGCCCCCACCCAGATCATCGAGTCGGCGGCAGTGCTGAACCTGCAGCAGCAGACCAAGGAGAGCTCCCTGAGCATCCACAGCACACCCACCAAGTCCTCCTCTTCCCTCCTGCCCAATGGGGACATGCCTTTCAAGGTAGGTGGAGGGAGGGCGTGAATGTCATGGTGGGAAGGACTGGGACTTAATGTTTGCTTGCTGCTTTGGGGCCACATCTCTTCCCCTTCCAGTCCCCCATCTCTGTCTGTTCTTTTCACCACCCTCCAGCCCTGCACGCCCTCCCCCTTACCCCTTTCCTTTTGCTTGTGTTGAGGGGAGTTTTGCAGTTGTTTCCGTTTCAGTTATATCTGTTCAGGGTGGGTTGGTTTTTTCAACTCCCCTGCCTTCCCTCCCTCCCCTCCGCCCTCCCCCCTTTTTTTCCTTTCTTTCCCCTTCCCCCCTCTCCCTCTTCCCTCCTCCATCCCCCTCTCCTTTTCTCTCCCCTTCCCCCCCTCTCCCTCCCCCTCGGGTCTTTCATTTCCCTCCTCTCACCTTTCTGTGCAAAGTGGGGCAGCCTACCCTGGGGTCAGACCTTTGTTGTCTACGTTAAGCAACTGACAGCACCTCCCTCCCACCCCCTCCTCATTATTCGCGCCATGTAACATACGCCTAAGTTCCTTCAGCAACTGACAACCCCTCCCTCCCACCCCCTCCTCATCATTCGTGCCATGTAAGCATGGACCCAAGTTCCTTGTGTGTATGTATGTATTATGATCCACATCACTGTCACACACCAACTGCATGTATGTGTGAGTGTCTTTCTGCATTTGTTGTCTTTTTTTTTTTTTTTTTTTAATTCGAGTCAAACTGTTTTACGCTCCATGCCCTTGTGTACACACAATCCTGAAAAAAGAATTGAAATGATGAGCATAAAACAGAAGGAACAGATGGCCGTGTCTGCACTGAAAGAAAGGGCATGATCGGTTAACAGACAGAACCCTCGTGAATAATTCATGAAGTTTCTTTTCCTCATTGATCCCTTTCTCAGGGGCTAAAGGTGGACAAAACGGAGCAAACAGAACAGACTTGTGTGCACACAAGGCCATGGAGTGTAAAACAGTAGGCTCACAGAAGGGTTACAGTAGTTGATTTGCATGTGTATGTATGAGATCCATGGTGTACTGACTTATTGGTTTTTCAAAATTCTGCTATGAAGTTGGGACACGTCATCGTTAACTCTTTCATCCCTGCAACCCGGTTTTCCGGTTTGCAGAAATCTTACCCTTCCTTCCTGCAGCCCGGAAAACCGGGCAGTACAAAATCCCTCCTTTCCTTCCTGCAGCCGGAAAATCGGTTCTCGCGGTAAGCGCTTTGAACTTCGCACGAGTCGCGTCATTGGTACACGTCATGACCGGGTCGCTCGCGCTGCAGTGTTTACGAATGGAATGGATGCCAGACGGCCCTACAGAGTGGAAAGTGGTCGCGCTCTATTCTGGCCGTCTTGCTACAGCATACGTGGCAGTTCTTACTTTACACTTCTTTGTTTTTCTCTATAAATCCAGGAATGAAGGGAATACTCGTATTATAAGAATCTAGGAACAAGAGGAAGTAATGGTTCATAGAAAAGTAGGAATGAAAGAGTTAATATCTACAGCCTGTGGTTCAGTTTAGTATGTCATGCTCAGCTGCCTCAGAAAAATGAGTATTTCTGATCAACATTTTTCTGCTTTTACATCTATATGTGCTGTGGGACACATTGTCTCTGATCTGTGACATTTTCTCAGGGGTGGCTTTGGTGTTCATCTGGGGTCTGAGACAGGTTTGTGGCAAGTTCTTCTGCATTGAAAGTCAGGAGGGGAAAGGGTTGGGGAAGCTGATGGGGTGGAGTTGAAGGGGTGAGGCAGACTTAGAGACTGTCTGCTTGCAGCTTTAGTGATGGTTGAGGGAAGATGTGGGGGGGGGGGGGGGGGGGCGGGCGGAGGGAGAGGGGGTGACTGGCAGTCTTTCAGTCTGGTGCTATGGTTGAATCAGAGCAAGTGTCGGTTAACCAAGTTAGAATGACTCCCTAGCTGCTGTGGTAAAGTGGTTTGTGTCGCAGACTCCTAACTAAGAGGTTTGTGATTTGGTTCCCAACAGAGCCATTCATTTGTGGAGATTTTTCTGCCCTGACGAGCTCCTACCCACAGTTGAGTTTGCTATGGGCTCAGTTGAGTGTCATCCACTCTATGGATTTGTATGTGAGAGTGTCGCCCAAATTTTCTGACCAGCCACTGCAGGTGTCTGTGTCTTTCAGGCCTGGTTGATGCCATGATATATTGTGAAAATAAGCTAAGAGTACAGCCTTGTCATGCAGGCTCGGACCAGAAAGGAGATACGCGGAAGCATCTTCATCATCCTCATCCTCATCGATCAGCAGTTTAAGAAAAAAAAAAGTCTCAAATTCTGTGGCCCTTGACGCTCTTCTTTCATGGTGACCTCAGTTTTGATTGCCTCTCCACATCCATGGTTTGGTTCTGTCGGGGTCTCTGGAATCGGCAAATTCATGAGGACTGTCATTGGATGGACTTTGTGGCATCTTCCTGAGAGAGAGCCAGGGAGAGCTAGCTCTTGTGGCTCCAGGACTAAGCGATCATTGTCACCAGTAGGGGGCCTTAGTAGGTGGTGTCCTGTGTGTGTTGGTTCAGACCAGGCTCTGCTGAAGACCATTGAGGTGGCAGGGCAGTGCCTCCTCTGCTGGGTTGCCCCCTGACGTCTGGACATGACTGCTCCCTGTGTGGATTGTTGCTGGTGGTGGAATGTGCCAGGCTGTGGCCGTGGACCGGAAGGGGTGGGGTTGGGGGTGTGTGTCTGGAATGAGCGGTGTGGGTACAACGCCACTGAAGTGGCATGGAAGATAAGACAACGCATGCACATGCGCGCGCGCACGCACACACGCACGCACGCACACGCCTCACCGGCTCCTCAAAAAAAACCAAAAAAACCCACCAAATAACAAAAGAAAAAGAAAGGGCTGGGCTGTAGTGCCAGGTGTCCATGAAGGCAAGCAGAGTGTGACTTGATTCTGATGATAAAGGAGCAGGTTTATTTGATGTGACTATGCGGGTTAATTGTGATGAGCGGTATAGGAGCAGAGCCCTGAGAAGATGGATAGAGAAAGGATGAGGTAGAGGAGAGGAAGGGGTCGAGTACGGGAGGGTGTGTATGTGTGTAGCAAAATTGTGAGAGTGAAAAAGCAGCCTATCTTGGTGCTAAAAGGTATGTTGTCATCCGTAAGATGATCAAGAACAAAATCTCTGTGATAAATAATTTTTTAAAATGTAAACCAGTGTAAAAACTAGTAAACCAGTCTCAAGTGGATGACATCGACATGTTAGTGTGGATGGTTCTTTTCGTAGAAAGATTAATCAGGGTCTAGGAAGTGTGGTCCTAAACCAGATGAATGTGACTGTTGAGACTGCAGAAGACTGATCCTGATGACTAAGTTGTTTGGACAGCCCAGGGACAAGCAGATTGAGACCAGGACGTCTGACGGGCGGCGGCGAATCACGCCGATATTTCTGGCTCCGCAGCCTGATCTAAGGTAAGAGAGTGTTGATGGAATGGGTGTGTGTATGCATTTATTTTATGTGTATTCAACGTGTTTAGGAAGAGCATGGATGACTGTCAACAAAAATGATGTTAGCAGTTTGTGAGAATGGCAGTGGTCATATCTGTGGCTTCCTGGCATAATTTCCTCATCAGTGTTTCTTGGAGGCATTACTGAAAGTGATGTAGCGATTGTCGTTGCAATTAAAGCTTGTAGCACAGGCCCTCCAGAGGGGGATAAATCACTCACGCTACCTCCATGACTTTGTCATCAGTAGGGGGCTGAGTAGGTGGTGTCCTTTGTATGTATGATTAGCACAGGCGCCACTGAACACCACAGAAATGACTTGGCAGCAGTGCAGTGTCTCCTCTGGTAGGTTGCCTCAGGATGACTTAACATTGGCTGTTCCCTTTGGATTACCAGTGTGCTGGCTGCAGTTAGGATAAGGCAGATCAGTTTCATTATGGAGGTGTCACAGCATGCAGACTAGTCCTATATATGCCACGCCACATCCGCTAAATTTCAAGACCACACTGTGCATGATTTAAAGCTGATGGATCAGTGAATTAATGACTAAGATGAGAGAATTGAAAAAGAGGGTCTCATGGCTACGATTTTGCAGATGTCTGCTCTGCGCATTAGCCCAGTGTGCTAGCCAGACCTTGGGTACCTACCTAACATTGGCTTTGCTATTATTATCATTGTATGTGTGTGCGCTGAATGTACAGGTGCGTGTGTGTGTATATGTGAGAGCATGTGTGTGTGGGCACGGGTCCATGTGTATGCGCCACTGTACGTGGTGCGTGAGTGCATGTGCATGTGTGTATGGTGTTTATATGGGCGTGAGTGGACAAGGCAGAACGTGGCTGAAAGATGTGGAACTGCAATGAACGACATGGCTTTAATGCCACTGAAATGGCATAGGAGATGAAAATAACATGGGGAAAAAAAGAAAAAATATTCTTAGCATAGGCTTTGTGCGTCTGTGTATGTGGGCATCTGTACTTGGTCCTGAAGGGTACTGTGGCACAGATGAGATGCTGAGAGGAAGACAGAGAGAGGCAGTGGCTAGGTAGAGAGTTCTGTTTGTCACTGAAAAGGCAGGCTGTGTTGCAGTGAGGCTGGCATCCCGGCGCCCTACACCACCAAGTCCATCGCCTTCAAGACCACCAAGGAGACCAGCAAGATCGTGGTGGAGAAGCAGGACCGGGTGACCCAGCCGGGTCTCAACCTCTCCTCCAGCTCCTCCCACTCCCACTCCCAGTCCCAGTCCCTCCACTCCCCGCCCATCCCACCCTCCATCTCCGCCCTGACCGTCGGCAAGAGTGCCACGGAGGACAAAATGCCCTCTGGCGGTGCCACCGGAGGGGATCTGTTAAAGACTGTGGCATCCACTACCTCACATGTAAGTTTGGAAAAAAGAAAAAGAAAGAAAGGAGCGGGAAAGGAAAAAAGCAGTTCTGTTTTAACAACATTTATGAGAGAGTGAGCAATCTGTTGATACGGTTATTTGTGGAAGTGCATACATATCGTTATACACCAACCTCAGATCAAACAAAGCAAATAACTTACCTGACCAGTGAAAAGGTAACTTCAAAGGGAACAGCTGAATTGAGGTGGGGAAGGGGGAATGTCAATATATATGATAAATATACAGTCAAACCTCTATTATAAGACTATTCAAAATGTCCAGAAAATTCAGTCGTAAATTGGAGGGGTCTTGTAATGGAGGTAGGCACCGACAGTTGTAGAAACAAACACTTTCTCACAGATGAGTTCTCCAATCACACAAAGTCTCAAGAACACTGAATGCATATTGAATCTGGGTATTGCCAACTTCATAACTTGAGCAATCGATATTGCAGTTTCACCTCCACGACTTCTTTTATTAATCACCTCCACTCTCTCTTCTAAGTTCAGAGGCTTTCTCTTTTGTGTTCCGCATGTTTTGCCTACGATCTCCGCCATCTTTCTTTTGACAAGGGAAGCGACTCTTGATGGGGGGGGGTCAGGTCTGCAGTTGTTTCCCTTGACTCGTACTTCCCTTGGTCGTATACGAAGGCTGCAGTGGTCGTAAATTTCAACAAAACAGAGGTCGCAAGTCGCATTTTAGAGTAAGTCGCTTAAGAGGGGTCGTTTTAATAGTAAAATGCATCCGTGCAAAAAAATTCAGTCTTAAATGAGAGGAGGTCTCTTCACAGAGGGTCTTTATAATAGAGGTTTGTATATATATATATATATACTTATGTATATTTTTTTTTAAAACATTTTTAGTTTTCCCTCTTTTTTTGTTATTATACAGACAAAATCATGTAGCAACATGATAAATATGGTAAGCTTGTCCGAAGAGGCTCTGAAACAAAATAGGAGCTCTGACGTTTTTGCTTGACCATATGTATGTATTTTAACAGCACTACATTTGGGTCTGAAAGCATGTAGCATCAATCTTTAAGATATTGAAACAAAGTTACTATAACTGTTAAATGTCAGGGATTTGCAGGTTATGAATTTTTTTATTTGGATTGCACTTGTTTTCTTTAGTACAAAGTTCCAGTTTGGGTTATTTCAACTTTGCCAACTTTTTGCTTTCAAAGATTGTGTTTTGTTTGTTGTCTATGTAGAGATATGTGACCACATAAAAAAGAAAGAAGAGGAAAAAGATAAGTGATACAGATGGGGGTGATAGTTATGCAGTGTACTGTGTCATTGGGCATATTGTCATTGAGTGTGATTTTTTTTTTCCTTAGATAATCTGTATTCAGTATTTTCCCTGAACTTGCCTGCTCACACAGATGCATTATTCCCACTTGCGGTGTGACTAGTGCCCTTAATGAACAGGTTGATACAGGCATGGAAGTCATATGACACTGATTGTATTTGCAACCTGACGGGGGAAGGTTCTGTTACGATCAAATGTGACAGAGATTATTTTTAAAAAAGAGAGAGAGAGAAAAGAAAAAAGTTAAAAAAAAAAAAAAAAAAAAAGAAGAGCTACAGGCTAAAACATTGATTCTCCGCCAAGGGAGCCTATACCATTTCACAAGTGTGATGTTCCACAGAATGCACAGGCTCTGTTTGCACTGACTTGCACTAATGTCTTGATTTATTGGTTTTCACTGCTGGATCCTTTCAGCTTATCAACACGTTTCAGCAGATGTTTCTGTCTTTTTTTTTTTTTTAAAGATTTAACCGGTTCGTCTTGCATGCCAATGCACTTTATAGCTAGGATTTTTTTTTTCTGTTCAGACTCCCATGGAAGTGGACAAGCCTTCACCGACACCCGGTGCTGCCCCTCCTGCCGCCGCTGCTGACAAAGAGAAGGCCACTCCCTCCGTCTCCCATACCCCTGACAAAGACAAGACCCCCTCCACCCCTCTCACACACCTGGAGAACAAAGAGCGGGAGAGCAAGGCGGCGGAGAAGAGCTGGCAGGACAAAGCAGAGAAAGAGAGGAAAGGGGAGAAGGACCAGGACAAAGACGGGGAGAAGGTGAAGGTGTCGGGCGCGCTGTCGCTGAAGAAGCAGAAGGTGGGGAGAGGGAGGCCCCGCAAGGTGGATAAGGAAGCCCGGGAGGCGCTCATGACTGCCGCCCTCTCACACGCCATTCCGGTACGTGGGAGGGAGGGGAGATGGGAGGAGAGTGTGGGTTGGGATCCTGGGGGGGGGGTTTGGGGGGGGGGTGGGGAGGGGGGGGTGACAGGGAAGGAGGGAGAGTTTGCTGAATTACTGTAATAGGGTGATATATAGGGAGGGAGAGAGAACCACAGAAAAGGGGGTTAAAATCCAAAGAAAACCAAAACAAGATCTTCAAAGTGTTTTGACATTCGAAGGGAAAGCAGCTTTGTGTGTGTGTGTGTTGTCTTTTCTTGCATATATTATATTGTGTGTGTTCACTTAATGTG
Organism: Conus canariensis; assembly: GCA_033310375.1. Lineage (NCBI taxonomy): Eukaryota > Metazoa > Mollusca > Gastropoda > Neogastropoda > Conidae > Conus > Conus canariensis. Next base: position 19,134,217 of record CM065736.1, on the reverse strand, counting down.
ACTAGCCTGAATGAGTGAGTGAGTTACTGTGGAGTGAGTGCTGCTGGTGTTACGAATTTGATTTAATGAGAGTGAGAGGAGTTGTAATTCATGCCTGTAAAAGTGATTGTAATTACGAAAGATTTTTTTTAAATGGCAACAACTAGGCAGTTAAAGTAGTATGATTCAAGTTGTTGTCGGGCTGTGAATTGGACAATGAATGCTATGTCAAACATTCATAAAACTGTGGAAAGGAGGTGTCAAGGATTTTTAACTCTGTCTGCGAGTTAATAATTTGTGTGGATATATGTGTCCTTGTGTTTGGTGGTAAGAGTTGTGTGTATTGTTTGTATGTACATTTGCCGTGTGTGTTGTTAAACAGTAGATGTGACTAAGTCTTGCAAGTCATAGTTTGGTGACTCTGTATCCACCTGTGGTGGACATGAAACCTGTTTTCATCATTGGTAGGACTGTCAAATGTTATTTCTGTATATTCATTTACATGTATCATTGTGGCGTTTGTATGGCACTTGTCTTGTACACACTCCTGCAATTTCCAGGGAATCTGATTGGCTTAGTTTGTACACCGTGTTGCTCACAATACCAAACACTGCCCTTTTCATGTCTTGTGTGTATCTGGATGTCAAAAAGGTGTAGTTGAACGTATTTTTTTGAGTGTGTCTGCATGCCTAGTGGACATACAAGCTTTGTTGTGGTTGTGTTGGCAGTCGACGGCAGCAGAACCACGGGACACCCCTCAGCCGGTGCTGGCCTCTCAGGACCTGCAGCTGCCTGTGCCCTCGGCCAAGAAGACTTCGTCCAAACTGGTCAGTCACGCCATCCACACCTCACTGTATTTCGAGGGAGCTGTAGATATAGAGGCATGTGTACATGGTCAGATGATAAAGTCACCTTTCTCAGTTCGATCCAGTCTTTCACAGAGCTGAGGTTTAGCATTTGCTGGTTCACCAAAGTGCCATAGAAAAAAAACAAAACATGTGAGGCGAATTTAGTTTATGGTTCCAGTTGCCGTTACTCTACAGGGTTAAAAGTGAGGATATTAACTCTCTTGACAAGCATGCACCCGCTAGCGCCCGACCGGAAATCACACTGCCAAAAGGCTGAGCGCCTGCCAGCACCCGGTGAAACACGTGGCAACAATGGGCGCTGCCATGTTTCTCGTAGAAAAGGAAATCTTGCGAGAATGTGACTTCCTTCTTCCTGTAGCCATTCACTTCCGTTTGCAAAAAACCGTGAGTCGATACGTGCCGTAGTTCTCGAGTTACGAATTTTTAAAGTTCTGTGGTCGAAATGCTGTTTTTCACCATGGCTAACCTTGATTTCTGCCGTTCTATAATGAGATTTAGTAATGAAGATACTGTGATTTGTGGGATTTACGGCATAAGACTTAGTGAAAGTGCTGGGTGGTGAAGCTTACAGTGACCTAGATTTTGACTGGGATGTGGTTCCAGATATGATGAACAACGATTCGGAAGAAAGTTCTGAAGAAGAAGAATTTTTTTTTCCCGAGTAAATGGCTCGTGTGACATTCTTCAAACTTATGATATAGCAACATATATATTCGTAGGAATTTTTTAAAATGATTTTCGTTTCATTATTTCCTTTCCTCTCTTTTAAATTAATTTTTAAATGGGTAACTGTGTTCAAATTACGGAGTTACTTATCTTGCCGATGGTTTTCGGCGTAACTAAGCTCAGGTAAGTGCATACTGAAGAGGGTTAAAACACCTTTTTTATTTTCTTTTTTTTTTCAATATCCGAGAAAGGATGAAGCCACCCTCTTCATTATCAAATGAGAGAGAGCCCAGCTTGCGTGATTTGTTTCTTTTTTTTTTTCAAATTTTTTTTTTTCAAAGTGATCGTTTTTTTAATTAGCAGTCATTTTTCAAGGACACATACATTACAAACCAATTACAATTATAGCAATTGATTACAAAACAACAACAAACCGAGCCAAAACGATCAAACATACATACACATGAGGGTCAGGGGATGGGGTGGAGTGCACTAACATTCTCATGCAGAATATAAACCATACACATACAAATATTCAACCATTTTCCAAAACAAGCTTGTGTAGTATTGACACCACAATAACTTGGCACCAGAAACGAAACCTGCGGAAGTGTTCAACTTGTCATGTGTGTGATTGTCAATCTGTTTTGAAAGTAGTTGCCATTCTGCCTGTCATCTTGTCATTTGAAGTGTAACAGGAAGCGATACCGTTGATTGACAGGTGGATGGTCAGACAGGGGCAGATAACAACACGACGGTGGACGTGGAGAATGACCTCCCTGCCGGAGCAGGGCACCTCCATCGGTGCCGGTGCGTGCGCGCGGGCAAAGTCCTGTGGGAGCAGGTGCTGTCCTCGCGCATTCTGGTGGTAGCTGGCTCCAAGTAAGAGGATCTGCAGTCATGGTGCAGATTTGTGTGTTGAGCTTGTGTGTATATGTTTACTTAAGAGTCTATGTACAAATGTGTATATGTGAAAATATGAAATATTGTCTACAGTGTAACTAACAGATATATACATAGGTGAAAGTTGGCGTATAGAACTGCGGACTGTCTTTGAAATCAAAATAAATGGAAGATATCAGTTTTTCAAAATTTTAGGAAAAAGACATTGAGCAAAACCATGTGCAAGATTACCCAAACAAGTTGTTTAGACTTGGTCATTCATACTTTTTTTTTTTTTTTTTTTTTTTTTTTTTTTTTTGCTGTCCCAACCTCTGCACCACCTCAGAGGCAGTGCACCCACGCCGCTCATTCCGACACCCTGTCCACAGCCACAGCCCGGTCGGCCCCGCCACAGCCCCGCACCGGCAATCCACAGGGAGCAGTCAATGTCAAGTCGTCAAGAGGCAACCCACGGAGGAGACACTGCACTGCTGCCGAGTCACTTCGGTGGTGTTCAGTGGCGCCTGTTCTGATCTGACATACGCAGGACACCACCTACTAAGCCCCCTACTGATGACAATAATTGCTTAGTCGCGGAGCCGGCGTGAGTGGGCTCTCCCTCCGGAGGGCGCCACCACGTCCGTCCAACGACAGCCCCCCATGGACTCGCCGATACCCGACGGAACCAAACCAAGGCCACAGACGTGGAGAGGACATCGAAACTGAGGTCACCATGAGAGCAGGGCATGAAGGGCCACAGAACTTGAGACATGTTTTTTTTTTAATGCTGATCGATGAGAATGAGGATGATTAAGATGATGCTACGGATTTCCATTTCGGTCTGAGACTACATGACAGGGCTGTACTCTACGCTTCCTTTCATAATATATCCCGGCGTCAACCAGGCCCGAGAGATACAGGCACCTGCAGTGTTGGTCAGGAAATTTGAGCAACACTCTCAGAAACGCATCCATTAAGTGGATGAAGCTCGACTGTGTGGTCCCAGTCTTCCAACTGAGTCCGCAGAAACTCAACTTTTGGGTAGGAGCCGGTCGGGGCAGAAAAACCACATGACTCTGATGGATTCGAACCACGACCTCCAGCCGGGAGTCGGACGCTAACCACTTGCCACGGTGGCTGGTTGGTCAATTCATACTTTTGATTGTCACAATGACAAGATTGCACTTCTGGTTGCAGGAGTAGCTATTTTGAGAACCATGCAATTTTGATAAATGAAAATTGATGAGCGTTTTAATTTGAGGGGGTCTGCAAGATGAGGACATCGACAGAGTGTCAGGGTGTCAAGACAAATGGAGACTGCAGTCATTTAGGTGAAAAGTACTCGTCAGGAATTTCAGCAATGGTGGTGAAAAACAACCAAGCTAGCAATTTTCCTGCATCGTGAAATGTATTTAAAAGTAGAAGGGCAATCTTGAGACAAGATTGAATAAAGGTTGGGTTTACCGTTTGAGTCCATTCATGTCTAAAAATAGAATTATTTCAGATACAGAGAAAATTCTTCCCCAGCTAATAGAACGTAAAAAAAAACTTGAAATATCAGTGTTTGTATCATCAGAAAGTCTGGATATTCCATGAAAATGTTTCACTTTGTAGGATAGTTTTCAGCATGTTAATTGTAACTTCACTCTGTTATTGTTCAGCTGAAAGTTCGATAAGTTTTTCAGTGCCTGAACACGTCCTAGGGGGCCCTTTTTTTTTTCCTCAGGGGAAGTAATAGCTGGTTTGGACTGAAGTGGTTACCCCACCACCACCACCACCATGTTTTATTGATTATGTTAAGAGATCCTGGATTTACTGTTAAATCCAGATCTACACCACGGATTCATCCCCAAATCAAAGGGTTGCATCCCCTGATCTGGTTCCATCTTTCCACTTAGCTTTGTCTCGTATCAGTGGTGTAGTTTTTTTTTTAGTAATCCTGCTCACAGACATACAAACCATCAGAGACTGGTGAAGACATACCCCACTTTGACGGATGTTTCAACATGAAGTGACTGTCTTCATTTGAGTGAGCAGATGTTGGAATGTATTGTAGTAGTAGGCACACTGAAAAGTCAGTATTGAGTTTATTCTCTCTGTATCTGTCTGCCTCTCTCTCTCCTCTCTCTCTCTCTCTGTCTCTCTCTCTGCGCACCTGAATTTTCACATTGACAGGTACTGTATACCTCACACTGTACGAACAGGTCTGTAGAGTGAAAATTTTTCATCATTTATGGCCTTTTTCTTCTGATTAGAACTTCAGGTTTATGTCATTTCTCTTCCTCATTCTGCAGAAAAGATGTTGTTTCTGCTGTTGAAAGAGGGAAACAGAAAAATAGCTGGATTTAGGGATCACTGCCTCTTGACCCTTGACATGGGCATGTGCAAGTGACCCCTTAATCTTTGATTTTTTTTTTCCTTTAAAAAAAAAAAAAGACCAAATTTTAATCATGTTGCATCCAGACCTAAACATTACGGTTCTCTCATTTCTAGATTTAAAAAAATTAAAAAGAAGATCTGACCAGCTGCTGTGGCAAAGTGGTTAGCGTCAGAGACTTCCAGCTTGGAAGTCGTGGGGTCAATTCCCATCAGATCCATGTGGGATTTTTCTGCCCCAACCGGCTCCTGCCCAGAGCCAAGTTTGCTGCAGGCTCAATTCCAGGGGCTCAATTCAGAAGACTGGGACCACACAGTCGGGTCTTAATTGATGAGTCTCTGAGAGTGTTGCTCAAATTTCCGAACCAACACTGCAGATGTCTGTATCTCTCGGGCCTGGTTGAGGCCGGATATACTGTGAAAGCAAACGTAGAGTACAGTCCTGTCATGCTGTCTCAGACCAGAATGGAAATCCGTGGCATCACCTTCACATTCTCATCAATCAGCCTTTAAAAAGAAGGCAAAAATTCTACGGCCGTTGATGCCCTGCTGTCATGATGACCTCAGGTTCAGTTCCCTCTGCGTCTGTGGCCTTGGTTTGATTCCATCGGGGTCACCGGTATTGGTGAGTTCATGGGGGCTGTTGTTGGACGAACGTGGTGGCGCCCACCAGAGGGAGATCTCGGGTACGCCGGCTCCACGACTAAGCAGTTATTGTCATCAGTGGGGATTTAGTATGTGGTGTCCTGCATATGTTGGATCAGAACAGGCACTGCTGAAGTGACTCGGCAGCAGTGTAGTGTTTCCTCTGGTGGGTTGCCTCTTGATGACTTGACAGTGACTGCTCCGTGTGGATTGCTGGTCCTGAGGCTGCAGCTGTAGATGGGGAGTTGGAATGAGCAGCGTGGGTGCAGTGCCACCGAGATGGCACAGAAGACGTGACAGCAGTAAAAAAATAAAATGAAATTTTTTAAAATGAAAAAAAGGGAGAAAAAAAATCAGTGCCAGAGGAAAACATTACTGCAGACCTGTCCGTTAGAAGATCTATATCTTGTATCCATTAAAACAGAAAGAACAGGTAGGTAGTGTAAGAGGTGGTGCATGTTCTGGAGTTCAGCATCAGTAAATGAAGAAGCAGGATTTTAGTATAGAAATGATGTAGGAATGGTTACTTTCTGCATTTACCAGTATAATGTTTTGTATTGTTTTGTGTTTTCAGACATTTGACCTGTGTTGCATGTGAGGACAAAACAGTCAGCATCTTAGGTTCAGGGGGCAAGAGGTTGTTGCCTCCCCTCATGCTGGGCTCTTCGGTGTCCGTGATCAAGTGCAAGGGTTTCTACGTCATGGCACTTACCTCCCATGGATATCTATATGTGTGGTCAGTATGTGTGCAAGTAAGGAGACGAGCAAGGTTGGTTGATTGGTTGGTTTTTGTCATAATGCTCACATGCTATAGGTATTCGTGTATAGGGTCTGTGTATATGTGTGTGGGACTGAACAAGGGACTCAGTGTCATAGAGCTCACATCCCATGGGTATCTCTGTGTAAGGTCAGTAAGACATATATGGTCAGTGAAACATGATTCTCCATATATTGAAACAAAATGCAACACTGTAAATTTGTGATTTCCTGTCACTCCATTTGTCACCATCCACCATTACGAAAACCAGCCAGCACACACATCAGACCTGTTTTCCCTTATGATTTTACCATAATTTTTACGGAAAAAAATCGAAATTACAAGAATTGCGCCCCCCCCCCCCCCCCCCCAAAAAAAAAAATTATGGGAAAAAAAAATCAAAGAAAGAAAATTGTCAAACGCGAAGTTTCATCTGCTACTGTTTCGGTAAAAAGCAGTAAAAAGACATTTCCCAGCGTGCCTTGCGTCTTTTACCTTGTCAAAGATGGCGACGAAGCGGTCTTACACGCCAACGGCTGGCTCTTCCAGTCCTTCAAAAGTTGCGGAAGTATTACGATTATGAAGGTTACGTTTTTTTTTTTTTTTTTTTTTTGAAGTTACAGGTTTTTGTCTGAGATATTACGATATTACAGGTACACGAACTTGGGGTGAACAGGTCTGCACACACCCTTTCTTCCCGTGCTGCGAGCCAACTGAAAGCAGTTCTCTTTACATCTGGGTCATGGACACATAAGCACCCAAACAAGAGCATGACAGCAAAAGCAAGTTTTATTCTAACATTAGCTGTGGTAAAAATGGGGGCAGTTCACTTGGATGATGATCTCACATGTAGGAATGAGGAGCTCTTTTGGACAGGTAAGTAAGAAAAAAGACACAAAAAAAGGGAAAGAGAAACAAGGATGTCCAAGAGGAGTGACCAGATCTAGGAAATGGTGAATTAAAATGATGCTCAGTGCAGGAACATGACCCATGGGACATCGGTGAACATGTGACATTGTGTTGTGTGCAGGAACATGACCAGTGGGACATTGGTGAACATGTGACATTGTGTTGTGTGCAGGAACATGACCAGTGGGGCATTGGTGAACATGTGACATTGTGTTGTGTGTAGGAACATGACCAGTGGGTCATTGGTGAACATGTGACATTGTGTTCTGTGCAGGAACATGACCAGCGGGAGAGCGGTTGTCCAGGCCCAATCCCTGGCTCCTATTATGTCAGGTAGGTTTTGTGGCTCTCCTCTTGGTGACGTTATGATGAGCCTAAAGATAACCAGCTGATTTGTTCACAGACCTAAAGTGATTCCTGGAGGTATCAGACTGATCATTTATTTAGACTAATGCTCAGAGTTTACAATCCCCATACACACGAATTTGTTAAATACTTATGAAGAAGCGAACTTATTACCACTGTCTGATCAACGAAAACTCGCAACGGCTAAATTTGTTGCCAGAAGCCTACATGTTTCAAATTCTGTCAAACCTGATATATTAGTAAATTCTGAAAAGGACGATCCTAAAAGAGCTCAACACCTTACCTCTCTCCAGCCTGTTAGGGATTATACAAATGAAATATTTGAAATGATATTGAAAGTATTTCAGATGTGCCAATAGTTTCAAGCATACCTCATTGGGAGCATATCCAAGCTAAATTCGATATAGATTACACTGACATGAAGAAGGTTGGTAACATTAATATTCTATCATGTGAAGCAAAAGAACACCTTGAAACCGTTTATCCATATCATCTGAAGATTTTTACAGATGGCTCGATTTTAGACTCATATGCAGGGTCCGGTTTTGTGATTCCATTGCTGAAGTTCCGTAGATCCTTTTCTCTAGGGAAAGGGTTCTCCATATTTACGGCAGAACTGTATGCTATTCTTATGACTTTGATTTTTATGTGTGATGATAATGCTGCTGTCTATAATATACTTTTTTGCATTGATTCCAAGTCAGTTCTATATAGCTTGCCAAACTGCGAATCAAAAATAAGAAAATAATTACTTTTTGAAATAAGACATTACATACATGTTATTATGTTGAAAGGAATTGGGGTATCTTTTTGCTGGATTCCATCACACTGTGGCATATCTGGTAATGAAACAGCAGATAAATTAGCTAGAGAAAAACACCTGAGAGTAATTTAAAACTTGACGTTCAAGAAATTAATTCGCTGTTAGAAAAATGCGTGAACAGAGAACACCTTCCAGAGAAGTATGAAATCTTATCATGTCCACGATATTTGTCATCTTTAATATACAAGCTTCGACTCAATTCGTGGAAAACCAAGTTTTCCCAAAGTGTAGCATGTGATTGTTCAAATCTTCTATCAGTGGACAATATTCTTTTTCATTGTTCAGTATTAACTTCATTGTATAAAGAATCGAATGTGGATGTGACTATACACGATTCTATCAAAACAATAACCCACAAACCAGAAATCGTGCAAATAGCAAAAGTGCTTTCCATGCATCAAATTAATAGATTTTTATAAACGCCCTTCCCCTTGCTTCCTTTTTTTTTTCTTCTTTTTAAAGTCTGCTGTCACCAAGTGTGAACAGACTCTAAATTAATGAACTCACTCACTCACTCACTCAGTTTTCAAGGCTGCTAAAACATGGAATTGTTTAACTCAGCTGTTTGAAAGTTTTTATTTTTTAGTAACCCTCAGCCTGTGGAGTCTACCACCAAGGATTTGTTGTAAGCAAGAAATGATCTTAAATCGAACTTTTGAAAACTCTGATACTTTCAAGATGAAACAGATTACCAAACAAATACTGCAAATCTAAGTCGCACCAACTTTTGTATGAAAAAACTTGTGGTGGTTGAAGTGGCAGTGCATGTATCTGTTTCTGTGTTGTTGATGTTTATAGCCGCCTTTGTGGTCACTCAATATTATTCTGAAAATCAAGAATCCAACCATAGTCTTGACGACCAGCTCCCCACTTCTTGGTTATCTTACACACTGCAGATGATGTTTGAAGCGAGTGCAGAAGTATAGGTACAGTCTGAATGTCTTTCTGAACTGTCATCAGTTCGTCAGCAGCTGCTACGCTGAACTGCCCATAATCATGTTGATAGTAACCAGTCACTGTCACTTAAATGGACACTTGATACAAGCTTGTAATAGTATAATTTTTAAAATATTATTAGAGGCAAATCAGAGTTCTTTGCAAATGGCAGCCATTTTGGCAGCAGCTGTCCTCTCTCAAAACGTGTTGTCTTAATGTTCAGAGGTTCGTGATGACTGTGTGTGGGACGGAAATGTTAGAGACACTCTTGACAGGCAGAACAGGGTGGAATGGTATAAGATTAAATGCCTCTTTGTATGGGGATAGAAACCTGTGTCCTTTGGATGAAGACTAGTAGTCTATGACTTTTGTCTTCTCCGCTGTGGTTAAAATTGCCCCAGTCCACAGCCTTTGAACTTGTTTAATTCTCACACCAGGTTTGTGCAGTCATTTTGATTCTGACCATAAACTGTGACCCTTTTCTATCTCCATTCACCTTTCTTTTTTTCCTTTAAAAAAAAAAAAAAAAATTGTGGTGCCATCCTGTTGGCTTGAAGGGCGATGACCTTTGTCTGCAGGGAGCGAGAAGTTGCTTCACACAACGCTGACCAATGAGGGGGTGCCCATTGTGAGCCTTTCGTCAGGAAAGTCCTACAGCTTTGCTCCTGAGATCGGCACATGGTATGGAGGCTCAGCCTGGGAATCTTAGTCTTCTTATTGAATCCCTTGCCTTTTTCTGTGACCTGAATGCTGACTGTGGGGTCGTAAAGAGTTAAAACTATTAAAAAAAAACCAAAACTCCTGGAGTTTACAGAGAGGAAAAACTGAGCAGAAATGTTGACCTTGTTCTTCAGTATGCCAGCTTGTCATATTTTAGTTGAAAATGTATAAACTAGGATCCTGTTTTGAGGATATGTCCTTGTTGCGTGCTTTGTATCTTTATTTATCTTAGGCGAATTGATGCCATAAGCAGCGTTCGCTTGGAATTATGGGTGAGTAATTGTCTTACCATAGGAGTAAGAATTAGCTTTCTTGTTATGTAGAATTGTTAGGAAAAAATCAGTCCTGTTGTTATAAGGTCAGAGTGCGAATTAACTTAATTTGATCTGAAGAAATAACACTTGTAGACGAGAGAAAATAATCTCGATTTGTAGAAATGAGTCGGGAAGCACAGAGACTCAAAGGGAAAGGATAAAAAAAAAAGAAATAAAATCTTTTCCTCTGTAGCTGATGAAAAAGGAAAGCATGCCATCAACCTTGAGATATATTGTATTATTCCTGGTGGTGGACTTTATTTTTTTTTTATAACACTGTTAGCTTGTGAGTTCTGTTAAAAGTGGCTCTTTGATCATTCTCAGTCATGGACGTCATTGATGGCGCTGGAGGTCTGTGAATTGTGTTTGATTTCTGGTGCATCATCCTCTGTAGAGGACGTCATTAAACGACATTTTGTGACTTTGCCAAGAAACTGTTGTATCATTCTCAGTATTGGACATTGTGTAATTAATGATGCTGAATAGTTCGTGAAGGGTATTTATGAGTGTTGCTTCATTCTCAGTCATGGACATCATATGATTGATGACACTTATCATTGGTGTGTGATTAATGACACCTTGGACTTTGTTAAAGGTATTTACAAGTATTGCATCATTCTCAGGTTATTCTCATTATTATATGATCAATGACATATATCATCTCTATGTAATCAATGACACCAGCATTCTCAGTGAGAGACATATGAAATAAACTCCTGAGGTTCTTTCCCTTGATTTTCGATCACTGGTGATTGAAGTTTTATTTTGTGGAAATTGTCACTTCTTGAAATGTTTTTTTTTCTTAAAGGAATAGTTTATGAAAACAAGCCTAAACAAAACATTTACCGTGAAAAAATAGTATTAGGAAAATTTTTTAACGTTGTTACATAGTTTTTGCGAAGAAAATGCTAAGAACTCAAAAACTGTTTTGAGCTATTGACGTGTATAGTTAAACCAGTGTTGTATCCTTCATGATGAACATTATATAATGAATGATGCAGACAGTTTGTGAAGGGTGTTACCTTAACAAGTGTTGTGAAGGACAGAGGTGATCCAGCGTGCAAAGAGTGAGGCCGCTCTGTGCTCTGTGTTGCAGGATGGTGGTGAACAACAACGAGGATCGACTGCAGGTGTGCTCTGACCATCACCGTTGTGTTCCCCCCAGGCAGCGCTCCTCGGGTCCCCTGGCCTCCGTCCAGGGAGGGGGAAGGTAGGGTTTAACGCACGGAACAACCGACTTTGTTCAGAGACATGTTTGTGTGTGTACTGTTTGTCTCATTACTGGTGTTCTGTTTTGTGTGTATGTGAATTCATTTCTCCAAGAAGAAGTGACAGTTGTCTTGAAGAGGGAATCAGGGATGGAAGGGGGTGGAGGAAGACGACAGAAAAGGAACATGGAAAGAAAGAAAGCCTGAATTGCAGAGTATGATGTCAGGGCTCTCACGTTTCCATGAATTTGCAGATTTCAGAGAAGTGAAAAAAAATGGGGAGTTTGTATTATAGAATGAGGTACAGGAAGTTTACACCGGCTTCCTTCGGTGGAAGTAGGGTGGGCGTCACGTGACTGTCTTATTGCTGCATTCGCCACACAAAATCTTCGGCCTGACAGAGCTGACTAACTGCCGTGAATGCTATGGTCTGACATGGTACAGTATATGACGCCAAATTGAAATCAACATGGAAAAAAATGTATGTTGATATATTTCAAGAAAAAGAAAAACTTAGAGATGATGAAGAGAAAGTGGCAGTGGCAATGATGTCTGGAAACCTCGTCTCCAGAGCAGGTTGGGGAGGGGTGGGGGAGGTTGGAGAGAAGGGACCCTCCAGACCTTCCTCAGAGTTCCAGGGATTTGTGCTGTTCTTCAGTGGGAGCCCTGTAATAAAAGTGCAGAGGCTATACAGACAGCAGCTGTGTGCAAGTTCACCATGTGCTGTGTGCAGGGGGTCCCAGCAGGCACGGCAGGTGTTCCAGTCCAACAGCCACCTGCAGCAGACATCCACCCTCAGCCACCTGGAGAACCAGATGGCCACCTGCCTGGCCCTCCGCTCCGCCGCCGAGTACCGCTTCTGGCTGGAGACCTACGTGCGTTACCTGGCCCAGGAAGGTGAGCCCCTGTAGCTGTTGGGGAACTTTATTAGGAACCGCCGAAAGGCAGGATTGGTTGTGGGCAGTGGGTGTGAAGAAAGTGTCTTGGGGAAGAAAGGCAAAGTGTTAAAAGGCTGCAGTGATGCAGGAACTTTGTTGGGGAAGAAAATGTGAAAAGGACATGACAAAGTGCAGCAGGAAAGTTTCTGCTAGTATTGAGCTGTATAAATGCTATTTGTTGTTGTTATTACTATCATTGTGTTCTGTGCACAATTTAAAAAGAAATTTAAATCTGATTTCTCATCTCTTTCCTTATTTGTTTGTATTTCTGAATATATGTAACTGTGCTTGTATTGTGTCACTCCATCCACATAATTTTGCATAAAGATTTTAATGTTGAAAATTGTTTGATCTATGTCCCACTTTCTGCCTTTTTCAGCTTGATTGCTTTTTTTTTTTTTTTTTTTTTTCTCTCTTTTTATGAAATTATCCATGTTGTGCATTGTATGGGTTCATGCATGCACAAAATGAATGAAGGCTCACCTGATGCAGGTTTGGAGGAGAAGCTGCGTGTGGTTTGCGATGATTTGCTGGGCCCCATTTTCAGCCGCACTGCTGACCCCTCTGCTTCCCCTGCATGGCGGCCCACTGTTCTGGTAAGATGGGAATTGTGTGTGAGGTCAGCCATTAAAGGCCCCCTGTTCTGGTAAGATGGGAATTGTGTGTGAGGTCAGCCATTAAAGGCCCCCTGTTCTGGTAAGATGGGAATTGTGTGTGAGGTCAGCCATTAAAGGCCCCCTGTTCTGGTAAGATGGGAATTGTGTGTGGAGTCAGCCATTAAAGGCCCCCTGTTCTGGTAAGATGGGAATTGTGTGTGAGGTCAGCCATTAAAGGCCCCCTGTTCTGGTAAGATGGGAATTGTGTGTGAGGTCAGCCATTAAAGGCCCCTGTTCTGGTAAGATGGGAATTGTGTGTGGAGTCAGCCATTAAAGGCCCCCTGTTCTGGTAAGATGGGAATTGTGTGTGAGGTCAGCCATTAAAGGCCCCCTGTTCTGGTAAGATGGGAATTGTGTGTGAGGTCAGCCATTAAAGGCCCCCTGTTCTGGTAAGATGGGAATTGTGTGTGGAGTCAGCCATTAAAGGCCCCCTGTTCTGGTAAGATGGGAATTGTGTGTGAGGTCAGCCATTAAAGGCCCCCTGTTCTGGTAAGATGGGAATTGTGTGTGAGGTCAGCCATTAAAGGCCCCCTGTTCTGGTAAGATGGGAATTGTGTGTGGAGTCAGCCATTAAAGGCCCCCTGTTCTGGTAAGATGGGAATTGTGTGTGAGGTCAGCCATTAAAGGCCCCCAGTTCTGGTAAGATGGGAATTGTGTGTGAGGTCAGCCATTAAAGGCCCCCTGTTCTGGTAAGATGGGAATTGTGTGTGAGGTCAGTCATTAAAGGCCCCCTGTTCTGGTAAGATGGGAATTGTGTGTGAGGTCAGTCGTTAAAAGCCCTCTGTTCTGGTAAGATGGGAATTGTGTGTGAGGTCAGTCATTAAAAGCCTCTGTTCTGGTAAGATGGGAATTGTGTGTGAGGTCAGTCATTAAAAGCCTCTGTTCTGGTAAGATGGGAATTGTGTGTGAGGTCAGTCATTAAAAGCCTCTGTTCTGGTAAGATGGGAATTGTGTGTGAGGTCAGTCATTAAAAGCCTCTGTTCTTGTAAGATGGGAATTGTGTGTGAGGTCAGTCATTAAAAGCCTCTGTTCTTGTAAGATGGGAATTGTGTTTGAGGTCAGTCATTAAAAGCCTCTGTTCTGGTAAGATGGGAATTGTGTGTGATGTCAATCATTAAAAGCCTCTGTTCTGGTAAGATGGGAATTGTGTATGAGGTCAGTCATTAAAAGCCCTCTGTTCTGGTAAGATGGGAATTGTGTGTGAGGTCAGTCATTAAAAGGCCTCTCTCCAGGTAAGATTGGAATTCGGTGAGGTCAGTTATTAACAGCCTTCTATTCTGATAATATGGGCATTGTGTGAGATCAGCCTTTAAATACCTCACCAAAGGATGTGGAAGTATTGGTGTTTCTTGCAGTACATATGCCAGTACATTTTGCCTCCTGTCTTTCAGCTGCTATAAATGTTATTGTTCCCACATGTATGTTCTCTACAAGTTCCATAGGAAGTTATTTGCTGCAGGTGAACGAATGAAAGTATGAAAGATAAATGAAAGCACAATGTGTAGTTTCATTGAAAATTGTGCATTGTAAACTATTCAGCAGCATGATTATCATCATTACAGATAGAACAGGAGAGATGGGCAGCCTTAGCACACCCCCATGGTTGCTCAGAAAAAAATCTCTGTGGTTTTCATCCATAAGAACACTGTTGGTAGCATCTTTGTTGAGTGCTGTCATGATTTGGATGAGATGGTTGTCAGAGGAAAGGTCTCTTTTCACAGGCCACCAGTCATGCTAGACCTTGTCACAGGCATTATTGAAGTTGAAGTTGTGGTAGAGATCATGTGCATGTGTTGATGGTGCTTCTCTGTCTGCAGTTTAATATTAAAAATCTGTTCAAGTGCGCTGTTTTTCATCCTGAACACACTGGACTTTTTTTTCTCCAGGATTTCTTCTGTTTTTCCTCCAACTACAAGTCTGTTATTCAGTTTTATCAATTTTTTTTTCTTTTTTTTTTTTTAATGACAGAATGTGTTGTTTGTTACAAAGCATGAACACTGGTCAATTGAGTGGTCTTGTTTTGTAGAATACTCAGTATATAGAATGGTCAAAAGGATGAACAAGAATTTGTTGAATAATTTGACGTTTTTAACTTAAATATTGATGCAAATTTGAATGATTGGATTTTTTTTTTGACACAGGTAAAGGATGAACAAGAATTCATTGAACAATATGACTTTTTTAACTGAAATATTGACGTAGATTTGAACAGTTGGATTTTTTTAACATGGGTATTGATACATGGAATGTGTGTCTCAGGGCATTGAATAATTCAGATTTTTTTAACACAGATAGTGATCCATTATGTGTCACAGGGCATGAACAAGCGAGAATTTCTGAAGCATCTCTTGCCGACCATTGGGGCTAACCTACGATGGCAGCGGCTGTACACGGAGTATCAGGAACAGCTGGAGTCCCTGACGCCGGACACGTGACCTTGGAGACCCTGGAACTAGCTGTACAGTGACGGAGCAACATGACAGATTCAAAGCCATGCTTCTGATGGGGGTGCTTGGGTCACCATGGAATCATCTTCATACTTCAGAGAGAGAGAGAAGAGATTTAAAAACGTGTAAAGGATTAGTGATGAAGGATATTCTGTGGGCGTTGTTCCAGCAGTTGGCGTGTCTTCTGGGTGTTCTCAGAGGCGGAAATTTCCCCGGAAAAATTCTTATCTCCGTATATCAGTGATTTCAGATCATCAAAACGATTGTGTGATCGTAGATTGCAGCATATTTTAAAACAGTATGCGATTTTTTTTTTTTTTTTTTTTTTTTTTTTTTTTTTTGGTTGTAATTTCCCTTGGAAGTGTTGTTCTTGAATTTCAGCATATTTCGTACAACTGTGGTGAGGGTTTCTGTGGAAAAGGCTTGTGGTCAGACCTGCAGCATGCTTCATTCAACTATCTTGAAGGTTTCTTTTGGGGGAGGGAAAAAAGGCTTATTCCCCCAACCTGCAGCATCCTACAAATGGCAACTGTTGGGTTTCTGTTCGACAGGACTCGACCTTCGACCTGCAGCATACTTTATATAACACTGCGACCATCCAGGCAGCAGAACTGAGCAGACGTTATTTTTCCACCGCCTTGTGGAACCTTCGGCTGTGTTATCCATGAGAGGAAGCAAAAAACAAAACAAAAAACGATCACCACCACCACCACCCTCATTTTTTTTTTTCTTTCCTGTCCTTTGCCTTGAAGGAATGGTCCCGTCAGCCTGGACAAATGGGGCACAATGCAGGCAGCAATGCAGGGGTGTACTACTTAGCTGCTTCTGGGAGAGGTGGCCACGAGAACGAAGGTGACAGCGGTGTGACTGTTCAGAGTTCTGGGTGCTGGATCGGTGGTGGATTCTTGCCCACGATCGCCCAGTTAATTGGTTAATGATTGTAGAACTGGTGTTACCCACTGCAGTTGCATTGGGGGGGAGGGGAGGGGGGGGTGATAAAGTCGTCTCTTGAAGCTGGAGAGCGTTGTGAGAAGAAATATTAAGGGAGGAAATTTTTCATCCTTTTTTTTTTGTGTGCTTTATCTTCCCTCTCCACCCCACTCCACCCTAACCCTGCCCCATCCCATCCTTTTCTTTCTCTCCTCGCTCTTCTCTCTCTCTCTCTCGCTCCTCTCTCTCTCTCTCTCTCGCTCGCTCGCTCCTCTCTCTCTCCCTCTCACTTGCTCCTCTCTCTCTTCTCTCTCTTTCTCATGCTTGCTCCCTCCCTCTCTCTCTCCCTCTCACTTGCTCCTCTCTCTCTTCTCTCTCTTTCTCATGCTTGCTCTCTCTCTCTCTCTCGCTCCTCTCTCTCCCTCTCACTTGCTCCTCTCTCTCTTCTCTCTCTTTCTCATGCTTGCTCCCTCTCTCTCTCTCTCGCTCTCTCTCTCTCTCTCTCTCTCTCTGTTCTTTCCTCTGTGGGCCAGGTTAGCCAAGTGGTTAAAGCACCAGACTTTTTTTTTTATTTTCAAGGTCCAGGGTTCATTTCCCATTCAAGGTCACCAGGAGTGAAGAATTGTTTTTCTCTTCAGTGTTAACATCTTTGCAGGCTCCAGTCGCCAGGTAGCGCTTCAGGTGAGACTTCATATGAGGTCCCATGTGTGAACACATTAATTGGAACACTTGAATGCATGTTAGATCTCTTTCCACCAAAAGGTGGGTTGGGGAGGGGTGAAGGCGGGGGGCATTGTAGACCATTATGTGCTGGTGAGATCGATGACATGAAAATAAATCATAAACATTGGTGTCATGGTCGGACATAATCCTTAAAGAGGGAATGAAGCTACCTCTATGGTGAGGTTAACTCTTTCATCTCTACTTTTCTATGAACCATACTTCCCCATGTTCCTAGATTCTTTTCATACGAGTATTCCCTTCCATGAACCATACTTCCCCATGTTCCTAGATTCTTTTCATACGAGTATTCCCTTCATTCCTGGATTTAGAGAATAAGGGAAGAAGTGCAAAGTGAGAACTGCCACGTATGCAGTAGCAAACCAGCCAGAATAGAGCGGTGACCACTTTCCCATGCTGTAGGGGCCATCTGGCATCCATTCCATTCATAAACACTGCCCAGCAAGCGATCCAGTTAGGAAGAAATGATTGTACTGATGACGCAACTTGCGTGAAGTTGAAAGCGCTTACTGCGAGAACCAATTTTCCGGGCTGCAGGAAGGAAAGGAGGGATTTTGTGCTGCCCGGTTTTCCAGGTTACAGGAAGGGAGGGTACGATTTCTGCAAACCGGAAAAACGGGTTGTAGGGATGAAAGAGTTAAAAACAGTCACATGCATCAACATTTCGTGATCTTGTGAACTTCAGAGTTCAAGCTAAGGGAGAAAGGTAGATCCCTTCCTCTCTGTTCCCAGTATTCTCTGTCACTGCAACTCTCTCTCTCTCTCTCTCTCTCTGACTGTATTTCTCGCTTTGTCTGTCTTTTTTTCTGTTTTCTCTTCTTGTCTGTTGTTTCTTCTTTTTTTGTGATGAGGATAACAGAATCAGACTGGAGAGGAAAAGGGTGTGGGAGGGAAGGAGGGGGCTGCACATCTGCAGGTAACCTATATATTTGGCAAATGAAAGGAGTCATTCTGTTGGCGTTTGTAGAAGATGCTCTTCTCTGTGTTAAGGCAAATGTCTGTGAGAAGGTATGTGGAAATGAAAACATTCCTCGTCAGATGTGTTATAGACTTGATGCCAAGTCCTGAAGACTGTCAGTACTGTTCCGTGAGCATCATTACTACCATGCATGTGTGACTAAGGCACAAAGAACAGCGTGTCTTATTTTCATCGTCTGAAGTAGATATTTCATAAGGTGTAAGCATGGAATATCCGTGGGCAGGGTTCAGTCTCTGAAGTTTTGTATGCCAAGATTCACAGGATGTGTCAATAATTGATGAGTATCCGTTTGTTCCTGTTGAACAGGTGAATTGTCAACGGTTGTATTGTCTGAAAATCTCTTGAATGTTAAGATTGTCTGAAGATTAAAATCCACTGATGTATTTCTGGGGATGGGCGGTAGGGTTGGAGGTGGGGGGAGGGGAGGGAGGGATTGTTGAAAAAGAAAAAAGAAGAAAATAGAAAAAAAGAAGAAAATAAAAAGGAAAGAAAAACATGGCGGCAAGCAGTCAAGGTATGGACACATGTCTGTGATAAAGCTTCAAGCTTTACATTTCTATGTTGGCAGGACATTGAAAGCAGGGTCTAGCGTGACTCCCCGTGATGGATTAAACATGGTGGTGGCTTAGCCAGTCAGATGACCTGCAGTTTTTGACAACTCTGTTGTTGTTTCTCTCTGCCTGCACTGCTGTACCAGAACTAAGCTAGTAGCAGGTCAAGCTTGTTTGACAATTGTGATTTTGACATTTGGAGATGGTGCTTCCTACATCATGCGCCCTCTGATGGCAGCACCACCATTTTGATGGATCAGACTGATGATCAGTGTGCTGTCGGTGCATGGCATCATCCACGATCCATCCCTGTAACGGCTTGTGAGTCTCCCTCTGTGAAGGTGCGCGGAGGTAGGGTCTTGTCCAGAGAGTTTGTGTGAGTAGTAACCAAAGTAAGAAGGGAAACAAAAAAAAACATGTTAGATCCATGTCTTCAGTATCTTAGCAGAGCCTTCGCACCTTTGACTGTGAAGTGTCTGTAATTGTTGAAGAGGATAATGAGCAATTACAGATTATGCTTCCTTCTGTCCATTGAATGACCATAACCACTGGTTGAATATTCTGTTACCATGTGGGGGATCAATAGAAAGTGTACACCACTGAAATATACACTGTGCACAGCAGATATGATTTTTTTTTCCCTAAGGTTTTGTCATTTATTTTTCTACTGAGCCTGGGAGACCTTTAACACAAAAGCATGGATGGTCGTGGTCTCCATAGCTTATGTGGGCAGAGTTCCAGTCTTGAACTGTGTGCATTGCAAAGAAACCACCCTGTCTCCACTGTGTCCTGCACAAGATGGGGGGCAACTGAATGGAGTGCAAGGGATGTTGGTGCTGTGGTGCCGGACAGGGTTTCTCTCTTGGAATTTTCATGCTCATCGGGTTGTGCTGTCTTCTATAGAGCATGACCGGTCTTCTTGCTGTCATTGCTGGAGTTTCCACCAGTGTGTATGAACGTCCCTCCAACATCAGATATCAGGAAGAGCGAGCCCTGGGGGACATTCCCATGCGACTATATGCAACATCTACAACACTTCCTGAAGAATACAGCTTGGTCGTGTTGGCACGTGTGTGGAAATGCAGGACCAGTGTTTTGTTGGTGAAGTCTGTGAAATCCTGTGTAAAGCAGACAGCGGCCATCATTACATGGTGATTCCTGTTCTCTTACTATGCAGTGTCACAAGATCATCCTTGTCTCACCTTTTTATGTTCAAGTGGTCTGGATGTGTTGAGTATGCTGTGAGTGTGAGTGCGAGTGAACTGGCTTTGTTTCAGGACTTGCATTTGTGAGGTTCTTTGCAACATGCAAGGTGAATGGTCTTGCACACTGTGGCTGGTGAATGGTGTCTTTCAAGAGCATTGTACTTAAAGTTAAACACACCACAACGTTCTCTTCCCCTCAACCCCGTGACATCGCAAACATCACACTCTATAACGGTATAGTCTTGGTGGCAGCAGATGTTTCGATCACGGATGTCGACCCTTGACCTCACACTACCTGTGCATGTGCCTCCATGATAATGTTGATACAATTAGAAATAGAAAAGAAGAAAAAAATCTAGACTTAAAATAACAAGATCTAAAGTCTTATGCTCACACTGTTTTTATCTTCTTTGGAAAGTCAGTTTATGGTCGTCGTGTCAGGTTTGGTCAGTGTAGTTGTTTCACTACTGTTGCCTGGAGACTTCATGTCTGTTGCTTATGTGATAAACATGGACATCAGGCTTTTGGTTACATCAAAAGGCCAGTTGTGTACAATTGCAGTAAAATACTGAGAAAGGTGTTACGCACTTGAGGGCAGACTTCAAAACTGGATGTATGCTTGAATATTAGTTGGTTGTCTTCATGTGTTTGTCTAGTGAAGTGCTTTCTGCTGCAGAACCAGAGGAGCAAGAAAGACAAATCTGTTTATAGTTCAGAAAACGTTTCAAAATAGGAGCTCAAAGCTGATGATTATGCTGAATGGTTTCACAGTATGAAGTGACGTCCAAAAAGCAGTTCTAAAGGGAAGCTTACATGTATTCATTTGACTGACGTGGATAGATTCAGAGTTGTCTGACATGGATAGGTTCAGAGTAGTCTGACATGGATAGGTTCAGAGTTGACCAGCATGGATAGGTTCAGAGTTGACCAGCATGGATAGGTTCAGAGTTGACCCACATGGATAGGTTCAGAGTTGACCGACATGGATAGGTTCAGAGTTGTCTGACATGGATAGGTTCAGAGTTGACCGACATGGATAGGTTCAGAGTTGTCTGACATGGATAGGTTCTTAGTTGACCAGCATGGATAGGTTCAGAGTTGTCCGACATGGATAGGTTTCAGAGTTGACTGACATGGATTGGTTCAGAGTTGTCTGACATGGATTGGTTCAGAGTTGACTGACATGGATAGGTTCAGAGTTGTCTGACATGGATTGGTTCAGAGTTGTCTG
Organism: Conus canariensis; assembly: GCA_033310375.1. Classification (NCBI taxonomy): domain Eukaryota; kingdom Metazoa; phylum Mollusca; class Gastropoda; order Neogastropoda; family Conidae; genus Conus; species Conus canariensis. The sequence continues at coordinate 19,113,089 of CM065736.1, read as the reverse complement.
ACATGGATTGGTTCAGAGTTGTCTGACATGGATTGGTTCAGAGTTGTCTGACATGGATTGGTTCAGAGTTGATTGACATGGATTGGTTCAGAGTTGACTGACATGGATAGGTTCAGAGTTGACTGACATGGATAGATTCAGAGTTGACTGACATGGATAGGTTCGTTCAGAGTTGACCGACATGGATAGGTTCAGAGTTGACCGACATGGATAGGTTCAGAGTTGACCGACATGGATAGGTTCAGAGTTGACCGACATGGATTGGCTGGCTGCACTGGTTAAGTGCAGCAGCATAAGAACTAGATCTTCAGTACCTCAACATGGCATCCTGGAACTTACGACTGTCCAAACTGTCCAAGAAGAATCAAACATCTATGAAGACTCCTGTATCGTCACAGAAGGCTTGTTGAAGACATTTGGTGAACCAAAGTACAGAACGAACACCAAAAGAGTGCAAAGTAATGCTTATTTAAAGCACAGTGTAAAATAAGACGATGAAATTTTCAACAGTTAATATGAAATATGTCTTCTTCCGATAGCAGACAGTAAACAAATGCATGTACCAGTACTCAGCAGATTGGTGTCGCCATTAATGCTGGTTTGAAATGAGCGTTTCCTTATCAGGTAATTTTCAGTGTGAATTCAAGCTGTATGTCGAAATAGACTGCTGCTGTCCTATAGTTTGCAAATATTGAGCATTGAACAGATGCGAAGTGTTGTAAATATCTGTGGAAATAATCGCCTTTGCAAACATACACATGTGACTTGGCCACTCACTGGGATTGCTTTCTCAGTGATCACAATTTGCTGTTATAAAGGAATTTTCGTTTTTGGATCTGCATTCCGATATATACTGAGTAGGTATATATGCTTGACTGCAGATAATGTTTGTTGAGGGCTCATTGTCATGATAGTACAACTTTTTTTCTTTTTCAGATTTCAAGTCTGGTCTATTTTATATGAATACAGCTGGATGTATAACAAGAAGGATCAGATTGTTTTTCTGCTGATTTTGATAACTGCACTTTCTTCTTAAGCACTGCAAAAAGAGAGAACGAAAAGACAGACATATTGGTGTTGCTATCTTCAGTACAATCGTAGAAAAGTCAGCATTGTTTTATTTCAAAAGTGAAGAAGGAAACATACCAATGCAAAATTTGGACCGAGGCCTAGCTTCAAAGACAAGTTTCCGGCAACACTCGATCCTGGGGTGTCACCCAAGGCCATGTGTTCTCTTTGGTATTTATCTCCCTTTTTGACATCTTCATTCATGTTTGTCATAATACTGTGTTCATTCTGAGAATGAAGAGCCATGCTTCATTCTGTCACATGTCGGTACACTTGTGGTGTATGCTGAGTAAGGGTCTTTGGAAATCATGTAGGTGTATCATGTGTAAACTGTTCTGCATAGTGTGAGTTGTACCGTTTTGCAAGAATTTAAAGAATTCAAGAGACCAGAGTACTTGCAGTCATTTCACAAAGAAGAAATGGATACAGATACTATGATTTGTATGTCTGGTTTTGTGTGACTGATTGTAAGATTTTTTTGTTTGAAAACAGAATTGTATGTTTTTTGTTTTGTTCCGTATTTATTTATCATGGATAAGAAGACAAGGATGTGGAAATCATGCTGAAATGCCCAGTTTCTTAACAAATAGAGGGGGAAACCCCCCAGCTTTTTCTTTGCATAGCAACCATGTCAAAGTAGAAGGGATAAATTCCAGTGTAGTGCATACCCTTGGCTGCCTTTTTATTTTTATTCCCCCCTCCTCATCAAGCGTTTTGTTTTGGTTGGCCGTGACTTGAGTAATCTCGCAGAGTTATGATTTTGTTGTCTGCAAGGAACGTGAATCATCATAGTCCTTAAAAACTTTGGCTGTAGTAGCCTTTTTGCCCCCATGACTCGAGGGGAGGGAGGGGGGATAGCAGGAGCTTTGTGACAGTAATGCTGCTGGGTTGGTTTGTTTTTTAGTCTACATGGAGTGTTAACAGTGGGCGATGGGGAATGCTTATTGGAGCTATTCTCCTTTTCAGGTAAACTGGTGCACACTGTATTTTGAACTTTCCACTTTGGTAGGGAGGGGGGAGGCACGAAAGGAGTGAAATTTCATGGGAAAATGGTTGTTTGAGTTAACTTCAGAAATTCCATTTTCCTACCGATCGAAAGGGGATGCGAGGCAGGTTGGGGTGGGGTGATAGTTACTATTTTGGGTGCACAAGGGAAAAGGTATTGGCTGAACATGATTAGGAAAGATTTCGTCTTTGACCTCTCGCCCTTTAAACGTTTATCTCGCCCTTTAAACGTTTATCGTCTCCATTGAAAATGAAGTTGATGTTAAACAGAAAGAAGCGGAGTGAAAAACCAGATTGCTTCAGCTGTGTCTTCGCTTGTCATTTCCGTCTCTTTCTGCTTCAGGCTCTGCGATTCACTGAATTCTGTAAACCTCATTGCGATTGGCAGCGAGAGCCGTTTGGAAATGACCTGTTGCAGTTTGCCCTTTTCTTTCTCTCTCTTTTTTTTAAAATTTTCTTTTGCGTTCACTTGGGGCTTGAGATGAAGTAGGAGAGAACGAAATATTTCTGGACCTCCAGACAGGTTGGACTGGATGGCTGTGGATAAAAATTTGCATTCACAGTGTGTGAGATGGTTGTAATAGGGATTGTACATAACACGTGTGGATGCAGTGGTGGTTGAATGCTGTATGATCTTTGGTATGTTCCATGATGTTAACTTTTTTGAGAAAAACAAAAAGTTTCATCAGAGATACCTCGTCATGTGCTTTTTGTTTTGTTTAGTTTTTCCCAAGCAGTATTTAGAAGCTGGAGTGTGTGAGGTGTTTTTACAGTCTCCCCCCCCCCCTCCCCCCCCATACTATCTCGCTCTTTCTGTGTCTCTCTCGATTTCAACATGCATACATAAGGTATTTTCTCTGTTTGTGTCACACACACACACACACACACACACACACACACACACACACACACACACTTCTTCAAATGAAGATTACAGTCTTCTCGAACAAGTGCCAGAGAATTAAAATCTTAAAGACACTCTCACACTCAATGAACCATCTGATTTTTTTTGTCCATATATATTTTTTTATTTGAAAAAGTCAGCTACACTCTAATGATTAAAAATGGCAAGAAAAGGAATGTAAAAATTTGCACAACTACACAAAAACGTTGATAGTGATCACTACTGTTAAAAAGTACAGTCGCAAGTTGCTGGAACAGAAACAAACGAGAAGAAAAAAATGCATAAGCATAAATTGCAAAGAATAAATGGCAATTCTTTTACCCTGAAAGCTTTTATGCAGTTTGCAATGCCAACAAGTCTATGGCCAAAATAATGAGCACAAACTATCCACTCTGCACATGGGTTTCCCTTACCAATACATCCCACCCACCCCGTTCCCACCCCCCCACCCTCAGCCCAAAACCCTTATTGCATGCAGAATTCACAGCTACCAACCGTCTGGAATCAAAAATCTGGATCTAGGGGATGAAGGGGAGGTGGGTTGAAGTGGGGGCACTTTGGATCTTACTGAAAACATTTTGAGCCTCCTTATGTTTCAGTTGACGAATGAAAGGTGTGAACAAAGAAATACTGCGTCTTCCAATCCATATGACCACGAATATCCACAAAACATTATGGGTTGTTTTTTTTCTGCCATACATTTTCATCAAAACTGAAAAAATGCTCCCCCCCAATTTTGATATTTTTTATTTTTTGCCCTAAATTCAAGAGTTTGGGAATATTTTCTAAATCAGGGTAATTCCAGAAACATTTGGGCCGGTTGGCAGCTATGTGAATTGAACCAAGTGTGCGTGTGGGACGGTTGGCAGGTATGTGAATTGTGCGAAGGGTCTTGTCAGCACAAATATTTATTGTTAACAAACATTGGATAATTTCAACTGTTGTCAAATTCTCTGAAGATCATAATAATACGCTGAACTCATATCCAAAGAACAAAAACATTACTGAAAAAAAGGCATATATACTGTTAATGTATATCTCTGGTAAAAACATTCAGGTAGTGAAGCCTTGAATACGTTATTTGCACATTTTTCTGTCAATATTCTCAGATAAAATACACACAAACTCATCAAAAACGTGATAAATGGCAAACAATTGGACAATGGCACATTTTAAGGTAATATCGTCAATTCAAATGTTAAAAAAAAGAACTCAGAAAAAAAAAAATTGTATCCAAAATATGCCCCACTTTGGATGGCTTGCTTGAAGCATGGAATGTGAATTTTCCATGACACTCATTAGTCCACTGAATCCAGTGCCTGTTTGTCCTTGAACCAGGTCCTTTTTAGTTTCAAACAAAATGCTCATCTTGCCAGAATGTTTTTTCAATGGCCAGTGTGATGTGCGTGTTACTCGGTTCCTTCATATCCATGAAGATTCTTTGCTGGAAGTAAACTGACAGGAAATCAAAGGGTATCATCAAAACCACAAAACCCAGTCACCAGGTAAAGCCATTTCCACTGACAGAAATGGACGGTTGGTTTGTTGCAAAAGTAATAATGTAGCTTGAGCCCAGCAAGGTCAGCCGAGTTACATAATCCAGAGTTACTATGTCACAATTCACAAAATATTCGAGGGAAATTTTAAATTGAACATCCACAAAATATTTTCTTTCCTTTTTTTTTTTTTTAAGGGAAATTTTTAAATCGAATATCCACAATTTTTTTTTTTTTCCTCCCAATCACAGAACAAGAAGAAAAAAAGTGGGGCAAGGAATTGGCAGAGCACTGGTCTCATTTTGGGTATCCTTTCATTGTATCAGACGACACGGGTGTCTCGAAATCTTGTGCACATACCCACTCCCTTTACGACTAGTTTTCCTTATAATGACCCCATATCCTCTGTCTTGAGGGATACACTGGTGCTGGTGAAGAAACCCACTGCAACCATGGTTCTTTGTGTCGGGCCACAGTCATTTGGATATGTAATATACAGAAGGGCAAAAATAACTCTTGGGATTGTACACTGAAGATGGGATAATGTTAAACAGACAGGAAACTTCAAAGAAGGTTCTGCGAGGCAGAATTCAGCTATTTCGCACTGATCTGTTACATGTAGAGGGGTACAGAAGATTTTTCACCTCGAGAGGAAAATTAGGAAGATGAAAAATTGAAGCCACATAACGCCCATAAGATAATGGCAATATGTAGGTTTGTTTTAACCTTTCCCCAGCCACACTGACCGATTAGTTTCTTCCAGGGTCTTTACAGCGAAGGATGGGTGAAGTGAATGGAACGGTGAATCAGACTGGAACAAGCATGGAGAACATAACCGGGCTGAGGCCTGAGATCAAACTCCCAAGTGGATTTCCATGAAAACTCTTACAGGAGCTTTGGCCTTGTCCTAACTTACACACAATGCACATTATTCTCATTTTATGTTTTGTTTCTGTACATCCATCACACTGAACAAACAAATATAATTCAATCATAATATCAAATAATATTAGGGGGAAAAAAAAAACTCGCCCCTCAAAAACTCCACACAGCTTGAGACAATAAAATAAGAGGCAATAAACTAAAAACGGCAATCCAGAAGAAAAATAAAATCTGGATCATGTTTTTAAGAACAGAGTACAGATGAAATAGCTAATAATCACTTAAAAAGATCTGAATATACAACGTGATCCAAAAAAGACCCCATGCAAATTCAAGCTAGCGTGTTTACGAGACACATTGCCATTTCTTAACCCTCTGAACACCAGTGAGAGCTTGCAATCATCACAAGATGTCATGGCACACAGTGGGTAGGAAGAAAAACCCTCTCCTTACCAACCAATCGGCTGCACAAAGTCAAAAGTTCACGAACAGCGTGGTACTTGCTACCAATGAATCAGTTCTTAATTTTCAAAGTTAGTTTTTTAGTTGTTTTTTTTTTTTCAGTTCCATACTGATGTTAGTCTGAACAGGTCCAGCAATGTAACAAAATCTTATAAAATAAAAACAGCTAGCAAGATATACAGCAGGAACACACAACACAGGAAATGAGTGAGTGATCAAGTTCATTATGCAACAGCTGTACCCACCACATGACAAGAGAGCATCCACACTAAGTGACTAAGCCTCCCCAGGCAAAGTCTGTGGCTGTCTTTCGGGCTTGGCAAAATGGCAACGACGACGCTACCCTTACTGCTTTCAAAACTGTCATTTGTACATCACACAGAAAGGGGCCACAGTTGAATTACTGGAACACTCGGCTACGGTGCTCTCAGCTGTGAGCTCCAATGACATGTAGAGTCCAATTTTCATTGCTTGAAAATCATTCCTGTCCAGTAAATGGGCACCCAGCAGGAAAGGGGCGCCTGATTCGGTTCAGGGAAGGCTAAAGGTGGCAGAAGGAGAGGGATGGTCTCTGTCATCCATGATTCTGTTCTCTTGGACACAGTGAAGCTCTTGGCAGTTCCACTGCCCCAGTGGCCATAGGATTTAGAACTGTTTAAGATCACCTGATCCAGCAGAATCAGTTAATCACATCACCCTCTTAGAGGCAATGCTTGAACATTTGCTAATTGGAAGGGATATTATGGCATTTCTTCCTACTTCAAAATGTTATCATTCACTGATATACTTTATTTTTCAATTGTAAAGAATATAAGCAGATCTAGTCTTCACGATCACAAAGGTTTTGCTTTGTTTTCTTTTCTTGTGATTGATTTAAATCACCACTGGATTTCACACATTTGTGTTCCCATGATTCATGTTGCTGTTTACTCAAAGGAAGTCGCTCAAGTTTTATCATCTGAGCTCATTCACAGAATGAACAAAGATGTAACTTAAAATGCTATCGAACTGTTGCATATTGTCATTTTAAAAAAAAAATTCTACTGAAACATTTGTATTGTGTTGTTCCCAAGTATTACTTCCATACTGATAAATTAGGCAGACTTCATTATTTTCTTCTCTTCTATCTTTTTCGTGTGTCTCCTCTTCCGCCAAATTTTTGAAAGTCTCTAAAAATTCTCTCTCAAACTCATCCGCTCTCTTCCAATTCAAAATTGAAAGAATTGTCAAACACTGTGCAAGTTAAATCGATTCATGAAAATTTCTCGAAAACTTTTTCATACACACTATTGTACAAGTTATGAAACTTGTCTGACCAGAATTACAGCTGTTCAAGCGCTTGAAAGCTTTTTTCAACACTGACAGTAAGTCATGCTTGACAATATATACTGGCTTTGTGAACCGAACCGAGATATCTTCTAATTTCTTTGGTTCCTTTACTCTGAGCTGATCACGTTTCTGTTGCTCCGCAAGCAGCATTATGTGACTTAAATTCTTTGATTTAAAAAAAAAAAATTTCCATCCATATCCATGCACTTTCCTGATCAGGGCAGAATCCTATGTCGTTCCGTGTTTTCTGGACCAATTCTGCTCTCTGACAAATGCCCAAGAGACGACTATGCTAGGCTGGACTTCGTGTGAACTCAGCCTTGACCATGTCGAGACAAAAAACAACCTGCCAACAACTCACTGTACAATAAATGCCATCTAATCAAGCAACAACAACGGCAGCCTCTGGCGACTAGCACACAACAAGAAGACCTTCCCCCATGTAAATTTTCACCGCAGATCTGGGGGGGGGGTCATCACAGGTCAAATCTAAAAATAAACAAACCCACCACAATCAATGCGCACGCACTTACTGCCAATTATGCTAAGAAACAAGAACACCTCAAAAGACAACAGAGAAGAACAAGCTGAAAGTGAACAAAACCTGCTTCATGTTTTCTAAATTATGGCAACGACAGGGGACTGGAGGACAGTGAAACAGAAAAGGGTAGAGGTAAATCGAAAAATACAGAGTGACAGCAACAAATTATTTCAAGCATGCAGGGGAAAAAAAAGAGTTGTAGCGCATAAAAATGGTGAAGAGGGTGTGTGACAACTAACATCAAAGCAAGCAGCAAAAGAAAAAAATATCAAATCAAAGCGGAGACAGGGAATACAGGTTATAACAAAAAAATCATTAAAGCAAGCAGAAGGGAAAACGCACACACACACACACACACAATCATCAGCATATAGGCCAATAGGTATAAGTCATGTCATTGGATATTGCTTCACAACACAGGAAAAGCCAAGTAGGAAAGTACACATATATACAGTCTCAGACACCATAAAAACTATGCACAAGAGCGACCAGAAATGCTTGTACGCCCAGCTGGTCTTCTTTAAAGTACACCTGAAGCAGGATTTTCACTTTGACTGAAAACTAACCAGTACTGATAATTTACAATACTGTAGCCAGATCCATTCAGACCGACAAGTTCCAAAATTCTGACTTTTTACGTACCATTTTGAAAATGTTCTATTACCGCAAATCAACATTCTTCATGCACAAAATATGTTTCAACTGCTATCAAAGTAGCCCATTCACATATACCTGTAATGGGGTAAACATTCACTTGATTTTTTTTGTAATAAACTGACATACATGCACCCACACCAAGCATCTGTGTTTCTTGAAAGTTTCCTTCTAAATTCCATGATTTAGGCTCATAATTTCATAACCTTCCAGTTCCGAAAAATGACCTTTTTTCTTTTTTACTTAAATCTCCATGACTTTACATGATTTCCTTGACCGATATGGACCCTGAAAATAATGTTCAACTCTCCAATCTGTATCACAAATGATCTCCCACCTTACCTTTTTCTTTCATGGAAAATCAACAAAAGACAAGCTTATCACGAAGAACAACAAAAAGTTACATGCCTGCCAGCTTCACAACAATGAAGCAACAGACTGGTGTACAAGGATACCAAAAATGGGACCAAACGCATTGTGCAACTGGACTGCATTCCTCAATGTCTCAGTGGCGAAAGAAAAAGGGACCCAAGCTGTGAAATGGTCAGAAAAGGTAAGAATGGAGTGGCACAAGATGGACTAAAACCATTCACAGGGAGAGATCCCAGCTCGCCAGGTTAGATGTCAACAGATCAGAAAAGAAAGACTGGGAACTCCATAAAAGCCACAGAGGAAAACAGAGCCAAACAAAACGCAGTAAAAAAATAAACAAAAAATCAATTTAAGAAAAAAAAAATATATATATATATATTTATAACTAAACCAGTCACACAGAGAGATTTCAACAGACCGGAAATGCAAGATGGAAATTCCCACAGAAAAACAGAATCAAACAAAACAATTTACAAAAAAAATTCATAGTGTCTACACTGAAGAGGTATAGTCGTCAAACTTGTGTGAACATAAGGCCACTTCAGAAGAGAAGAGATGACAAACTAGCTGGTGGAGATGATTTATTCCTTAATTCCTCATAACCCTGATAGAACTGCACTGAAAAGTCAGCGTGTCGGCTGCATTCGAGGGATAAACGCACACAAGTTAGACCACAAACTCAACTAAAGCATGCAATCAATGTACAAGAAGCAAATAAGCACAGCCGTCAACCTTCTAGAGTCCAAATTCTTGAATCAGGAGAGGAAAGGAAAAGCTTTGATTCCAAATGCTTCAGCTGATAATTGTAGGAATTTATTTTAAAAAATTAAAAAAAGAAAAGAAAAACCCTACTGCATTTTGTTGACAACACTTGCAGAACACAGTTTTGGCTTTATTCTGCATCATTTTATTAACTCTCAACAAAAATGTTATGCCAAAACCGATCTTTTTTTTTTTTTTCTAAATTAATGACCCTCTGGACAAAAATATTTGTCAAAATCAAATCTGGTTGAAAAAAGAAAAGATTTTTTTCTACCCAACCCATTATTCCGGGACTATTTCTTTTTTCAAACTAGGGAAGTTCCTAAACAATTGAAAGGACTGGCAGCAATGAATCTACAGCATTATCTCAAACAGCACGGGTTGGCAGTTATGAAATACATCACTACAACATCATCACAAACAGCAATAAAAGATGACAATAAACAATGAATAAATAATCGGATTCAACAATCTTAACAACATAAACTATTGAAAAAAAAAATCACAACCAAAGAACAGGAAAGCCAAAACAACCGGAATACAACATCACACATTTTTTGCTTAAGCATAACAAAACAACAAAATGCACACACACACATTATTATATAACATTTTGCGTAGTTTATATCTTTCTTCTTCTTCTTCTTTACACTGTATGTGTCATCCACAGTTAGTCAGGAATGTCATGTCTGCAGACAATTTTAATTACACAGAAAAAAAAAAAAACACATGGGTATATTTATGCTGTTTCAAAAGTTGAAAGAACATAATTGCCCATCCAATTCTTTTTTTTCCCTTAAAATTAAAAAAAAAAAAAATCCATTGGACAGTGTAACAATAAAATACCTTAATCTTATCACAAATGTCTATGGGAACTGCGTAGTATGGAGAAATGTGTTTGGCTTTGAAGGAAATCTGACGTTCCCAGAAGACTATTCCCCCCCAAATTATAAACTCTTTATTTTTCTCTGTTTTACACCTTATTTCCTTCGTCATGTCTTTCCACAGTGAAGTTGTTTGATATTGAATATCACATGTTTCATTTTTGTATAATTCCACGGCATCTCCTATTTGTTCTGCCTCTGCAGACTATTCTCCTGTCTTTGTTCTGGACACTCTCTCTCTCTTAGCATTTCATTACATACCAGCTTTTTTGTTGTGATCTGGCAATTAGACAGTGAAATCATTACACCCTGCCCAAAGTGCCAATAACTCGTTTACCCTGCAGAACCTATTAGCACGTATGGCTTTTCTCAAGTTTTTTGTTTGTTTTAGGCTTGCAAAAAAAAAAAGAACAATTTCTTACAATTCTTTAAACTCTGGGAGCGATTAATTAAACAGAATGCTGAGCACTCTCAGCGAAGCTTAAATCTACATGCTGTAAAACATCACTGATTTAGCCACCATGTCATTAAAAGCTCTGTGTGTGTGTGTGTGTGTGTGTGTGTGTGTCGATGATCCGACTTGTTTGTAATGTAATTTCATTCAGCACGAGCTTGACAGCCCTGAACAGACTGTGCATCATCATCGGGGCTATAATGATTAGACCTTGAGCTCCATCACCACAATGATCCAAATGTGAAAGCTGAGCCGCAAGTGTTTTCAGTCTCTCAGAAACAGTGAGACAGTGAAACACTGCGGGAAGCAAGCACTGACTATCCACACATAACCCCAAAGCTAGCACTGATTATCCACACATAACCCCAAAGCTAGCACTGACTATCCATACATAACCCCAAAGCTAGCACTGACTATCCACACATAAACCCAAAGCTAGCACTGACTATCCACACATAAACCCAAAGCTAGCACTGACTATCCACACATAACCCCAGGCCAAAGCTAGCACTGACTATCCACACATAACCCCAAAGCTAGCACCGACTATCCACACATAAACCCAAAGCTAGCACTGACTATCCACACATAACCCCACAGCTAGCACTGACTATCCACACATAACCCCAAAGCTAGCACCGACTATCCACACATAACCCCAAAGCTAGCACTGACTATCCACACATAACCCCACAGTCTATGTTCCACTTCAACTCAAAAAGCTTCAGTTTCGCTTGTATTGCAGATCTTGCACAAGATGATGGGCACCCGTGATGAGCTCACTCCCAAAACGCTAAAGACAGGAATCTTGGTGATGTTGTCTGAGCATGCTCAGCAGCACTTCACCTACATAAGATTTCAAATGTATTAGATCAACTTACAAGTAGCGGTGGGATGGAGGAGATCTACGGGATGGGAGGGGGTCCCTTTCTGTGTTCTTGTCAGGGCTGGATTGATCATAAGAAGCTTTTTCATACAGAACCTTTGATTACGGCAAGGTTCTAACTCCTTGAGATGGATAAGACCCAGCCCTCCATGTCTGGCGGTTGCAGTTCATAGGGGTTGTTTTTTGTTTTTTTTCACTATCATGACCCACCATCCTCTCAAGCCTTTTTCAGGACGCTCAAACTCATACAAGGGGAAACAAAAGTGGCATCCTGAATACGTCAGATCATCAACAAAAAAAAAGATTATATCCTGAAAAAGAAACAATTGATAAAAAAAAAAGAAAAAAAAAGAAAGCAATACATGGCATGGAAGCTAAACTACCGACGTTCTTACAACGGGTGAAACACTAAGCTGTGATGAGAGGGCCAGGCATTCCCTTGATCTGTCACTAATAAAAAAACAAAAAAACATTGAAATGAATAAAAAAAGAATATACAAAAATGCCATATGGGCAAATGGACGCTGCACAATGGGCAACTAGTGTTCACTCTGGACAGTGCGAACAATTTTCACTTCCTACTTGCCAGATTACAAACAAGCAAACATAGAGACGAGAGACGTTACAAACTTCTTTTGACCTTTAGCTGTAAGCCGATCTCCATACCAATAAGCGGGAAACTATGGTGCTCCTCCCTCTCAAAGCCCTTCTTCTTTCCGCTGAGCGTAGCTGAGTCGTCAGCGTTAATGCCTACATATTGTATATAGACAGCGATAGTAGGAGCTAATCTGTGAACACAAGTAATATAAATATCCTGTTGCAGGATTGAAAAAGAAAAACACACCAAACGCCCCCCACCCCACCCCAAAACGTGTGTTTTAAAACACCACAAACACACACCATGTGATTGGAGGATCCACACTCGGGAAATAACCCAATCACAAGCTGAACGCTTATAGTATGCATAAGGTGGAAACACTTTTTTGGTAAAAATAATATTCTCTTCAGCATAACAAAATAGAAAAACACATGGAAAGAAAAAAAGAATTTAAAAAAAAAAGGGCATTCACTTTCTTTTGTAAATGTTGAAAAAAAAAAAAAAAGTGTATGTACAAAATAATTGCAATTTAACCCTTTCAGACCTGAAACAGTGATTGGCTGTGTAATGGTCTGCACCTGGCAGGTTTTGGTTGTTTAGCTGGAAGATCCGGACTTCTTTCACTTAACTGCAGTTACTCTGGATTGGCACATGTTTATATATAGGACGCTCAGCTACAGAATAACAATAATTATTCCGCGATATGTTAAATTTTTGTTTTGCTTGAAATATCACTCGACATACAATTCCTTGATAAGAATAAAGAAATGGAGCGGATTGTAAGGGCGCAAGATTCTTCATCGCTTCATCAGTTTTTCTAAGTCTGACTGGGTGAAAAGATCTAGTTGCAAAGCGAGAGGACTGCAGGCGGAAATCTAAACAAATCTTAAATAAATGTTAGCGAACCGCCCAGAGAACGTTGACAAACGAGTCACAAGACGAAACACAAGTCGTCTTGTGACTCGTTTGTCAACGTTCTCTGGGCGGTTCGCTAACATTTATTTAAGATTTGGGTGAAAAGAGTTAAAAGACAAACTTCCCCTCAGATATTCTGCCTCAGTGTCTGTGTGAATCAAGATACCACATCCAGGTCCTGTTCACAGTATCACAACTGTTCATTTCTCTCTCCACAATATTCCTTCAACTTGCCTCTGAAGATGTGCTGACTTGAAAATCTTTACTAAAAATAGAAAATACCAGCACATCAAGTTCAGATCTATTATTCTGAATTGAAATTGTCTTCAACCAGAACTTTCATGTCAATTGAAAAAAAAAAAATTTTTTTTAAACTGGATCACACTGGCCACTAAAACACCTGATTTTTTCTGTGTTGTATGAGATTCAAGTCCTCCAAAAACATAAAACCTGTGCGCATATACATCTGCTAACTATAAAGCACACTACACATTTAGCTGGTATGCTGGCCTCTAAAGAAAAATAAAAAATAGCATACACATCGCCTTTTCTAGTTCCAGTTTCTGTTACAAATAAAACATATTCAAGACATGGCTACTTTTAACATATTTACACATCATTTCCAAGAAAACAAGTCCATGATTTTTTTTCAATTATATCAGCATGCTAGCAAAAAGCGCTAATTCATCTAAAACGACAACAATGGAAAAACAAGACCAACTATATACACACACAAAAGATGTGATATGTCATAGGTCACCTGTTCATAGCTTGACGCAAACAACAAAGAGTATTCCTTCACAAACTGCGCTCAACTGCTTTGTAATATGCACGCCTTGCGCTGAATATCCATCTCACAGATCTCTGAACCTTTCGCTTTCAAGGAAAATCATTGAAGAAAAATGTGGAGAGCAAGATTAAAAGTCCATGTCACGTGTATACTGCAAAGCTGACAAAGAAAGGGGAGGAATGTTTTGCCATGCTTTTGTCCCAGCTGGACTCCCGTAGGAACTGCTGGCAGTACAGCTCACTCCATGGACAGAAGCTTTATTAATATTTTTCACTCCACCGACAAAAAAAAAAATTATTTGTTTGTATTTCAACTCAAAACAGCACCAGAACACACCATACCACTGTTCCTTTGTATTCACGGTGTCACCAGTTTTTACTTGCCCACCGTAGGAAAAAGCTGATTACCGTACTTTTACAGTGGCGCCAAACTTCTCCAGGAAAACGTCGCAGTCTACAAGGACTGGCAGGAGACAGCTTTCCCTGTCTGTCTGGTTCTAGGCACTGTCCATCGTCAGGCTGCAGCTCATTAGATCTTCTGCAGCTTCAAACAGGCAACCCTTTCATGGTGCCTCTATCACCCTTCAAGCATGGCAGATTTTTTTTTTGGAATAAACACTGACCGAGTGAAACCAGGTATCGTCCGGTTACCCTTTGGTTTTACTGAGAGAAGAAACAGGGACACAAGCACTATTTGATAGTTCTCGAGCCTTTTAACTAAGAAAACGAACGAACAGATTCCCCCCCCCCCCCCCCCCCCCTCCGATGAACATGCGTGCACACACACACATACACGCATGCGCGCACGCGTGCCCACACACATGCAGTTGTCTAACCTTAAAACAGTGAATCTGAACACACTTTTCCAGAGAAAGTCTGGTAATGGAAAATTTGATGACAAAAAAACAAACAAACAAACAAACAACAACAACAACAACAACAACAACAACAACAACAACAACAACAACAACAACAACAACAACAACAACAACAGCATGAATTTAAAGAAATTCTTTCACATAAAAATTTTGAATTTCATGAAAACTTAAGAGTCAAAATGAAGATTTGAAAAATGACTTATAGATAAAGTGAAACTCTGACGAAAAGTTTAGAACTATCTGCAGCCAAAAGCTGCCTTCATATTTCCTGACACCTCCCAATACAGTCCTGCCCATGTTGACAGAACCGCTCATGAAAAGAAGAAGAGCAATCCATCAAAAATGTTTCTCTGACATTACAAATCTGATGAAATCTACTGATTTCTCCTTAATAACTATGTCATTATACTTACCCATCCCATCGGTCACGGATTAACAAGATTAAACAGCTGTGCAGTTTAAAATCATGTAACAGCATATAAAAGCTTTCATTGTATTCAAAAATGTTTACTTAGACCATAGAAATAAATGGGAATCAACAGACCAGCTATGAAGTTAAAACACAGCCAATGTCAATCCAAGTCTAATGAAAGAACAAAGCTTAAAAACAAAAAAAGTAAGTACATAAATATTACATTGTAATGAAATAGTTTAAAAAAAAAAAAAAAAATGTCCAGTGTTCATCATTAAGTCTTAAGAGTAGCATAAAAGTATGTTTTTTTTTTCATAATCTACAATATTTCAGTGCAGACCATATAAATTTGCAGTTTGAAACACTGACACATAATATACATATTTAAATCCACATAGTAATTTCATCCGGTACATCATTTGCACATTTAAAAAATTACGCTTTTTAAAAATCTCATCAAGGCCTGCCACACACGGGCCTGCAACAAAGTACTCATGAAGTACGGTTGAAGACGATTCGATCTGCATAAATGTTCACCAGTCGATTAGAAACACCTCCATCTTGAAATCCACCAGGACCTATCGGGGGATCTGAAGCGATCTCTGGCCTGAATTCCGGTGCAACAGATAAGTTATTCTTCTTCACCCGAATTCCGAACATTCACAAACAAAACAAACAAAACGAAAACAGAAAAAGACACACACAAAAAAAAAGGTCTGTAAATTATCATCCCACGTTAATTTCCCCCCACATTTTTTTCTCAGCTAGTGAGGCGGTCACCTGACGCAATGATGCATACTCTCACAAGCAAACCAAAGTAGTGGTTAGGTTCTTCAGATCGAGAGGGGAGCCGTTTCTCGCTCTCTTGCCCACTGGGCAGCCACAGTCAGTCTTCTGAGGAAGACTTCATCTTTTTTTCCACAATGATGACCGTTGTGCCAGGAACTGGCCATGGCTGGTGGCAGTCTTCACTAAAGGCTGAATCAAATCAGTCTGACCTTGAGGTCCAGCTAGAGTCAAACTGAGTTAGACACCGACTTTTTTTCCTTCTTCCACCCCCAGTGACAGCAAGAATACTCCCCCACCCCCCTCCCCCTCCCCACTTCCCATCTAAAAGAACCCCATCATCACAACTGTAGTTCAAGGCCAACAAATGCAGAAAGACTTTTGCCACGGCTGGCTGAGGTACACAGAAAATTGGGAAACAAATTAATGTTAAGGGGGAAACAAAAGTGCTTAGCAGCTTTCTTCTGAATAACAGCATGGGGAAAAAATTTCATAACTAGAACAAATCAATAATGCCAAGAACTTAAAAAAATACCTCAAGCAGTTCCATGCAAAAATAGAGGAGCATAGGCTTTGAGTAAGCTCGCGCACACACATACAGACAGATAGACAGACACGCACACACACACACACACACACACACACACACACACACCACACACACATCACACACACACACACACACACACACACACACACACACACACACACACACACACACACACTCACACAAACACAGACAAAGGCAAAAGACTTAAAGAGAAAGGCAGGAAAAACATCGGAAAAAGGACAGAGAAGTAGCTTCTTATATCCTACCTCCCTTTTTAGAAACATTCTCAGCGTTTCAATTCATCTGTTTTGTTAAGTTTCTCATTCGCTGGAATTTTTCATAACCATCTAAATTGTCCCAACCCTAAAAGACATTTACTTTTCTCAGTTTTAAATGTAACCATTCCCATCTTCAACGACTACAGCTGCTGAAGACTGTTACCTTTTATTCTCAAATTTTTATCCATCATTCCTCTCCTCAAAGAATTGCAACTTTGCTTTCTTTGGACATTTGTAAAAAGCTATTCCAACCTCAACCTAGAAAACCTGAATTTGTATCCATCATGATTAATCATGACTTTCAAACAATAACAAAAATGCTTAACTAGAAAAAAAAACCAAGTTCCCATCCCAAACATTTACAAATATCCATTCTCAGGGTTAAAAAAAAAAAAAAGTTGTAAACAAAAATTCTAAATGGTCAAAACATTTTTTTTTTGGTTCCTTTTTGAAAATTCACTCAGTTAAGTAAAATATTAATTATGTGTACCATTTTTGGTAGTTTTAAAGAACGTTACTTCCATCCATTACAGATCACTAAAACTACATTCATTTCATTTCTTTAAAAGTTCCAATTGCCGGTAAACAAAGCCAAAACAACGTGAGTGACCCTTCCCTACAACATGAGTCCTACGTAAAAAAAAAAAAAAAAAAGATCGTATCACTCTCAATTTCTTTACTCCTCCTTGAGGTGAATTTCATTCCCTTTTCAACAGTATTGACTGCGCCCCATATCGTTGTTGGAAATCTACGTGTCAACAGCTCAGATGATTTCACAGAGTTATGACATGAAGAATTCATATCTCTCCACAGAACAGCGAAAAAACTGTGACAGAAGAATCAAATCTTCCCCGATCTTACCTATGACCATTCGATTCGCGGTTCCTGTACCCAAAAGGACTTCTGAATCACTTTGTAGCAGACGTATCTTTTTGATATTGAAAACGTAAAAACAATAACAATGAAATGAGTAAAAGTTAAAATATTCTTTAGTTCACCATCAGAAACGAACCAACAAACAAAGACAAGACACTCCGTATCAAAAAACAGGATATGACATAGGACCAGGCAGCTCCTCTTCGGCTCTGAGCTCAGGCTCGAGTGTAGGACAGATACACTGGCGGAGGCGTGGTGTCCGAGCGACTCTGATCCTCCACTTCCGTGCGGATGAAGAACAGGAAGGCGGCTCCGATCATGAAGCAGACAGCGCCCCAGGCCACCCCGTAGGTCCAGTCCAGATCGAAGCTCTGCGCCTCTGCCCGATAATTCTTGTCTTCCCTCACCTGGTTTAAGTGGACACAGACAGCATTAAAAACTCTCTTCAGTTCTTTCCCTTGAATTTCGATGACCGGTGATAGACGGTTTCTTCCCGGAATCATGGTATTTAAAACAATATTTTTATTACCTGAAGCAATGCATCGCCTAAAAAACCCTAAATAGACACATTCATCACAAAACTATCACTATTTTAGAAATAATGCGCAGAATGTTAGGAAAAATTATGAAAAATTCATGCAAAATGCAAAATCTCAAAAAACTGTTAAGAGTTAAGAACTGGTTTTGAAAGTGTCGGACAACTGGCTTGAAAAATGATAGAGAACTGGCTGATAAGGTGTCAGAGAACTGGCTTGTAGAATATTGGGGAACTAGCATGCTAAGACCAGACAGGCTCTCAACTGCTGGAGAACTCACTTCCGAAATACCGGAGAGCTGCTTTGTAATGTGTTGGAGTACGGCTTCTAAAATGTTTAAGAGTGGACTTGTCAAATGTAGAAAAAGTGGCTTCTAAAACGCTGGAGAGCGGGGTTGTAAAATAATGGCTTGTAAAATATAGGAAAAAAAACTGGCACCTAAAATGCTGGAGTGCTGGCTTGCAAAACACTTGAGAACTGTTCTGTAAAGTGTTGGGAGTATTAGCTTCTAAAATGCTGGAAAAGTGGCTTGTAGAGTAATATTTTAGACTGTCAGCTCTGCAGAAAAGAACTATCTTGCAGAGTAATATTTTAGACTGTCAGCTCTGCAGAAAAGAACTATCTTGTAGAGTAATATTTTAGACTGTCAGCTCTGCAGAAAAGAACTATCTTGTAGAGTAATATTTTAGACTGTCAGCTCTGTAGAAAAGAACTATCTTGTAGAGTAATATTTTAGACTGTCAGCTCTACGAAAAGAACTATCACAGTAGAATGTGTCACTTTCTATTCTAGAAACGGACTTTTCAGGTTGTTCATTTTCTATTTTATATTTGTTTTCTTGGATGCATGAACAAATGTTGTTTAACTCTGTGCCAATGTGCATAAGAGCATATAGTGTGTGTGGTGTGTGTGCATGCATGGATATGTGTGTGTGTTGTGTGGTGCATGCATGGGCATGTGTGTGTGTGTGTGTGTGTGTGTGTGTGTGTGTGTGTGTGTGTGTGTGTGTGTGTGTGTCTGTCTGTCTGTCTGTACGAGTGTGTGCATGCATGTGTATGTGCGTGTGTGTGTGTGTGTGTGTGTGTGTGTGTGTGTGTGTGTGTGTGTGTGTGTGTGTGTTGTGTGTGTGTGTGTGTGTGTATGTGTGTGTGTGTGCCGAGCGCATGTGTGTGTATGTGTGCATGTGTGTGTATGTGCGTGCATATGTGTGTGTGTGTGAGTGTGTGTGTACAGACCTCTTCGGTAAACTTCACTGGGTAGATAATGAGGCTGATGATCTGGAGAACAACTGCACAAGAAGCAAAAAGGAAAAAAAAAGAAGTTAAACTCAACATGACAGAGTGTTGTTCAAGTCTAAATTACTGTCTGTGTCTCATTTCAAGTCTAAGACCGTGTGTGTGTGTGTGTGTGTGTGTGTGTGTGTGGTGTGTGTGTGTGTGGTGTGTGGTTGGCTGTGTGGTGTGTGTGTGTGTGTGTGTGTGTGTGTGTGTGAGCGTTGTGCGTGTGTGTGTGTGTGTGTGTGTGTGTGTGTGTGTGTGTGTGTGTGTGTGTGTGACATACATACAATCACTCACTGTCAGAATTATCATCACAATCATAAGCTACATGTCTCCTCATCACCATCACCAAAAACACACACACACACACACACACACACACACACACACATACACATTACACTACAAATGCATAGAGGCACTAAACCAACTCCCTTTTGCCCCCTCCATGCATCCATGCATGCACACACACACACACACACACACACACACACACACACACACACACCACACACACACACACACATACATACACATGCCATCAAACATATCCGTAACATGTCCACCACTATCACCACCACTGACGCAACACTGCAGAAGTATACAGATCGAAAGACACTTGCTTTAACCCCTTACACACACACACACACACACACACACACGCACGCACGCACGCACGCAGCACGCACGCACGCACGCACGCACGCGCGCGCGCCGCACCACACCACACACACCACACACACACACACACACACACATACACACACACAATCTCTCTCTCTCTTGCTCACTCACTCACTCTCACACAAACACACACACAGACATACATACACACGTACGCATACACACACACCACTCTGAGGCAAGAGCTCACTGGCAAAGACGGTGATGGCGCCAGCCACAATGTAGAAGAAGCGTTTGTGCGTGCACAACCCCACGCTGCCAACCACGCACACCGCCATCATGCACAACAGAGCAATGATCATCAAAGCCGCACACGCAAACAGCCAATCTGAAACAGAAATAAAGTGATTTCACAGGAATGCAAGTTCTCCACACACTCCCTGTTTGGCTGAACACTCCCAGTTTGGCTGAACATATATATACTGACCATGTCAACTTCTTGCAAGATATGGCAGTTGGTAAAGCTTTATTCAGCCAGATTTGGGGGGCTATTGCAGTAAAAAGTTGCCCCACTCACTGTCTTCTTCCTCGCCAGCATTTTTCTTAAGCTATCCAGACACATGCACCCATAAAAAAAAAAAAAAAGGGATGACAAGTTGAAACAAATATACTGCCAGTTCCTAAATAATAACACATCGCAGAATGTGAATACAAGAAAAAACGGAATGTCAACCATTTAAAATGTGTACCAATACCAGTAATTCATCCAACAAAAAATTGTTACGATCAATGTACTTGTGACTGCCCTTTAACTGCCGGAGAACTATTGCCCTCAACTGGCGTGTTGAACAACTACTGCCCTTTAACTGGCGTTGAACTACTGCCCTTTGACTGGCAGAGAACTATTGACCTTTAACTGCCGGAGACTTACTGCCCTTTAACTGCGGAGAACTATTGTCCTTTAACTGGCGGAGAACTATTGCCCTCTGCCGGAGAACTACTGCCCTTTAACTGGCGGAGAACTACTGCCCTTTAACTGGTGGAGAACTACTGCCCTTTAACTGGCGGAGAACTACTGCCCTTTAACTGATGGAGAACTACTGCCCTTTAACTGGTGGAGAACTATTGCCCTTTAACTGGTGGAGACCTACACTACTGCTCTTTAACTGGTGGAGAGCTACTGCCCTTTGGCAGAGAACTACTGCCCTTTAACTGGTGGAGAACTACTGCCCTTTAACTGGCGGAGAACTATTGCCTTTAACTGGTGGAGAACTATTGCCCTTTAACTGGCGGAGAACTATTGCCTTTAACTGGCAGAGAACTATTGCCCTCTGGCGGAGAACTATTGCCTTTAATCTTGCCATGCAGCGAACTATTGCTCTCTGGCGGAGAACTATTGCCTTTAACTGGCGGAGAACTACTGCCCTCTGGCGGAGAACTACTGTCCTTTAACTGGCCGAGAACTATTGCCCTCTGGCGGAGAACTACTGCCCTTTAACTGGCGGAGAACTATTGCCTTTAACTGGCGGAGAACTACTGCCCTCTGCCGGAGAACTACTGCCCTTTAACTGGCGGAGAACTATTGCCCTCTGCCGGAGAACTACTGCCCCTTTAACTGGTGGAGAACTATTGCCCTCTGGCGCAGAACTACTGCCCTTTAACTGCCGGAGAACTACTGCCCTTTAACTGCTGGAGAACTACTGCCCTTTAAGTGGCAGAGAACTACTGCCCTTTCACTGGCGGAGAACTATTGCCCTCTGCCGGAGAACTACTGCCCTTTAACTGGTGGAGAACTACTGCCCTTTAACTGGCGGAGAACTACTGCCCTTTCACTGGCGGAGAAACTATTGCCCTCTGCCGAGAACTACTGTCCTTTAACTGCCAGAGAACTACTGCCCTTTAACTGGCGGAGAACTACTGCCCTTTCACTGGCGGAGAACTACTGCCTTTAACTGGAGGAGAACTATTGCCCTCTGGCGGAGAACTATAGCCCTTTAACTGGCGGAGAACTATTGCCCTCTGGGAGACAACTATAGCCCTTTAACTGGCAGAGAACTATTTCCCTCTGGCGGAGAACTATTGCCCTTTAACTGGCGGAGAACTATTGCCCTCTGGCAGAGAACTATTGCCTTTTAACTGGCGGGGAACTATTGCCCTCTGGCGGAGAACTATTGCCCTTTAACTGGCAGAGAACTATTGCCCTCTGGCAGAAAACTATAGTCCTTTAACTGGCGGAGAACTATTGCCCTCTGGCGAGAACTATTGCCCTTTAACTGGCAGAGAACTATTGCTCTCTGGCTAGAGAACTATTGCCCTTTAACTGGCGGAGAACTATTGCCCTCTGGCGGAGAACTATTGCCTTTTAACTGGCGAAGAACTATTCCCCTCTGGCGGAGAACTATTGCCCTCTGGCGGAGAACTATTGCCTTTTAACTGGCGGAGAACTACTGCCCTCTGGCGCAGAACTACTGCCCTTTAACTGGTGGAGAACTATTGCCCTTTAACTGGCAGAGAACTATTGCCCTCTGACGGAGAACTATTGCCCTCTCAGGGTCTGGCAGAGAACTATTGCCCTCTAGCGGAAAACTATTGCCTTTTAACTGGTGGAGAACTATTGCCCTCTGGCATAGAACTATTGCCCTTTAACTGGCGGAGAACTATTGCCCTCTGGCGGAGAACTATTGCCCTCTAGCAGAGAACTATTGCCCTCTGGTGGAGAACTATTGCCCCCTGGCAGAGAACTATTGCCCTCTGGCGGAGAACTATTGCCTTTTAACTGGCGGAGAACTATTGCCCTCTGGCAGAGAACTATTGCCCTCTGGCAGAGAACTATTGCCCTCTAGCGGAGAACTATTGCCATCTAGCGGACAGCTATTGCTGTTCTAGTTTCCTATGCACAGGAGCTGAAACTGAATTCCCGTTTGGCCCTTCTGCTGTGAGGGCAGCTCAGAGGCAAGGAAAACCAAGCCAGTGCATACACTGTGTGGACAGAACTGGGAGGAAAACCAGTGCTCTTCCAACATTCTGCCTTCCATGTGGCCATTGAGAGAGCAAAATGATCCATCTGATCCATCCCCATGAAAACGAAAAGGTAAGGTAATGTTGCTTACAGCCCAGCTGACCGCAAAGGGCCATATCAGGGCTGTCACCACGTTGAAGTCAACTCACCAGTCATTCATTCACACAACTCTTTTTAAAATACATCTTCTAAAAACACACCCGAATTTTATTAAAAATCTTTACACTATAAAATCTCAGATCCGATGAAAAATGTTGATCTCTTTCAAGAATTCAAAGATCGCATCATGTGGAACATCTCTGAACAAGATTTTCATGGAATCTTCTGTAAAATGTTTGTGTCTCACATCATGCAAATCCCAACACTCTAAAAGAATATGTTTCATTGTGAGTGGTACATGACATTGAATGCACCACGGAGCTTCTTCACTCTTTAAAAGGTACGAATGAGTAAAATACGAATGGCCGAAAACAAACAAAACCATATATATATGATTCAATGAACGTCACTCATTAACCACTTTACCAAAAACATTTCTTCACTATATGTTTCCTTTCACATAAATCGTTTCAGTATCAAAACAGTGAACTTTTCTTTTTTGTTCTTGTAACTCTTGCTCTGTGTGTGTATGATGTTCTTACAGACATTAAACAATACTGCTGTAATCACTGACATGCATTCTTTAAGTCAGTACCTCTTCTTTCACTACCATTGTTTTCTATACATATCTGAAGGCTGGAATAGCTCAAATGATGGATCACCTGACTCATAATCCTGGTTATCCTGGGGTTGCAGGTTCAAATCTTCACCGGGCCGTTTCGCTACAAGGGGATTTTTCCCTCGGAGTCAACACTGGTCTTGACTCCATTTCCTCAAACTCTCAAAAGTCCCTCAAATGAGACTATAAACCGAGGTTGCGTGCAGGAATGCACACATAACATCCTGCACGCATGTAAAATCCAGTCATCAACTTTCTAAAGAGAAGGCCAGTTTGGCTGTTGGTATGGATGACAAGCTACATATACAGCAGGCACCTTGTGTGAAAGAATGAAGGTAGAAAACTGAGTGAATAATAACGATACAATAACATGGGAAACAACTGAATGTAGTGCCAGCAGGTAGCTCTTTAGTCAGCTCTACTCAGGTAGGCAGCCCATTGTGTACACAAAAGCATGGATTGGAAAGCACTTAGCGCTTCATCTCTAACGGAGGATAAGTGCTATACAAATACTCTTGATAATAATGATAATAATAATAATGAAAATAATAAAGTAATACAAATAACATACAACTATTTTCAAAGTGATCCAAACGCCATTCACTCACCAGACTCAACGCACATCTCGGGGAAGGAGACGCCGCTGACTTTGACACAGTCCCACCACAGACCCCAGCTCTTTGGGGAGCCCTGCTCAAAGGACACTTCCATCCAGTAGGGTGAGGCCACCGACACTATCAGCAGGATGAAGGCAATCACGCTCATGATCACTGCCAGCAGCTGCAGCACATGAAGGAGGACCAAGAAATCACTGGGAGTGGATTAAAGACTGACGTCATCGATGGTGATGAAGTATGTTCATCATCACCGTCATGATGCAATGATGGTGGAGGATGGGGGTGGATTAGGAATGTGGAACAAGCATGATGTGTTCACAACATCACAGTCATAAAAGAACGTTATCAGGGAGTGTTGAATACTGTGTGCACAAAAATTTCTTTGTGCATTTTGTTAGAAAAAGCTGACTAACTGAATAGTAAGAACAACCAACACTGTGTAAATTGCAAATTTTCGGTTTATTCAAAACCTTTTTCAAGCTAAAACGCAGAAGACCAGAAAAGCAATTGTTTTCCATCTATACATTATGGAAAGCAGTCTTCTGCCAGGACAAAAGTTGCTGTTAACTGTGTTCATGTCAACATTGATTTGATTATAATGATTCTCCTCAACTGCATTGTTCTTGTAAAGATGGTGGAAATTACATAACTGATACTGTTCAGCACATGGCCCCTTGTTTAGCTTTCCATGTCTCTTTTGCCATTATAACAGAATGAACAATCATTGCCATTATAACAGAACGAACAATCATCGCCATTATAACAGAATGAACAATCATTGCCATTATAACAGAATGAACAATCACTGCCATTATAACAGAATGAACAATCATTGCCATTATAACAAAATGAACAATCATTGCCATTATAACAGAATGAACAATCATTGTGACCATAATCAGCAAAAAGTGATTTCAGTGCGTCTCAAAATCACGCATGAATTATATGATTTCTTATCAATTCTCATTTCTGGTCCAGTCTGTCATTCTAATTATTGCAAAGCTTGAAGTACTAACCCTGAACTGATGTGTGTTAAAGGATTTGAAATTTATTTCATGGAATCCACATAAGAATGATGTATGTATCAAAATCGCTCCAAGTTTGACCGTAAAAAATGTTTTATTCACTTCACTATAAGGATCTCTCCATCAGCAAAGTGGGTATTAAATATGCACATCATGTCTTTTTGTGTGTTAAAGATATATCTGCATATACTTTCATATCATTTGGGTATTTATCCTTCATCTAAAATTTAACATGGCAGACTAGAATCTATACTTCTATCTCTTTTTTCAATGTTTTTTCTATCGACTTTATTGTTTAATTGTGATGGTTAATTTCAAAAAGAGCTCTTCAAAGATCTTATACTGGTATTGGAAAGAAAAGAAACAGAATCCTATCAAGAATAATTCCAGAGTCTTTCATTATTTGAGAGGTGTATATTGCTAGACTAATTTGAGAAGCTGATTTCGCTCTTCTCAAAGAATCAATATCTGATCTAAGTTTCATTAAGTTTTCACACTATACTCAAATGCAACAAATTATACAAAAAAAATCTAGTTGGCGCAGTTTTTCTCTAAGGGTTTGTGCACTTGTTCTGCACTTTAGCATCTATTCACTTGAATTGATTTTACGCTGTGAAAGGGGATAACACAAGTGAGTGAGTGAGTGAGTGAGTGTGTGTGTGTGTGTGTGTGTGTGTGTGTGTGTGTGTGTGTGTGTGTGTGTGTGTGTGTGTGTGTATTGTGTGAGTGCATGCGTGTGTGCATGCGAGCATACGGGCACGTGTGTGTGTGTGTCTATGTGCTTATTTGAGATTGTGTGTGTGTGTGTGTGTGCATGTGTGAGTGTGTGTGAGAGTGTGTGTGTGAGTGTGTGTGTGTATGCCTATGTGCTTATTTGAGAGATTGTGTGTGGTGTGTGTGTGTGTGTGTGTGTGTGTGTGGTGTGTGTGTGTGCACGCATGCGTGTGTAAGCGTATGTGTGCGTGTATAACACTCTGCAAGTGTGAGTGTGAGTGTGAGTGTGTGTGCGTGCGTGCATGCATGCCTCTGTGTGTGTGTGCGCGCGCGCATGCGTTTAAACTGGAGTTTCTGCAGACAATAGTCACTTTCGCACAGATCTCCTGTGGAAGGACAGCCCTGATGTGGCCCCTTGCGGTCGGCTGGGCTATAAGCAACATTATCTTATCTTATCCTGTGGAAGGCTGAATTCTGCATCCCTGTGCAATGAATCAGCCACAAACAACAGTCACACATACAAAAAAAGAAACAAAAATAAAAGAAAGAAAAAAAGGTGGGTGGGTGGGTTTGATGAATGTCATGTGCACTGTCATAACACATCTCTCACTAGTCTCAGCTTACCACTTTCAATGACTGAGCCAAAGTCAGCAGTCATACATGCCAGTATTTAGTCTGATATAGGTCACATAACACTGAAAGTAAATATGAAACCAGGCAGGGAACAGTAAACAGTAAATAACAAACAAGTAGGGTAACTCTTGCGCCCATGATGAAATAAATACACGCCCGCAACTCCAAAGGAATGCTGCTTACGACACCGAATCACTTAGTACAGAACACACAGAACAATTAAGGAAACGTCCCCAAAAAAGGATGTTCCAAGCTTGCCTATATACATACCCTGCACCTGACACAGCAACGATGACTGGAGAAATGAACAAATACAAATTAACATTTATTCAAGACTGGCACAGCCTTTTCCATCTTGAATATAGTCAGACAATTACATGGACGAACAGAAACAAATGCTGGTAACCTCAATTTGATTGAAATGAAAGTACATGTATATGAAATGTTCATAACATTGTCGATCTTCAGTATATGAGTCTTGATTATGTTCCTGTTTCTAAATTGTTCTAAACTGATCAGGGGGGGGGGGGGGGGAAAAGCCTTACAAAGAAGTATGTTTAAGGGATGTCCTCGGAGCTGCCAATTTACAAACATGTGTGTGTGTGTGTATACATGAGTGTGTGTGTGTGTGTGTGTGTGTGTGTGTGTGTGTGTGTGTGTGTGTGTGTGTGTGTCCATATTTCTGTGTGTGTGTGTGTGTGTGTGTGTTGTTGTGACAGATTGCATGTGTGTCAGAGTGTGTTTATACATTCCTGTGTATGTGCGCATGAACACGTACATGTGCATGTATATATGCATACATGTATGTGTGCATGCATAAATGTATCTGCGTGTGTGCACGTGTGTGCTTGTATGTGTCTATGTATTTGTGTTGTAAGTGTATTTATATATGAATATGAAATGAATATTTGCTTGTAGTTGCACAAGTTGTCCTGTGCATGTTCAGACCAGTGGAAAACCCGGCGAGGATATACATACATGAGTGTGTTCATGTCAGCATGGCACTAGTATTTAGAGTTACTAATCAACGTAAAAGAAGTTTTAAAGAAATAATAATGAAAGTAAGTAAAGATGTAAAGGATTTTCTTGACTATGGATAATATCATGAACATAAAGCTGTGAAAAGTGCTTAAAAAAAAAAAAAAAGCCCACTGGGCTAAACTTCAAAGTATTAAGAACACACATAAGAACGGAATATTCTGAGACACTTTATCTTGTGAAAAGTTGAGAATTTTTTGGGTTAAAATTTGGAGAATGAAAGAAAACATACTGAGTTGTAGAACTTCTGTTTCTAAGCATGTATGAAGGTGCAAGCATGTGTATGCATGCCTGTCTGTGTATATATAATATATATTCAATACTTCATGTACATCCATGTGTGCGTGTGTGTGTGTGTGTGTGTGTGTGTGTATGTGCCTGGGTGCACACTCATTCTTCAATTATACATTACACAACTAACAAAGTGGTACAGATGGGCAGACAAAGATACAGTTGATTTAAATGCTCTTTGTAATATATTAAACAAATTACAGTTTCTTATTCAGCCACATTTGTTTGACATGGTGAATTGACTATAGTATAGTGCACTGTGCTTCATTATTCACATCGTGTTCTATCGTACTTCATCCTTTTGTCTGATATCAATCATATTGGCTGGTGTTTTTCTTGCACAGTGCTGTGCTCTGTTGTAGTGAATTTACTACACTTTTTTCTGTATTGTTGTATTACATTGTACTGGCAGTGTCTTGAATAATTGATCAACATTGCACCATAAATTCGCTACACTGTCTTTTAGTGTGTTGCATTACACTGCATTCATTTGTAACATACATCATTCTGTATTGTGTTATATTGTACAAATTAAGAGTCACAACTGGTTTCTTTCATTAAAATTCATGTGCTCTTTCGAGAGACAACGCATCTATAGTCATATTCATAATCACCTACCTTTCTTCCTTGTTGTTGTAGTTGTTGTCTGCCCCATGTATATTTTGTTTGACTGTTTTTTGTTTGTTTGTGTGTTGCTGTTGCTTTTGTAGTTCTTATCTTTCATACATGTGTCACTCTTATAGCGCTTATTCTGGCTTCCCCACACAATTTTCTTCTTCTTCTCATCATCTTCCATAAAGTGACCACAATATGATTTGATTATTATCAAAGCACCTTTCTTTTAAATCAGAATTTTGTCCGATGCATTTTAACGTGTGCCATGCATATTCAAATGTCCCCAAAGCGACGTCTGTGGGAACGGAGTCGAGTGGGATTTGTGTGGTATAAAGTTGTGTGAGTATGTGTGTGTGAGCGCCCGTGCTTTTGTGTTTAAGCATGTTTACACTTGTGTGTGTGTGTTTTTATGAGTAACGATACAAAGAAACAGGTTCGTGTCAGTATGACTAAGCTATTAGTACTTTATTTAGTACGACAGGATTACAGAATGACAATTAAAATTTGTATGATCGTTCAAGCGTGACCACCGAAATGCGTTCTACATCTGATTTTACCACCCACATCAGACATTCTGTCACAACTCAATCGAATGAACAAGACGTTACAAAAGAAACTAAAGTCTGCATTTCCTACTTCAACAATCTAACCTTTATCAGTTTATGTTATGTTACTATGACAGGTGGTTGAATGAAAATCTATTCATCGATTGTCAATGAATGCAAATGATACATGACTGGAGTAAAACCCCTCCCAAAATAATGAAAGCGGCCTGTCAACTGCATACCTTATAGGGTCGAAAAACTCGCACTTCTGTCTCTCCCATCTTCGAAATTGTTTGTTATTTCAAAAGAGAGACCTCGCTTTTATCAAGTATGTATGTGTACACAAGGTCCCTTTCCGTGGTCTACATTAGAGTTACTTCCCTTCACATACTCGCTGTGACATCGGTGTTGTCGTGACTGAAGTCCTGTCCATGGACATTCCTCACCCAGTACAAAATGTGCAAACGTTTAATAAACAAATGAATAAATGAAATAAAGTAAAATGAAATAATAAGGGTGAGAAGGGGAGTGTGGTTGTGGAGGCAAGATTAGAGATCAACCTATCACCAATTATTTTGTCTCGTCTTCTGTGCTGGGCGCCAATGGCATTACCCCCCCCCCCCCCCCCCCCCCCATGCTACTCATTCCTGCACCCCATCCTTTCAATTTTTTCTTTCTGTAGAGTGTCCACAACCATGAAGTTGATTATTCTGACACTTTTGTGTGTATGACCGTTTTTTATCCCGCTATTATGGCAGCCATACTCCAACTTTGGGGAAGGTGCATGCTATGTGTAACGTGTCATCCATACCAACGACCAAACTGGCCTTCTCTTCCGAAAGTTGGTGATGAGATTTTACATGTGTGCAAGATGTTATGCATGCATTCACACACAGGATCTCAGTTTATAGTCTCATTCGAAAGATTGTATGGGAAATGGAGTCAGAACCAATGTTAACTCCGAGGGAAAAATCCCCCTGTGCCGAAACGGCCCGGCGGAGATTCGAACCCACAACCCCAAGATTACGAGTCCAGCGCTCTACCAACTGAGCTATTCCAGCTCCTTGCATCCCGGCTTGTTCTGTCACACTGGCAATCCACAGGAAGAGTCAATCTCCATGGGGCAACCAACTAGTGAAGACACTGCTCCAATGCTGAGTCATCTGGGTCGTCAAAGGTGCCTGTTCTGCGCCAACATATAAAGGACATCAGCTGCTAAATCCTCAACTGCTTAGATGTGGAGCCAGCCTGAGCTGCGAGCCTCCCCCATCAGAGGCCTGAGGGTGCAACCACATCTGGCAAAATGACGGTCTCTATGAACTCGCTAATGACAGTGACCTCGACACAAGTCTATCAAGGCCATAGACACACAGAGGAAATCGAAACTGAGGTCATCATGACAGTAGGGGATGAAGGGCCACAGAATTCAAGACTTTTTCATGCTTAAAAGTGACAATGAAGATGATGTTTTCAGAGTTCCATTCTTGTCTGAGACTGCATGAAAAGGCTGTTCTCAACGTTTACTTTCATCCTATTTACTGGCGTCAATCAGGCCCAATGGATCCAGACACCTGCAGTGTTGGTCAAGAGACTCAAGCAACACTCTCAGAAATGCATCCATTAAGCAGACAAAATTTGACTGTGTAGTTCCAGCCTTCCCAGCTGAGGCTGCAGTAAACTCACCTCTGGGTAGCAGCTGGTCATGAGGTCGAAAAATCTTACAAATATGAATGGCTCTAATGGGAATTGAACCCACAGTGCTTTGACAAACTCAAACAATAAACGATGTTTTGACATAGCCTAGCTGCATGTTTGAATGTAAGCAAAAGAGTTTGTTTGGATCTTTGTAGACTGGAACTGTAACATCAGTGTTCTAGACCAACCTTTCATTTTTCACTCTGTTAGATTTGATAACTATTACATGCATTGTTTGCGACGTAACTGAAGAAGTTGCAATTATAAATCAGTTAAGTCACCCAAGCATAGCTTGGACCCAAGGTTTGTAATGCAGTTCAGCAGCAACTAAGCATTCCTTGGACGCAGACTGAGTGAGCTGAATGAGTAAAGGCACATCTCACTACAGTGACAAAATGGCGTTGTGTGCATGTGTGTGAATATGTGTGTGTGCATGCGTGTGTGCGCGCGCACGCATGTGCATGTGTGTGTATGTGTGTGTGTTTGTCTCTGTGTGTGTGTGTGTGTGGTAACGAGTGCATGTGTGTGTGCGTGCATGCATGCATGCGTGCATGTATGTGTGTTTGTGTGTGTGTGTGTATTGTCATGTGTGTGCTCTAACACAAATGAACCGACAGACAAGAAGACTGACAAGTAAAAGAGAAGGGCATTTCATTAAGTTTGTATATGTTTGGTGCAGGAAGATGGTGATGAAAGACGTAGTTACATAAATACGACAATCTTGAGATGCACACCGCTCCAAAATCGGCAAGTGTCTGTCAGCTGATTTGATCGATGAATAATGCATTTCACCTTATGGACAATGGAATTGTTTAGTTGAGACTTCGTATTCATCTTGAAATTGCTATGTTTTGGCCAATTTTAAGGCTATTTGGAGTTTTCATGCTCAGAGAGTTCCAGACTGACCTAAGTTGTGCTGCAAAGATCATGTCAACATGACTGAAACCAAATTGCCTGATACTAGTGATAGTTTTGATGCGATGTTGGCTGTGAAATTCCCTCACATAAATCCCACTAAAGTAGATGGCTTTTATTGATTATAGATATAGCCCAGCAGTCAGGGGGCCATATTTAGCTGACTGTAAGAGAACTGGATAGAAAAATACACAAACAAAATTGCCGAAAGCCTAGTGGGGTCTGGCAGCAATTCTCCTCTCCTGCCCCTGTTTTGGACGAAAATAAGCATTTATACTTGCTCACAGAGAGGTGGATTCTCAGTCATGCAAATCTGCACATGGAGTGGCCTATTGTTCTCTTTTCAGTCAAACCAGGACCAACATTTTCGCTCAAACTCTTTTTTCCCCAGTCTCTTTCACTTCTGTGACATCTTGCCAATGCATGGCATTAATTTGCCTCCAACTGAACTACCAACACTCACGAAGAAGTTTTGTTATATTGATGTCGTCTACTAGCATACCAAAAAACACAAGCAACAATCTGCACATTTCACTGCCTGTTTTTTTCTTTCCTGATTCTTCTTTAACTGAAACATTTTAGTTTTGGATGTGTGTGTGTGTATTTTTGTATGTGTGTGCGTGTGTGTGTGTGTGTATGTGTTTGTGTGTGCGAGTGTGTGTGTGTATGCGTTTGTGTGTGTAAGTGTGTGTCTGTGCATGTGCGTGTGTGTGGTGTGTGTGTGTGTGTGTGTGTGTGTTGTTTTAATTTCTTTAAAAATCTGTTAATTCTGTGTGTGTGTGTGTGTGTGTGTGTGTGTGTGTATGTGTGTGTGCATGTGTGTTTCAATTTCTTTAAAAATCTGTTAATTCTGTCATGTAAAAGTGAGAGCCAAGCACATAATGTGTCCACACATGCTGCACGTGCACATATATATAGCCACACATGAGCATGCATACACGAGGACACGCATGTGTGCATGCACTCTCGAATTTAGATCAAACACATAGATACAAACCTGGGGACATGGATACAGAAGGACAGACATTGACAGACACGAAGATACTGACGTATGGGTACACAGGAGGACCCTGAAAACAAGACATGGACACGCGTAGAGACACACATACACACTTAACACACACACACATGCATACACTCACATATGTGGGCACACTTGCACACATACACAGTAAGAAAAAATGAGAGATAGGCAGACAGATAGACAGCCCGTCACACACATATGCATACACAAATGGTAAGAGAGAATGAGAGACAGACTGACAGAAGGCCTGTCTCACACACACAAATTTCTCAGTCTAATCTTTGGTAACAAATCCTCTCTCTCTCTCTCTTATATATATATATATTCTTAAACATACTTAAAAAAAAACATCCTCTCTCCACATTTACCATCCCCTCTGTGTCCTCAAACTCCTCCTATCCTCCCCGAGACAGGAACACAAAGATACGCTTGCAATTTCCATCATGCAACTCCTCTGTGCATGTGTGTGTGTGTGTGTGTGTGAGTGTGAGTGTGAGTGTGTGTGCGTGTGTGTGTGTGTGTGTGTGTGTGTGTGCGTTGTATGATAATTTGAAGATGTCCTGGAAAAGTTCCTGTAATCACCACTTTACATGAATAGTTGTGTGTAAGTGTTTGTATGAGTATGTATGTGCACATATAGTGATATACCTGTGTGCTTGTAGATATGCATGTGCATGTGTATGTGATAATTCTGTATACATGTATGCTTATGTAGGTCTGAACAATATTCATATTAAGTAACACACAGCAGGTATTTAAAGAAATGTGAAATAGTTGTTTATTTCTTGGAAAGAATCATATATCATTTAATCATATATCATTCAATCATATATCATTCAATCAAGCCAACTGAAGTTTCAATTCACTGCATTACACGGACCTCTTAAGATCCGACATAGCATTTATCCGCACACATACATCAATGACGTGAAAAAATTTACCCTCTTTCAAAACATCACTTTCGGTCCAATAAACAAGCTCACATAGTACAATGGCTTATTGTAATGCAATTCACTGGAAGCAAACACTGCTTTATCTTGAAGAATATGTGTGTGTGCTGAATGCATGTATGCATGCATCCATGTGTGTGTGTGTGTGTGTGTGTGTGTGTGTGTGTGTGTGTGTGTGTGTGTGTGTGTGTGTGTACATGTGTGTGTGTGTGTGTGTGTGTGTGTGTGTGTGTGTGTGTGTGTGTGTGTGTGTGTGTGTGTGCATGCATGTCTATGTAAGTGTACAGAACCGAGTAAAACTGACCCAAATTTGTACATCATAACTGGTGCCATGTTCTTTTTTTTTTTGATTTCACACAGCAAATTCACAAACCTGGATTAGTTTAAATGCATGAAACCAGGAACAATACTGAAAGCCTTCCAGGTCTAAAACACGCTCTCCTACAGATGTCTAGAAAACAGTTGTGTCTCTTGCCCCAGCCACCAAGATAGTTGCCCGCATGTTGTGGGTGGGGGTGGGGAAGGTGGGGGGAAGAAGGCAAAAATTGCCTTGTACTATGCACACTTATGGTACAAATTCAGATGAAGACACAAAGTGAGTCACAAAACCCTGTTTTTACAGAGATGCAGAGTTAACATGAGACAATGGCACTTACTAAAAGATTTCAGGACTACACGCTCTTTTATGGGAAATAATCCCTCCCTTGCCCCTACCACTGTGGTACATGCTAGCGTACTGCAAAACACTGGATAGCTGAAAATTACCCCGGACTATGCACACTTACAGCACATGTTCAGATAATGAATGAATGGTTTTCTTCATTCAGTATCAGTAAACCTCTTTGAAAATCTTTTTAAAACATTCACTGACATCTTTTCATCTATCTCCATTCGATAAAATCTCATGTGTCTAAGACACTAGATATACACACTCACATTTTCACACACACACACACATACCACACACACACACACACACACACACACTTACTGAATTAAAACTTTTCACTCCTTTTAGCTTTACTAAAAAAATAAAAATTGAAAAAAAATTCTTAAACGAAATCAGGGTTGTGACAACATGAACATTTCTTTCTGTTAGACCTATATCAGTATATGCACAGACATGACCAACAGTCATTCCATTGCAGCACTCAGCAGTGACGGTCCGCAAGGAAAACTATGCACACACACGCACTCATACCATTTGAAAAAACACACACACACACACACACACACAAACACGCACCAACTTTAGAGATGATTTCATTTAACCCTCCCATACCAAGTGCAGTCTACTCTCGGTCCCCTGCCCTTTCTCAAAACAAACTCCCACACACAGGATACAGACGTCCATTTTTTCTTCAGTCTAATTGTCCCTCTGGTCCAGGTCCATGGCCTGGTTGTTCATCTGGTCCATCTTGGCGTTCCTCTCCTCCATCTCGGCCACCTCTTTCTCCAGCTCCACGCAGGCCCGTTCGATCTCGTAGTTCTTGCTGACCAGCCCCACCCAGGTGGTCTCCAGCTCTCGCAGCTTGGTGCCCGCCTGTGTCTGCTCGTTCTTCCGTTGCCAGTTGATCTCCTGGATCTTCTTCCGCAGATCCTGATCAGCACCAGACAAAAGAATAAGACTGGCATTACTCTTAGGAATAATGTGACATATTCAGTGACACACACACAGGATACTGTTGATTCAAGCTTTTGGGGAGATTTAAATCGAAGTATTTCAGATCACTTGGACTGTGAATAATTTGCGAACAAAATCTGACCAGTTTGCGCATCAATTATCCAAAATAAACTGAAATTATGTCACTTGCTTTATTTTTATTTCCTATGAGCTCTGAGTACTTTTTTTTTCCAGCTGCAGCTTCCATAGTACTATAAATACTTCTGAAACACCAAAAGGACACAAAAGCAACAGATCATTACACAGCAAACATGAATTCAGTCTCCCTGTCAAGGCTGTATCGTCACTCACCTGCAGCTGTTTCTGGGCCGATTCAATCATGGCCACCAGCGTCTCATTGTAGGTCTTCCAGGAAGGGATGCCATAGTCTGCCATCAGCTCCAGGTTGAGAATTCTCAGCGCCTGATGCTCCAGCTGAGCCTGCGAGTTGTCCACACATTCCTGCCAGGCAGCAATGTCAGTCATTTTGCCAGCTGGTGGCTGGGGCAGCTCGTAACGCTTCATGCTGAGCATATCCATGGGCAAGCGGGCCTGTAATAGTAAGAAACCAGTTGAACTGATAAGGGATCAGTACAGCAGAATGTACATGAATGTGCAATGAACCTCCCATATTTCTTCACATTCTTACATAAAAAAAAGAACTCGTAATTCATCCCACCGCTTTTTTCTTTAGAAGAAAACACTGACTACTGAACTTTTGTGCCAATGCACTAAGTATAACCTGCCCACACCAGAAACCTGAAAATCTGCTCTTGTCTGGAGATGAAATGTACTCATAAGATGACATAGTCATACTTAACAGTCTGTGACCCCTGCACCAAGCAGCTCATCTTGAGCAAGTTCATGAAGGACTGGCATTTTTGTCCTTGCCCTCACTGAAAGTGAAACAGCTCAAGCAAAGGGGATACATGTGTAATGAGGAATGTGCTTGGCTGGCTGTCCTTTCAGCACTGCTGTAAGATCTCTTCTTCATCATGTTCCACAAGATCAACACCAAATAACCATCAGTGAAGTGCCTTGCACTCATGTGCCTAAGCTTCATTCCCCTGCCAATTATCACCATGAACAAGAAAAGAAACGACTTCCTCCAAGTCAGTTTATCAAGTAACATCACCTCAGACACCATTTTCTTTTTCTCAATCTTACAACTATCTTCCTGCATCTGAGACTGGCAGTACACATCCTGAATCAGACTCAACATGCTGACCAGCATGAATTCATGTTAGGAATTCATATTAGGGAGGGTGTTGCGCATGCGTCAAGATGGCCGGCTTTTTTGTTGAGCGCTGAAATTCTAAAGAAAATATTAGGAAAATTTATAGCTGGTCATCGATTGTTTTGTGATTTGGAGTCAGAATTAATCACATATTGGTGTACAACAAAAATTGTCACTGCTTAGTGCCTATTTTTTCTATAGGAAGACAGGAAATTCTTGAAGTTTTGATTCATCAAGTTGACTCATCTTTCATCTTCGAAGTTCATTCACTAGTTTCGTTTTCATGCATGAGTTCTGAGCACTTTTCATTTTTCTTAATCTTGTCTTTAATTCTTGTTACCTTCAAGTGTTTGAGGAAAGGTAAGTTCACATTCGTTTCTTTTCACTGATGCATTGAATGACTGACGTTTTGAACATGGCGGAGAAAAGGAAAGCTGTGAAAAAGAATGGTAGTACTAGCAGTACTGTCGGTGACAGGAAATTGAACAACTCAAGGAACACGATTGCTTCTTCGGGAAAGTCGAGTCTCGGTACTCCTAGTGCATATGAGAAGCAAAGGTCTGGCTGTAAACAGAACAAATCCATGTCTGTGTGGCAGTGCACATAGTGTGAGAGCGCTGTGGAGGAGGAGGAAGACTGCATCGAATGCTTTGTTTGCAAAAACTGGAGTCATTTGAGATGTACTGGAATGTCCCAAGATACCTTCGACACTCTCTCTGACCCTTTGCAGCTTAACATGCAATGGGTCTGCCAATCCTGCATGGACGAGCAAAAGGAAATTCAGTCTAAGCAAGATGCCAGGTTGGACAAACTCTTAGACCTCATCCCACTGGTACACTCTCAGTGTCAGGATGGAGAAGATGGAGCAAAGCATGGGAGACAAACTGGAAGAGAAGATTGAAGAGGTGGTAGACAGAAAACTAGAAGAGATAGTGGAAGAAAAAATGGAGATTGAGAAAAGGAAGAAGAACCTGGTGATTGTCAACCTGAAAGAGAGTGTGAAAACGGATATTGAAGAAAAAAGGAAAGATGACCTGAAGGCAGCCAAAACGCTAAATAAGCAAACTTGTGGATCTGGAAGAAGATGAGCTGAGAGAACCCATAAGGCTGAGAAGAGAGGGTGGACACAGACCAAGAATGCTTAGGGTGACAGTGAAAGGGGAAGAGAAGAAGAGGGAAATAATGAGAAAAGCACCAGAACTGAACAGAAACAAAGCTCCAGGGGACACAAAGGTTTACATAAATCATGACCTCACAAAGAACCAACATGACAAACACAAATTACTGAGAGAGGAGTTGCGACGGAGAACTCAGGCAGGAGAACAAAACCTGGCCATAAGAAACTGGAAGATAGTGGAACTCAGACAGGGTCCAAAAACCCAACCTCATTCTGGCAGAGGGCTGAGGACACCCAAGGAACAGGTTCTTCTAGAAATTGACTCAAAAGAGAATGTGTACATAGTGTAAATAACAAAAGCTCAGATTTTTTCCATGTACTATATTCTAACGTTGATGGGTTTTTGAACAAAAGAGAAGAGTTGCTTTCCAGGATAGATGATATACATCCATGTGTAATGGCAGTGACCGAATTGATACCAAAGAATTTACAACATTTCTGTGAGAAAGAGTTTTGCATTCCTGATTATGACATGTTCATTAATAGAAATCACCAACAAGGGGTAGCTTTATATATGGGTAGTTATTTAAATGCTAGAGAGTGTAATGATTTTGATGAATACGAGTATCAAGAAAGTGTTTGGTGTACATTATATAGTGAGTGTAATGGTAAAGTGTTGATTGGTTGATAGTGAGTGTAATGGTAAAGTGTTGACTGGTTGAGACACAGAAACCCCAATAGTAGTACAGAAGAAAATAATAATAAACTATTTGAAATATTAAAATCTGATAAAATGTTAAAATATGACAAAACATGCATAATGGGGGATTTTAATTAAATCCGAATGTTTATGGGATGGGAGGTGGTCAGGGGTTAAGGGAAACGAGATTATAAGACAGGTGCATGATCAATGCATTTTTAATCCAAAAAGTGACCAAACCAATAAGAAGAAGACCAGGGCAGAACCCAACCCTTGATGATTGGATACTGGTAAATGATCATAGTTTTATTTCAGAAGTTGTTCATCTTGATCCGGTGGGTAAAAGTGTTTTATCATTTCAATTGAATTTGGAAAAGCTGAAAGATGCAGATCAAGTAGAATTTACCTATAAATTGAACCAGGGGGACTATCAAAAATTTAGAAATGTTATGGCTGAACATGATTAGAAAGGATATCAGACATGGATATAGAAGAAACCTGGAGGTATATCAAGAATACTACGTGAAGGAATGGATTATGTGCATTCCCAAGATAAAGAAAAATGCAAAGAGGAAATTCACTCCAGTCTGGATGAATAAAAAAAGCTATGAAAAGTATTAAAAAGAAGTACAAAATTTTTTTTTAAATACCTAAGTACTAAATCAGGAACAAATTACATGAAGTACATACGGGAAAGGAATAAATGCTCCAAGTTGTTAAAAGTAACTAAAAGGGAATATGAAAAAATGGTTGCAAAAAATAGTAAAGATAATCCTAAATTATTTTGGAAGTATGTCCAAAATAGATTAAAAGTCAGTACAACTATTGGTGCCCTAAATTTAAACCAGACGGTTCCTTGGCAGTAAGTGATAAAGAAAAAGCGGACACATTAAATGATTTCTTTGCTAGTGTTTTTACACATGAACATTTAACAAATATACCATTATTGGATGAATGTGCATAGTATTCAAGTGGGATATCCTCGTCAGAGGTAAGAGTTACCCCAAAAGCAGTGAGAAATAAACTGGTCAACTTAAACCCAAATAAAGCACAAGGACCTGACCAAATCCCCTCAAAAGTTTTAAAAGAACTAGGAAATGAACTATCTGTCCCACTATGTTTATTATTCAATAAAACATTAGAATCAGGTAACTTACCCCAAGATTGGAAGACAGCTGAAGTAACAGCCTTGTTTAAAAAGGGGTCAAAAGCAGATCCAGGTAACTATAGACCAGTCAGCCTGACTTGCGTAATATGTAAAGTGTTAGAAAGCATAATTAGAGATTCAGTTAACTTGTAGCTCATTTTACGGATAATGATTTATATGCAAAATGTCAGCATGGGTTCCGTAAAAAACGTTCTTGTGTTACTCAATTGCTTGAAGTTGTA
The DNA here is from genome assembly GCA_033310375.1 of Conus canariensis. Taxonomy (NCBI): domain Eukaryota; kingdom Metazoa; phylum Mollusca; class Gastropoda; order Neogastropoda; family Conidae; genus Conus; species Conus canariensis. The sequence goes on along the minus strand of CM065736.1, from coordinate 19,072,966 downwards.
GAAGGTATGACAAAATTATTGGATGATGGTCATAATGTTGATGTTATATACTTAGATTTTGAGAAGGCTTTTGATACTGTGCCACATGAAAGGCTACTTGTCAATTTCAAACAATCTGCTTATGGTATATCTGGCAAACTATTAAAATGGATACAAGGAGTTTTGTTAATCGGGTACAGCTTGTAAGAGTAGGTGGTGAAAGATCAAATAAAGCCAAGGTTCTAAGTGGTATACCTCAGGGTAGCATCTTGTGCACAATATTATTCACAGTGTTTATAACACGACTTATCATTAAAAAGCACCTGTAAAATATTTGCTGATGATACAAAACTATATGATAAAACTTCACAATTCTCAGATTTACAAAACGATCTTTATAAACTCCAAAATTGGTCAGATGTATGGAATCTGTATTTCAATATCTCTAAATGTGGTGTGCTACATATTGGAAAAAACAACCAAGAACATGCTTATTTATGAGTCAAAATGGCAGCTTACAGCAGATAAAGACCCTAAAAGAAGAAAAAGATTTGGGAGTAACTTTCGACAACATGTTGCCTTTTGATCTACATATTGGCAAAGTAGTTAATAAAGCCAATCAAATGTTGAGAGTTATAAGGAGAAATTTCTCTTACTTAAGATAAGGAGGTATTCCTAAAACTCTATTTAAATCTTCTGTGAGACCTCATTTGGAATATGCTAATGCGATTTGGTGCCCATACTTGAAAAGACAGTCATCACAAATAGAAAGAGTTCAAAAATCAAAGACTTACTACAAAGCTATTAAAAGAATGCAAAGATAAATCGTAATTCTTATGCAGAAAGATTACAATATTTGAATCTACATTCACTAAAAGGCAGAAGGACAAGAGGTGACCTTATAATACAGACTTATAAAATATTTAATGGATTTGATGTTTGTGTTAACTCACCCTTTTCTCTTTCACAACATAATATCACAAGAAATGCAGTTCGGAAAGATATTTATTCAGTATTGTCGTACTAACAAAAGAAAATTTTCCTTTTCACACAGAGTAGCCCCTATGGAATGAACTCCCTACAAACATAAAATTTGCAGAAGACACTAACAAGTTCAAGAATCTTTTGGATGTAATTCCAAAGTATAAGGAACTTTTCAATCATTTTGATGATTTAAATGCCTTATTAGGCATAGTGTAACTAATAGTGCATTCAACACCTGTACTTTAGACAAAAAAGTATTTGACAAAGAGGGGACATACATAGGCCATGAGGCCTAGGCTTTTGAGCCAGTCCCTATTACTACTACTACTACTATTACAGCTCTGCCTCCTGGACTAATGAACATGTCTGTGTCCTGACTCCTGAGGTAGTAAATGAAGCACACTTACAACCAATATTGCCCATTACAAAAATGTTTCGACACAAGTAATCATAAGCATTTTTTTCTTTTCTCTCTCTCTCTCTCTCTCTCTCTCTCTCTCTCTCTCTCTTTAACGTAAATTCATTAGATCTAGATTCAAGACTTTTTGCGAGAAATGCATGCCATTTGCCACCTATTTAATCACTGGAATACAGTATCCACAGACCTAACAACTTTAACATTGTCAAATACATCTTTGAAAACATAACAGCTAAGCGTCATTGACCTAGCCTTAGAAGTAATATCATGAATGATACAGAACTGAACTAAACATTGCAAGCGTTGACTCGACGCGAATCGATTTCAAGTACCTGAACACGCTCCATCTCGTTCTTCAGTATTTCAGTCTCAAACGCATGGTAGTTCGGTGCCGGTATAAAGTCCAAGTAATTTTTCGTTGGCCTGTATCTTCTTGTTTCTTCCTCAACCAATGCTATAGCTGCATCACGAACTCCAGGCTCGTCATATCCCTGATCATAGTATGGTAAAGCATCAACAACCACCTCGCCTGCCATTTTCACGCCACAAAACAACTACATCTTGTTTCTTTTACAAAAGAGCTTGACAGGGGAGATCAATTCCAATTTTCTATTGGCTTCAAGATTCGATTCAGGCGCCTATGTTGCCACATCAACCAAAGAAGATAGATAAAAGAAGGAAAATAATTGTGATTGAAACTTTCAATATCTTATTATCATACGTCGTTTTTTCTTTCACTAAACAACGAAGCCGAGCTTAGCTTAAAACTGCTTTCAATATCATGCACCGATTTACTCAGCAAGATGATAAATAGCACTCAATTAAGTAGTTTTTAGTTTCGTTATCAGTTTGACCCTTTATCTGTGCGGGGTGGTTCAACAGCAAAATGGCGAAACGTCTGATCATCACGGCGGATGACATGGGTTACAATGTGGAGAGGAACGCTGGCATCATTGAATGCTTCAACAGGAAAGGCGTCAGCAACTCCTCCATCATGGTGAACGGTGTGGCCTGTGAGGATGCTGCTAAACAGGCTTTGGAACATGGACTTCCCACGGGTAAGAGGGGTGTCCATGCAAATTTTTCAGTTTATGACCTTTGGATTCTACTCAGATCCAGGGACATGTCTGGTGTAAATGTTAAACGTTCTGGGCCATAGGCCTACTGGGAATAGGGAAAAGAAGGATTAACTTATGTAGCCCCCCCCCCCCACCCCCACCCCCCAACACCCTCCTCCTCCCGCCCCTCTTCTCACTGGCTTCCTTCATTTGAAATAAAAAGGTGGTAGGAGAAGAAAAAATATATATATATCCTCCCCCCTCCCCCCCCCCCCCCCTGTCCCATCCCTCTTCCCGTGTTAAAAAAAAAAAAAAAAAAAAAAAACCTACAAAGAAAGGGGGGGGGGGGGGGGGGGGGGGGGAAGACAGAATGAGGAAAGAAAAAAAATTGTAGCATTTGATGTAGACTTAAAACTCAGCTTGTTATTTGAGTGGTCTGATCTGTGATATTGATGGAGAATACCCTACTGGCTCAAAGTTCAGCATTTCCTCAATCACCAGCACCAGCAAAATTGAATCAATGGAGGTCATCATCAACAAGTGCACAAGAAAATGGGATTGCCTCCTATCTGGTCTTACTAAAGTACTCTACTGTCTACTAGCACAGTTGCAACTGTCCCAGAAATCCATTATCAGTGAGTGCAAAGTGTGAAAAGCTAGGTTACTAACCATGTTTGAGGACTCGGGAGATGATAATGTGAGACCACATCAGCCCAGGCTAAATGCTGACAGAAAGAGTAAAAGTTCTGAAGGCAGTGGACATGAGAAAAGAAAAACCACAAGATCAGTGAAATAACCTGACACTCACAAACCAACACACAGGAACTGGGATCCATTGAAAATGGAGTGGTGATCGAAGGCAAAATGGAAAGCAAAGCGAGACATGGTAAAACAGTACTTGAAGAATGAAGATGATGCCAAGAGATTTCAGAAAGCAGTCCAGCAAGGCCAGCAGGAACTACGTGGGAAAATACATTTCAAAGAAGTCTCAGCTGGAATGACACACACACACACACACACACACACACACACACACACACACACACACACACACACACACACATATATATATATATAGAGAGAGAGAGAGAGAGAGAGAGAGAGAGCATAAGGCTACTCTAACAATCAGCTTCATTCTCAGATCAGTATATGACCTCCTGCCCTGGGAGATAATCAAATGCTTAAGGAGATCATACATGCATGTGGTTGGCAATACTATAGGAAACATTATGCCACCAGAAGCTCCAACAGGGGCAGGAGGCCATAAATCATGGTCTAGAACAGCTGTCGCATCAAGAGCATGAAAACGAGGTTTACTGAATGGATTTGATGACTGGGAATGTACAACAGACTTACCAGAATGGCAAAACCATCTGGAGATCATCCCCAAACAGCAACAAAAAAAAGTAGATAAATGGAGTGAGACTGAATTTAGTACTCAGCTCAGGTTCATTGAAACAAAACATAGTGGCATAAGAAAGAACGGAGCGAGCTCACTTCTACTGAACACTAGAAAGTATCCCAGTCAAGCCAGCAGCTCAAAGGAGTCTGACTTTGAAGCCAAAGTCCTCGCCATAGAGACGTGAGCAAGGGGGGATGTAAGCTCTTCAGCCTATGATGTCATCAAACGGCTTTCTGTTCCTGGTAAGAAGAACACCAGAGGCGCAAAGGCAATGGCAGAGACAGATTATAAAGAACTCTGGTTGAATCTGGTCAATGAGGAACAAAAGTGTACTTCAAAAGAGTATTAAGACATTAATTTCCCATCTCAGAACAGGTTTCCATTAGCAATGTGTGTTAGATATCCCTCAAAAAGGCATGCTTTGAGTCGCCCACCATTCCTGGAGTTGCAGGTTCGAATCTCGCCAGCACCAAACATTTTTCTTCTTTTTTTTTTTTTTTTACAGTAGAACTAGAAGGGCATCAAGGAGTCATGACCTGGATCAGTCTGGCTCCCTCAGAGTGTGATAGTGTCTGAGGGAGGGGGAGGGTACTCTCTGACAATGTGCTGTGATCTGTCCCTAAGAGTTTTTTCCCCGCCTGCTGGTCTGATCTGTGATGGCGATTGAGAATGGCCTTTTGGTTCTAAGTTCAACACTTCTATAATCATCAGTTTTTCCATGAAGTTAGAGAGTACCTCTGTCCCACACTCTTCATCTCCACTCCCCACTCCTCCCATTCTCTCCCCACCTCCAACATCAATTCTCCCTCAACCTCCCTCCTGTTCCTCAAGCAGGCAAAGCTAATTTGCACACAGCATTGTTGTTCAGGGTTGTTAATGTATGAAGATCACCAGAAAGCATTTAATTTTTCAGTTTATGGGGAGAGTAGTATTACCTACTATTCCGATTTTTTTAGTTTTACAAATCTGTATTGATCAGCAAACAAACTAAATAAATATCAAAGATTGTTTTGCATGCAGGGCGTGCGTTACTTTTTTTGCTGCTATTTTGACCAAGAAAAGATGTTTTATGAATGGAGAGCTCTAAATATGTTGGATGTGTTTGTAAAATGCTTTAGTGAGGAAAAGGATGTTTGGGAAGATGAAAATAAATGTCTGAAAGATATTAATGGATCTAGAGATGTTTAACTCAGACTCAGACTGTCAGACTCAGATGCAGACTTTGATTGTCATGAGAACTCCTAAGAGCTATAGACACAGTATGGTATTGACGAGATCATAATAGGTAATAAGCACTGGGGCAAAGTCTGCTGAATTGGTATCTTTGTTCAAAATTTTGCATGTTTAATATGGCTCTAGTCTGTAGTTTCCTGTACTTTTGTGGTGAAGATATAGTCTTGAAGTGCAGCTTTTTTGGTTGTTTCCAGATCTCTGTGTATTCAGATTGTAATTGATCTTGATACAAAGAGTTGATTTTACTTGATGTGAATCATTCCATTTTGTGCAGAACATTTAGAACAAAAGTAGCCACATGGCTTTCTGTCTATATGCATGTTTCAAAGCATGCAGTCAATTTTTTATTTTGGATGAATATTAGGTTTGATTTTTGTGCGTGTATCCAGAAGCTCAGTGTGCGGTTTACAGTTTGTAGGCAGATAGGACAACATCCAAATTCTGCTTATATAGGAAGATTCATTGCCTATTTATGTAGGCCCAGATGACTCTTATAGAACTTTGTAATTTTTCATGGAGGAATGATTGTGACAGGCTCTGATGGAAAAAGTTTGATATTTGAGCTGTCGTGTTGTATTCTGGGAGTGGAAACCACACTTCATCCCCGTAGAAAGATATTGGTATGATTAGCATATCGTGTAAATGAGTCATTGCTTCTGGTTTCAGCTTAGGACTTTGCTTGACCATCTTAGAGTGTGCAAGGCTTTGTTTGCTTGCTTTGCGAGGTGTTCTTGCTTACTTATGAATTGATAGATTCTATGGAAAATAACCTGTGAAGCATTTGCGCTAGTTTACGGACTGTAGGATATGTGGCCCATGCTTAAATGCAAGCAGTATTTAAGGATTTGTTCGAGTGAAAATGACAACTTTAATTTTCTATTTGTTCAACAACCTTTGTGTTTTTCTTCACTGATTTTAAGTTCACATTCACTCCACTGATTATACGGTTTCTTTAGCTTTGTTTTGTAGCCCAGCTGTGGATGTGGGGACAATTACCAGGTCATCTCCATATACAGACATGGAAATCTGGTGGTGGTATTTGTTTAGACTACTTTAGGTGAATAGCTGTCCTGGATATAAGTTGAAAGCTCATTGATGAATAATTAAACAAAACGTTTCTTTAAAGGACACCTTTGAATAATGGCACTGTAGGTGATAGACCATCTGTTGTCTTTGCATGTATTTTGGTGTTACTGTACAATACATTGATCTTCCAATCTTAAAACAATTACCTCAGATTCCTATTCCATTTGAGTGGATGGAGAAAGATGTTGAAGTGAACATAGAAGTATATGTGGTGATGGTTAGAGATGTACGAGTTTTAGTGAATAGGGAGAGATCTGTATTTTAGCGTGTATGGAGATAGATGTTTTGGATATTCCATTGATGTAGCATGTCAATGCAGAGAGATATATTGGAGAGAGATATTCAAGTGAATGGAGATGAATATTATGTTTGACTGAATGTAGAGAGATGTTTCACCGTCAGTGAATAGATATATTTGAGTGAATAGAGAGGAGTTTGTTGTAAATGGAGCTCATGTCTTTGTGGATGGATAGAGATGTTGGAGAGATGAATCCCTGAATGGGGAGAGGTTTTATTGTCAACAGAGAGAGATTTTTGCAAGAATGTAGGGAAACAATTAAGTGTGAATAGAGAGGTTTATAAGTGAATGGAGTGTGAGTGAACAGAGGGAGATGTTTAACTTTAATGAACGGAGAGAGGAGTTAAAGTGAAGGGAGAGAAAATATTTTCCTGAACGGAGAGGCGTTGAAGAGAGATGTTTGAGTGAAGAGAGATTTTAAATAAAGGGACAAAGATGTTTGAGTGAATGTAGGGAGGTTTTAGAGCGATTATTACAGAGTGCTTAAGAGAATGGAGATGCTTAAGTGAATGGAAAGAGATGTTTTTAGTGATTAGAGAGGTGTTAAAGTAATCAGAGATGTGTGTGAGTAAATGGGGAAAGATGTTGGAGTGAATAGAGAAAAAAAAAAGTTTTGAGGGGAAAACAGCATACGTCTGATAAATGGATGAAAGAAGCTTGAGTGATTGTAGCTGTATCCGAGTCAATGAGGGGAAGGGCTGCACTGAATAGGGAGCAGCACTGAAGTAAGTGAAAAGAGAAATTCAAACGAATGGAGAAAACTGTTTGAATTAATACAGATCTCTTTGCTAAGAGAGAGATACTGGATGAATAGAGATTTTGCATGATTGGAGAGAGTTGTTTTCAAGAATGAATGGAGAGAGACACTGAGTGAATGGAGAGAGAAGTTTGTGTAAATCAGTGGATGGAAACAGATGTTTAAATGAACTGAGAGCTCAAAATATTTTAGTGAACAGAGAGTGATGCTTGAGTAAATGGAGAGAGATGAAAAAGAAAAAGTGCTCATCAAGCAGCTCGTAGAGAAGAGAGATCTTTGAAATACTCCCCTGCATCAGCATGGACATATGCATTGTAAGAGGTTTCTTCTTCTTTTTCTTCTTCTTCTTCTTCTCCTTTTCTTCTTCTTCTTCTGCTGCTGCTGCTTCTGCTAGATCTTCTTCTTCATCATCTTCTCCTCCTTCTTTGTTATTTTTTTTTTTAACCATTTTCACTGGATGTTGAAGAAGAAGCAGTATCTTGTGACCACAACAAAGTGAAGAACAGCTTCTGCACCAGATCAGAATTGAATTGATTTCTTTAGTTCCGGCTGTGACAAATATGAAAAGTTGTTATTTTGGTTTGCCTTCCAGGACTGCATTTTAATATCACAGAGGGGGTACCTGTGAACGCTGACTCCAAGTACACCACACTGACCAACAGTGATGGGCACTTTATGTGCTTTGACCTAAGAAAGGCTGCAAAAGAGGGAAAGATTGATGTGAAAGAGGTATTGTTTCCTATTGTCTGTGTGTTTCTCTTTCATGTGAACTGTATGTTGTTGTGTGATAGCGCTTAGTGGTTATTTGAAATTAACAAACAAGATCATCCACCACGAAAGCAGTCGCTTTTCACACTTGGGTCATTTTCAGACTTTGTACTCAGCTAAAATTGTTTTTCATGTTCATTTTAACAGGGAAAATTGTTTTTAAATTGGATTTTTCCTTTATGTGATATCGCCATTATAAGATGGTAACTCTCTGACTCAGACTTCCAGGAACATAAACAAAAATTGAATCACGAACAATGAATAAAATCAACATTAAATTTTCCTTTCTTTTATCCAAACTCCAGTTTTCATACAATGTTATAAATTGGTCATGTAAAAGGTGTTTTCACAAAATTTGGTGTCTGTACAAGAATTTTCCCCTAAAATTTGATACTTTAATATGGAATTTATTTCTGAAAATTTAACTACAAATAAACAAAGATGCAAAATGTCAAGAATTTACAGATAGTGGCAGGTGCAGCAAAACTTCTAGTCTAAAGTTGTTTCAGCAAAGATCTTTAACACTCCAATCTGCTGCCGCCCATTTTGGCTGCATGCTGCAAATACTGTGCATTGACAAACAACTCACGTCATGGTGGAAGGTCACAAATGAGTGTAGCCACAATGTTGGATTCTAAAAGTATTACATGGTTGGTAAAAATCAGGAAGAACAAATAGTTGAACATTCCAAGTGAAATTCTTGCTACAGCTACTAAATGTAGTGATGACAAAAAGTTAGACTTTTAACTTACAAGTTTTGACTTAAGAATTTGAACTTGATGTGGTACCACAGTTACCATGAATGCCTTGAGATCTGCAGATAATGATCTGGACTTAAAGTTCACCCGTCTGAAAAGAAAAATCAAGATTTTTCCTTTTTGTACTCCCAGTTCTTATAGAACAGGGAGTACTTTACAATGGGAATGAAGAAATGCTGTCTGTGTGTGTGTCTGTCCCTGGTCAAAATGTGTTCCACTCGCTCCAGACAAAACTACCAGGCCGATCTTTCTGAAAATTTGTAGGTATGTTCATTATGGAACATGAATGATGCCCAGTGTTTTATTTAATCGTTATATCCGTTACTAACGGCTGTAATGGCCCATAATCGGTTTTCTTTTTTATGGAATATCTCAGAAAGTACTTGGCAGATCTTTTTGAAAATTTGTAGGTATTTTTATTATGGGTCACGTATGATGCCCAATGTTTTATTTTACCATTATAGCTGTTACTAATGGCTATAACAGCCCATAACGATTTTTCTTTTTTATGGAATATCTCAAAGTACTTGGCCGATCTTTCTGGAAATTTGTAGGTATTATTATTATGTGTCACGGATGATGCCCGAAAATTAGCAGGTATGTTCATTATGGGTCATGAATAATGCCCGATGTTTTAGTTTACCGTTATAGCCGTTACTAACGGCTGTAACAGCCTGTAATGGTTTTTCTTCTTCATGGAATGTCTCAGAAAGTACTTGGCCGATCTTTGTGAAAATGAGCAGGTATGTTCGTTATGGGTCACGGATGATGTCCGATGTTTTAGTTTACCCTGTTATAGCCGTTACTAACGGCTGTAACGGCCTGTAACAGTTTTTCTTCTTTATGGAATATCTCAGAAAGTACTTGGCCGATCTTTGTGAAAATGAGCAGGTATGTTCACTATGGGTTACGGATGATGCCCGATGTTTTAGTTCACCATTATAGCCATTACTAATGGCTATAATGGCCCATAACAGTTTTTCTTCTTTGTGGAATATCTCAGAAAGCACTTTGTCGATCTTTCTGAAAATGTGTAGGTATGTTCATTATGGGTCACGGATGATACCCGGTGTTTTAGTTTACCATTATAGTCATTACTAATGGCTATAACTGCCCATAACAGTTTTTCTTCTTTATGGAATATCTCAGAAAGTACTTGGCCGATCTTTCAGAAAATTTGTAGGTATGTTCATTATGGGCGACGAATGATGCCTGACGTTTTAGTTTACTGTTATAGCATTACTAATGGCTATAATGGCCCATAACGTTTTTTGTTTATGGAACGTCTCAGAAAGTACTGGCCGATCTTTCTGAAAATTTGTAGGTATGTTCATTATGGGTCCCGGATGATGCCTGATGCTTTAGTTTACCGTTACAGCTGTTACTAACGGCTATAATGACCCATAACGGTTTTTCTTTTTTTTCTAAAGAATATACCAGAATGTACGTGGCCAATCTTTCTGAAAATTTGTAGGTATGTTCATTATGGGTCACGGATGATGCCTGATGTTTTAGTTAACTGTTATAGCCATTACCAATGGCCCATAATGGTTTTCTTCTTTATAGAATATCTCAGAAAGTTCTTGGCCGATCTTGCTGAAAATTTGTAAGTATGTTCATTATAGGTCACAGATGACGGCCGATGTTTACCAGAATAGGCATTATGAATGGTTACACCAGCCCAAGATGGTTTTACCTCTTTATGAAATATCTCACACGTATTCAGGATAGACTGGGAGTACGTTTATATGCTTTGCATCTTGTTATACATATTCATGTTTGAGGTCCGTAGAACCAAAGGTTAATCTAACAACAAGCTGGTATCAGTTTGTGTGTGTGTGTGTGTGTATGTGTGTGTGTGTGTTGTGTGTGTGTGTGTGTGTGTGTGTGTGTGTGTGTGTGTGTGTGTGTATGTGTGTGTTGTGTGTGTGTGTGTGTATGTGTGTGTTGTGTGTGTGTGTTTGTGTGTGTATGTGTGTTGTGTGTGTGTGTGTGTGTGTGTGTGTGTGTGTGTGTGTGTGTGTGTGTGTGTGTGTGTGTGACTTCAACAACAATTCCACCATTGGTTGTAGGCATTTCAGGCTTTTGAGTGTCATTGTGATCTGTACCTAGGTGAAAATGGAGCTGAAGAATCAAATTGCTCGCTACGAGGAACTGATGGGATGCAAACCGGTTTATGTGGATGGACATAAACATGGCCATTTATTTCCAGGTAGGTCCCTTCACCTATTAAATGTGACCAGCAATGTTTTGTGCCCCTTGACTAGATTGTAATTTTCAAAACCCTTCAGTTTGACATGCTGTTTGTCTATAATAGTGTGTAATGCTTTAAGTTTTGATTTGGTTTATCTAATTCTGTATTTAATTCTCGAGAAAATAATCATATGTAAGAAAAATCATTACTGACATGCATTTGTTTCCAGTTTCGCATCTTTTCCCACGATTCTCGAACTGCAGATGTATGTGGAGTGAAAGGTTTAATAGTATTACTCTTTTTGTGTGTGGGTTTTTTTTTTTCATGCTTAGCTTTCCAAGTTTCTGATGGTGTTTTTCTTCTCTGTAGTTTGTATCTTTTTTACCTGTTTTTTCTTTCTTTCTTATTGTTTGTTAGTTTTCTTTTATTTAAGATGATTTCTTTGTTTTGTTTGTCTGTTAATGTTTATTAGGATTTTATCATTGCTGGTTTTTGAAGGCACTGTGGCCTGCCTTTGAGCATCCACTATTAAGCTGAATCCTTGGTGGATCCCCCAGGGACATGAGTCTGCAGTGTGACTGTAAACATGGAGGAGTTTCCTTCCTGATTTATCGTGATCTTTACTTCGTAGATCTCTGTATGACATAATACATGGACCTGTGCCCATACACCTATGCACACACATACACACATGTGTACACTCACTACACATACATACAATGATAATAATGGCACAGACCGTGTTAGATAGGTGTTCAAGGTCTGACCAGCATGTTGGGCTAATGCACAGGTCAGACATCCGTTAAATCATGGCCACGAGACTTTCTTCTTAAATTTTCTCATCTTAGTCATTAATTCATTTATCCATCGGCTGTAAATTGTGTGCAGTGTGGTCTCAAAACTTAGCAGATGTGGTGCAGCGTATATGAACTAGTGCTCATGCAGTGACACCTCCTTGATGAAACTGAAATTGTGTGATATGAAGGAGTTTCCTTTTACACATTGTCTTGATCTTAGCTTCCCAGATCTTAGTGTGATACTAAAGACTCCCTATGTTGTTTGTCTTGATCTTAACTTCATGCATCTCTGAAACATTACAGTGTTTCTTTGTCGACTGCCTTGATCTCTTAACTTCATCAATTTCTGTGAAATATCAGAGAGTTTCTTTGTTGATTGACTTTTCTTAACTTACATGCATCTCTGTGAAATATCAATGAGTTTCTTTGTTGATCGGCTTGATTTTAACTTACATGCATCTCTGTGAAATATCAAACAGTTTCTTTGTTGATTGACTTATCTTCACTTACATTTATCTCTGTGAAATATCAAAGAGTTTCTTTGTTCATTGTCTCAATCTTCACTTCATAGGTCCCAAAAAGACAGGGCTTACTGTTCGGCCATGTGGTATGAAGGAGTTCCTTGTTGACTGTCTGAACATTGTGGATTCTCAAAGAACAGGACTTCAGGTTGAGCATATAATATGAAGGAGTTCCTTGTTGACTGTCTTAACATTATGGATTCTCAAAGGACAGGTCTGCAGGTTAAGCATGTGATATGAAGGAGTTGCCAAGCTAATGATCTGTATGTCAGCTTCATAGACCCTCAGAGGGCTGAAGCCTGCAGTCTGACCATAGAACATGGCGGAGTTGCCTTGTTGATAGTCCTTGTCTTCACTCTACAGGCTGATCTTACACTATGAGAAGATATCCTTTCTGATTGTCTTTTGATCATAACTTAATGGATCTCACAGCAGCTGAAGCCTGTCATTTTTCAGCAGTCCGTAGTAGATGACAACAGTCACATCCTTGCCTGAAGTGACTTGTGTCTAAGTTTTCAGAACTGGTTCATTCATTGGGTCTGTCGCTGGAATGATGTGGTGGTGGTGTGCCTGCAATTGGGGATGCTTACAACCCATCAGGTTCTGTCGCAGAGAGACTGTTGTCAGAAAAAAAAAAAGACTTAGTATATGGTGTCCTGCGTATGTTATATGAGAATTCAAGTGCAGTGCAGTGTCTCCAATGGTGAGTTGCCGGGTGGCAGCCTGGTATTGATAGCTTGCTGCTTGAAATGGGGCTGTTACAGAGAATTATCAGGTTTCAGGAAGTAGGTTCTTTTCAAATTAACCATTGAAGTTAGCTGTCGCTGGTTTGCTATGTTTGTTATAGGAGATAGGAAGGTCTGAACATGTACATTGAAACGTCTGTTGTTTGAAAATTCGGTCAAGCCATTTTTATTCTTATTCTTATTCATCTGGGTTCGATTGTTTTTGGTTGCGTCACTTCTTCAGTCCTGTTGTCACGATGAATCCCACAACCTTCTTGAGGTCTTGATGGCTGCCCCAAAGCTGCATCAGCAGTTCTGCACCCTCTGTCCTGGTGTGACGCCATAGAACATCATGGGCTGGACAGTGTTGGAGGGATGTGTTTTGGGGTCTGAGGGGTCCAGTGCCACACAGACATTCATCTGTGTGGGCAGTCTTAATTCAGCACTCCAGACCGAGACTACTTTGGCGAGTCTTCAGGTTGCCCATGCAGTACAGTCCCAATGACTGTGGAACACTTTTTGCAGGACTGTCCCACACATCAAAAGCTGAAGAGCAGAGACCTGACCTGCCGACACATTGACGACGGAAAAGCTTTATGGATCACTGGAGGGCCTCCGCCATACAGCAGCCTTCATCAGTGCCTCTGAGGTTCCTGTCTGAGTGTACGAAGAAGAGGAAGAATTTGGCTGAGGTGGCTCAGCAGTTGGCAGTGGCCAGTTATTAGTTTGAAGAGGATTGTTTGCTGGTATCTCTGGAGCTGATGAATCGGATCAGCACCACTTTCTGCACCCAGCCATCTCTTCCACTGGTTTTAATATTGTTGTGGATGATAGTTTTGGCCTCTCTGTAGGTCACCGGGTGGCTGAACTGCTCCATATTGCTGCCTACCTTGGATAGAGCGTCAGCCATCTCATTCCCAGTGATCCCACAGTGGGATGGAATCCACTGGAGTGCAAGGACAGATCATCTTGAAAGATCAAAGCCCTTTTCAGAATGACTGTTGTTATTGTTTTCAAAATGTAGCCTATCTGGAGGCTCACCTGTTGCTAGTGTTGTCTCAGAATCTTGTTTTGTTGGGAGTCACCAGCAGCTACAATCCTCACAGAGTCGCAAAGAGGTTTCTGAATTGAAGTAAGAAATACTAACCCCTCAGAAGCTGTAAATGCACCTTAGGTGGAACATTGCAGGTTTTCATAGTATCAGAATGTTTATGCCTGAATTGGTGCATGTCCCATTGTTAAAGTAGAATGCATGGTTATGTATAATTTTCATGGTTAGTGTATTTACATGTTTTGCCACTGCATATGTGTTTGTCAACATGTATCTCGTTCCGTTATGCATCTTTTCAAAGAAAGGAATGGATTCCATTTTTTTTTTCTTTTTGCTGTCCCATCTTCTGTCACATCCCAATGGTAAAGCACCACGCTGCTCATTCCAACCCCTCGACCATAGCCATTTTAAAACTGTTTCTTCAGGTATTGTACAGACATTTGCCGAGACTCTTGCTGAACTTGGGATCCGAGCAACACGACGGCAATACGAACTGGACCTGGAGTCGGCCACCTGGAATCACGACCCCTGGAGAGATTCTCTGTTTGATGTCTGTGACGATGCAAAACAGGCTGAACCCATTCTGAAGGCCAACAACGTTTGGTGAGTATGTTTGTGTACTAGTGTTTGTTTCTTGTATTCGTTTATGGCAGTCAAGAGCTAGAATTCAAGAATCCCATCCCAGTTTTCATCTGGTGGATAAAGTCATGGGTATTTCGTGTCTCCATTGTGTAGCAGCATGAAGATATCTGTGTTGTTGGACTAAAGACACAGTCTGTGTCAGTTTCAGTTGTTGGCAAATTCAAGGGCACTGTCGTTGGACAGATGTGGTGAGTCTTTTGTAGGAAGAACTCACGCACACCAGCTCTGCATCTAAGCAAATTATTATAATTCAGGAGGGGGTTTAGCAGGTGGAGTCCTGCATGTGTTGGATCAGAACAGGCACCACTGAACACCACCGGAGTGACTCAGCAGCGGTGCAGTGTCTCCTCTGATGGGTGGGACGGTATAAGCTGCAGCTGTGGATGAGGGAACGGAATTAGCGGCTGGGTGCAGTGCCACTGAGGTGGCACAGTAGATGGGACAGCCACACAAAAAAAAATATTGTTACCAGTTGCCAATTCTTACTTGCGTCATTGTACTTTCCGTTGTCCAGGGCCTCTGACGCATTCTACGGGCTGATGACCATGGGACACAACATGACAGCCGAACGACTGCAGAACGGAATCCTCCACGCCTTCGCTTCACTGGCCAAATCAGCTACGCCTGGCCAACCAATCACATGCGAGCTTATGACACATCCAGGTTTTGTATGCCAGGGAGTGGGCGGATGCGGTGATGGTGCAGATGAATTTTCAAATCATCGGACCGGGAGTATGAGAAATCCATACTGGAAGGAGCAGAGATGCAGCAGTTTTACAAAGCTAACAACATTACCGTAGTGCCTTATGATAAATGCTTGCAGGATTGAGGCTGCTATCCAGGCAGTGTCTTGGCGATTTGGGACAGGTTTCTATCATTGGCATAAGTTATCAAGCCAAAAATAGTGACCCATCCACAGAAATACATTAATCTACAGGTTGAAAAGAAATTATGAAATCAACATTATATAGGCAAAGTGTATGTAAGGCAGAGCACCAATAACAAATATAGTGTTCTTTGCTGATTTCGTGGTTGCTAAACAAATGAACATACACACACACGTGTGTATGCACGCAAATGCATACATGCATGTACACAAACATGCACATGCACTCATGCACACATAAACACACTCACACACACACACACATGCACACACGCACACATGCACTGCACACATGCATGCGCACGCGCACACGCACAAAAAATGCAAGATTAAACTTCTTTTTTAATAAAATGTGATGCCTACCAGGGCATGGATGATTTCAGGTAACAGCATAAAATAACATGTTGATCATGATATGTCCTTTGCAATGCAAAAGCATCTTAAACAACATTGCATCATTTGATTTACTTAACCTGAGAATATTTGCTTGCAGAAAATTAAGTTAACCAGAACTTGTATACACATGTTCAGATTCTTTTTGGAACGTTATTGTTGCAAAGATGGCGTTTGGGATTAGATATAACAATCATTATCGATGTAGTGAGACAGGATAAGCTGCTGCGATTCAGTGCAAATACGACATGTACAAAAAACATAACAGAATTTGTATTAGAGGTGAGTTCCATTTTAATATGAGGGGTCCTAAGTTTTTCAGTGTTAAAGAAAAGATACCACCTCATGAATATTTGATGTTCGGTATGTTATCACTCGCATAGGAACATTATTCCTATTTGTTTGGGATTTAATCAATTCTTGTTGCTTTTCTATACCTACAGCTACTCGCAGCTTTGAAAATATTTCATCTGTAAGAGATGCATTTATTGGAGAGATTTCACAGTCTAAATGAGAAACAGTAAGTAAAGAATTAATCAATTCTTCTGGATCTGCTAGTCTGACAACAGTGAGGTAAAATGATTTTTGAAAATAATGTTATGGGGAGCCGGAATAGCTCAGTTGGTAGAGCGTAATCTTGGTGATCCTGGGTTGCGGGTTCGAACCTCCGCCGGGGCGTTTCGGTACAGGGGGATTTTTCCCTCGGAGTTAACATTGGTTCTGACTCCATTTCCCATACAGTCCTGTGAATGAGACTATAAACCGAGGTTCCGTGTGTGAACGCACGCATAACATCTTGCACACACGTAAAATCCCATCACCAACTTTCGGAAGAGTAGGCCAGTTTGGCCGTTGGTATAGATGACACGTTACACATAGCATGCACCCTGCGTGAGAAATGGAAAGAATGAAGGAAGTAAAGAAAATGAGTGATCGATATTGAACGATACTGACTGGATGACACGGGAAACGACTGAATGAAGCGCCAGCTGGCAGCTCTTCAGTCAGCACTACCCAGGTAGGCAGCCCGTTGTGTAAACGAGTGTTGATGGTAAAGCGCTTAGAGCTTGGTCTCTAGCCGAGAATAGGCGCTATATAAGTATTCATTATTATTTATTATTATTTATTATTATTATTATCAGAATTACAGACTTCTTTTGTTTTCTTTTCTCCTTTTCTTTCAAGTACTTGATCACATATTTCTTGCACACTTTTTTTTCTTCAGATTTTCTCAGAATGAGCTATTTAGACTTTATTTTTAGTTCTGAAATCTTCAAATGAGCACCTAACCTGCTGGAGACTGCAGGACCCGAAACCTTCAAGCATGTAAGAGGTCATGCGGCAAAGGTGTGGTCACGCTTTTGAGACTGATGGTCAGTCGTACTGGGGAGCTTGCCTAGCCATGAAGATCATACACATCACACATCAGGAGTCAGAATGCCTGGTATGAAAGCTGGAGCTGGGTGGACAGTCGGTTGGGTCTGTGTTTCCCCAATGATGGCATACTCTTCAAGCCTGTCAATTGGTTCCAGGTTTCCACTACGATGGAACACTGTTCAGGCCTGACTTCATTCTGGTCAAACAGGACATGGCAATCCGTGATGGACTGTGACCTGGTTAGGTTGAGGAGTGCATCTGCAAAGTTTTAGAGGGATTTTTTCACTGATGTTTGAAGATTAAATGCCTGGGAGAGTTCTAGAGTGTTTGCAATTTGTCTCATGTGCAGGAAAAATCTGCCACGCAGGATCGTATTTGGGTTTGGCTATATGTCACCAAGATCATTTATAGACAAAAACAGAAATGAAATGAAAAGAATACAAATAGGTTGCAGCATTACATAAAAAAAAACCAAATAATTGCACAAAACAAAGTCACATTTATTCAATACTCAGTACAATACATCAAATGAATTTTTGACAAATCTTTCACCGAGAATGTTCATGCTTGCTGTAATCATGGAAGCAGCGTTCTATGTCTTCGTTATATCTGTTGTTTGGAACATCTGATGAGTTTGTCGAAAGTCCACTTGTCTGTTTTGTGCAGTGTACTAAATTAGCTCTGATTTGCACTATGTGTTAAATAAGCGTTGTGCTTTTTTTTTTTTTTAATTTATTTGTAATTTTAATTTTTCAACTTAAAAACAGCTCAGAGACCTTCATGAAGTTCTACAGAGTGGATGGTAGAATCAGTACCTACAGGTGATGACATGTTGAGGTCTTTAAGAATGCATCCAACAAGCTGCTGACAGACAGCTGTCATGAACCAATCAGATTCTGGCAGCGTGAAGCCATGTTACTGCCGAGTCAGTGCGCACTCCCAAGCATACCCCAATCTCTTTGGCTACGACCCAGTGCTCATGATTTGCATAAATCAAGGTTCAAATCTCAGAGTAGCCACTTGTGAATGAACCCTCACGATACTTGCTTGACAGAGTAAGATCAGTGGCATGTGCAGGTCTAATCTTTGAGTTAACTCTCAACAGTTTTTGAGATTTTTGCATTTTGCGTGAATTTTTCGTAATTTTTCGTAACATTCTGCACATTATTTCTAAAATAATAATATTTTTGTGATGAATGTGTCTGTGTCGGGTTTTTTTTAGGCGCTACATTGCTTCAGATAATAAAAATGTTGTTTTAAATACCATGATTCCGGGAAGAAAACCGTCAATCAATGTGATCGAAATTCAAGGGAAAGAACTGAAGAGAGTTAATGAATGGGACAAATGGATATGGCTTTACATGACTTAATATAAAAGAAATGGCTTTACATGACTTAATATAAAAGAAAAATTACTGTTCCTCCGAACGAAAGGGATAAACAAATCACAAGACAAAACACGACGCTTGTTGACCTCTTTGGTCTTCTTCAAGCAAGACAAACAACATTCAAGACAATGAACATGAAGAATGAACAATATCTTATCTCCTCAAATTTGGCGAAAAATGGATGTGGCCAATTTAAGGAGATAAGCGATTGTTTGGTCTTTGTTTTCATTGTCTTGAGTGTCGTTTGTCTTGCCTGAAGAAGACCAAAGTGGTTGAAATGTGTCATGTTTTGTCTTGTAAGATGTTAGTCTCTTTCGTTCGCTGGAACAGTAATTTTTCTTTTAAGTTTGTTTCAATTCCTGCCTGCAGTCATCTCACTTTGAGACTAACATGACATTGACACAATATGTCAGTCAGAATCTGACACAATGTATCAGGGAGAATCTATCTTTTTTTTATCTATCTGTATGTATACATCGAAATGTATCTGTCTCTCTGTCTATCCAACTATTTGTATAATGCACATAGAATTTTGTCGGAATATTTTTTACTCATACTTTTTGGATATATTTCTGAAGGCCTTCAAGGTACTGACAGTCCACAAGCTCATACAACATTTTGATTGATATATAATTAATGCAATGCGTAATTTAGACATGATTCATTATTTTGTATGAGGGCTGGAATAGCTCAGTTGGTAGAGCACCGGACTTGTGATCCTGGGGTTGCGGGTTCGAATTTCAGTACAGGGGGATTTTTTCCTCAGAGTTAACTTTGGTTCTGACTCCATTACCCATACAGTCCTTCGAATGAGACCATAAACTGAGGTTCCATGTGTGAACACACACACAACATCTTGCACACACGTAAAATCCCATCACCAACTTTCAGAAGAGAAGGCCAGTTTGGCCGTTGGTATAGATGACACGTTACACATAGCATGCACCTTCCCCGAAGATGGAGTATGGCTGCCTTAATGGCGGGATAAAAAATGGTCTTACACACAAAACTCCACTGCCTGTCTATACAGGCAGTGTTCGCAGGAGTATCAGCCTGCGTACGCAGAAAGAAAGAAAGAATTATTTTGTATTATTTGTGATTGGTATGTAATTTAATGCAATGCGTAATTTACACATTGATTCATGATTTTGTATTTTTGTGATTTTGTTGTTTCTTTTTCGATACAATGAAAATGTTGTGTTTTACAATGTGTATAACTTGACACCTTTCAGCCTCCCTTGCAACCTTAAATAGATCCTCAAGCAGAAGCTCAAAGATTTCCCCCCTACATTTAATACTGTTTACATGATGATTTTAGTTTTTCAACAACTTATTTCTTTACGGCACCTTCGTTTCGTTTTACTCTTGCACCCTTGACTGGCTTCTTTGGGGTGTTATTGGATTCTGTTTTTGAACCCTTGGTGATGTGATTACCACAGAATCATAAATTATGGAAAATCTCCATTTAAAACCAAGGGAGCACGGACGCAATCAGCCATGTCTCCTCGATGAGTCTGCGTCAGCGGGTGAAAGACCTTGGAGCAGGCGATATGAATGATTTTGTCATCCAGATGGATGACGGTAGTCCCCATATGCTGCTGGTGTAGGATTTTAAATTCATGATCTATTTCACAGGGTTTTTTTTTTAATTTTCTTTTTTCCCCTCATCCCATCTTCCCCTGTACATTTTTTTCCCCTGCCGTTCGCTTTGGAATCTTAGCCAAGTCATTAATGTAATGATGGAGGCATTTTTAGCCTGCACTTGTTCATGGTAAGTTGTTCAGACCCCTTATATTCAACCACACACACCACACACACACACACACACACACAACACTCACACACACACACTCACACTCACACACACACACACACACACACACACACACACACACTAATGTATACACAGAGAGGTAGACATACACACTCATGCATGCGCAAACACACACACACACACACACACACACACACACACACACATACACACACACACACACACACACACACACACACACACACACACACACAAATGCATATACACACATGCGTACACACACACACACACACACACACACACACGTACACACACATACACACACACACACACACACACACACACACACACACACACACACGTATGTACACACACACACACACACACACACACAACACACACACGTGCACACACACAAACACACACACACACAAATGGACATACACACCCACATGCACACTCACAAATGGACATGCACACACAAATGCGTGCACACACACACACACACACACACAACACACACAACACACACACACACACACACACACACACACACACACACACACACACACAACACATGCACACACACACACACACACACACACACACACACACACACACACAAATAGACATACACACACACATGCACACTCACAAATGGACATGCACACACAAATGCGTGCACAACACACACACACACACACACACACAAACGCAAATGCACACAGACATACAGACACACACATGCTCACCTGTACACTTTCTCTTTCAGTGTTACCCTTTCCCTCCTGCACCAGCAGTTAACTCCCCATCAGCTCCCTCCCCCCACCCCGCCTACACCTTCTCTGCCTCCTCCCCCTCCACTGCCACCCCCACCTCTTCTCCTTTCTCCCATTGCCTTCTGTTACTTGCCTTACTCCCGATTCCCAGGACACAACAGCATCTAAATACTTGCGAAGATGTCACCATTTTTCACTGTGTGTCTTAGAAGTCATATACAGTATGACTAAAGAATGGTCTCTGTGTGTTTTAAATATTCAGAAAGACTGAACTTGAGTTTGGGAGTTGGCAAGAGTGTATCCTTTTCAAGATATTCATGTTTAATATGGAAGACTGAACTCCGGAAATACTTTGAATTGCAATCAATTTATTAAGGATCATATTTTAGAGGGGAAGGGGCAGTTGAAGTGTGTAATGATTGATAATTTAATTTATGTAACTATTTCTGCAAAGCTCCAGAGACCATACAAAATAAAAGAAATGAGATTTTAATGCAGCAAAAAAACAAAAAAAAAACGAAAAGGTAAAAACATAGCACAGAGGAAAAAGTACGAACTTATACATGTCAACATGGTCCTTTCTTAACTGTCCTAAACAAATGTTACATAGAATTCATTACCATTATTTCATTATTTAGCTTGAAGTAAAATTGTAAGCACAAACTTAACATTGCACATGTAATATTTACAGTACTCGTCCTCTCTCCTCTCAAACACACATAAAATCATTTCTTAGTTAGACCCTCTGGAATTTTTTAGGGTGATGTAATTATGTAAATGTTGCTCCAATTCTACATTTATCGTAACTGTCAGTTTCCTGTGTTTATTTATGGACATCACAATCTGGGAAACAAAAGGAAACTGAAATTTAAAACACAACAATGTTTGGCATGAAACTAGGGAGATACTTTTTTACCCATTGGTACATTAATTAATTCATCATTAATTATTAATCATTAATTAAGATTACCATTTACTCCCAGCTAGTCCCATCTCCCCTCTCGCCCACTTCTCCCCCCCCCCCCCCCCCCCCCTTTCCTCACCCCTCTTATTTTCCCCCATTTTCAATACAAAAGTGTTCGTTTCTTTTTGCAATTATTTCTGCCTTGTTCCTGGTCATAGAATTCATGTCAAACAAGTATGGAGTAAGTTGGTCGGTGCCATCGGAGCCAATCTTTTTGGAACAGATTTTGAGCGATTCATCTCATTATTCCCTTGTTCTGATCTCAGTTCATCCTGTCTACCCCATCCCACCCCCACCACCTGTCCTCCCGTATTCCCTCGTTCTGATCTCAGTTCATCCTGTCTACCCCATCCCACCCCCGCCACCTGTCCTCCCATCTATTCTTGCCATTATCACTAGTAAAGTCTGGTGTATGTGTTCAGTCCAAATCATACGTTTGTAACAGTGTTATGCGTGTACATTTTTGCTCAAAGGTATACCTGGAGGAGCATAGGGTTTGAATGGTATACACTAACATATCCATTTGGATGTGACCCGTATGATGTCCCACTGCCAGGGATTTCCTAACACCATGCTGAATAACTGTTGAGGGCACTTATGAAACTACAGTCATTGTATATATAAAAACAAACAAACAAACAAGAGAACACAAAAATCGATGTGGCTAATTCACCAGACTCATGAAGCTTTGTGATGAGGAAATTTCTTTTTTTCTCTCTCTTTTTTTCTGTTTGTTTTTTGTTTTTTTCTTTGCTTTCTTTTGTTTTGGGAACGTTTTTTTTGTTGTTTGTTTGTTTGTCTGCCAAGCGCACCTTTTACACCCGCATTTATCACTTTGTTCATTTGTCTGTTAAAAAAGATTACACAAAATGTTGAACCAATTTTGTTGATCTAGTTGCAAAGCGAGAGGACTGCAGGCGGAAATCTAAACAAATCTTAAATAAATGTTAGAGAACCGCCCAGAGAACGTGGACAAACGAGTCACAAGACGAAACACAACTAGTTTCGACCTCTTAGGTCTTCATCAGGTGAGACATTAACGAATAAAACAATGAAAATTCACTTAGACAGTAATGAAGATAATAATATTACTGATAGGAATACTAATAATGGTCAAAATACTGAGGAAAAAAAAAAAAAAAAAAAGGGACAAGATTACTACCAATCTGTGTCAATAAGTATGGGTATGGGAGAAAGGAGAGTGGGTTAGAGGATTCTTAAACAGCAGGGTTGCCGTGGCAACAGTCCCAGAGGCGAAGGCGATGGTGATGTCAATGCCAGTGGTAGTATCAATACTAGCAATAGTATTACTGAATGATACTGCTAACAACGATAGTGAAGGTTAAGGTAATGAAAGCATGATACAGAAATATATTTAGAAAATACAATTTTTATAATAATCAAATAAATAAATAAATGAAACATTAAAAATAATAATAAATTAAAAAATCAGTAAATAATAATAATAATAATTAAAAAAAATAATAATAAAAAATAATAATAATGATAATAAATGCATAAATAAGATAGCTATAAGTTGTGTGAGGTGAATAGTGGGAGATAAGGTAGTATGTGTGTGTGTGGTGGGAGGATATTATGGGCTGAGATAGAAGTGGTGGGTTGGTACATGTTACTTTAAGGTGTAGATGCTATGAGGGTGGAGGGAAGAAGGGGATGGGTTTACGTACTAACTGGGGGAGGGGCAACATATTCACACCTATACACAATCTCTCTCTCTCTCTCTCTCTCCCCCCCCCCCCCCCTCTTTCACGACCAACGATAAAGGAGCCAGCATTCTATTTATTATGTGTGTGTGTATGTGTGAGTGTGAGTGTGTGTGTGTGTGTGTGTGTGTGTTCCATTTGTAATATCAGCCTTATTCATTGGTTACCCCCACCTCCACCCCCAGCAACCGCCATATCCACCAACACCCCTACACACATCATTACTAGGGCAGGGGGAGGGGGGAGTAAGTCGATTGATGTAGCAAATGGAGAGACTCAGAGAGTGTAGGAAAAGGGAAGATGATGATAGCTGCAACCTATGTCTGAGGTAAACAGAGGGAGGTAGGGTGGTATGGGTGTGTGTAGGTGGGGGATATTTCAGGCTGGAGCTGCAGAGATGGAATGGTACATACTACTTTTGGACGTTGATGCCATGAGGGTGGACGGTGCCCAGTTTGGCAATGAGATGAGATTCCTGCATAAGGCGTTCCAAGCTGTCACTCTTAGATTGCCAAAGTGCCAAGACTTTGACATGGTTGATGTTGTGTTGGGCATGGTTGAAGTGTAGAGCGACTGGTTTGGGCCGATGGTGGCGGATGTCGGCCAGGTGTTCAGAGATGCGCGTCTCAAGTGTGCGAGATGTCTCACCTACATAGATCTTACCGCACAGCTGACAGTGGATGGCATACACAATGTTGTGGCTCTGGCAGGAGAAAGTGCGTTTAATAGTGAAAGAGCCTGTGGGGCCATGTAGGATGGTGTCTGGTTTGGTGAGAGAGCAGATTTTGCAGTTGGGTTTTGAGCAGGGGAAAGTACCTGGTGGCTTAGGTGTTGAGATTTTGTTCAGCTTAGAGCACACCAGTAGGTCGTTGAGGTTTTTGTCACGTTTGAAAGTGATCATTGGTGTGGTCTTAAAGGCAGGTTTATGGTTTTCTACTATGTGCCAGTTAGACTTCAGGATCCTGCAGATGGGCAGATTGTGAGGATGGAAGAGAAGGCAGGCAGTGGGTCTGTCTGTCTCTTTGGGAGGTTTTAACTTTTTCTTTTGTATCACTCCTGTGGTGTTATCCACCACCCCGCTCATTCTGGCTCCTCATCCACAACCACACCCCAGCTTGTCCTACCCCACATCTGTGGCACCTGTAAGCCGCTAACCCCCCCACCCCCCACCCCCACCCCCTCTCCACTGAGGACAATAATCGCTTAGCTGTGGAGCCAGCATGAGTAACCACCCCCCTCCACGGGGCGCCAACAAGGCCAGCAATAGTAAGTGAATTTTCATTGTTTTATTCGTTAATGTCTCACCTGATGAAGACCTAAGAGGTCGAAACTAGTTGTGTTTCGTCTTGTGACTCGTTTGTCCACGTTCTCTGGGCGGTTCGCTAACATTTATTTAAGATCAATTTTGTTGAGTTTTTTTTTAAATCTCTGTCTCATCTTTTGTATCACTCCTGTGGTGTTATCCACCACCCCGCTCATTCTGGCTCCTCATCCACAACCACACCCCAGCTTGTCCTACCCCACACCTGTGGCACCTGTAGTCTATGGGTAGAATCAGTGTCAAGTCGTCATGAGGCAGTCCACCTGAGGAGACGCTGCACTGCTGCTGAGTCTTTTCAGTGCCTGTCCTGATCCAATGTAAGAAGGATGCCACCTAGTAAGCCGCTAACCCCCCCACCCCCCACCCCCACCCCCTCTCCACTGAGGACAATAATCGCTTAGCTGTGGAGCCAGCATGAGTAACCACCCCCTCCACGGGGCGCCAACAATGCCAGCAATAGTACCCAGGAACTCGCCAATGCGGGCGACTTTGATACAAACTCACTAAGGGCAGAGACATGGAGAGGAAATTAGAATTGAAGTATTGAGCCGGTTTTAATGAAACTCGGTCGAAAGACTGCATGTGACCCAATGAGGCACTGACCCTTAAATTTAGGAGTGGTTCTGTGATGAGAATCTTAATCAAAGGGTGGATCCCAGATCTGTTCAGGATCCACACAGCAAAAATCACACAAAAACTACCGAATCGATTTCCTTAAAACTTAATGGAAAGGTGAAATGTGGCTTAAAGAGTATACCATTTCTTCTACTTCTTCTGCGGTCAATTTTTTGGGGTTGCGTCAGGTATTGTATCCTGTCGCCATGATGAAACCCACAGTCTTCTTGACGTCTTGACAGCTGCATTAAAGCCGCATCTACAGTTCTGCACCCTCTGGCCAGGTTTGACGCCACAGAACATTATTGGCTGGATGGTGCTGGAGGATATGTTCTGGGGTTTGAGATCCAGTGCCACACAGACATTCGTCAGTGTGGGCAATCTTAATTCGGCTGAGGTGGCCCAGCAGTCAGCAGTGGCCAGTTCTCAGTCTAAAAAGGATTGTTTGCAGGTATCTCTGGAGTCAATGGATTGGATGTGTACCATTTAAATTTTGATGTGGATCTGGGCCAAAGGGCAGATCCAGGATCTGTTTGACCATGGCGGGAGTCTGAGCTTTTCCTGAGACCCATTCTAGATCACCATGTGTTTTTCATATTGAAAATATTGACCTTTATGGGTGGAAAGCAGAGTTTAACATTCTTTTTTTTGACTGAATCTTATTGACTTTTTTTTTAATGTAAAATACATTACCAGAAGCCCAAATCCAAAGGACACTTTAGGTGTCTTTTTATCATTAATTTTGGGAACAAAAAGTGTCTTTTTTTGTTGTTGTTATTGTATTTATTTGTGGCAGTGTTTAAATAGCAAAGGAACACAAACAGTGGGTTTTTTTTGTTTATTTATTGTTTTTTTGTTTTATTACTATATTCATGGGTGACAGTGTTTAAATGTCAAAGCGTTTCTTGTGTATTTTTAGCAAATCAATACATATTGTTTTTTTGCATAAGTCTTTCGGAGATGGATTATATCGGATTGTGCCAGACTTGCTCTGTTATTTTTCAGTTTCAAATTCAGCAAGAACTTTTTTTTAACTGCGCAAGAATTTGTTGTTTTAATCGAAGTGTTTGTTTTGTTTTTTTTTGGTGTTGGGATTGGGATATTAATGAGTACTACATTTGATTGAATTACATAACTGACTCGCTCCTCATTCATGAATATTCTGTCTGCAAACAGGAACATAAAATGTATAGATCATGTGTGTGTTTTGGTTGCTTATTTTCTATCCCAGGATGATAGTATTACACTGGCTACTTTTGGTCTGTGGTGACAGTTTTGACCGAAATGGTTTACAGCTTTGTCTCATGCCTGTGTTATACAACTTTGTTTAAATTTGCCATAAAAACAAAGAGTGAAATTCTGTTTGGAGAATTGTTTTAGTTTGCGATAATTTAAAGTACAGAATAAAGTTTTAACATAATTACTCTTTGTCTTTGTGATTTTTAATGTCATGTAGATTAGGAAAAGGATTTCGATATACTTTGTTTAGGAATTCTGTGAGAATGTAGAAATGTCATCTCTGTCTGTTTGTCTGTCTATTAATTAATCATATCAACCTGTTAACTAATTACATATTCTTTCTTTCTATCTGTCTGTCTATCTAACTATCTATCTATCTGTCATTATCTATATCCACCTATCTGTCTATATATCTTACTATCTGTCTATGTATATATATATATATATATATATATATGTCTGTCTGTCTATATATCTGACTCTCTCTCTCTCTCTCTCTCTCTCTCTCTCTCTATATATATATATATATATATATATATATATGTCTGTCTTTCTGTCTATGTATCTGTCTATCTACCAGTATCTGTCTGTCTGTCTCTGTTTTCCTGTGTTTCTATCTTTTTATCTGTCAACCTGTCAGTCTGTTCG
The DNA here is from genome assembly GCA_033310375.1 of Conus canariensis. Classification (NCBI taxonomy): domain Eukaryota; kingdom Metazoa; phylum Mollusca; class Gastropoda; order Neogastropoda; family Conidae; genus Conus; species Conus canariensis. The sequence continues at coordinate 19,045,187 of CM065736.1, read as the reverse complement.
CCAGTCTACCTGTCTATTTATCTATCTGACCTTGACTCCATGCTCATCAAGGCCCAACTCCAAAAGATGGATCATGTCCTCCACATGGAGGAATACTGCATGCTCAGATGCCCACAGAGTGGCAAGCTCCCCATATGGCAAAAGAAACCAAGCCGACTAAAGAAGCGGTCCAATCAAAGCCATCTCCACCAGGGCAAAACACATCGAAGACAACCAAAGAAACGGTACAAAGACTCTGTCAAAGCGATCCAACTGTGTGCAAAAGATATCAAAGACAACCACAGAAACGGTACAAAGACTCCATCAAAGCGATCCTACTGTGTGCAAAAGATATCAAAGACAACCACAGAAACGGTACAAAGACTCCATCAAAGCGATCCTACTGTGGGCAAAAGACATCAAAGACAACCACAGAAACGGTACAAAGACTCTATCAAAGCGATCCTTCTGTGGGCAAAAGACATCAAAGACAACGAAAAGAAACGGTACAAAGACTCAATCAAAGCCAACTCCATTCGTGCAAAAGACATTAAAGACAATCAACAAACAAATAAACAAACAAACAAATAAAAAAAGGTACAAAGACTCCTTTAAAGACAACCAAAGAAACGGTACAGACACTATCAAAGCGATCCTACTGTGTGCAAAAGATATCAAAGACAACCACAGAAACGGTACAACGACTCCATCAAAGCGATCCTACTGTGGGCAAAAGACATCAAAGACAACCATAGAAACGGTACAAAGACTCCATCAAGGCGATCCTACTGTGTGTAAAAGACATCAAAGACCACCAAAGAAACGGTGCAAAGACTCCATCAAAGCGATCCCACTAGAGCAAAAGACATCAAAGACAACCAAAGAAACGGTACAAAGACTTCATGAAAGCGATCCCACTATTGAAAAGACAACCAAGGAAACTGTACAAAGACTCCAACAAAGTGATCCTACTAGCACATTAGACAACCAAAGAAACTGTACAAAGACTCCATCAAAGCGATCCCACTAGTGCCAAAGACATCAAAGACATCCACAGAAACTGTACAAAAACTCCATCAAAGCGATCCTGCTAGATCAAAAGACATCAGAGACAAACAAAGAAACGGTACAAAGACTCCTTCAAAGTGATCCCACAAGTGCAAAAGAAGTCAAAGACAACCGAAGAAACGGTACAAAGACTCCACCAAAGCGATCCTACTGTGTGCTGAAGACATCAAAGACGATCAAAGAAACGGTCCAATCTGTTCCAAAGACATCACAGACAACCACAGAAACGGTACAAAGACTCCATCAAAGCGATCCTACTGTGTGCAAAAGACATCAAAGACGACCAAAGAAACGGTGCAAAGACTCCGTCAAAGCGATCCCACTAGTGCAAAAGACATCAAAGACGACCAAAGAAACGGCACAGAGACTCTATCAAAGCCATTTCCGCCAATGCAAAAGACATCAAGGCCGGCCAAAGAAACGGTACAAAGACTCGATCACAGCCAACTCCACCGATGTCAAATGAAACCAAAGGAGCTGAAGTATGCAGGGAAGTAGGTTGCACTGACGAGCCATGGTCCATCCGCCTCTGCCATGTTTGAGGGGCCTCAGCGTCAAAACGCTTACCACTACACGAGAACAACGCCTCAGAGCAGCATCAGCAGTGATCACAACACAACCGACTTCCTGTGCCCCATTCTGCTCTGCACTCTGCGCCTCCAGATTGTGGTTGAAGACCTACTTCCGAGTTTATGGAATTGTTGAAACAAATAAACAACAAAAAAAAGAAGCTTCTTTGGACCCGAAGGACAACCACCCCCACCCATCTATCTATCCCACGAACCCTCATACTTTTTCATCCTGAGGGATGTTGTACACAAATCCTAAGGCTCTAATCTTCTAACAGAGAATAACAGCTGATATGATTGTACACAATGATGCATGGCCTGGTGGGTGTAGGCCTACACCCATCGCTTGGCCATCTTAAACGACTTGTCTGCATCCAGATCGAAGAGATGAGTGACTGTTTATCCTTTGTCTTCAATGTTTTGAATGTTATTTGTCCTGCTCGAAGAAGACCCAACAGGTCGAAACGCAATGTTTTTGGAATGTAATTTGATTGTTCCTTCGTTTTGCGGCCCAGTAGTATTTATGTGTATGTGTGTGTGTGTGTGTGTGTGTGTGTGTGTGTGTGTGTGTGTGTGTGTGTGTGTGTGTGTGCAGGAGCGTATTGACTCTCCCTGCTCTATAGTATTCCTGTTTGACCAACCCCCTCACACACACACGTTTTTTTCTTTAAAATGCAGTCATCAACATTTACACAGAATGGGGCTGCTGCTAAAAATTGGAACATCGTCTCGTCCATGTTGGAAATCAGAGTAGCCTATGTCCCCCAAATCTTCTTATACAAGTTAATGAATCTGCAAAGCAGTATGAACTTTTAGACTCTGGAAACAGAAACTGGTTTATGCCTGTGGGAAGCTGCGACACGGTTTTTGAGGTATTTTGTCTCTTTAGCTATCATTGACTCCAAGAGCCTGTTTGCAAAGTTCTTGATCGTGCGTTTTGTTCCGCGTGCTTCTGAATTTTACACACAGTCCATGTCAAATGTTTGAAATGTTTAGACATTGTAAATTGAGATTGGCTTGACGACACAGCAGAGAAGAAGCACCATGTTCCTGCTTATTTGATGACTTTGTCAACCTTTTTTTCTGGACTGGTGCGTTGTGAATCACTTAGGCATATTTTTCTTCAAAAGCACAGTTGTTTCCCTTTTCTTTCTTTCCCGTCTCCTGTGTCGCCTCAGTGGCGTTGCACCCAGGCCGCTCATCCCGGTTCACCGTCCACACCCATTGCCTGCCTTGCCTGTTCGCCGCAGTCCCAGCACCAGTAATCCACAGGGAGCAATCAATGTCAAGTCGTCTTGTGGCAACCCACCAGAGGAGACGCTGCGCTGCTGCCGAGTCACTTCGGTGGTGTTCAGTGGTGCCTGTTCTGATCCAACAAACGCAGGACACCACCTGCTAAGCTCCCCACTGATGACAATAATTGCTCGGTCCGTGGAGTGACTGAGGTCTCCATTCGGAGGGCGCCACCATCTCTGTCCAATGACGAATTTGCCGATGCCGGTGACCCGGACAGAACCTTACCGAGGGCAACAGCATGAGGATTAAATCGAAAACTGAGATCACTATGAGAGCACAGTAAGGAGGGCCAAAGAATGTGAGACCATTTTTTTCTAATTATGATGCTGGTCAGTAAGGATGAGGATGGCGATGATGACGCTGCAGATTTCCATTCTGATCTGAGACGACGTGACAGGCTTCTAATTTACACTTACGTTCATAACATTTCTCGGCGTCAACCAGGTCCGAGAGATACAGACACTTGCAGTGTTGGTCAAACAATTTGAGCAACACTCTCAGAGACGTATCTGTCAAGTGGATGAAACACGACTGTTTGGTCCCAGTCTTCCCAGCTGTGCCCGTAGGGCAGAATAAACAATCCCACGAATAAATGGCTCTTATAGAAATCGAACCCGCGACCTCCCAGGCAGAAATCCGCGACGCTAACCACTTCACCACGGCGAGCGGTCAATTTCCACTTTATCTCTACGGCTTTTACACTAAAATGGCTGCTTTGTACGAACGGTAGTCTCAAGTTCGTCGTTTTCTACAAGCTCCAACGAAGAAACTATGGTGGTGGAGCTCGAGAAGTAAACTGTTCCCGACGGATGGAGCCCAATATGAAAAGGAAGCTTCACGGAAGCATTTCGTTTTTTTCTTTTTCTTTTTTTTTTCATGAGGAGTGAGGAGACACCCAGAAAAGGGACATGATCGAAATTGGCGTGGGGGTACGTTCGTTACATTTGAACGACTGTTGTCTGATACTGAAGAGGCAGCGCCTGTAGTAAAAACAAAACAAAACAAAACAAAAACAAAACAACAACAATAAAGCGTAGCCGGTTAGGAGATGAGGATGAAAAGTATTGTGTTGATCCTTGAGTAAAATCAGAAGCTGGAGGCATGAGAAGACTGCCGAGAGATGAGCCCCCATCCTGGCAGAGAGCAACCAAGTGGAAGAGGACATACGACAGAGCACACGTTCTTCATGGCCAACCACATCAGGAGGTCACTGCCACCAGGTCACTTGGCATAACCCTGTCAGGTTAGATGTCTTGGGAGCTCCACATCCACATCATCACCAACAGAGCTAGCAGAACCCTGGGTTTCTTCAGGGCAATTCTGAACATGAATGCGGCGAAAGGAATAAAGGACAGGGCTTACAGGGCGTTTGTCAGACCAGCACTGGAGTACGAACGCTCCGTTTGGGACCCTCAAAACGACAACCATATCAACAGCTTGGAGGGTGTCCAGCGTCCAGCCGCGAAGTGTGTGTGCCAGAAATACAGGAGAACCTCCAGTGTGGACGACATGCTGTCCAGCGTGGAGTGGCCGTTACTGCTGTCTAGGGGACGAAAGGCACGCCTTACAAACGTTTAAAAGTGTCATAACAAATCGATATCCATAGACAGCCAGTATGCGCCATCCCCAGATCCGGACAGGCATCGAGCGGGTAGGTCTATCCGGCAGACAAGACTCCTGGAAACTCTCTCTCTCTCTCTCTCTCTCTCTCTCTCTCTCTGCTCATTGCTCGTCCCCTGATGTGTGAAGTAATCTTCAATATGCCAAAGGTGTGCACCCAAAAGGAGGAGGAGGAGGAGGAGGAGGAGGAGGAGGAAGAAGAAGAAGAAGAAGAAGAAGAAGAAGAAGAACAACAACAACAACAACAACAACAACGAGAACAAGAAGACAGAAAGAAAGAAAGCTCAAACAGACTGCAATTAAAAAAAAAAAAGCCAAAATACAAATAAACACACAAAACAGGTGCAAAGTAGATTTGGAGTGGATTTGCAAAGTACATGTCTTCTTTAGACGTCTTGAAATACAAACAACAGAAAGAAAAGCACAAAACAATAGGAAAAGCACAAAACAATAGGAAAAACACAAAACAATAGGCCTTCTCTCTACATGGTTGTCTCCTGCTGACAGGTAATTTGGAAGTATTGTCTCGTGCTTTAACTAAAGAATCTCATCAAAGTGGCAGTTTCTTTCTAATTTCAATACCATTATCTCTGAGATTAGTGTGAAAACATTTTCAACGAATTGTAACCAATAAGATACTTACAAGAACACACACACACACACACACACACACACACACACACACACACACACACACACACACACACACAGAGAGAGGATGATAACATAAGCAAATCATATGTGCTTTTTCTTCACCCAGCCCTGGGGGACAAAAAGAAAGAAAGAAAGAAAGAAGAGAGCACATGAAAAACATGCGAGGCGATATTGCATAGACAAGGAAAGAAAGGAAATACACTTACACGCAGAGAGAGAGAGAAGAGAGAGAGAGAGAGAGAGAGAGAGAGAGAGAGAGACAGACAGACAGACAGACAGACAGACAGACAGACAGACAGAGACACTGATTCAAAGAAAAAAAATATACATAATTATTTGACAACAGTCAAAGTTGTCTGCAGCCTCCTTATCCTGGCTGTTGACGAGAAGAGGTCAAGACAGACTAGGAAATGAAGTAGTACATGGCCAAACGAGGTACGTGGGTGGGTGGGGACGGAGGGGGAGGGGGGAGAGTCATGGATGTCCGGAATCCCCGTCCTCCATCCTTCCAGGCTGGCGAAAATTGTATCAGTTTTTTTTTATTTCCCATGTGAAGGACCCCAAGACTTCTTCCTACCCTTGGGTGTAAGGCAGGGGGAGGTAAGGTAACCGATATTTGTTACTGTTCTTGTGTTTGTGTGCCTATACTCAAGACCGAAAAGCCTATGCCAGTCTTGAACAAATGTTAATGTCTTTGCTCATTTCACCTGTTGCTGTTGCTGTGTACGTCAGGTACAGGGTACGTGGGCAAGCTTTGAACGTTCTCTATATGTGAAGGTCTTGTTTCTTATGTGTACTCTGTTAGCATTTCTTCTAGGCGATTTTGTGTCGTGAGCAGCATTCGTTCGGAGTTATGGGCGTGTAATTGACTTCATCATGAGGAAAGACTTACCAGACTTGTTCGTAATTTACTCTTTATCATTCCCCACCTCATGTAAAGGATAGATTCACACGTGCATATCTAGTTAAAAGACATCAACTTGTCCCCCGGAAAGGCTTCAAGTGCGCTTGA
>CM065736.1:19028989-19033989 GCA_033310375.1 Conus canariensis | reverse complement strand
GGGTAGGTCATTAATGTAGATTGAGAAGAGTAGCGGGCCTAAAATGGAGCCTTGTGGAACGCCATACTTAAGAGTTGTTATAGAAGAGACAGTCGTCCCCGATAAGACGCATTGTTGTCGTTTTGTGATGTATGATTTTCGAAGGATAAGGGCGGATTTTGAAAGACCGTATACCTCCAGTTTTCGAATAAGGAGATTGTGGTCAATGACATCGAATGCTTTTTTAAAATCAACGAATAAGACACCACAATATCTGTTGTTATTAATATTATTGAGCCACACATCTACAAGATTGATTAATGCAGAATGGCAGGAATGTTTCTGTCTGAAACCAGACTGTCCGGGATGGAGCAAATCGTACTTGTTGAAGTGATGAAGGATGTGTTTATTTAAATGCTTTTCTAGAGGTTTCGAAAGGATAGATAAGATTGATATTGGTCTGTAGTTTGAAGGATCAGTATTATCACCAGATTTATGAATGGGTATAACTTTTGCTTTTTTGAACGCATTAGGAAAATAGCTTTTATCTATGCACAGATTAAAGATATACGTTAACGTGTCAGTTATAACTGGAGCCGAGAGTTTCAGAATTTTGCCATCTATGCCATCAAGTCCACGTGTTCCTGACTGTTTGAGATGAAGTAGGTACTGATACACCTCGTGCACAGTTATGAGTGGAATGTGTAGTTCAGACGTGCTTTTTTTTGTCGTGACAAAATTGATGGAGTTCTTTAAGTTCATTAGAGCTTGAATGATCAGTAGTAACAACTGTATCTGGAATGGTAGAGAAGTGAGTGTTAAGTTGTTCAGCAGAAATACCTTTGATAACAGTTGATTTTGAAGAAGAACTGTTATTGCTAAGCTGGTTTATTGCTTGCCAAACCAGTTTTGGATTTTGTTTGGAAGTTAATAACTCGCGATAGTATTTTGTTTTTTCCCTGCGCTTCTGAGAGTTTATTACATTTCTTAGTGATCTTGATTCTTCTTCATAGCCATGTTCTTTCAAAAGGTCTCTAAGGTAGCATGCCTCCTGTAATTCTTTCGTGTACCACGGTGGTTTGGGAATATGCTTTACTCTGATTGTTTTTAACGGAGCATGTCTGTTATAGACTTCTGTAAAAATTTCGATCCAAAAGTCAATCGCTGAATCTGGATCAGCAATATTGTATACTGTATTAAGTTCTGAGTTCATTAAATCAAGCAAAAAGTTTTGTTCGTTAAATTTTGAGAAGCAACGATAGGTTATGGTTTTGTGGCCTGGTTTTGGGATTTTCACTCCATGTTTAGACCATGTAACACACACTGGGTAATGATCACTAGAAGAGAAGACTGGTACACAAGCTTCTAGTATGTTATTTTCATTTGAGACATAGATATGGTCAATGATTGTCTTTGAAGTTGGTGTGACTCTGGTGGGTGTTTTGATAATCTGATGTAAATTCAACACACTTATCGTTTGGCTCCATTGGCTGTTTGATTTCAAAAGATCTACATTGAAGTCACCGAGTAAAACGATCTCTTTACATTCTAATGAAACTGCGTCCATCATAGTAACAAATTTATCAGTCCAGCTGACTCTTTCTGCTGGGTTCCGATAGCAAAACCCGATTAAAATGGATCGTGATTTGTTCAGTGTGATTTGTATCCACACTGCTTCTACGTCATGCTGTTCTAGGTGGGAAAGTCTCTTGAAGTTGAGAGATTCACTGACATACACTAGAAGACCTGTTTCTTTGTCTTTAGTAGGGTCTTTTCGAACGATATTATAACCTGGGACTGATACATCTTTATCACTAATGTAGGTATTTAGTCTTGATTCGGAGAGACCCAGAACATGGAATGGCTTTTGGTGGTTCGATATCAGGGTCGAGATATCAGAGATCTTACTGACTGCACTATTGATATTTAAATGGCAAATTCTCAGTCCATCTCTCGATGGCCATGAGTTCTGGTTTGTGGTCATTTTATGTCCTGAGTGCACAAGTAAAAGGAAAAACAAAAAGAAAGGGGAAGAAAGGACACGTACAAAAAAGTAAAATAAATGATGAAAACAACAACAACAAAAACAAAAAAAACAAAAAGAAAAAACCAATCAAACAAACTGGTAGATTAGATACCACAGCAGTGGTTCGGAAATAGGTGACTGAGAATGCACTTACAATTTAATGTGCACACAACTAATTGCTGTCAGGTTGTACAGGACGAAGTACTGCAAGACTAAAAAGCACAATTCCTGTATGTTGCACGCACAGAATCACCAACTCATATGTATCTGAACACACATATATATGCTGATAATCAGATAGAATTGTCTATAGGTCCAAGTCTGTTTGGCACAAATGCGTTGCACTTATGGAGCGCTCTCCGATCAGTCACATCCACCGAACGCAGGTATAAGAAAGTTGTTTTTTTTTTTTTTTTTTTTTTAGAAACACAAATTTAGTCTGACATTCAGTGAAGTCACATATGATTCATGAGCCACACAGTTCAGTCATTTCTGAAGCATGGGGCAAAATGCCTTTAGCAACACGAGTGGTCTCGATAGTAAATGAGTAGAACACAAAATGTTTCAGCACAGCCTACGGTGATCACTGTCAACAATAGATGCCGATGTGAAAAGATAGTTATTATTGCTAAGAACATAATGACACGCACAAGTAGTATCCGAGGATTAGTTCTCAGTCAGGCAAGGAAGGATGAAAGTCACACACACACACACACACACACACACACACCACACACACACACACACACACACACACACACACACACACACACACACACACACACACACACACACACACACACACACACACACACACTTACATCAAGGACCTGTACGTATAACACACGTTTAGTTCCTCAAGTTTTGTTGTTTTTGTTTGTTTGTTTGTTTGTTGTTGTTTTTTTTTTTTTTTTTTTTTTGGGGGGGGGGGGGGGGGGGGGGGGGGGCAGGTGGGTGTGGAAGGGACGATTCTTACAAAGACAGTCTTCACACTGAAGAAAGGCCACAGTCTGCCTGTAGCAGTCGCACTGCTTCAGCAATGGCCTGTAGAGGATTAGCGGGGGTGGAGGGAGGCACTGTGGCGGGAACAGCGGTGCCGTAAGTGGGCAGTGGTTGGGGACCGGTGCTCTGCGCGTTGGCGTTAGTCACTGAAGTACTGACAGGGCCGGCCATCGGAATCTGAGAAGCTGGGGTTCTCAACAGGGGGGCGCGGCCTGTGTTGTACTGCTTAGGCGTGACCGCTGAAGTGTAGCGCTGGGATGGTTGAGCAGCGCTGGCCGAAACATGGGGCTGATGGTGTGTTGGTGTGTGTGTTGTATTGACATCTGTGGCTTGCAGCAGGGCGGAGTCGTGCGTAGACGAGGCCCTAGCACAGTATTTGATGTTCCATGCTAGTTTTAGCAAACCTTTGTGGCTGATGTCTAGGGGAGATTTGTACATGTCTTTCCTGGGGGCACCACTCCTAGCAAGAAAGGAATCTTTGTTGTCTACGAATACTGCAGACAGTTCCCTGCATACTGTCTGAAGCTTTAGGTTGGATTGAACAATGGCTGGATTCATTAAATGTCTACCACATGCGGGGATGATGGAAGAGGCCACGACTGTTGTACTGGGGAAGGTCGTTTGACATGAGTAAAGGAGAGCCCTCCATTGTTGTGTTGTAATCTCTCCCCCTTTACAGTCGTTGATTCCTACATGCAAAACAACTCTATCCATATGGGCATTGGGTGGACGGGATTCAAGCCAGTGTTGTATGTCAGAGACCCTGAGACCGGACACACTGATTTTCTGAACTGATTTGAAGCTACCTGTGTTCATTTTGTGTGCATCCATGTTATGTATTGTGGAATCTCCTATAATCAAACAGTCCGTCTGTTCTTCCAATGATGTTTGTTGGAGACAATGGGGTGGGCTGGGAGTAGCTCTGTTGTGTTATGTTGTGTCCGGGAGCGAAACGAACATGACGAACAACTTCAAAAGAGCTTGGCACCAGCGCCTGGACATTGGGACTGAAGAGGACGACATCCACCAACTCGACAATGCAGCTCAAGTTACCATCTTCAGGCTGCGAACAGGACACTGCCAGCTCTTCTTCCCGTCTCTTACGTCTCAAACTCTCTCATACTGACCAGTGCCCTTGTGGCACAGGCTCCCAAACTCCCACCCACATCTTACAGTCCTGCCCTCCTCCTTTGAAGCCTCGAGACGCCAGACGTGGCCCAGTCCGGTTGAGGTCCAGGAGAAGCTGTGGGAACCACTGGGTGTCGCTGCGGCGGACTGCTGACTTCGTCTTACTAACCGGATTGAGGATCTAGCATGGCCTGGATCATGAAAGAAAAGAAAAGAACTTTATTGTGTTCTTGCAGAGAACCTTCTTCTTTTTCTTCTTCTGCGTACGCAGGCTGATACTCCTGCGGACACTCCCTGTATAGACAGGTAAGTATTAATCTCATCTGGCCAACGAAGGGAGTGGAGTTTTGTGTGCATGACCGTTTTTTATCCCGCCATTAAGGCAGCCATACTCCATCTTCGGGGAAGGTGCATGCTATGTGTAACATGTCATCCATACCAACAGCCAAACTGGCCTTCTCTTCCGAAAGTTGGTGATGGGATTTTACGTGTGTGCAAGATGTTATGCGTGCGTTCACACACGGAACCTCGGTTTATAGTCTAATTCGAAGGACTGTATGGGAAATGGAGTCAGAACCGATGTTAATTCCGAGGGGAAAATCCCCCTGTACCGAAACGGCCCGGCGGAGTTTCGAACCCGCAACCCTTGGATTACGAGTCCGGCGCTCTACCAACTGGGCTATTCTGCCCCCCCCCCCCCCCCCCCCCCCCCCCCTTGCAGAGAACCGAATCAGTGTTTAATCTTGAAGGGACCTGCAGGACTCCCACCTCAAAACATGATGAGATGAACTTGAACAGACTTTTGTGTAGTGCCGGAGGGAAAGAAAGACGTATGAATTCTTATGCCAGGGCCGTGTCCTCCTAC
>CM065736.1:18931489-19023989 GCA_033310375.1 Conus canariensis | reverse complement strand
GTGATAAACTCTTCGTCTGTGTGTGTGTGTGTGTGTGTGTGTGTGTGTGTGTGTGTGTGTGTGTGTGTGTGTGTGTGTGTGTGTGTTTTCCAATTACAATTGTAAATTTTTATGTCTAATATCTCGCGATAAAAAAAGACGTTAAATAAAACCACTGAACTGAACTGTGTCCTTGCACTTTCCGTTGACCAGGGCCCCTGAGGCATTCTACGGGCTGATGACCATGGGACACAACATGACACCCGAACGACTGCAGACCGGAATCCTTCGTGCCTTTGCTTCACTGGCCGAATCAGCCACGCCCGGCCAACCAATCACGTGCGAGCTTATGACACATCCGGGCTTTGCGTGCCAAGGAGTCGGCGGATGCGGTGAAGGTCCGGACGAATTCTCCAGATCGGCGGACCGGGAGCTTGAGAAACGTCTGCTGGAGGGAGAGGAGATGCAGAAGTTCTACAAAGCTCAGGACATCACCGTAGTGCCGTACGATCAATGCTGCAAGGACTGAGGCTGCTGCCGAGTCCGAGTACGGGTGATTTGGGATAGGTGTCGGCGTTTTGGCTTCGTGTACTGGGCGAAGAATAGAGAAGGTTTCTGCGTTTTGGGCTTCATGTATTGAGCGAAAAAGAGAGAATGTGTTTCTGTTTTGGCTTCATGTATTGAGGGAAAAATAGAGAAGGTTTCTGCGTTTTAGAATCATGTATTGAGCGAAAAAAGAAAATGTTTCTGCGTTTTGGCGTCATATATTGAGCGAAAAATTGAAAAGGTTTCTTGCGTTTTGCATTCATATTTTGAGCGAAAAATAGAAAAGGTTTCTGCGTTTTGACTCTATGTCGTGAGGGAAGAATTAGGGCTTCATGTATTTAGCGAAAAGTAGAAAAGGCTTCTGCGCTTTGGCTTCATACATTAAGCGTAAAATAGAAAAGGTTTCTGTGTTTTGGCTTCACATGTTTAGTCGTTTTTGGCTTCATATCATTGAGCGAAAAATAGAAAAGATTTCTTGCGGTTTGGCTTCATATATTGAGTGAAAAATAGAAAACGTTTTCTGCGCTTTCGCTTCTTTTATTGAGTGAAAAATAGAAAAGATTTTCTGTGTTTCGGCTTCATTTATTGAGCGACAAATAAAACAAGTTTAGAAAGCCATCCGGAAAAGTACATCAACCTGCAGGTGAAAATACCCATAAAAACATTAAAAATGATCTACATCATTACGTGTTTGTGAGATGGAGGGGGGGGGGGGGGGGGGGGGGTGTCGGTGAGCATAACAAGTGATGTTCGAAACAAAATTGAAAGAATAATAAATGTGGAAAGTCTTACCATGGCTTCATCATTGATGTGTTTGTCTTATGTTAAGCCGTGAATGTATGGATTTATGCACGTATGTGTGCATTATATACGTTTGTGTGGGTGCACTTTTTTTCTATCTCTCTCTTCTTTTTTCTTTTGTTCTTTTTGGTATGCGATGCTGCAAGACGGACAGCCGGCGAGTTAGTTCCCTTTTCATCGTTTTGTTCTGCAACAAATGTACAAATTTTCACTCAAATGCTACTTTAAAGAGGATTTTAGAGGCAGGATTTGTGGCCGGTGTGTGTGTCTGTGGGATGGGGTTAGGGGGGAGAGAGGGGGTGTGGCAGTCTGGACTGGACGGAACACCAAGGGTTAGACCAAACTGTCCCACCTCGGACAGTATGTGCTGTTCAATACTGACCCCCTGGACAGTGTAAGCAAGCCCATACAGTCCGGGAGACAAGCTGGGCAGGGGCAGTTTGGTTGGGACACCGGGTTCAACATCTCGTGAGGGGCCTTCTGCAAATATGACCATCTACCATGCAGTCAGGCTGCCTGGGTAGATTCACGTAGGCACCAGAGCTCCCAGGTAAGTGCACAGAGTGGATAACAATACGTATGGGAGTGTATTAGCTTCAAAATAATATTTTTTCCGGCTTTGTGAGAGCAGGAGTTTCCTTCAATAACAAATAATTCCAGGTTTTTCTTGTAAAAACGGTAATACTCACTGATTTACATCATAATTCTACTCTTTTTCCTGCCTTTTGACTTCACATAGCGGTCAAACGAGCTCATCATGAGAACTGTAATTATGACTCATGAAACAGATAATTATGACCCACGGGATCTGGTAACTGTGACTCATGTGAGAGCGCACAGGTATAGCCCTCAGAGTTCGTGAAAAATCATTGTTTTCAAGTAAAAATGATTGTCTTACTATCATAATGATCGTTTTCGTACGGTGACAATTGTTTTTCACTATTTTCCTGTGAAACAGTGATTATGTTACTGTTTGTAATGATAATGATGAGAAACATCAATGATAAAACTGTTGGATCCACGGAGATCCTATAAACAGTGCCTCGTGAAGTCAGAAAATATAGGTTGGAAGTAGGACCTACCCTGTTGTCCCTTGTAGTAAGATTGGAGGATGGATAGCAGGCGCGAGACACTTTCCTTTTTCCTTTCTTTCTTTTTTTTCTTTTTTTTTCTTTTTCTTTTTAGGGGAATGGGGGGTGCAGTTGGGGGGGGGGGGGGGGGGGGTCCAAAGAACGTTTTGGTGAACTGACTGACCACGCGAAGCGTCCAGCCGACGGCACGAAGAGCCTGACCTGCGAGGGAGGTCTCAAGGGGAATAATCCTCTCTTTCCGCCCCCTAGGAAACGTTTGGTCCAGAGAATCAAAATGGAACAATCTGATGCAGCCAGATATCACGCATGATATGCACGTTGGAAGTGACCTTTGAACAATGTTATGACTTAGCGTGTGTTCAACTGAGAATCGGGGAGGAAAAAAAAAAAAACCCATTTTAAACGGGGGTGCGTTGGGAGGAGGGGAGAGAGGTCCCAAAACCCTGGTACCCACTCTCTAACCCGTGGAGCCCCCTTTGGCGTAACAGAGGCCTGGTATAGGTGACATATCCGCCCCTATTGCGCAGATCCTCGGATCCCATCCCCTTCTCCCTGCGCCCCCTTCGTCTGTACTATTACTATTATTATTATTATTATTAGAATCATCATAATCATCATCATTTATACAGTTATTGTTTTTTGTTGTTGTTTTTTTGCGTGCAAAATTTAAAGGAATATTTTTACGGTTTCTCCTTGGTTACATATCCCTGAGAAAATGGGAAGCTTTATGCAATAGTCATCTTTAAAAAAAAAAAAAAAAAAAAAAAAAAAAGCTTTGTGCAGATGATTTAAAATGTGACCACCCAATCACCGAGCCTGGATATGGTGAAGATGAGAGAGAGAGAGAGAGAGAGAGAGAGAGAGAGAGAGAGAGAGAGAGATTAAAAGTTGTACTCTGTTAACTCCACAGCACACACACACACACACACACACACACACACACACACACCACACACACACGTACATGCGCGCGCGCACTCACACACACACACACACACACACCACACACACACACACACACACACACACACACACACAGTGCAAGCACGCGAGCAAGCTAAGTGGTTCCCCCCTCCACACCTCCCCTCCCACCCCTGAACCCCCTCCCTCCCTCCCACCAAAAAATGCTGTTTTGTCCTACGGGCAGTCATTCGGTGAGACCAGGAAGAAGAAACCCGTTCTATTTATAGAGTCTACAAAACAGCTGAACAAGCTGCGCAAGGTCGAGTTGATTCACCGATCCTGTATGAAGTGCCGCCCTTTTTCGCTGACGAGACCTATTGTACACCGTTCCTCCTTCGTCGGGTCCGCTCAGTCTTTAAAACAAGTCCTGCAGTACAACAGTCGTCCAAGTAAGTAGGCCCAAATCGTAGACTATCCCGTCATGCTCTGGTTTGAGGTGAGAGAGCCGAGGAAGCAGACGACAAATTGTATGTCTGGTTTGCGTCATGGCTAGCTGCTAACGAGGCCGAGAACACAGGGAGTATTATACAAGTACGTGTATATCCTGCGACCAGCACTGTACTGTGCGTGTTCGGAAATATTTGCGACACAGGGATAGATCTGCCAACGGCCATATCACGTTGAAAGCGCCGGTTCTCGTCCGATCACCGAAGTTAAGCAACGTCGGGGCTGGTCAGTACATGTCTGTAATAAGCAAACTGTTTTTAAACAAGCCTAGCTCAGGCTACCACGCGAACTACATTAATATAACAGTCGAAGTAGCTTCGGCTCACATTCAACTGGACTGCTTTAACAGTTAGCCGCGCGCGCTCTCGCACCCACCCACACAGACGACATTGTTTTGCTTCACACCTCTGTGATGTCTCAACTTTATATATCTCACGTTTTGCGTACGGCACGAGGAGTGAAAAGTGATGATTTATAAAACTGATCGACCAACTCGGCGCTTTGCAGGATTAGTATTCATGGCTCTCAAAATTAACTTTTCGCGTGTGTTTCGTCAGGAAATCCCAGGATTTTTGAAGTGCCGTTTCCGGGATGAAAAGAAGTGTAATGGCACTTCTCGGCACTTCAGTACCATGTCGTCAAGACCTAACCAAAGTTGTGAGGATTCTAAGTGTGTAATGGAACGAAGCCCTCTTTAGGACAGGCATGATTATTTACACACACACACACACACACACACACACACACACACACACACACACACACACACACACACACGTAGCCTACATCCATGCACAAAATGCACATGCCTACACACACATTATCGCACACTACCACACCACATCACATCACACCACACAACACATGTACACACACAAATGCGCACGCGCTCCCGCGCCTGCGCACGTACGCGCATATAAGAGCACGCATCATTGCACAAACCACAGTCGCACACGTACACAAACGCTCCTCTCCGTCCCTTCAGCGTCCCCCTTCGGTCTGAAATACACTGAAACACACGCGTGCGGGTGCGCGCGCGCGCGCGCGCGCGCACACACACACACACACACACACACACACACACACACACACACAGGTGCGCACACGCGTACATACACACAGCACGCACGAACAAACTGTGTTCACTTTTCTTTCCTTTCCTTTTTCAGGCATAAGTACCCTGATTTGAAGACCACTCCCATCAAGGAGAATCTGGCAGACAGGGATAGGCTTAACTATCCCAGGAATTGCAGGAGGGGACTAATCTAACCTGAGCACGGTACCCCCAGAATGACAACACAACTGATGGGCGGTGAAAAGGCTGGGTGTTAACTGGAACTTGTTATCTAGTGATGAAAGCAAGGTCAGTGCTCGTAATCTACTGGGTTGTTCACCTGGTCACTGGTTCTTTCTAGTTAATTAGTTATATTCAGGTTTAACATCTGTTGGCTCTAATCATTCGGTCGAATACCACTCACTCAGTTTTTCACCCATTCCTTCGATCTTTATTGGGGGATGATGTATGTAGTGTGTATTCGTGCCATCTCTACCAATCAAATTGGTGTTGGAATTTTGCGTGTGCGCAAGATGTTACGCATGCGTTTACATACGGAACCTTGGTTTATAATTTCATTCGTGGAACTTTTCCTGGGAAACTGACTCAGAACCAGTGCTAACTCCGAGAGAGAGAGAGAGAGAAAAATCTCCCCATAACAGAAACAGCCCGGCGGAGATTCGAACCCCCACGCCCTAGATCATCAGGATCACGAGTCTGAGCTGCTAGGGCTCCATTCGAACTTGGATGGAAAGTCTGACTGAGAATTCGACCCTTACCCTTCCTTCTGTTGCCTTTTCCTTCCATGAAGAGTCACTGGGACACCGCACTGAGGAACAGTTCACCAGGTTCCTCCAGCCCTGTCAGTGGTGTGCCAAGACCTGGGTCTCTGCACATGGCTTCCCTGTCCATTCAGCAGTGTTGTTATTCCATCGTCTCTGTCTGTCTGTCTGTCCTCTCTCTCTCCTCTCTCTCTCTCTCTCTCTCTCTCTCTCTCTCTCTCCTCCCTCTCTCCCTCCTCCTCTCTCTCTCTCTCTCTCTCTCTCTCTCTCTCTCTCTCTCTGAGCACCTACTCGGAGGAATATTTTAGAAGCTGCAAGGCCGTTGGATCATGATGCATGGCTATACCAACGTAGTTTTCGTTTTGTAACCTGATGTCAGCAGATCTTCGTATGGTCCTACATGCAGCTTGATGGTTGGATGCACTTGTTCAGTGGTGACATAGTCAATGTGTCGGATGTTTAGTATTTTGTGATAACACCTAAATCTCATGGCGTGACTTTTTCTTTCCCGATCTGCTGTGTGGGCCCATGTTCCAAACACATACACTGATACAGGAAGATGGAAAATAACCAGTGCACACAGGAGCCTGACCTTTGTGTGTCATGGAGGTGTTATTGTTCCCCCCACACAGGTTCCAGTCTGGACAGTGCTGTGGTTGTCTTCGCTGCCCCTGAGAGGATTTCTGTCTCGGATCCGTCATTGCTGCTGATTGATCACAGGTAAATGCACCGTTCCTAGTTTCCATTATCGTGGTCATGAGGATGTTTAGGGGGCCATTAGCTTGGTCTTCTCGGCGCTGATTTCCGTTGCCATATCTTGTTGGCATTTCATCCAGTCTTAAACAAGCTGGACGAGCTCTTGTTCATCGCTTGCCAGGCTACCCAGCGATGTTGACTGCGAAACGATGGATCGTGAGGGTTCTCTATCCAGTGCTGACTGAACTGACATGATCATAAAGTGCGACATTACAAATCGTCCCAGGAATATGCTGAAAAGTGTGAAAACTAGACGATAGCCTTGACGAACTCTCATTGAAGTTTGGAACCTATGGGATGAAAGACAAACACGAAGTTGAGATAATGTAGTTTCTGATTCAGCTTATTTTTACATAAATCCACCACATCATCGACATGATCAACATAAACGTTCCCATGAAAAGCTAAGATTGAAAAAAAAATTCTTTTTGACAATGCTCGGCCATTGGTTTCTTACCGATTCACCAGAAATAGTAACGTCATCAGGTGAGTAAGTGAAGCAGTCTGAATTTTTGTCCTTTTAAGACTTTATGCACAGGACTCCAGTTCTGACTCGTTGTGCGAGTGCACGTGCTTGGTTCTGTGCAGATACATGCACGAACTTGTAATAATAAGTGTGTGTGTGTGTGTGTGTGTGTGTGTGTGTGTGTGTGTGTGTGTGTGTGTGTGTGAGAGAGAGTTAGAGCGTATGTGTGAGAGAGAGAGTGAGAGAGAGAGAGAGAGCGTGTGTGTGTGTGTGTGTGTGTGTGTGTGTGTGGAGGATAAGTGCAGCGCGTTGGCAGAATAGCAACTGTTCCATCCGATAGCTACGAATAGATGGATAGGGATGGAGGGAGGGGGGGGGGGTCTTAGTAGGTGATGTCTGCGTAGTTTGGATCATGACAAGCGCAGCGCCAAGCAAGCACACCGAACGTTACCTGTGTGACTTGCGCTAGCAAAGTGTCTCCACTGGCGGGTGACCTCACGACAGCTCAGTATCGACTGATCCCTGTGGACTGCCGGAGTTGAAGGTAGCGACGTGACAAGTCTGGATGTGGCTGTGCAGGGGAACAAGGAGTGATGCTGCTACCCGGGGTACGCGGAAGATGAAACAGGAAACAAACAAGCAAACAATTTTTTTTTAATATCTGTCGTAGCTCGACTAAGCCTCGGCGTTTAGATCTTGTTGCTTCTGTGTTCTTTGTGTTGTCTATTAAGCCAGTTTTCTAGCTTGTTTCATTTTATCTGCACCTACACCTGTATATCTTTGAAGCTGTGCATGTGCGTGAATGCACTTGTGTGAAAGAGTGTGCGTGCGTGTGTGTGTGTATGTATGTGTGTGTGTCGTGCGTGCATGCGTGCGTGCGTGCGTGTGTGTGCGAGCAATATACATACATATATATATATATATATATAATATATACATAAATATATACATATATATATATATGTACACACACACACACACACACACACACATATATATATATGTATGTATATATATATATATATATATGTGTGTGTGTGTGTGTGTGTGTGTGTGTGAGTGCTGCAGACAGCATGGCAGCCCAGCCAGATAACGACAACGAATGTCCCGTCTGCCACGAGCTCTTCACCGTGCCCAAACTCCTCCCCTGCTACCACCTCGCCTGCAAAGACTGCGTCCGGTCGTGGCTGGGCAAAGGAGGGGGAGGGGGGTGTCCACTCTGCCGCGCCCCCATCCTGTCCCCCACCCCCTCGGGTCAGGGCGACCTGGACAGCCTGGTGGACGCCCTGCCCACGGACCTGCTCACGGAGACCCTGGTGAAGGGTCACCAGGTCGTCACGGGGCCTCAAGTCTGTGCCGTGTGCCCCGGCAGCGTGGCGGCCACGTCCTACTGCTTCGACTGCGACGTCAAACTGTGCGCCACGTGTTCCACGCAGCACCGGAAAATTCCAGCGTCCAGGGACCACGTCCTCCACGACCTGAACACCCTGACGGCCGAGGAGGTGTCGGCCCGCTGCCGATCGTCCTGTCAGAGTCACCAGGGAAGACCAGCCCAAGTCTACTGCAGCGATCACCACGAGCTCATCTGCTGGGAGTGCGCGGCGAGCCGCCACCGGAGCTGTGCGGAGGTGAAGGGCGTGGGTGACGTGGCGAAGGAGAAGAGGAGGGAACTGGATCAGCGAGTTCAGGGATGGAGGACGAGGGGGGCAGCGCTGGCTCAACAGGTGGGCTGCTATCTGTTCTGTGTGACGTCACCTACAATTCATGCTCCTCCCTAACCATGCAACAACTGGGTGTGTGACCAATGGGAAGCGATATCATCATCATCATTGTCACATAGTTGTAAGTCGTGGGGGTGGGGGAGAGGCAGAGGACGAAGGCGGGGGGAGGGGTGGCGTTCATTGACTGATACTCCTCTTGGTGGGAGATTTCTAGTTTTGCTGCTTTGTCGCTACCAGAAAGGTCCAGGGCATCAATCCAGCAATGTCAGACACGCTGAGATTAAAACTAAACCAGTGGACTTCTTACACAACATTTCCTTGACAGTGTGTGGTCATACTGTATCTAATGGTTATATCTTATTTAAGGTGCTCTGTAACTCGATTGCTGTTCTATCGGTGGTACGGTCTTCTGGGTGATTTGATTGACTTTATGTCATACAGCGCGCCAACGAAGCGCATAGAGCTAATGAAATTTCCTTTTTGTTATCAGTCACACGCACAGCATACACAAATACAAGCATACTGACACGCACTTACGTATGTATGCATACACACACACGCACGCGCGCATGCATGCACGCACGCACGCACACACGCACGCATGCATGAACGCACGGGCATGCATATATACACACACACATTTTACACACACACACACACACACACACACACACACACACACACACACACACACACACACACATACACACACGCGCGCGACTAGCAGCAACGCATTGTGCACGAGTGCATGTAGGCAGCCAGAGACAATCGCTAAGATGCTACTGTGAAACTTGATCACTCAGAGTATTCAGCTGCAAGCTTTTGCCTTTGTTTCGTTCAGACCGATGACTCTGTTGCGCAGTCTATTATCACACCACACACACACACACACACACAACACACACACACACACACACACACATTATTACACACACACACACACACACACACACACACACACACACACACAAACACACACAACATACACGCGCGCGCGCTACCAATAGCGTTCCATTGACTTACGTGCTGCCACTGTTCTATTCAGATTCAGTCAAGAAAAGGAGAATTCAACAGACAGCGAAGATACGTGAAGGAAGTATTTGATGACATTCAACAACACACAGAAAAACGGCGTCAGCAACTGTATGACATCATCCAGAAGCAAGAGGACCGCGACACTGATCTGGAGAAAACTCGGGCCGCAGTGACGTCACATGCCATTACAATGGACCACCTGCAGAGGTCAGGCACCGATGACGTCATGCTACAGATGATGAATCTATTGGAGCCACGATCCAAAGAGGTGGATGCAGAATGTGGGAGGGCAGATAACCCGAAGGCTGTGAAGGACCTACAACTAAACAGCCAGAATATTACACACATCAAGTCTTCTCTGTCTGCCTTAGGTAAGAGTAGTTTTCTGGCCAACGTAGAGTTCAGAGAGCCTCCAATACTCATTGACCTTCGAACATGCATTTCCTTCAAATGTGTTTGTCTTCGTTTGATAACCAAAGCATGTTGTTTTCTTTTCCAGAGAATACCAGATCGAAAACACCTGTGGTGTTTCTCTAAGCCGAATGAACAGCACAGTTTAGATATTTAACGCTTTTGAGATCTCGACAGACGACGAGATGAAGCTGTCTTTCCGATGAAAGTTGTCAAGTGGAGATCTGATTTAGGTGGCGGTGATCTCCAGGAATGACGTTTTTTCCATTCAGTCTTTTGGGGGTCAGTCTGCTCTGCGTACATCAGGTAGTCGTTTTTTATGCTTTGTTTGTTTGTTTGCTATCCCGTGGGGGTGGGGGCTGTCATGTGCATTCGGCCTGTCCTGTCTATACAAAGTAACTGTTTTGTTGTTGTTATTGTGTCTTATGTAGTCAGTCTGCCTGTGTACATTATGTAACAGTGTTTTTTTCTTTGTCTTGTGGGGTCAATCTGGGGAGGGGGGGGGGGGGCAGGCTATTTTATCTGTGATGCTTACACTACATGAGGCGTGTGTACAGGTGAGGAAGGCGCTGATCATTCCGTAACAGCAACGGTGACGTCACCCAGCCCAGCTGCGTCAGTCCTGACACATGCGTCAGCAAGAACGCCAGTAGTCACCCACACTGTCCCTGCAGTTCCCCGTGCCCCCGCCACTGCTACCACCACCGCCACCACCCAGTCCATAACCGCTGGTTCCCCCGGTTCTGTTGTACCAAACACCACTGCCGTTGTGGCGAGAGACTCAGTGGTCAATCCTTCCTCCCGTGCTGGCACTGCCGCTGTCTCCACCTCCTCCGTTCCTGTGACCGACCACTCCACTTCTGCCCCCAGTCCAGACACACCAGTCGTCACGCCCCTTTCAGCTGCAGCCTCGGTTGTCACCGCCGCTTGCATGCCAACCCCAGCCACCATCACCTCCGTACCCGTCTCCAACACCACCCAACACCATACCCCTTCCACCATTTCATCCCCTACCGGTCGAGATGTACCCGTCAGCGCGCCCGTTTCAGCTGCAGCTTCGGTAGTCACCGCCTCCCTCCCTACCACCGCCATCACCACCCACCACACCACCTCCGCTATTTCTACCCCCTCCAGCTCTGCTGCGTCCGTCACCGCATCCGTTCATGCAGGAGAGTCTGTGAACGTCCCCTCCACCTCTAGAGGCCGCATCATCACCGCTCTTCCTGAGATGAAAGATACCACGTACAATCCAGCGAAGTTGTCGTTGGTTACTCCCTCTTCCGCCACTGTTCGTACCTCCACCACCACCAGTCCTGAGGTGCAAACCACTACGTATTATCCTGGACAGGCATCGTTAGTACCTCTATCCTCCCCGGCTGTCGCTGCTTCTGGAGGTGATGGTGGTGCTGCAGCTGTCACAGGAGCTGTTTTACCGGGAGCCACAGGGTCCAGTCCTTCTGCTCCGTCCAGCCCTAAACCTCGAGGAGCGGCTCTGGCTAAGGTGCTGAAAGTGGGGGACCGTGTGAGGCTCAGACCTGGGAGAGGATTGAATTGGGTGAGTCTTGTTTTAGAGCGTTCTTACGTTGGATATGGTTGCTTTTAAACCTTTCAAACACAAGGCAGTAGCGTTTGTCCGGTCAGCTGGTAGCCTTGCTTTCCGAAGGTATGAATTCGTTTCTTCGGGTGTACGTCATCAGGATTTCATATCGTTGAAGGTATGATGCTTTTCATGCCCTTGGATTAAGTTGTTGGGGGTTTTGATATCCCGTACAAAAAAAATCTGGAGCGTTTCACACGTAAATAATTCTGCCATATTTGATCAAGAATGCGACTTCCATAAATAAGGTGACTGTGTGTTTAAGTGTGATGGAAGTCGCATTTACACACACACACACACACACACACACACACACACACACACACACACACACACACACACACACACACTTTTACGATTGTGAGTGCGTGCGCGTGCGCGCACGTGCGTGAGTTTTGTCAGTTTTTGACACGGCAGTAGATAACATTGACAGAACAGTAAATAAGACTGGCATAACGGTTGAGAACAATGATAAAACCGCAAGAATAGTCACAAAATAGTGGAGAGCATTGACATAGGAATAGGCAAAGTGACGCAGCAGTATAAAAAAAAAGTAACACAGCAGTACAGAACTGTGACAGAAGAGCAGAGAACACTGACACAGAAGCCTAAAACTATGAACAGCCAGGAAAATTACTGACACAGCAGTCAAAATATTGACACAGGAATGAGAACTATGACGCAGCCATTGAGAGAACAGTGACACAGAAATAGAGATCAGTGACAATACAGTAAAGAACAGTAGAATCAGTGGCGGCACAGTAAAACAACAGTGTCACAATTTGCCGCCGTGGCGGAGTGGTTAGCATCGGGGATTCCAGGCTGGGAGATCCTGGGTTCGATTCCCATCAGAGCCATTTATATTTGTTGGATTTTTTCGACACATGACTGGCTACTACCCAGAGCTGAGTTTGCTTGGAGTTCCTTTTGGAATTTCTGGACCCACATAGTCGAGTTTCATCCACTCAGCGGATGCGTCTTTGGGACTGTTGCTCAAATTTCCTGACTAATGATGCAGGTGTCTGTATCTCTCGGGCCTGGTTGACGCCGGGGTACATTATGAAAGTAAGCGTAGAGTTCAGTCCTGTCATGCTGTCGCAGACCAGAACGGAGCTCCAAAGCATCATCTTCATCATCCTCAGTCTCATCGACCAGCATTAAAAACGCCGTAGTCTGTGGCCCTTTGTGTCATGCTTTCATAGTGAACCCAGGTTTGCGTTTCCTTTTCATGTCTGCGACTCTAATGGGTTCGTGTCGAGGTTGTCGGTGTCGGCAAGTCCATGGGGACTGTCGATGGACGGACATGGTAGCGCCCTTTGGAGGGGGACTCTCTTTCATGTACGCTCTGCGAATAATCAGTTGTTGTCATCAGTAGGGGACGTAGAAGGTGGTATCCTTCGCACACTGAACAGAACAGGCTATGCTGAACGCCAATGAAGTGGCAAGGCAGCGGTGCAGTGTGTCCCGTGGTGGGTTGCCTGTAGACGATTTGACAACACACACACACACACACACACACACACACACACACACACACACACACACCCTCTCTCTCATCTCTCCTCTCTCTCTCTCTCTCTCTCTCTCTCTCTCTCTCTCTCTTCTGTCTGTCTCTCGCACACACACAGAGTGACTCTCTCCCGCACACACACGCACACACACACACACACACACACACACACACACACACACACACACACACACACACACACACAGTAACACCGTAGTAATATCAGCAGTTTAAAGTACAGGAGAGAATGGACAGGCACAATAAAGAACTGTGTCGCAGCAATAGAGAACAGTGACAGCAAAGTAAAAAACAAACAAACAGCGATACAACAAATCTAAGAGAGTGTTTTAAATAACTCCGACGAACAACATGGACAAACGAATCACAAGACAAAACACGACGAGTTTCGACCTCTTAGGTCTTCTTCAGGCAAGATAAACAACAATCAGGACAATGAAAAAGAAGAACGAGCAATCACTTCTCTTTGTCAGCTTCGGCGCAAGATGGCCGTTGAATGCACCCGGGGGCCGTCGTGGATACTTTGTAGAAATCAGTAATACCACAGCAAAGAACAGTAGAGAACAGTGGCAGCACAGTAAAGAACAGTAATGCAGGGGCAGCAAAGTAAAGCGGAGAACAGTGGCAGTGCAATTAAGAAGAGTAGTACAGTGGCAGCAAAGAATAGAAACGCAACATCGACAGTACAGTCAAGAACAGTGTCACAGCAGTAGGGAACAGTGACAGCAAAGTAAAGAACAGTAGAGAGAGTGGCAGCACAGTGAAGACCAGTGATAGACAGGTAATAGACAACTGTAACAGTACAGTAAAAAGTGTAGAGAACAGTGGCAGCATAGTAAAGAAAGAACAGTAGAACAGAGTGGCAGCACAGTAAAGAACAGTAGAGAACAGTGGCAGCATAGTAAAGAACAGTAGAGCAGAGTGGCAGCACCGTAGAGAACAGTAGAGAACAGTGGCAGCACCGTAAAGAACAGTAGAGAACAATGGCAGCATAGTAAAGAACAGTAGAGAAGTGGCAGCACCGTAAAGAACAGTAGAGAACAGTGGCAGCACCGTAAAGAACAGTAGAGAACAATGGCAGCATAGTAAAGAACAGTAGAGAACAGTGGCAGCACCGTAAAGAACAGTAGAGAACAGTGGCAGCACCGTAAAGAACAGTAGAGCAGAGTAAGAGCACCGTAAAGAACAGTAGAGAACAGTGGCAGAACCGTAAAGAACAGTAGAGGACAATGGCAGCATAGTAAAGAACAGTAGAGAACAGTGGCAGCACCGTAAAGAACAGTAGAGAACAGTGACAGCAAACCCTAAAGAACAGTAGAGCACAGTGGCAGCATAGTAAAGAACGGTAGAGCACAGTGGCAGCATAGTAAAGAACGGTAGAGCACAGTGGCAGCATAGTAAAGAACAGTAGAGAACAGTGGCAGCACCGTAAAGAACAGTAGAGAACAGTGGCAGCACCGTAAAGAACAGTAGAGAACAGTGACAGCACCGTAAAGAACGTAGAGCACAGTGGCAGCATAGTAAAGAACGGTAGAGCACAGTGGCAACATGTAAAGAACGGTAGAGCACAGTGGCAGCATAGTAAAGAACGGTAGAGCACAGTGGCAGCATAGTAAAGAACGGTAGAGCACAGTGGCAGCATAGTAAAGAACGGTAGAGAACAGTGGCAGCATAGTAAAGAACGGTAGAGCACAGTGGCAGCATAGTAAAGAACAGTAGAGCACAGTGACAGCACTGTAAAGAACAGTAGAGCACAGTGGCAGCATAGTAAAGAACGGTAGAGAACAGTGGCAGCATAGTAAAGAACGGTAGAGCACAGTGGCAGCATAGTAAAGAACGGTAGAGCACAGTGGCAGCATAGTAAAGAACGGTAGAGCACAGTGGCAGCATAGTAAAGAACGGTAGAGCACAGTGGAAGCATAGTAAAGAACGGTAGAGCACAGTGGCAGCATAGTAAAGAACGGTAGAGCACAGTGGCAGCATAGTAAAGAACGGTAGAGCACAGTGGCAGCATAGTAAAGAACGGTAGAGCACAGTGGCAGCATAGTAAAGAACAGTAGAGAACAGTGGCAGCACCGTAAAGAACAGAAGTGTAATGACAGCATAGTAAAGAAGGATAGAGAACAGTGGCAGCGCAATAAGAAAAAAACAGCAGGGGAACTGTGGCTGCACAATGAAGAACAGCAGAGAACAGCGGCAGCACAATAAAGAACAGTAGAGAACAGTGGCAGCACAGTAAAGAACAGAAGTGTAATGACAGCGCAATAAAGAACAGTTGAGAGCAGTGACAGCACAGTGAAAACGGCGGTATAGTGACAGCACAGTGAAGAACAGTGACAGCACAGTAAAAACGGCACTATAGTGACAGCACAATAAAGAACAGTAGAGAACAGTGACAGCACAGTAAAAACGGCACTATAGTGACAGCACAATAAAGAACAGTAGAGAACAGTGACAGCACAGTAAAGAACAGAAGTGTAATGACAGCGCAATAAAGAACAGTTGAGAGCAGTGACAGCACAGTGAAAACGGGCGGTATAGTGACAGCACAGTGAAGAACAGTGACAGCACAGTAAAAACGGCACTATAGTGACAGCACAATAAAGAACAGTAGAGAACAGTGACAGCACAGTAAAAGCGGCAGTATAGTGACAGCACAGTGAACAGCAGTGACAGCACAGTAAAAACGGCAGTATAATGACAGCACAGTAAAAACGGCAATATAGTGACACGGCAGTATAGTGACAGCACAGTAAACACGGCAGTATAGTGACAGCACAGTGAAGAGCAGTGACAGCACAGTAAAAACGGCAGTATAGTGACAGCACAGTAAACACAGCAGTATAGTGACAGCACAGTGAAAACGGCAGTATAATGACAGCACAGTAAAAACGGCAGTATAATGACAGCACAGTAAACACGGCAGTATAGTGACAGCACAGTAAACACGGCAGTATAGTGACAGCACAGTGAAGAGCAGTGACAGCACAGTAAAAAACGGCAGTATAGTGACAGCACAGTAAAAACGGCAGTATAGTCACAACACAGTGAAGAGCAGTGACAGCTCAGTAAAAACGGCAGTATAGTGACAGCACAGTAAAAACGGCAGTATAGTGACAGCACAGTAAAAACGGCCGTTTAGTGACAGCACAGTAAAAACGGCAGTATAGTGACAGCACAGTGAAGAGCAGTGATAGCACAGTAAAAACGGCACTATAGTGACAGCACAATAAAGAACAGTAGAGAACAGTGACAGCACAGTAAAAACGGCAGTATAGTGACAGCACAGTAAAAACGGCAGTATAGTCACAGCACAGTGAAGAGCAGTGACAGCACAGTAAAAACGGCAGTATAGTGACAGCACAGTGAAGAGCAGTGATAGCACAGTAAAAACGGCAGTATAGTGACAGCACAGTGAAGAGCAGTGACAGCACAGTAAAAACGGCAGTATAATGACAGCACAGTGAAAACGGCAGTGTAGTGACAGCACAGTGAAGAGCAGTGATAGCACAGTGAAAACGGAAGTATAGTGACAGCACAGTAAAAACGGCAGTATAATGACAGCACAGTAAAAGCGGCAGTATAGTGACAGCGCAGTAAAAAAAGCAGTGTAGTGACAGCGCAGTAAAAACGGCAGTGTAGTGACAGCACAGTAAAAACGGCAGTATAGTGACAGCACAGTGAAAACGGCAGTATAGTGACAGCACAGTGAAGAGCAGTGATAGCACAGTAAAAACGGCAGTGTAGTGACAGCATAGTAAAAACGGCAGTATAGTGACAGCACAGTAAAAGCGGCAGTATAGTGACAGCACAGTAAAAATGGCAGTGTAGTGACAGCGCAGTAAAAACGGCAGTGTAGTGACAGCACAGTAAAAAACGGCAGTGTAGTGACAGCACAGTAAAAACGGCAGTGTAGTGACAGCATAGTAAAAACGGCAGTATAGTGACAGCACAGTGAAAACGGCAGTATAGTGACAGCACAGTGAAGAGCAGTGATAGCACAGTGAAAACGGAAGTATAGTGACAGCACAGCAAAAACGGCAGTATAGTGACAGCGCAGTAAAAGCGGCAGTGTAGTGACAGCGCAGTAAAAACGGCAGTATAGTGACAGCGCAGTAAAAGCGGCAGTGTAGTGACAGCACAGTAAAAACGGCAGTGTAGTGACAGCGCAGTAAAAGCGGCAGTGTAGTGAACAGCACAGTAAAAACGGCAGTGTAGTGACAGCGCAGTAAAAACGGCAGTGTAGTGACAGCGCAGTAAAAAACGGCAGTATAGTGACAGCGCAGTAAAAACGGCAGTATAGTGACAGCGCAGTAAAAGCGGCAGTGTAGTGACAGCGCAGTAAAAGCGGCAGTGTAGTGACAGCGCAGTAAAAACGGCAGTGTAGTGACAGCGCAGTAAAAACGGCAGTGTAGTGACAGCACAGTAAAAACGGCAGTGTAGTGACAGCACAGTGAAAACGGCAGTGTAGTGACAGCACAGTGAAAGCGGCAGTGTAGTGACAGCATAGTGAAAGCGGCAGTGTAGTGACAGCACAGTAAAAACGGCAGTGTAGTGACAGCACAGTAAAAGCGGCAGTGTAGTGACAGCGCAGTAAAAAACGGCAGTATAATGACAGCACAGTAAAAAGCGGCAGTGTAGTGACAGCATAGTGAAAACGGCAGTGTAGTGACAGCGCAGTAAAAACGGCAGTGTAGTGACAGCGCAGTAAAAGCGGCAGTGTAGTGACAGCGCAGTAAAAACGGCAGTGTAGTGACAGCGCAGTAAAAGCGGCAGTGTAGTGACAGCGCAGTAAAAGCGGCAGTGTAGTGACAGCGCAGTAAAAACGGCAGTATAATGACAGCACAGTAAAACGGCAGTGTAGTGACAGCACAGTGAAAACGGCAGTGTAGTGACAGCGCAGTAAAAACGGCAGTATAATGACAGCACAGTAAAAACGGCAGTGTAGTGACAGCGCAGTAAAAGTGGCAGTGTAGTGACAGCGCAGTAAAAACGGCAGTGTAGTGACAGCGCAGTAAAAACGGCAGTGTAGTGACAGCGCAGTAAAAACGGCAGTGTAGTGACAGCACAGTGAAGAGCAGTGACAGCGCAGTAAAAACGGCAGTGTAGTGACAGCATAGTGAAGAGCAGTGACAGCGCAGTAAAAACGGCAGTGTAGTGACAGCATAGTGAAGAGCAGTGACAGCGCAGTAAAAACGGCAGTATAGTGACAGCATAGTGAAGAGCAGTGACAGCGCAGTAAAAACGGCAGTATAGTGACAGCATAGTGAAGAGCAGTGACAGCGCAGTAAAAACGGCAGTATAGTGACAGCACAGTGAAAACGGCAGTGTAGTGACAGCACAGTGAAAACGGCAGTGTAGTGACAGCATAGTGAAAAACGGCAGTGTAGTGACAGCACAGTAAAAACGGCAGTGTAGTGACAGCATAGTGAAAACGGCAGTGTAGTGACAGCACAGTAAAAACGGCAGTGTAGTGACACCATAGTGAAAACGGCAGTGTAGTGACAGCACAGTAAAAACGGCAGTGTAGTGACAGCATAGTGAAAACGGCAGTGTAGTGACAGCACAGTAAAAACGGCAGTATAGTGACAGCACAGTGAAAACGGCAGTGTAGTGACAGCACAGTAAAAACGGCAGTGTAGTGACAGCGCAGTGAAAACGGCAGTGTAGTGACAGCACAGTAAAAACGGCAGTGTAGTGACAGCACAGTAAAAACGGCAGTGTAGTGACAGCATAGTGAAAAACGGCAGTGTAGTGACAGCACAGTAAAAACGGCAGTGTAGTGACAGCATAGTGAAGAGCAGTGACAGCGCAGTAAAAACGGCAGTGTAGTGACAGCACAGTAAAAAACGGCAGTGTAGTGACAGCATAGTGAAGAGCAGTGACAGCGCAGTAAAAACGGCAGTGTAGTGACAGCACAGTAAAAACGGCAGTGTAGTGACAGCATAGTGAAGAGCAGTGACAGCGCAGTAAAAACGGCAGTGTTAGTGACAGCATAGTGAAGAGCAGTGACAGCGCAGTGAAAACGGCAGTGTAGTGACAGCACAGTAAAAACGGCAGTGTAGTGACAGCGCAGTAAAAACGGCAGTGTAGTGACAGCGCAGTAAAAACGGCAGTGTAGTGACAGCGCAGTAAAAACGGCAGTGTAGTGACAGCGCAGTAAAAACGGCAAAGAACAGAAGTGTAATGACAGCGCAATAAAGAACAGTTGAGAACAGTGACAGCACAGTAAAAACGGCAGTGTAGTGACAGCGCAGTAAAAACGGCAGTGTAGTGACAGCGCAGTAAAAACGGCAGTGTAGTGACAGCGCAGTAAAAACGGCAAAGAACAGAAGTGTAATGACAGCGCAATAAAGAACAGTTGAGAACAGTGACAGCACAGTAAAAACGGCAGTGTAGTGACAGCGCAGTAAAAACGGCAGTGTAGTGACAGCGCAGTAAAAACGGCAGTGTAGTGACAGCGCAGTAAAAACGGCAGTGTAGTGACAGCGCAGTAAAAACGGCAAAGAACAGAAGTGTAATGACAGCGCAATAAAGAACAGTTGAGAACAGTGACAGCGCAGTAAAAACGGCCGTGTAGTGACAGCGCAGTAAAAACGGCAGTGTAGTGACAGCACAGTGAAAACGGCAGTGTAGTGACAGCACAGTGAAAACGGCAGTGTAGTGACAGCACAGTAAAAACGGCAGTGTAGTGACAGCACAGTAAAAACGGCAGTGTAGTGACAGCACAGTAAAAACGGCAGTGTAGTGACAGCGCAGTAAAAACGGCAGTGTAGTGACAGCGCAGTAAAAACGGCAGTGTAGTGACAGCACAGTAAAAACGGCAGTGTAGTGACAGCACAGTGAAAACGGCAGTGTAGTGACAGCACAGTGAAAACGGCAGTGTAGTGACAGCGCAGTAAAAACGGCAGTGTAGTGACAGCGCAGTGAAAACGGCAGTGTAGTGACAGCGCAGTAAAAACGGCAGTGTAGTGACAGCACAGTAAAAACGGCAGTGTAGTGACAGCACAGTGAAAACGGCAGTATAGTGACAGCACAGTGAAAACGGCAGTGTAGTGACAGCACAGTGAAAACGGCAATGTAGTGACAGCACAGTGAAAACGGCAGTACAGTGACAGCACAGTGAAAACGGCAGTGTAGTGACAGCACAGTGAAAACGGCAATGTAGTGACAGCACAGTGAAAACGGCAGTGTAGTGACAGCACAGTGAAAACGGCAGTGTAGTGACAGCACAGTGAAGAACAGTGACAGCACAGTGAAAACGGCAGTGTAGTGACAGCACAGTGAAAACGGCAGTGTAGTGACAGCATAACAAAGAACAATGGAGAACAGCGGCAGCACATTAAAAAAGAGTAGAATTGAAGCAGCACAATACAGAACCGTGACACAGCAGTAGAGAACAGTGAAATAACCGTGACATAAAATCAGAGAACAGTGACAAGCACTCTCTGTGTGCTCTCTGTAATGTGTGCAGGCGGACCGGGGACCGGGCACAGTGACGGCAATTCCGTCAGCGCGAGCTGTGGCTCTGTACGGCAAGACTGCCCAGGGCAAAGTGGACGTGCGGTGGGACGAAGGAGGGGAGGTGTACTGCTGCATGGGCTTTAACGGTCTGTATGAGCTGGAGTTGTTGTGACCCTCGCTGGGTGTGCAGCAGGGCTTCTACGTGCCATGGGCTGCAAATTCTCCGTGAAAAGTGTGCCTTGCCTGCCTGCTTTAGACACGATGCTAAAACGGATCAAACAACTAAACCGTGAACGCAAAATACTATCGTGGTGTAAATTATTGTGTCTGCACTGACAGTAAGCTTGCTTGTGTAATGCACACGGTTTATTTTTGGATTGCCAATACTGAAAAGGCATGTTGTGGAGAAGGACGTGGATGTGTTCATGATTTCCCAATAACTTACAAGTCATGTTTTGGCCATCCTTATGGTATTACAAGCACTGGTATGACCGATGTTTGCTCAGTCACACGACACCAGATTATAGTGTACGTTTTGTTTTTCAAACGAAGGTTACATACGAACCTGACTAAACACACACACACACACACACACACACACACACACACACACACACAAACGCATGCACGCACGCACGCACACACACATGCACGCGCGCGCGCACACACACACACACACACACACACACACACACACACACACACACGTAATATTGTTGACTGTAACCACACAAACATTCCGTGTGCGCGACAAACAAAATGATTACCACTTGCACCAGTCAGCAAGTTTATGAATAACACACATTTGACACTCGTTGTTGAAGCACGTGCAGTACATGCGCCATGTACGATTTCGCGGCGGTCACCTGCACTTGTGCACATACTCTATACCTATAGTGTTACTGCCCGATAAAAAGTAACAAGAAAATGCACTGTAGTAAATTTTTCGTCCTGGCCGCCAAGCAATTCCAACCTGAAATTTAAAAAAAAAAAAAAAGAAGAGCTTAACATGCCTTGATTCCTTTCGTCTCTGTAAAGACACCAATTTGTCGGACACCACTTCGACAGTGGCATCAACACGTAACATCGAGAGACGTGAACCGTTCTGATGCCAAACCCCTTTCACACTGTAGCCGGTTTGACGTCAGCGTCTCACCTCCACCAACGGCTATTCATTAGATTCTCCGGTGGGGTTAAGGAGAGGCAATTTGGGCTGGGTGTCGACGTCTTAGTTTCAACCTGCAAGTTCATCTCGATGTCCGTACAGGTTTCCTCAGCCTGCATGGTGAACACCTTTTGGAAGGCTTTCACCTGTTAGATGCTTTGCACCTTGTTGGCTATGGGTGGAAGCAGACGCTTGAAGCATCAGGTCCTGACTTGTGGAGAGGTCTGGGCGATTGGTACATTGGGTAGCTTAGGGGAATCGCACGCGACCTAGAATTAAATGGTATGCATTAAACACACGGTGCCAACGCATTATCATGCTTGTCTAGGGCTGCATTTGTGATTCCATTGGTTGAACCAAAATAATTTGGAGACTCGCAAGCTAGATTTTTCACTGTTGTTGGTATAAGTCGTCAGGTTTGTGTGGTGTGTGTGCATGCGTGTGTGACCAGTGATTCCATTGGTTGAACCACTATGACTCGGTTCCTCTTTGTTCGAGAACTGAATACAAGGCGCTCGGAAGACCAGTGAAAGTATGACTTCCTTGGTGAAAGTGAAATCATCCCGTCTAGCTGAGGGCTCAGGAAAACACAGCGACGTAAAGTCAAGGCTGGAAGAACGTTACGTAAAGTGGAGGTTTGAGCCGACGACGGTAGAGAGTTGTCTCCGGTGTGAGGACGGAAATCAGCTAGACGTGTCAGCCTGTTGAAGCCTAGACAGGGCGCTGCCAGCCATCGGCGGTGTGTCTTAAGCACCAGAAGACTTGTGGGAGAGGCCGACAGGAGCCCTTTCCGTGGAGAGGGCGAACTGCAGGGGAGTCCGGGAGACTTGATCCGAAAGAGTAACTGCAGCTACACTGCCAGTATCCCCCACCTGGTATTTGGCCGATCGGGCGGACACGAACAGTGTGGCAGCTTCAAGGAGGTCAACGCGACCGTATTGGTATTGACTGATGAAGGAACCGAACTTTTCAGCCTAGGAAAACAGCTGGCAAGTTCCGAATGTTTTAGCGTCGCGGACTCCCGGCTGGGAGGTCGTGGGTTCGAATCCCATCAGAGTCATGTGGGTTTTTCTGCCCCGACCGGCTCCTACCCAGAGTTGAGTTTGCTGCGGACTCAGTTGGGAAGACTGGGACCACACAGTCGAGTTTCATCCACTTAATGGATGCGTTTCTGAGAGTGTTGCTCAAGTTTTCTGACCAACACTGCAGGTGCCTGTATCTCTCGGGCCTGGTTGACGCTGGGATATATTATGAAAGGAAGCGTAGAGTACAGCCCTGTCATGTAGTCTCAGACCGAAATGGAATTCCGTAGCATCATCTTAATCATCCCCATTCTCATCGATCAGCATAAAAAAAATGTCTCAAATTCTGTGGCCCTTCATGCCCTGCTCTCATGGTGATCTCAATTTCGATGTCCTTTCCACGTCTGTGGCCTTGGTTTGGTTCCGTCGGGGTCACCGGTATTGGCGAGTCCACGGGGGCTGTCGTTGGACGGACGTGGTGGCGCCCTCCGGACGGAGAGCTCACTCACGCCGGCTCCGCGACTAAGCAATTATTGTCGTCAGTAGGGGGCTTAGTAGGTGGTATCCTGCGTATGTTAGATCAGAACAGGCGCCACTGAACACCACTGAAGTGACTCGGCAGCAGTGCAGTGTCTCCTCCGGTGGGTTGCCTCTTGACGACTTGATATTGACTGCTCCCTGTGGATTGCCGGTGCCGGGGCTGCGGCGGGGCCGACCGGGCTGTGGCTGTGGACGGGGTGTCGGAATGAGCGGCGTGGGTGCACTGCCTCTAAGGTGGCAAAGAGGTTGGGACAGCCAAAAAAAAAAAAGTTCCGAATGTTTTATATCTTTCTTGTGTTTACATGTGTGTAACCAGAAAATTGGAATGTTGTCTTCCCGGTTAATCAAGAGTAACTGAGGAAAGAGGGATGCAGTTGTTGGATTGATTATCTGTATGATGTGTACATTTTTGTATGAAACAGACAAATGTGTTGTGTAGTGATGGGTTGGGGCTCCGAGTCAAGTTGAATAAAATTTCCATTTTTCTTTAAATGTTACTGGTTTCCCGTCACCTTTGTGAGCACCCCCCCCCCCCCCCCCCCCCATGTCACCTTTGTGAGGGCCGATGTGAGTGACGAAGTACGTGTGCCAATGTGAGAGCACAATTTTTTGTGGAGATATGAATGATTCTGTCCATACCCCATACGTCCCTGTATATGATAATCATATTTTAACAACGTGGGCAGACGTTGGAAGATCCGTCACAGAGGCCTACTCTCAGAATTCCT
The DNA here is from genome assembly GCA_033310375.1 of Conus canariensis. Classification (NCBI taxonomy): domain Eukaryota; kingdom Metazoa; phylum Mollusca; class Gastropoda; order Neogastropoda; family Conidae; genus Conus; species Conus canariensis. Next base: position 18,999,893 of record CM065736.1, on the reverse strand, counting down.
CGTCGTCATATTGATTCCTGTTGTATCTGAGGACAACGTCGGACCTATTCTCTGAATTTCTCATTCTCATGTTGATCCCTGTTGTCTCTGAAGACAACATCGGACTTATTCTCTGAATTCCTCACAGTCATTTTGATTCCTTCTGTCTCTGAAGACAACATCCGTGAATTCCTCACTGTCGTTTTGATTCCTTCTGTCTCTGAAGACAACATCCGTGAATTCCTCACTGTCATTTAATTCCTTCTGTCTCTGAAGACAACATCCGTGAATTCTTCATCGTCATTTTGATCCGTTTTGTCTCTGAAGAGAACATCGGACCTGTTGTTTGAATTCCTCACTGTCAGTTTGATTAGTTTTGTCTCTGAAGAGAACGACAAACCTAACGTACCAATTTCCTCACTATGTTGATTGTTAATTTTGTCAGAAGAGAACTTCAAGCCTGATGTGTGAACGTCCTCATTGTTGTACATGGATTTCTTTCGTCCCAGACCTGCAATCAGATCCCTCACAATCTCTTTGATTCAAATCTCACCGTTCTATCTTGATTCCTTTTTATTGTGATGTCCCTGTTTTCTGAGTTACTGTGACGTTCTCTGTTTCTTTAGGCAATGTATCCCGTGTTTCCATGATGTCACGGTGCGCGATAGCCTGCATTTTGGGGGCAGTGCGTGTGTGTGTATGATTTATGAATGCATGTATAAGCGTCACATCTTACGAGAGAGGGTATGGGTGGACAGCCTCTTTCAGCCCCCCCCCCCCCCCCTTTCCCCCTGATTCGACGTGTGTGTGTGTGTGTGTGTGTGTGTGTGTGAGAGAGAGAGAGGGAGAGTGTGTGTACTTAATTTTTTTACGGGAGTAATACTAGCATGTTGGCATGCAGGGAAAATTGTCATCCATTCGAACTCGCTACTTTGTTTTTTTCTCATCAGAGTCTGAATCACTCGCAGCACATTCATGCACAGAGCGTTTCCCGTTTTTCACGTGGGGAAGTCACACTCCGACAGGAACGAGAGTAACGTGAGAGTTCTGTCCAGTGGTCGGTATGCAACAGCTTAGGGATTCGTTGAAGACTGGTGACACAGTTCATACTATGCCTCCCTCCCAAGGTCGCCTTTCGGACAATACGGGATGGCCCGTATTGCTCCCACCCTACCCCCCACCATCCATACAGACACCCATTCTCGTGTTACTGTTTGCCACGTAAACTGCCCCCCCCCCACCCCACCCCCCTCCGCTTCACCTCCCATCACCTCTCCGCCAGGATTATTCGCCACCTACACTGACCACTACCTTCAAGTAGGCAAGAGCTGATTATCTGTAAATGATGATGGTGTTGATGATGATGATGATGATGATAATACTAATAATATGATACTACAACTACTACTAATAGTAATGATAGTAATAGTAATAGTGATAAATAATAACAACAGTAATACAAACAACAACAAGAATGATGATAATAATTGAAAACGCTCCAGGTTGTCTTGATGGGAATAATTGTGTGTAAAGAAATCTGACACGTTAGAAAGCTCCAATGCTCAGACTCAATATGGACAGACCAACCAGTATGCAGGCCGTCTGTTCCCCTCCCCCCCCCCCCCAAAAAAAAATGGACTAGCCCTGAGTGGAAGAAGAGAAGGGGAGATGGGGGGGGGGGGGGGTGGGGGAGAGCCCAGACAGGTGACAGGTTAGACTGGGACACCGGGTTTCAAGTCAGTTACAGCAGAAATCTCGGAAAGAATCGACAACCGCTGGATAAGCCATATGCCGTAACTGGTCATCAACCTGAATTTCTGTTCGCACAGCGCAGTCAAGGTCTGTTTTTGTGTGTTGCGCCCTTCAGTCCATCTTAGGTTTCTGTTTACTGGCAACTGCTAATTTTTGTGCCGGTTGTTTCAACCGTTTGTGAATATTCTGGAAAGATTTCCTATCGGACGCATTTGGAAATATTACCGGAAAGATTTTCACCCATATCTCCCTGCCACCTAAACGCCACTTTTCGTCATTCTTGAAGGCTTTTTCGGCTGCAGAAAGTAAACGAGAATGCTCCAACATAAGAAGGAAATATACGTTACGATGCTTTGCAATAAGCTCAGGATGTTTTTGTGTGTGTGTAGATTGCAAGACGTTATAACATTAGTAGTTGGTGTACAGTGCAGGCTGCACCGTGGAAAGTTTGTTTTTGATCACTCGACTTACTTATAAATTACTCGACTCGGGGGGTCGATTGGTAATCTTGTCTCCCATTCCCCAGGGTTGTGAGACGTTCTGGTAACTGGCTGCCCGTGGGAAGGTTGCTGGGCAACTGATGCTTGTGGGGACCTGGTTGTGACGAATTGGCTGATGTGCACCTTCTTCCCCAAGGCCAGTGTCTCCACAACGACGAGGGGGGGGGGGGGGGGGAGGCTTTGTCCCTTTAAGCGCCGTGGTCAGCATCGACGGAGAAGCTCAGAGAGAAGACTTCGAGCCACTGTAGTTGCGCTGCACAATGTGAGGCTACTGTCAACTCTTGATTTTTTTTTTTTTTTTTTTTTTTTTAGCTGATTATAGCTACGGAACCGGGATATCGACCACTCAGAAAGTATATGGCATGTCATGTTAGAGCGGAAGGAAACCCTATAAACTGAGAAATGAACAGGGGAAAAAAGGAGAGAGAGGGGGGGGGGGGGGGGGATTGTCCCCTCAATACAAACAGCTTCGACTTTAACCAGAGCAACATCGGTCCTGACATTAAATTTTGTGCTTCCAACCAGTCAACCTGACATGGCCCCGTGTGGTCGGCTGGGCTGTTAACTACATGAACTGAACCGATTTACAACAACAGGAATGTTCTGAAATCCTCAAAATATCCGCGCCTGCTCTTTTAAGTCTTTCAAAAGGAAGGCCTCACTGAGCACTGTTCAGAGGAACATTAAAAAAGAAAAAAAAATCATGGGATTTTCCACATTGAAAAAAACAACAACAACAAAAACGCACGAGAACTCTGTGCGAAGTAGCTTAAAGTATGTTATTCACAACTTGAATCCAAACTTCCAACGACCCCGAGAATGTTGTCTGCATTCGTCCGCCCAGTTAAGAAACAAAATGAGGATTCTCGCGGGCGTCCCCCAAGATTCAGTGTTAGGTTCTCATATTTCTTTTTTTTTTTAATTTTATTTATTAATGACTTTAACAAAAACCGCTTAATCCAACATTCGAAATTTGTATACATGTAGATGATATACGTATGTCCATAGCGCTCAACAAAGGTCATGCTGGTGCATGATTTGAAACAAATTGAGATGAAACATAATTTTGGGCAAGCGCCGAGCAAACCTGATTCTGGCGTATAAATAGTTGAATAATATTTAGCTGGAACGAGTCGGTGGAAAGACATGGAAAAGTTAAAGATGATAAAACGAACTGTGTTATAGTATTCCTGAACGAACGAATTGCGTTACAGTAATCCCTTTACACCTCGTTTACATTTTGCTCTAATCGTTCATAAAGCACCAACCAATATAAGTGTCTTGGTTCTGCACTTCAAAGTCAATGGAATGAACAGATTAACAGGACACAGGTATCCTGTGGCTTTCTTGATTGAAAAGCAGTAAGTGTAAAGTTAACAGGAATGCGTTGAAAATCGTATATGGATATTGCTTCATCTTTTGTCACGCTGACATCGATCATTTCGGGCATAACTCTTCTGATACTCGGTTAAAAAAAAATAAAAAATAAATTTAAAAAAATCTTTAGAAGACTTGCACCCAGGACTGTATGATAACATGAACAACAGATAATCGTAGACTTGAGGCTAAAAGTTAAAAAAGAAAATTAACAACCCATGTTGTCTGTGATCAAGACTGAGAAGCAGACACTGTTATCTCTTTTAAATTTAGTCCGTGTAAACACGATTTTAAATCTTTGTAAAAATATTGAAGTTCAAATGCTCTTGAAAGAGATTCCAATTTTCATGCTAATAACAAATATGTTAATAACGTACCAGCCTCATGGCGAAGTGGTTAGTGTCGCGGACTCCCGGCTGGGCGGTCGTTGGTTCGATTCCCATTAGAGTCGTGGAATTTTTCTGCCCCGACCGGCTCCTACCGAGAGTTAAGTTTGCTACAGGCTCAGTCGGGAAGACTGGGACCACACAGGAGAGTGTTGCTCAAATTCCATGACGAACACTGCAGGTGTCTGTATCTCTCGTGCCTGGTTAACGCCGGGATATATTATGAAAGTAAGCGTTGAGTACAGCCCTGTCATGCAATCTCAGACCCGGGATGGAAATTCGTAGCATCATCATCATCCTCATTCTCATCGATCAACATTTGAAAAAAAAAAAAAAAAAAAAGCAGTATCAGATTCTGTGGCCCGTCTTGACCTGCTCTCACGGTGACCTCAGCTTTGATGTCCTCTCCACGTCTGTGGCCTTGGTATGATTCCGTCGGAGTCACCGGTTTCGGCAAGTCCATAAGGGCCGTCGTTAGACGGACGTGGTGGCGCCCTCCAGAGGAAGAGCTCAGTGAAGCCGGCTCCGCAACAAAGCAATTTTTGTCGGCGATAGGGGACTTAGTGGGTGGTGTCCTGCGTTTGTTGGATCAGAACAGGCACTACTGAACACCACCGAAGTGACTCGGCAGCAGCGCAGTGTCTCCTCCGGCGGGTTGCCTCTTGACCACATGACTGCTCCCTGTGTATTGCTGGAGCTGCGGCAGGCGGGGCCGGGCTGTGGCTGTGGACGGGGAGCTCGGAATGAACGGCGTGGGTGCAATGTCACTGAGGTGACACAGAAGATGGGGCAGCAGCAGCAGCAGCAACAACAAGAAGTAGTTATTAACGTAAGCAAATTTCAGCCAAATTGATTTGAAACAGAATGTCATAAGCGTGCTGCATTATCTGTACGTCTGCTTAACTGACATGTTGAATGACTGAAAACGGACGAGAACGGACATTTTTTGACAATGTTAGCGATTGCTACATCGGTAAGTAGGTCGGTAGATAGTGTTAACAGTATTGGCGCGATGTCCACCAGTTATCGTGTGAAGCGTCAATGCGATGTTACTCAAGATCTCAAGAGCACGATGTAAGCAAATAGCTGCTTGTTGCTCTTCGATGTGTAAGTTTGTCATTTCGATATTTTGAATCAAGCACTGTTTAGACCGTTCTTTAAATTCCTTAGAGTGAATAAGTCAAACTAGTTATCTAAAAAAAACACACACAAAAAAAGAAAAGAAAAGAAAACAAACAACAAGAAGCCAACAACAACAAGAAGTAGGCATCAAAATGTTGTATTTAGAACGGAAACTTAAAAAACAAAAACAGCTGTGCCCGTATTCATGATGCAGCCAGCTCCTTCCTCATCTCTTGTTGACAATAGATGGCAAGTTAGGTTTATAACAAAGATTAGGTCGTCGGGTTTTCTGGTGAACTGTTTTTGTTTTCTTTATTATCATGGTGATTAAACGCGCTGCACGAGCGCTAGCACAAAACACACACACACACACACACACACACACACACACACACACCACACGCACGCGCGCGCGCGCGCGCGCACGGAGTTGGGGAGGGGGAAGCGGATACATAACAGATACGCATGCCCAGGCAAAGAGCTAGAGAAGCATAGCCGTGGAAAAAGGCAGTGCAGAGAGAGAGAGAGAGAGAGAGAGAGAGAGAGAGAGGAGAGCAATTAGTAAGTTACACTATTTTTCAACTACACAAGCTGCTGTTGACCAATTAGTTACCCTGTTTTTCAACTACACAAGCTGCTGTTGACCAATAGAGCAATTAGTTACACTGTTTTTCAACTACACGAGCTGCTGTTGACCAACAGAGCAATTAGTTACACTTTTTCAACTACACAAGCTGCTGTTGACCAATAGAGCAATTATTTACACTGTTTTTCAACTACACAAGCTGCTGTTGACCAATAGAGCAATTAGTTGCACTGTTTTTCAACTACACAAGCTGCTGTTGACCAATAGAGCAATGTTCCCTTCCTTTCTCAATTGTTCAAAGTTTGTGTGCTATTTTTTCGTTGTTTTGATGAAAACATTCTGTTAGCTAGTCACATAGTGTCTGGTTTTATTTTGAAAACAAAAATTCGCACACACGTCATTCCAAGCGGAGTGATGTGTTTTACTTTGGCAAATATGCTTTTGGACCGAGAAATTGCATGCTATTCATGTTTGAATATTCGGAGAGAAAAAGTGTGTCCCATTTAAAGTCGGAATGACAATTTCCTGAACCAGGTTTACTTCAGCACGTTTATGTTGACTCGAATGTTGGGTGCACCCAACTCAGTATCTTTGGGTTTTTTTTCCTTTTTTTTCTTTTGTTACAATGGTTGTCCAACCCATTGTGTCTTTTTTTTAAAAACCAAAACAGATGCAAAGAACATTTCCGGTAAAGTATTGATACATTGGAACGAGGGATTGGATAGAAGTGTCCACAAATGTACCGGTTTTGACTAGTAGGAACTCTTGGGAAAGCTTGGCGCAGTTATACAGAGATCATCGGCTGATGAGCCTACACCTCCTCTTCCTGCTTCCCAGAGCTCCAACCTCTATAGCAAAGACTACAGAGCCGTAACTCGAATATGGTTTGCTGCAACTAAAATTCACATCATTCACCGTTCGCGGCTATGAAATTGCCTTAAGCTATTAGGAGCCTTTGTCAGAAGACCTTTTTCCAGAACTCACTGAAGTCGATAGACCCATTCTCTCCTCTTCATTGTAGTCGTCCCAAAATGCCGTCTTCTATGCAAGGCCATACCCAGCACTCGTGTCTCAGTCCACAGAATGACACAACAGCAAAGAGAGAGAACAAACGGTAAGAATACCTGGAAGCAAAGAGCTCTACGGTAATCAGCCATACCTCACGAACAAAATCACAGAGAAAAAAGTCACAATCTAAACTTCATTGTCGGAGGTTAATGGACAAGAGGGCTGAGTTTGCTGCCATCTTAGAATACACAGATTATGACGATGTACAGCGGCACACACTTACAGCTCTAAGAAGAAAAGCGGGGAAAGTCCCACCCGCCCACCCCCTCTATTATGGAATGAAGTCAAGCAAGGTCTTCTCTTCTGGCTATGTTCCCTATAAAAATGACAGACTTACTTTCCACAGTTTTTTTTTTTTTTTTTTTTTTTTTTGATTAGTGAAGGATGACAATCTCCATAGAGATTATAGAGGCCTGAGATATCAGGGACTCAGATCTCCTGGACCCTCATTCACAACAACAGCCAAAACTGTCACTGTAGGCTCGTTCTTCATGCTTCGTCACCAGATGGCCCACCTGGACTGCCTTGGTACCTCGCTACAGATGACTGCCAGCAAGGGAGACAAAAACGTCATCCTGTGTGGTGACTTTAACTGTACTGACACAGACTTAAACACACAGTCCATCGAAGAGCTCACGAACAACAGAAGCTTGTCGAGACAGCAGAGAAATGTGGATTTACCATCTGCATGACCAACCCTTCGTGGGAGACACATTTTAGACCTGGTGTTAACACAAACCCAGCTCTGTTGAAGGCTTCGGTCAATGTCCATGGACTAACCAGACATGGTATGGTTGTCAGTGATCTCTGCTTTTTCATATGAGAACGCCCCCCCCCCCCCCCCTCTCCTCTCTGCCATTCCCCGGGAAGTGTTTCCTGTTTAGTGAAGCAAATTTGGGTGGGACAAGTCAGGTAGCTGTGAAGTCTCATGAAGAGTCTCCTCGCTTGTTGATGAAGGTACAAACGCCAGCGCCATCTGATCTAGGAGACGTTAAGAGTCCAACAGTCAGTAGCCACAGATAAGTTCATCAGCCTTACATTAGGAAGATCAAGGATTTTCCAGTTGAACTACTAACTATGCCGCCAGATAAGGAAGAAGAGACAGCTCAACCAAGCACAATGAAATGGAAACTGGGCAAATGTTGAACACATCCAAAAAGAAAGTAAACACATTTTCAGACAGGCAGGGTCGAATTTTGTAAACAGCGCCGTAAGTGGTGTATTTGAACAGAACCCACCAGACCATTTCGGAAGTACGTAAAGTCAAAGAATGTCCAGGACGGGGGAAATCGTGATGGTATTGCTTAAGTGCACTAAGTTGATGTATTATTAGTCAGGTTTAACACACCAAGGTTATCTTTGCACTCGTACACGCATATGCACACTCATGCGCCCACCAAACATTCACCTCTCTCTGGGAATGGGATGTCACGCATTCGTTTCTCTTCTAACACAACTGAGCACAAGAAATACAATTTCTATGCTACTTATAATCAAACATGAAAAAAATCCAGTTACACAAAATGAACAAATCAACACATAAAAGATCAATACTTCCTAATCCCGGGTTTATAATAAAAATGACTTCTTACCTGGCCAGGTTTTCACACACACAACCACGCTTTCACACCACACCACAGTTCTTGAAAAGTCTCTTCACGTCTTCTTCAGCACTGCTTGATGGTGAGGCCCTTGGTTGACTGGCTCCAGGTTTCAGGACTGGGTCTTCGTGGTCGTCTCTGGGATCTCGACGTGGAACTCTTCTTCTTCGTCTCCTTCACCCACCTCTGGGTTCAAATTCAGTTTGTCTGTCTTCACCCACCTCTGGGCTTCAAACTTAGTTTTCTTCTCTTCCAGCTTGTCTTTCCCTAAGACTTTGCTGTCTCTTCTATCTCCCAGACCACGTTTCTCTCGACCCGTTCTCTGTCCTGCCCACCCTTCTCTCTTCTCTCTCTCTCTCCTCTGCCTTCTCTCTCTCTCTCTCCTGGTGTTCTTCCCCTTCTCGTTGTTCTCCCTCACTTTATATAGGAATGGAAACAAAGGATTCCCCTTCGGGCCATGCCTTTGTCCATGCTGCTTCTCAAACCCCTAGTTCACAAGTACTCTGAATTCTCCATTCGCTACATTCTCCACACATCTGCATTTACACACATCCCTACCTAATTGATTAGCAAACAAACACTTGGCACCAGATGGACATCGAAAATTCCCCGCCGACTTCGGCGGCCACTTTAACACAGTAATTATCTTAAAGAGGGCTACGATAACAACATCCACGCGCGTTCAACCAGCCTGACAATAGAACCAACCCAGTGACCCACGGCAATACCATCCGAACGAGTCCAAGACTCCTGCTCTTCACTGACTGTTTACAAAAGAACCTCAGCTAACTGAGTATTTAGCGCTCACTTGGTACACCGAGGTCCTAGTGGTTACATTCCTCTCCCCTTTCGCTGCCGGGCAGGTCCGAACTCCTCACTACCTTAGGTGCCATCTGTCACCTGACCGCTTCGTCCTCCTTGACACGGTTCGACCGTGTGCGATGGGTAAGGCATACTTGTTAATGGTTCTATTACCTATTTGTATACTACGTACAACGTCCCTTTTGCCTCTAAGCGTTTAATGCCTTTTGTGAGAGGTTTCACGCACTAGACAAATTCCCCCCACTTCAAGACAATGCCCTGCATTGGTTAAAACACATTCAAGGAGCTGAAACTCTCACAATTCTCTCATTTAAACCAACTCTAATCCAGGCCTCTCATAAGCCTACTTACACCAGAGAACGCACGCAAGATTTACCTTGCAACAAAATTAGAGAAAAATCAATACCACACGCACTAACCAAGCAAATATCAACACAATCTGAAATTTCCACCAGCTCCAAGTAGTGTGGCCATATATAGATAAACATTGTTTCTACGGAAATTCTCTCCCTTTCTCTTCATACACGTGGCCCGCAACCAGCCACATCACGCATACACGACACTGCGAAAGACAAACGCACCCAATACCTGTCTTTTCGCCCGACCATTTTAATTTAGCCTACGGCCCCGTCACTCTCTCTTCGCTCTCTAAAACACCATGCAGTACACCACGACACGTGTTGCACTGTCTGCAGAAGCGCCTGATATCGCCTAGGATACCGGGCCAGTAGTACTCTCGCGTCACAATCTTCTGTGTGGCCTTCCTACCGAGATGGCCCGAGGCTGACGTCACATGTCTTTCGGACATCACCGCCTTTCTGCGCTGCCTAGGAACGACAACCAGCTTCTTCGTTTTCCCCGAACTCATGTGAGTGAAAGTTCGGTACAATACCCCATCCTTTATCTCAAAACCGATGGTACCCTCCTTAACACGTTTCTTCTGCCTTGTGTGAGCGAAACCAAACAGTTTACTAAGAGAGTAATCGCCCTTTTGTTCCTCCCGTAAGTGAGTGGGGTTAGTCTCACCGGACACGCTCCAATGCTTTCTGGAGTGTGTGACTGCCTGGGGCCTTTCTCTCCCCAGAAATCTTTTCCCTGATTCAACACGGAAATCACGGTCTGGGTCTCCGTACCCACGTGCTCCTGGAATGTTTCCAATTACCAGATCATATGGCGGCTTTGGAACAGCCAAAGCCTGTACGACTCCACTATAGAATGGTGTATCAATGAACACCAGGGCCGTTTTGAATTCTGCTACTGTTCCATCTATTTGTCTACACCTCTGTGTTTTTCCTGTGAATTGTCCCTTCTCAACCAGGGACTCCTTCACCATTATACCTGTGCACCCAGAGTCTCGAATGACATTAACCACATTGTCCCCTACTCTGCCTTTGTGCACATCCATGTTATCGCCTGAATCTGTGAACACAAGCACAGTCCAGACAAAATAACACTGTCATCTTTTTCATCTTTTGCTGCCTGCCTTTCGCTTGGCCTGACCCTCATTGCTGCAGCTTTCTGAGGTCTAAATCGGCAGTCTCTAGCCAAGTGCCCTGTCTTACTGCACAGGAAGCAGGTACGTCTATCTACGGCCTTATCCACGTGGGCCTTCACCCTTGTTTGCTCACGTGACGCCGTGGGCCTACGGGCGTGCAATACTGACTCATCGTGTGAGTCATGTGGTAGCCTGCTATCCTCTGAATATGCTTCCCGGCTTTCCTCTTGTTCAGGCAAATCACGCCTCGCTTCCCGGTAAGTCTCTGCCGTCTGAAGCACCTCAGCTATTGTGGTTGCACCTTTTTCCTTAATGTGGATTGTGAGGCCCGTCCCACAACCATCAAGTATCTGTTCCTTCATCACCAGTGTCTTGAGGCCTTCAAAATCACTGTCTACTCCACTAAGTTCTACCCACTTGTTGAAAGAGTGATCCAGTCTAACACCGAACTGTGTGTATGTCTCACCCTGTTCGATTCTCGCCTCGCGAAACTTACGCCTAAAACCTTCTTCAGTCAAATCATATGCCTTGAGTACTGCTTGTTTCACCTTGTCAAAATCCCTCTGATCACCTTTGGGTAAGGTGAAAACAGTGTGTAACGCACGACCTGTCAACAAGGCAGACAGGTTTATTGCCCAGTCATCTTCGGGCCAGCCCTCGTGCTCGGCAACCGATTCAAACCGACTGATATAGGCATCGATCGAATCAGTTTCTTCTCTGAAAAGTGGGAGTTTAAGTCTAGGTGCGCAACTTAATCTGCGGCCTACTGACTCAGAACTGGTGTCTATTTCACTACGATTTTCAGATTTTATTCTTTCCAACTCAATTTGTTTGGCTAAAATCTCTGATTCCGCTTCTGCTCTCGCTCTGGCAGCCGCACTCTCTGCATCTGCTCTCGCTTTAGCAGCTGCACTCTCTGCATCTGCTGCATCTGCTTTAGCCTTCAACGCAGCAGTTTCAAGCCTAAGTCTCTCGGCCTCAGCATCTGCTCTCACTTTGGCAGCTGCTAGCTGTTCCTTTTCAAACTTCCTTCTTTCAGCCCTTTCATCTCTCTCAGTCTTCTGCTGAGTTTCAATGAATCTACGCAGCTCATCTCCTGCATATCCCATTTCTTTCCCCAAACTTACTAGTTTTTCTATGGGGGTAAAACTTTCTTCAGCCATTTTTTTTTCTGATATGTTTTAGCACCACTAAAACAGTTACGCTTATAGACCCGGAAAAGTCAGTAAACAGTTTATCTACTAACCGTTATGAGTACACCAACCAGTGGTAATGTTCCTAACACAAAGGAGCCTTAATCTTAAACCACAGCTTCTGTGAGAGTTAAGACTAGAACCTCGTTCTTCGTTTCTCTGAACGACCTTTGATTAATACAACCACCCTACACACAAGTCAACACTCAACACTCAAAGAACTAAAGGAAATAATTAGAAGAGCTAATTAAAATTGCCTTTAGTGGACGCTTCGCCCCAGTACTACTCTAGCACTCACTTTGTTTCCCGCCCGAGACTAATTTGGGCCATGCAATCCTGGCAGGCTCGCCACTTTGTCCAGGACGGGGGAAATCGTGATGGTATTGCTTAAGTGCACTAAGTTGATGTATTATTAGTCAGGTTTAACACACCAAGGTTATCTTTGCACTCGTACACGCATATGCACACTCATGCGCCCACCAAACATTCACCTCTCTCTGGGAATGGGATGTCACGCATTCGTTTCTCTTCTAACACAACTGAGCACAAGAAATACAATTTCTATGCTACTTATAATCAAACATGAAAAAAATCCAGTTACACAAAATGAACAAATCAACACATAAAAGATCAATACTTCCTAATCCCGGGTTTATAATAAAAATGACTTCTTACCTGGCCAGGTTTTCACACACACAACCACGCTTTCACACCACACCACAGTTCTTGAAAAGTCTCTTCACGTCTTCTTCAGCACTGCTTGATGGTGAGGCCCTTGGTTGACTGGCTCCAGGTTTCAGGACTGGGTCTTCGTGGTCGTCTCTGGGATCTCGACGTAGAACTCTTCTTCTTCGTCTCCTTCACCCACCTCTGGGTTCAAATTCAGTTTGTCTGTCTTCACCCACCTCTGGGCTTCAAACTTAGTTTTCTTCTCTTCCAGCTTGTCTTTCCCTAAGACTTTGCTGTCTCTTCTATCTCCCAGACCACGTTTCTCTCAACCCGTTCTCTGTCCTGCCCACCCTTCTCTCTTCTCTCTCTCTCTCCTCTGCCTTCTCTCTCTCTCTCTCCTGGTGTTCTTCCCCTTCTCGTTGTTCTCCTCACTTTATATAGGAATGGAAACAAAGGATTCCCCTTCGGGCCATGCCTTTGTCCATGCTGCTTCTCAAACCCCTAGTTCACAAGTACTCTGAATTCTCCATTCGCTACATTCTCCACACATCTGCATTTACACACATCCCTACCTAATTGATTAGCAAACAAACACTTGGCACCAGATGGACATCGAAAATTCCCCGCCGACTTCGGCGGCCACTTTAACGCAGTAATTATCTTAAAGAGGGCTACGATAACAACATCCACGCGCATTCAACCAGCCTGACAATAGAACCAACCCAGTGACCCACGGCAATACCATCCGAACGAGTCCAAGACTCCTGCTCTTCACTGACTGTTTACAAAAGAACCTCAGCTAACTGAGTATTTAGCGCTCACTTGGTGCACCGAGGTCCTAGTGGTTACATTCCTCTCCCCTTTCGCTGCCGGGCAGGTCCGAACTCCTCACTACCTTAGGTGCCATCTGTCACCTGACCGCTTCGTCCTCCTTGACACGGTTCGACCGTGTGCGATGGGTAAGGCATACTTGTTAATGGTTCTATTACCTATTTGTATACTACGTACAACGTCCCTTTTGCCTCTAAGCGTTTAATGCCTTTTGTGAGAGGTTTCACGCACTTGACAAAGAACACGACAATGTCAAACTTGCACAGTTGAAAGTTCACGGTAAACTTTTGAGTGGCGATGAAAGCCAAGGCTAACATACTGGTAACCCAGTTCAGATCGATCTTTACCCCAGCAACCCCGCCTCCCAGTCCCACACTTTCGTAGTCCTTTTCCTCCCCCAGCCCTCTCCCAGATCCGCCATTTAGGAGGAGATGGTGTAGAGAAGCTATTTCGGAACGTTAACCCGTCCTGAGCAACAAGACCAGATTACAACAACCCCGAACAGGAACCTTAGTGAGAGCTCGTCCCAGCTGGCAGAGGGACTGAATTGTATTTTCCACAAAATCAGTCGCCATTGGAATTCTGCCAGAGAACTGGTTCATTCAATATTGCACCCATCTTTAAGAAAGGGAACAAACACAAAGAGAAGATTGCAGACCTGTATCCCTGACATCAGTGACCTGCAAGCTTCTGGGGCATATTATCCGCTGTCATTTGGTGAAGAACCTGCAACAGCACAAAATCCTCACATATATGAACCACGGTTTCCGTCGGTTTTGTGTGTGTGTGTGTGTGTGTGTGTGTGTGTGTGTGTGTGTGTGTGTGTGTGTGAGACCCAGTTAATGACAACCCTCCATGACCTGTGCCAGAATTGTAGGCGGAATGTCCAAACAAATATCACCATTTTGGATTTATCCAAGGCCTTTGATGCAGTGCTCCACTCAAAACTTTTACAGAAATTGGAGAGCTATGGGGTCAAAAGGCCACTCCTTCAATGGCTCACCACCATCCTCACTCAACACGCATATGATAGTGTTGGTAGGATGACATTCTCTCCTGAAGGCACTGTGGACTCTGGCATGACCCAAGGTATGGTACTAGGCCGTATCCTGTTCCTTTGCCATATTAACCATCTTTCAAGTCTCAAGTAAGATCCTTCACAGACAGTTGCATGCTTTACCAGGCAATCAAAACCCAAGCAGATCATTATACTCTGCCAGATTATCTGAAACAACTTGAAAAAAAGGTGGGGGTGGGGGGCAGACAAATGGGGCATAACGTTCAATGCCCAAAAGTGAGTGTGCGCCATACATCACCCTTCTTTCACCAGCTGGACAGCTACATCCTGCAGCAAGTCGGTTCAGCCATACCCCTGTTTCAGAGCCCAAATTAGCAGTCACTTTTCTTGGTCTGTCCAGGTCAGCAAAATAGCCAAGCAAATGCCCACCTGGGGATGGTCTATGAGAATATCTGCATTTGCCCTGAGACTTGCTGGAAGACTGAGTGAGTCTCGTTCGTGAGAACCCTCTTGGGGTACAGCTGTACGGCTTGGGACCTGTATATTCGGAGGGAGACTAACAAGCATGAAGGCATTAACACAGGGCTGCAAAGTTCAACAAACGTGGCTTCCAGTCCCGTAACCCAGGATATCAAGGCACAGCTATGCTGAAGGACCTTGGGCTTCACACACCTCCAGAGCAACCAAGCAGCATCAACTCACGTTCCTGTACAGAATCATTGAAGGCATCGCCTAGCCACTGAAGCTGACGCCAACTTCATACCAGTAAAGAACAAAAAAGGCAGATGAGATCCACAAGAAGTGCACACAGCACAAACGTCGTCAGCTGAAGCAGTTCGCAATGAACAACTCGCACTGCTTAAAAACAGTCTTGCTAAAAGCCAGAGGGCAAAAGACAGCTTTTCCTCCCTTAGAGTTGTGTCCGCCAGGTCGGTGGAGGAGTTTAAGTGTTGCCAGTCTTCCACACCAAACCACACTCCCGTAATAGACAGCTTCCACCTCCCTCCCCTTCATCTCCTCCCTCAAAAAAAAAAAAAAAAAAGGATCTGACATCAGATCAGGGTTGCTGAACGGACTCTGACTGGCCAGGTCTCTACAGTTTTCGTACATCCCTCCGCTTTTCGTCCATGTTATAACACCGTGTGACCCTTTCGGTAGACCCAAATCCAGATGGAGTATATTTTGTGTATGTTTGCATCTATGGAAACGAACCAAGAATGAACAGGGGAAGCAACTTTTGTTTCAAAGCGTCAAAGTCTGATTGGTCGACTCGCCGGAAAGAGGTTGATTCAAAATGGAGACGGCATCGTCCTCTGAAAAACGATTTCAATCCGGCGGTAAATATTCAGATTTTATTATTGTGTAGGATGTTGTTCTCGAGAATATTCCTGTCTCACTGTGACTGCGATGGCATAGTTGCTTTACATCCGCACCAGCAGTAACTACAACGGACGGATTGTGCAGATGAATGATTTCGCATCTCGCTCAGATTCACCAACTCGAGTCATTGCCATGGCCGACTTTTATTTCTGTTGTCCGTGATTCAAGGCTACAGAACGCGGAAAGGATGACTGTCAACATTAAATAGTGTTATACTAATTAATAGTAAAGTGCTGTGTGGTACCGGTCTGTCACGATGTGTTTCCAGTAACACCCCCCCCCCCCCCCCCCCCCGCCACTTCCCCAATGCCTTCCCCTCCTCAGCGCCTCAAGTCGGACACTATTCATCTATAGATAGAACTGCTTAAACTGTAGCATTGTAAACTGAGAAATTACCCAATAATCTGAGAGCTTCAAAATGATATGCTGAACGATGAACGGTTTTGAAAAATCGGGCAAGACTTGTTTAGAGGGCCTTGCATGTAACCTAAATTGGTCTTAATTTTGAATTAACTCGCCTAAAGACGTTTTGTTACTATTGTGGCTGGAGAGGAGGTGGGTTGGGAGTGAGGGAGGTATTAACTCTTTTCTGCCAATCCACACCCACACCCGTAAACATGTGTACACAAGCACACACACACTTGCGTAGACACAGGGTATACAAAGGCACCAACGCATCACACACACACAGGCACGCGTGCGTGTACGCGCATGCACACATGCACACACTCAAACACACACAAGCAACACAAGAGACTGAAAGAAGCAATATCCACATTTATTCCCATGAAGGCTTCTCTTTTAAATATGGAAAGCAACTTTCTCAAACTTGCATACCTGATGGATATGCTACTTTGTGAAAGTTACTTTTCTTTACATTATGAAAAAGAGTACTGTGGGTAAATGTCACCCGGTGTAGATATTGTCTGTTTGTGTATTGTATGCCATCCCATTTCTCCCCCTAGAACACAGGCACACATAAACAGCCAAAGTGACACATGTAGCAACCAAATCTGACTTACTAGTCTATAGTTTGAATGCACGATTGTCTAATTTCTGAAAGTACTGAAGGGTTCAATTATCCATATTGTGACAGAGATGTGTTGTTCGACTTTGAGACCATAAGAAATTAGATGACTGAAGGCTTGACTGATTTATAACAGTGCAATATGCCCACTTGGTGAAGGTTCTCAATGTAAAAAGATCTTGATCAGCCAAGATTGCACTGCACAATATTATATGGACATTCCCAAGACCGTACATAGTTACTTAAACTGTTTCATGGAAAATGCTGCAACTTGGAAACAGAGTTGAACAGCATCCAAGACATGCACGACACAGAATATCATCAATCTGTACTTGAAGATGCTGAAAAATAATGATTTATTTCTGTTGAATAAACCTAAAAGAAAGAAAGAACCAAAATATGCCTAATGAAAGGTAAAGTTTACCACTGTCCTCTGTTTTAGATTAGCATGGACCCAGCCTTTGTAGACACCTAATTAATTTATTTTTTAAAGTACAGGAATTGAGAGAAATGTTTGATTTATCATTTTATGCCACCACTGAAATACATAGAAGCAGTTCATGTAAAGATTTTTTTGTTAGGAGTTATTTTACGTTAAAATGATTGTTGGACCTTTTATAATCTCTTGCCACATATTTCTGCCATTTCATTGACAGTGTGATCAGTAAATCACATTTAAAAAAAAAGAAAATGATGTTTTGATAGCGCTGATCAGGAAGTAGAAATACTAAGAGGTACATCAAAGATTCTTGAAAATTGAAAATGATGTGAGGACTTGAAAATGTGTAGTTCAGGATCAATGGGCAGGTACTGATCTAATTTAGAAATGAAACTCCACTATAACAGAACTAACACCTGTTGCGTTTATATATGAGTAGGCATGGTGAAAGGGACCAAAGAAATGGAAGGCAAAAAGACAGGAGAAAAACGCCAGACAAGAGTGAAGGTGGTGATCCGTGTACGCCCACCACTGACGGCAGACAGCAAAGTGTGTGTCGGCACTGCTGGCAACAAGGTGGAGATCTTCAACCACAGAAACATCAGGGAGAACCTGCAGTATGAGTGAGTACATGTGTGTGTGGTATGCATACTATGCATTTGTTCTGTCTACTTTATGACAGTTGCACTAATTTTTTACTTGGCTAAGTACTTCTCTTCTATCGGATTATCTTTGCTAAAAAAAAAAAAGAACTTTAGCAGCTTATTGAGTTATATGGAGTTAGCTCAGGACTTGAAAATCCTTATGTTTTACTCACTTCGAATCACCAGAGAGCAAATATTATTGTCACAAAGACTTTTCTGCATACAAGTTGGTTTTCATTTAATTACAAGCTTTGTGTCTTCTGCTGTTGTGTCAGTCAGAGAAGGACATGTGGCCTTGTCAGACATGCCAGCTGTCCTGGAATAGCTGTATTTGTTAGTGAAAAACGTGAACATCGGTGACCTGTTCTTGAAGACAGGGCTGCAGGTTGTGTGTTACTGAAAAACTAAAATCCAAGAGCAAGTGGGTACACATTTTATCTGCAGTTTGACACATCTGATGGCAGGTGGGAAATTGTAACTCAAACACTGGTCGCATGGGCATGATGATAAGTCCATATAACTAGCTGTTCATGGAAGAAACTGAACTGAGCACTGAAAAAATAGGTAGTTGCGTCATGCAGATCAGAATATGAGTAACTGATGGAGAAGATAGATCACAAATCCTGCGAGAAAATAAACAAATGTCGATACTGTCCAGCATTCAGGACGATGTAATAAACTGTAGCCATGTTTACAAGGACAGAAAGAAAAATTTTTTATTTGTGCACTATCTGCAAGTGAGCATTTGGCAATGTCCTGGTGTAGAAGCCTTGGTTTGCATCAGTTTCATTGATTGGCGCTCTCACAAAAAGCTTTTCTGTCTGTGAGAGTGCCAACTGCCAATCAATGCCCTCAGGAGAAAGGGAGGCTTCTAAACACTCTATGTCAGTCATGGCGGTTGTATGGATGATGTGAGCCTGTAAACACGCATTCATGTAATCTTCACAACTTCACACATAATTTGTAGGAATTCTGTGTGTACCTGAAATTACCTAAACATTTTGTTTTGTTCCAAATTTGTACATCGTCTGCTTCTGATCGAGAGATTTTGAGGTGGGTATGTTCGCCCTGTCTTTCTGATTTAAAAGGCTCTTCGGTTACAACTCCGTAACGCATAATATGTGACCAAAGGCTGCCTTTAAACATAGGATATCTATAAAATCATAATCTGTGGCAATTTCTTGGTTTTGCAATTGTCAGCACACTGACCCAGTGTTTTGACTCAATGGCTGTGTCACTTCATGGTCAGTCAGTTCACATATTCTTCATGATACACTTTACTAGGGTGAGAAATTCAGAGCTTTCAGACCTGTGCCAAACTTGCCTCTTTCTACAGAAATACATAAAAAGATTTATTGCTAAGAAAGATTTAGAACATGTACCTTTGCTAGGGTTTACTTCTGATATTAAGGCAAAGTAATCTTTTAGTTTAATGCTGTGTAATAATTTTTTTTAAATGAAAAAAAACAGACAGCAGATATAGCATAGTATACAAGTATTAAGAATTCTATTTTGGGGATTGGAAACCAATACATTATCAACACTCAGTGGTTATGAAAATGAAACAAAGACCTGATTACTTGATCAAGATGGTTTTTTGCCTTATCCGAGGCTTTTGTTAGTGTTATTATATGGAGAAAATGCTTGTCATGTTATCTAAGCTTCATTAGACTTTATTTTCTTAATTAATCTCTTTGTGTATAAACCACCCCATTGTGGATTTTTGTCCTAGACATAGATTGCCACTTTATCATGGAGAATAAGAAAGCGGATGGATGTCAATTGGACTACAAAAAGAAAAGAAAAAAAGGAGAAAAAAGGATTTAGAATCATGTACTGAGCTTTGAGAAAGTTAGCCATTTCTGAAAGAAAGAAAGAAAAAGCGACTATCATGGTGCCGAGGGCCATGTCTAAAATTATGTTATCAATGGTGATTGGGCAGATACTCATGCTATCCCAAAGGAAACTGGATGGCAGTTTGGTGGCTAGACATTGAGCTGTCGATGACTGCCGGGGGGGGGGGGGGTGACAGTCCCGGGTGCTAACTGCAGTGTTATGTCGCAGGTTTTCTTCAGTGTATGACAAAGCCAGTGGCCAGCGGGAGATATTTGAGACCTGTGTGCGCCCCCTTCTGGACTACACGATGAAAGGAGAAAATGTTTCCATCTTTGCCTACGGACCTACAGGAGCTGGTGAGATTGTGGCTTCTGTGGATGAGCCAAGCATATCTGAAACTGTCATTGTTAAATTATGATAATCATTATATTCATTTTAAGTAACTTAAAATATTACATGTTTTTTTTTTCCATTATCATTAACTTGTTTAAAAGATAAACAGTAAACAAGTGGGGTATTTTTTGCTCCCATAAGAAAACCTAACACAGAGTAACTTTTATTCAAGACTGGCACAGCCTTTTAAACTTGAATAAAGTCAGACAAATACATAGATGAACAATCTAATAGTGGGGGAAAAAACAAGCGCAGGCCAACAACTGAACTGTCTTCGTAGTAATGACTTGGCAAAGATTTGGACTTAAGGAGGGGGGGGGAGGGGGGGGGGGGGGTTTGAAAATGGAGAAACTGGGAACATGAAATTAAGAAAGTATGTTATAGATATGAAAACTTTTCACTAGCTGCATAAGGGAACCATCGCAATCCCTTTTGAAGGCAGATATATTTGTATTGCCTGCTCCGAGGCCTTTTCGTCCGCTGGGTCGGAACTCATCAGGGAGACACGGCTGGTTGTGTCTGCGCTCCTGGCGTCAAATAGAGACACACCACAGTCCATAATACTGTGGTGTTCTCACCACCAAGGGTGCAAAAAAGAATCCAATAGCACCCCCAAAGCAGCCAGCGAAGAGTAGTAAATGAAACCAAACGAAAGTGTGGGGAGGAAAAAAGTTGCTGAAAAACTACAGACATTATGCAAATAGTATAAAATGTAGGGACCTACATTTTATACTATTTGCATAATGTCGACTTGAAGGTGTCAAGAATATTACACCACCTTTTTGATTTTTGTTTCACCATTACCATACTGTTTATATTTTGAGGAGTGTGTATCAAATAGTAGACCTTGAAGTGCTCCAAAAATGGGTTGGGGGTGGGGGGAATTCTTGTTACCTTATGTATTTTTTCTCTGTGGATGGTCATTACACTGGAAGAATGCTTGTGCTCCATGTGTGTATAAATTCAACATTGTTCATAGTGTCATTTATGAGAATGTTTCTCTGAATCTTTTTTTTTTCTTTTGCTTGTGTCTCTTATCCGACTTGGAGTTTGTTTCTACTTCACATTTTGATGCTTTTTCTGGGGTTGGTTCCGGTGTCTGACGATGGCTTAGTGAGGTTGAAATTTTTTCAGGAAAGACCTACACCATGCTGGGAACAGACAAAGACCCAGGAATGATTCCCCGGGTCATTCACACCCTCTTCCACAAACTGACATCTTCCTCTTCCACTGTAGCCAGTGCTCCTTCGTCCCAGTGCCACACTGTCTCCTTCTCCTATCTGGAGATCTACAATGAAAAGGTGATCCATGCTGCCGGGCAGGCTAGTTATACTTCAGTGGATAATTGTATTTGTCAGCAGACTGTGGTGTTAGTGTCATTGTACAGCACTTTTAGCAAGTCAGTTGTGGTATTCATTCTTTAGTGGCTGGAACTGGAATGGTCAAGAAGACCTGGAGACAGAGATTTCTAGGCTGGCTATTTTTCTTATGGTTAGGTTTGGGTTGAAAAAAAGAAGAGCCACTTAACATAGCATGTAGACAAATATAAACACTAAGCATTACTTACATGGCAACCTGCTGTTTTGTACTATGAAATGCTTGGCTTCCATTTTTGTGCATCTCTGAATCATTTTTTACCCTGAACATGCTGACATGGTATGCGGGTGTTTGCCTATCCGTAGAATGTTAATTCCTTTGGTGCCTCTTCATACTATTTTGTAACTATAGAAAATGTCACTCTCAATGCACATTGCCGTGTATTGGTCTGAAAAATGTGGCTTTTCCACCATTATTCATTCTCATTTTAATCTGATTGCAGGCATTCCATTGACATGTAAATTAGAATTTGTTGGACCTGTGACAAAGATCAGAAAGGACACTAGACAAAACCCAGACACCTGTGATTTTCTTCCCTAGTCTGACCTAACTGTTCGAGATACACTAAAGGAATGATAGTGCTGTCAACAGCATCCCTCTCACACCTTAATAGTTGCTGCTGTTTGGACTGATGTCAAAATGCATGCATGTCCAGGAGTTAAGGATACCAGAGAGAATGCACCAGCAGTCTTGTTGATGGTTTGTTCATACATATTCAATAATAACAACCTGAAAATGTAGAACTGCATGAAGTTTACGAGTTTGTACACATTTCATTGCGTATTGATAGAACAGTTTGGTGGTACAGGTTCAAGATTTGCTGAATCCTTCAGAGACTGACCTGCCCATCAGAGAGGATGGAAACCACAATATTTTCGTGGCCGGCCTGACCGAAAAGGTCATCAGCAACTTCGACGACTTCAAGAACTTATTTGGGCCAGCTTCCAACAACAGGTGACTGGATTTTTTATGTAGCAACTGACTTTAAACGAGACCTCTTAAAAGCTAATGATTACAAGTGTAATGACTGCAGGCGGAAGTCAAAACCTGAAAATAAATATTGAAGTACTGAGCCTCCAAATGAAGATAATACTTTGATTGGACTGAAAAGACTACAAAAATGAGCAATTTGGATCAGAGGTTTTGGACAATCGGAAAGTGCACAAGCCTAGAATGGCATGTTGTTACTTTTTTGCTTTGTTAAAAAGAGCTGAACTACAGCGATCATGGTTTTAACAGCACTTTTGAAACATGTGCAGCAAGAAGTATGTTGATGCTTCAAGACTGCAATCAGAGCAGACTGGACTTTGATCAGATTAATATTTTACAACCCCCCCCCCCCCCCCCCCCTCCTCCACTGATAAATGAACATGCATGGATTCTTGATTTTGAGTGTGGTGCCCCAAATAAAAAATATTTTGTATGTATCCACAATATTCTTAATCACTGTCTTTCGTCAGTCACAAAGTGCAGGTTGTGGAAAGAAGATTACATCTTTTTTGAACAACTGTTTGATGAAGGGAAGGAACCCTGTCAAAATACTGTTTTAACAGGTAACTCTTCCCAAATACCCAGTGTGGTAAGAGAAAGTAGGCTAACCCCTGGAAGCAGTTGACAGTGGCGGATACAAGTGCTTCAGTTGTAAAAACTGAAGATTTTTAGGAAACTACTGGCTAGTAAAGCCATGAAAACTAAATGTAGATGAATAATAACAACTGCATGAGTTGCAACCCTCAAATATTTTGTAATGTGAAGGAAATACTACAGTGGTTAAGGAATTCAGCAACTGTCAAAGTTTGTCATGCATTATGTAAATTGTTTTGGAAGAGAAGTCAAATCTCTGACCCCCCACCCCCACCCCCCCTTCCTCAACTGATGCACATAAATGTTTGGAAAGCTACTGAAATTATTGGCTGCTTTGTCAAGGGAGGTAAGTGTCACACATGCGTACCTTTGCGTGAGCTCGGAATACATGCGCATGGACATCAACTCACAGACATTCAAGACACCTCCACAGACAGACAGACAAACACACGCACTTGTGTTTTAAACCAAAAGTCAAGTGGTCAAAACAATATTTTTTCCACAGCTTTGTTTTTACCATTGGCAGCTTGATTTACTTTGCCTTCTTTTATCACAAGTATATTGAATTTTTTTCTTTACAAGTATTTGTTTATCTCAAGCACCATAAAAAACTGGGCATACTACATATCATTTTTATGTACACAGATTAATGTATTTAATGACTTTTTTTTTAACAGAACGGTGGCTGCCACCAAACTGAACGACCGCTCCAGCCGCAGCCACTGCATTGTGCAGCTCAAGGTCGTCACTCGCAGGAACGGCAAGATGTTTCATGGGAAAATTTATTTGGTGGATCTGGCTGGCTCGGAGGATAACCGACGAACGGGGAACAGCGGACTCAGGTACTTGTATTTTGTTTGTTGTTGTTTTTTGTTGTCTGCTTTCATTGTTTGAAAGCTCTGCCTTGGCAAGCTCTTAGGTCCAAGTCTTTAGTTCAGTGTTTCTTCTGATGGAGTGTAGCTTGCCAAGTGCTACCCTTCTGGCGTAACATGCTACGATTTCGTTGACAGTGTTGTGCTACTACACTTTGTCACAAAATGCTACTCTAAATAACAAAAATTAGAAAAATAACTAAAAGCACACTTCTCTGTGCTTAAACAAAACTGAAAAAAATGTTGATCTTTAGACTGTAGACCTATAACATAAAAAAAAGGCCAAGTCCAGTAAAGAAAGGATAAACACGTAGAAGAAAAATTGCTAAAGATGAAGTGTGATTTTGTTGCCTTCTCCATTGGTCTCGTTGTTGAACAATTTGATTTTTATATAGGTGAAGTCAAAACCATGCAATAACCAGTGAGAAGATCTGTCTTCTAAGTCCACTATCATATCATGTGCAAAGGGAAATGCGACTGAGTCCGACTTGTGGCATCACACCACATAAGTATGAACACTTGGTGTTTTTGAGACCTTTACAGCTCTGCATACATATCTTTTATATAACTTCATATTTGTCTCTGAAACATTGTGAAAAAAATTTTCAGCTTGTTTTGATAGCATGTTTTCATTAGCTAGAACTGGAGGAGAGGGGAAAGGGTTGGGTTCGTTTTTCTTATGGTTGTTTTGGGTTTTTCTTTCAGTGTTCCTTTCTTTGTGTAACTTTCTGTCGTTTTGCCATGTATTCTCTTTGTGTTTGTGTGTGTGTGTGTGTGTGTGTGTGTATACCTGCTCAAGTGTTAAAGAGAAACCAAACATGTTCAGGTATGCAGACAGACAATGATGAGAGAGGTTTGGATTGTTGCAGACTGAAAGAGAGTGGTGCCATCAACAAATCCCTGTTCGTGTTGGGGGAAGTGGTGGACGCCATCAACAACAACCTGGTGAGATGACATTGACTGCAAAACACAAGAATACTAATCGAAGAAAACTTTCAAATCAGAGGTTATTAAGCATGTGTAGAAATTATATCAACACACATTGATCAATGTGTCTTGCATAAAAGAGAGATTAGAATCAGAAGGGGGAATGGGAGTGGAGGGGAGGTTCAGGGCTTCCTCTTTTCCACCAATTCACTGATTTTGGCAAAATATAAAAATGAAAATCTGGAAAAATATCGTTCAAAAAAAAATTCAGGGGAGAAGAGACAAGAGGCAGTGGTACCTGCAAAGTGCTTGTAGTGTTCTTGGTATGCTGGTAAACGACAGCAATGTCATGAAGTTTTGGGCAAACTTCTTCATGAGAACAAACAGTCGCCATTTTGTCTGCCCATTTGTAAACGCGGTATTGTCACACATTGGTTAGACGTGAGAAAGATTGACAGGAGGTGTACAAACAAAGGACCCTTTTTGTGGCTGGACAGAAAAGTGCAGGATGCCCCACTAGAGCCTTGTGTTTATTAATTGCATCATTTTGAAAGCAAATTTCAATGTTTGGGGGCAGGGATGAAGACAGGTGGAGTAATTCTACTAAGAGGTTGTGATCATCCCAGGAGACGGCCCTTATGCCCTACAATTTCATCGTGTAGAATACTTGTTGACAATAGTTACCATGTAGCCACTAAAAGAACTGGGTTCAGTTAAAACAAAATTTCAACCATGCACACTTTGAATGTTCTCACAAATAGTGTGCACAGGGCTGCCTTCAGTCCCTTAGTATCCATCTTTGTCCTTCAGAAATGATGGAATACGAACACTGATCCACAGATCCACTGTTCCATTTCATATCCTGGCAGGACAGATCTGAAGGTGAATGCATATAGAGTTGAATGGATTGGTGACCAGGACTGCTGAAACTGGTTGGAATGACCTCACCATCGCTGAAGTGACCTGTGATGTAAATTTTCAATTCTGGATCAGTGTTCACTGTGTTGTTCGTCTGTGCTGTATTCCCAGAGTGAACATGAAATAACTGTGTCTGTCTCTCTGTCGTCTTGCAGCCACGGATTCCCTATCGCAACAGCAAACTGACCCGGCTGCTTCAGGTGAGAGGTTTGGGATTCTACAGAATAGGGGATGGGGAAGGGAGGAGGTACACAAGAGTGATAAGGGGCTAAATTAATGCAGAAATGCTAAGAAAGCAGTCTTGAGCACTCATGCCTCCTGCACACATATTCATGGGTACAGTAGAAAAATGATATATATGTTTAAAAACGCGCTTGCAAATGCTCATGTAAATCTGACGGCAGAATATGTAAGGCTGTTATTATGAGTGCATGTGATGTGAAACATACATGCAAACACTTGTACATACAGGCACGCTCACATGCAAGAGCTTGCACACACGCATGCATGTGCTTGCATGCACACACGCACACACACACGCATACAAACACACACACACATATACACACGCACAGAGTTGCACTGAAAATACATGAGAGAGAAATGTAATTTTCTTTCATTAAAAAAGAAATTTCTTGGTGGTGGTTGTTCATGGAACATCTTTCCCTCCCAGGATTCCATTGGTGGAAGCTGTCACTCGGTAATGATCACCAACGTGGCCCCTGAGGAATCGTTCTACTATGACACTTATTGCACACTCAACTTCGCTACCAAGAGCCGCAAAATCGTCAACACCAACATCGCATCCATCAGCCTGGATCGCCCCTCAGGTATGTACCCTCAGGGACTTCTGCTGTTAGGGGGATGGAGGGGAAGATGGGGGGAGGGGGCTGCTCATTGTGGGAAGAGGTGAGGGAGACGATGGGGGAGGCTGGGTGTAAATGAGGGGTATGGGATGTGGGTGACAAATCTTTTGCAGTGGAGGTCTCTGTCATGAGCATTTCAGAGTGCTGTATTTCACACAACTTTTGTACTTATTTACTTGTTTTATTCAGCTTAAGTTTATCTGCTTTTCTGTTGATTTCCTTTAAATCTTTTTTTTTTTTTTTTTTTTTTTTTTTCTGTCCCAAACTCTGCGCCACTTCAGAGGCAGTGCACCCACGCCGCTCATTCTGACACCCCGTCCACAGCCCGGCCGCCCGGCTGCAGCCCCGGCACCGGCAATCCACAGGGAGCAGTCAATGTCAAGTCGTCAAGAGGCAACCCACTGGAGGAGACACTGCACTGCTGCCGAGTCACTTCGGTGGTGTTCAGTGGCGCCTGTTCTGATCTAACATACGCAGGACACCACCTGCTAAGCCCCCTACTGACGACAATAATTGCTTAGTCGTGGAGCTGGCGTGAGTGAGCTCTCCCTCCGGAGGGCGCCACCACGTCCGTCCAACAACAGCCCCCATGGACTCGCCGATACCAGTGACCCTGACGGAACCAAACCAAAGTCACAGACGTGGAGAGGACACCGAAACTGAGGTCACCATGAGAGCAGGGCATGAAGGGCCACAGAATTTGAGACTTTTTTTTATGCTGATTGATGAGAATGAGGATGATTAAGATGATACTACGGATTTCCATTTCGGTCTGAGACTACATGACAGGGCTGTACTCTACGCTTCCTTTCATAATATTATCCCGGCTTCAACCAGGCCCGAGAGATACAGGCACCTGCAGTGTTGGTCATGAAATTTGAGCAACACTCTCAGAAATGCATCCATTAAGTGGATGAAACTCAACTGTGTAGTCTCAGTCTTCCCAACTGAGTCTGCAGGAAACTCAACTCTGGGTAGGAGCCGGTCGGGGCAGAAAAACCCACATGACTCTGATGGGATTCGAACCCACGACCTCCCAGCCTGGAGTCCGCGACGCTAACCACTTCGCCACAGCGGCTGGTCCCTTTAAATCTTTCTGCTATGTTCTCTCTTACTTTCCTTCCAAGTTCATGTATACACTCTCCCAATCTTTTTTGTTGATTACAGTTGTATGGATATTTTTTCTTTCTTTTTTTTTCTTTTCTTTTGAAAAAAAAAAAAAGTTTCTCTAGCAAAGAAAAAGATTGTTTCTCTAACAATTTACTATCAAGAAGAGGGTAGGGACCAGAGGGTGGGGAGGAATGGGAGATGTACACATGTTTATGTTACAGTAGAACTGTGGATGAATCATCAAATTCAGAAGTGTGGTGGACCTGTCTTGAGCTTACAGAAAAGTACATGTGTATGAAATAAGGAAAGAAAGAAGCAAGTTCTGGGTGATGGGAGAATGAAAATGACTGTGCCTGCAGCGTGCATCTGATGTCAAATGCCAGCATTCAGTGTGCCGTTGCAGAACCTCCGGCTAAGTCACTGAAGCGGAACCTCTCAGACGCCAAGGTGACTTCTGGAACTGGCGGCAAGCGTCCTAAACTGTCCCCTGGTCACCGCTCTTCTGACCCAGACACTGCGAGTGCTGCTTCCACCATGACGCCGCTGGTGTGAGTGATAGGGAGCGCTGGGCTGGAGGCTGTGTCCTTGTGTGTCTGTACATAGGTAGTTTGTGTGTGTGTGTGTGTAAGGATGAATTTGTGCATGAGAGTGCTTGTTTACGGGAGTTTGTGTGTGTATGTTTGTGTGTGCGTGCATATGCTATGTCACACATGTGTATGGGCTGCAGAAAATGCTTTCAAATGAAAATGTAGTGGTGTTGCTTATATGCAGAGTAGTAACTTAAAAAAGATTTTAGATTGTTGACTTCTGCATATATTTCAGTTTCAGACTGATTGCAGAGGTGTTAATATGTATGACTAGTACACATACGCTACATCTTATCTGTTGAGCCACAAGGTCATAGTGTGCAGGGGTTAGAGCTAGATTTTACAGGAAAAAGTGAACAAATGAAGAGTTTTAAAGGGGATCTGATGGCCAAGACTTGGCAGTTGCCTGATCTACAGGTTAACCTAAAGCACTAGTCAGGTCTTGTTTATGTAAAACTTGTTCATTTGTGTGTGTGTGTGCATGCATGTTGTGTGTGTGAGTGCGTGGGGGGGGGGGGGGGGGGGTGTAGTCTGCTTTAAACCCTTTACCAGTTAATTTTTTGTATGCCATTCTTCTTGCTATTATTTCATTTCGTTCAATTTGTTGTTGGTAGAATCAGTTCTCAAGGGTGTCTTTTTAGAATATGCATCTAGTGATCTGGACAACCCAGTTTTTGACAGGTATAAATAGACGCATACTATTGAAAGTATGCATGCAGATGCACATACACATACACACACACACAGATGCATGTGCCACAGACTTTCAGAGACACAAAGACAGACATGTATTGGCACGATCATAGCTCACCATGACATTATATTGAATTAATAAACAAACCAAACATATTGAATGGTTGGTATCAGACTATACATGCACAGAATCAAAGAAAACCTTGGTAGGACTCGGCCACCCATGTGTTTTTCCGTCAGCAGACCTCTGGTGCAAAGACAGGACCAACTGGAGAAGACAGTGAAGGGCTGCATGAAGAAGATGGAAGACCTGGTGCACCAGATCAATCTCAAGACAGCCAACAAGCGCCACCAGCCTTCAGCCGACGCCGATCCAGCCATGTCTGAAATTCAGCGCCAGCTGAGCGAAGTGCAGGCCCAGCTGCGAGAGATCCAGCAGCAGCAGCAGAGGGCGTCGGAGGAGAAGGGCGGGGCGGAACAGACCAGCCACCAGTTGGCACAACAGAAACCTGAACGGCGGCGGAGTTTGAGGAAAGCACTGGCATCTGTTCCATCCATAGACATGGTGCTGAAAGGTATTTACTTTTTTTTGTTGTTGTTTTTAACAGAAAAGGGTGGGAAGAAGCAGTGCTGATTTTTGTGGCTATTTTTTGTTTTTGTTTTTTGTTAATGTATGTGGCATAGAGGGAGCAGGCGAACAGATGGAGCAGAAGGAGGAGGGTTTGGAGGACAGATAGAAGGAAGTGTGGTTTTTGTATGGTGTGTGTGTTGGATTGTTCTGTTGGTGTGTGTGAAGGTGGCATGTTGGAGAGAGGGTTCACATAATACCACTACCAAGTGTGGAGATGAATTTAGATGTTTGCCCTCGGCCAGTCGCTGAAAATATTTTCAGATGGTTGAAAAAATTTGTCTGGTTGGCTTGTGAGTTTTGTGAAGAAAAACAATCAGCACATAAGTGTGCATCAGAGATTTTAACAAAGATTGTAATGAGATTAACAGGATTTGGGTTCAAATTTGCACGGCTCAGGCCAAACTGCAAACATTTTTTTTGTTAAAGGAGTGGCTTCCTTAGCCACATTCCAAGTATTCTGTGTCCTATTTCCACAGTTTGGTTGTGATGCTTGGGTTTTGACAAGCCTTTTGTGCAGTTTGATTTGAGAGTCGGAGAATGCCTCTGAAACCAGAGATCCAGACTCACTCCTGGCCAATCTTTCCTCACTGGGGAGAAAAGGAGGATTGGGAACCAGACAGACAGTGAATGATTGGTGTAATGTAGGTTAGGTATATGTGTTGGATAGGACTCAAAATGTGTTTGATAATGCATTAACTATGTGTTTTGAATGTGAATTCCTTTCTTTTAACTTACTGGTGAAGATTTAGAGAGATCTTCAACATGAGGGCCTGAAGATGCTGAAAATGCCTAGAAAATATTGTGAGCCATAACATCAGTATTTTTAACTATCCTTGTATGTGCATAAAGTTAAATGCAACAGATTCTTATATACGGTATATAAAAAGAGAAATGGTCACTTGTTTTCGATTCATCTGTTAAGGCACATAAAAGTCATCGAGGAGAAGAAAACACTTTTTCAGTCAAACTAGTTTGTGTACATATGCAGAGTTTATACGGTCTGTAAAGAAGGTTTAAAGTCCTTGAAATTGGAACCCCTGTTTGGTTTTTCCAGCTTTGAAAATTTGGCTTTTTGTAGAGGTGCATGAAGTGTGTTGTCACTGCTGTCTAAATCATTTTCTTTCTTTTTTTTGCAATAGAAATAAAAGACAAGTGTACTAAAAGAATAAGACAGAATCGCCAGTTGTTATGCTGATAGTTGGCTTTGGTCAAGTTTTACTGTCGTTTATTGCATTTATGTCGTGGTCAGCAAGGTGTCCATTTCACCATATATGTATACTTTGTTGCATGTATCGCCCATTTCAGACCTGTTTACCTATACAGTTTTGTTGTATTTTGTACATGTTTGACAAAAAGATGATGAGTACGACAAACTGATTGGGGGGTGGGAATCTAGAGATGAAGTCCTTGAGCAATAATTGCACCTGTGGATTATGACCATGGTGGTGTCTTCATGTGCTTTAACCAAAGAGTGACAACTCTTGCTAACTCTAGCGCTTGGCTTCATCTGCTTCTTCAAGATCATGCCAATACCTAGGAACAACAGTGGTGACTACAGGCCCTGAAATAAAAGCATAAATTTGTGCCTAAGTACGCTGATGAAATGGGGTTTGAAAGTAATTTCTGTTGGAAGAAACCCAGTTTTCCTGTGATAGCTACAATATCAGGTATCCTTCTACCCTCTGCTGCACGATGGCAGATGAAAACAAACACACCACCACCCCAGCTTTTATAAATGTTTGAAAATTGAAAGATGGAACCGAATCCCCCATCCCCCTCTCGGTTTTACAAACATTTGGAAGATTTGTGCCCATCTTTTGTAGAAAATACACTGATTTTTTATGAAAAGTAAGCCAATAGCAATTTTTGGTTCTTTTGCAGAAATTGCACTCATTTTCATTGAAAAATACACCAATAGCAATTTTAGGGTAAACAAGTCAGCTGTTTACATGACAATTTGTAATCATTGAAAATAATGTTGGGTCTTTGGAAAATCCTTACATTAATGTTATTATTATTGTTGTTGTTATAATCTGTATGAACCTTGAAATGAGTTGATTGAGAATGATAGATTTGTAAAAAGAAAAAACAAGATGGACCATGATGCTGTTGCAGACAAAACCAACCTACAGAAGAGCAAGGCACCCACCGACAAAGCCAGTAAGGCAGGGTGGCTGAAGGAGCAGCCATCCTGTTCTCCCCTCTTCCTGTCCCCGCCGCCCTCCCAGGTCTTCAGCAAGGGCTTCAGGTCCACCGCCTGCCCTGCCCCCAAAGGTCGGCCGTTCTGCTCGGGCATCGATGCCAACCTTTCAGAGTTTTGTTTTCTAGAATTTCCCTTGCTCAGACATTATTCCTGAAGTGATTAATTTAGTTGAAAAAAAAAATCCAGAATTTAACAATTTTGTTTAAAAACATGGAATTGGGGCGTAGGGGAGGGGTTGTTTTTGAATAAGCCCAATTGATATGTGGATGTAGGCAATTATATATATGTAAAATGCATGTTTTCTTTAAACCTCCACTTTTGTCAACTGAAAAAAACCAAAGGGTGAGAAATGTTTTCAGTCAGAAGCCAAACTGCCCCCTGTCCAGCCCCCCCCCCCCCTTCCCCCCCCCCCCTCAATCATCCCCTGGTTCCTGTCTTTTGAATCCAAAAGCAATGCTTTAGGAATGGAGGCTGGGGAAGGAGGGTTAGAGATAGAACAGTCTGTCATTCTGATTCCATTTCAGCTATGCATTATTCGAAAGTTACCAACCAGTAATATGTAATACGAAAGGAAGAAAAACATTTTGATATACTACTCTGACAGGAAACCCTCAGTATGAAAATGGGTTGGTATCAAGCTCATGTTTAGATTTTTTCTTTCCTTCGGTTTTTCTTTTCTTTTTGAATTCCAAAGTTTTGTCCCTTTAATTTATGTTATGTTTAAAATTTTGTTTTCAGGTTTCAGTGTACATTACTTTTTGTTTTCAGGTTTGAAGGACACTCCTCATAAGTTCAGATCTGAAGCTGCCAACTTCAGCAATCAACAGAAGAAGCAGAGTAAGTTTTTGCATCATTATTTGTTGGCATGTGAACATCAAATGAAAAGTGTACAGGAAAGCCAGAGAAAAAGCGCAAACTAATGTTGTTCCCTTACTAGCATTTCTGTTGTCAACACACAAAATGTGAAGCTCTGACAGCTTTGTTGGCATATTTACTGTGTTGAGAAAGAGGAGATGTTTTTCAGGAGACTTAAGAAATTGTCTTAATTTCTATGGTAGTGTGGTGCAGAATTGATTATGGTCTTGGTTACTAACTGTAAGCAAAGCTGCATTGGTAAGTCCATGGAAAAGAATTGTAATCTTTTAAAGCACCAGTATTTTTTTTAACCTCCATCTCAAAAAGCTTAAAATGAAAAATTGAAACATTATTACTTTTTTTCTTATTTAACTCCCTCTGCACTCCCTCTCTACCACCAAGTTTACTGTCCATACCATGCCACATTTTGTATGTGTAGTTTGCTGTGAATTAGTATTTTTTGTGTGTGTGTTGGTCTTGTTTATAAACAGCTGACCATTGCAGTCACTTATCTCATTCTGGTCAGTGCGTAATCTGTTGGTAATCGCAAAGCTGACTGGTATTCTCACACTCCTGCCACTGAAGTTTGAATTGAGTGCAGGTGCACCTGTACAGTTACACACCTGTCTGAGCTGTCATCAGTTCAGCAGCACTTGGGATGCTTATTTGTCTACGGTCATGTTGAATGACAATCACCTGTCAGTGCGACCAGAAAATATTGTTTTCTATTCTAATGTTTTAGAGATGAATGGAAGCATTTGGTAGGCACTTCAGCAAACGTTGTTGAACCTAATGCTTCCCAAATGCATGGTAAGGGAACAAACTGTAAGTTACAGTTTGTTCCCTTACCATGCATTTGGGAAGCATAAGGTCACTGAACAGGGCAGAACAGAGTGGATCAGCAGTACAGTGAAGTATGGCAGAGCAGGGCTGAATGGAAGTGAAAAGGTTTCGGCAGAATGGATTATTTTTCATCACAGACTAGAACTTGGTTTGACAAACCTTCACAAGTGAAATATTGTTTTGCCTGAAACGAATAGAAAAAAAGAAAGGTTCAATGCAATGAGGAATGACATGGCAATTGCGTTGTGACCCAGACGAGGAGTTCCTGCAGATCCTGAACACGGCGCCTCCCAAACGCCTGCAGGAGCTGCACACAGTGGGGGTGAAGAGAGCCAGGCTGATTTATGAGTGGAGGCAGGCCCACGGAGATTTCGCCTCGGTGAGTACTGTAGACACCAGTGTTCAGCAATGACGGGTGTGTAGAGGTAGGAGGCAGCACAGAAGGAAATGCACTTTATATATTCAGGGGATGTAGTGGAAGGAAGTGCCTTGGTAAATGTGTTTTGTTGACTAACAGAAAGTTGAACATCAGCATGCTTGGTATTAAAACGCCAGTGGTAGAATGGTAGGCAGACATTGTTGACAGAAGTAAGACTGAATGCTAGAAAGTGCTGTTCTGCAAGTGCTTGTATGGTGATGCAGTAATTCAGGCGAGTTGGATGTTGGCAGGCAAATTGCAGCTTTATTGATAGGTGGATATCCAAGAGGCTAATTGATGAAAATAAAGAATGAGAGCTCCAACAATACCAGAACAGGTATGAAAACTGAAATTCCATAAAAGCTGACAACTTGTTATTCTTCTGGGCAGCCTCATACCTGTGCCTAACATATGATAATTTCACATTCTAGGTGCTCCCTTGAAATAACGCTGTACAGTTCTTTCATGCTCAAGGTATTTTTGACGTGCAGTTCACATCCTGCTCTGGCATGTGTCTCACAGTCAGTTGCTGCCACTGTAAACACGGTCTTATCCTAGCATGCATGGACTCAGTCTTCAAGTATACACAGGGAAACACACACAGGGGGTTGCATGCTATTGAGACACCCTGTATCCATAGCAGTAATGACCTCCCTTTCATGCACATGTTTTATCATCTTATGATACAGATGATCAGACGTGGAAATACAAAAACAAACCCAGGATGATGCTATGCATGAATAAAGTGTACAGCCTCTGTGAGTGTGTGTGTGTGTGTGTGTAGATATAGAAAGGATGTTGGTGTTGCAGTTTGAGGCACTGAGGGAGATCCCTGGCTTCACAGAGAAATATGTCCACAGTCTGCTGCAGGTCAGTGCTTTTCTTTGGTACAAGGAGGTGGAGGGGAGGTTGTGTGCCCGTGTGTGTGTGTGTGCGTGGATAATGGGTTTTGTATTTTATCCAGGAATGGCAAGAGGAGAGGGGACCGGAAGACGCCTTAGTTGTTGTCCATGACAATGCCTTTGGTGTTCTTAAAAAAAAAAAAAGGGGGGGGGGGGGGGGGGAGTAAACCTAGGTATGTTAAAGACACTTTGTAATGTTTAAACAAGGGAAAAGTGAGGAGTGTTTAAATGAGAATGCAATACATTTTTGAATGTGTCCATTTTTATATGCACTCATTATAGTATTTTCAGTTTGAACATGCCCATTGTTATAGGCATGTATTTTAGTATTTTCAGTTTGAATTTTAGAAAGTGTCCCAGACAAACACCGATTTCCTCATTGAAGGACTCGAGATGATGTCACTTCAAACTACATACACTTTCAAATGTGTGTTCCAGAGGAATTTGGTCTTGACGGATGTGTGATGGACAAAGTGAGGCAGAGGCTGAGGATACTTGCCGTCAGCTTAGAACTGACTGACTGATGGAAACACTTTCACAATCCAAATGTCAGCATGTCTTGTGTGGCTGAGGGCTAAGCATTGCCTGTGCCTGCTGGTGAGCGGTGTGGTTGGAGTTGATGCCTGTGAAATGGGATATGCCAGTGGACGAAGACTAGGACTTGGTCTGTGTTGGTTTGCATGCTAGTGAAGAATTTCCCACCTGCCCACATCAGTGTTTCTGCTTGAACAGTGATCAAAGGCCCAGGTATGACCCCTCGCGATCAGCTGGGTTATAAACAGCATGACTGAATTGAATAGAAAGTCAGTCATGGGCTGTATTCAGACGCATGAAAATCTTGATCAGAGATGTCCCATCTGATGTGATTTTTGAGTTTCTGAAAGAGATCAATGGCTTTTTTTTTTAATCCAAGATTTTACGGAAGAAGGATTTTAACAAAATTCCAGTGTATTTTTAACAAATCTGTTTTAATTAACTTTGTGTGTATGGCTTTTTCTTTTTATCCAACATCTAACTTGAGAGTTGACTTCAGTGATGCCAGAGTCCTGATATGGCCCTTTGCAGTCGGTTGGGCAGTAAGCAACATTACCTCCCCCTCTCACCATGTACGTTTAAGTAGGTGAAATGATGATACCTTATAAAGTGTACATAAAGTATTGAATACTGTCCTTCAAATCCATGCATACCAGTCTGCACATCAGTAGAGTTTGGCAATTAAGGGGTTTAAGAACTTGGTCCCATTTGTTCTGTTGTAGCTTCACAGGATGTGCAAGCAGGCAATGTGGGCGAGTGTAAATATTGTTAGGGGGCGCTGTTGGTGTTACATATGTCTCTTTTTGCAGGTTATGAACAAACTTTCATTTATTTTGTTATTATTCTTATGAAAAAGGTGGAATGCCTTTAACTTTTAAACTCTTACTTAGGTTACCGATGTGAACAAACTTTTGTCTGCAGAAAACTACCTGTAAGAGGTCTTTCACAGCAGTAATTTTATCATGTTACACAATGGTTGCAATGCTCTACTCCAAAACTGCATGCTAGTTTTCATGCAACTGTTACCCATCATGCTTCACTTACAGAGCTCAGGTAATTGTTTTAGACACCTTATTAAGAATGTAAAGAGAAAGGAAGAGTGTACTGTGAAGGACACACTCAAAGACATTCATATGTTTTACACATTTGTGAACTAATGAAAGGTGTTGAAAGTATATACCGTCTACCTAATGCTATCTTGTACTTGTTCAAGGTGGTCCACCCGTTAACAATGAAAAGTTTCTACAGAATTGTTGTAGTTTTAGCTGGTAATTGGTATGTATGCCATGAACAAACCAAGTTGTTGTGGTGCTCTACCTAACTAAAAAGGTAGAAGATCTGAAAGTTTTACTCTGACCTCACTATGCAATACTCGTATTGTTTGGAGGTTTACTACATCATTACTGGAACGGTGAAGCAGAAAGAAGTAAACTCTCAATAAAATGTTTATGAAAGGGTTATGCATTGATAGACAAAGCACACAGGAAGGGTTTTTTTACTGTATTTTGTTTTTTTTGTTGGCTTCCAAACAGTTTCAGCTAAAAGTGCCATTCACTTCATGTATGAAATTTAATTCCGAACTTACACTGCAAATATGTACTAACAACTGAATAGTTCATGGAAGTTGTGTCTTCACTGCGGTGAAAAAAAAGGTAAAACAATACTAACAAAATAGCTGCAAACCTTCCCAATTTTTTCTCAGGTATTTCCATATTTTCATCATTGTTCCTGAAATCCCACATTGAGTAGGGGGAGGGGAAAAACCCCTCAGAATTTCAAAATTGTGCCTGGGTTCACACTGAGGAAAAACTGAAGACCCCTTTGTTGAGGAAAGTCTTTGCACTTTTCCTCTTGTCACCATGTCCAACATGCCAGTCATTCTGTCATAATCTGGCATCCGTGAACATTCTACAGAGAACACACACTAGCTGTGTTTATTAACATACAACCTTTTTGATGATGACTTTTGTTTCCTTTCGTTTTTTAAAATTAATTTGACTTATCTGAGGGTGAAAACTGAAGAAGAATAGCTGGCACTCTCAGCATGGTCTAGTTTGATCTGCTGTAAGAAAGTCAGTGGTTTAGCTGGTAGAATATGGTATTGTTGTTGGGCGAGTTGTTTCTCTCTGACTCTTCTTTGAGCATGGTACACCCTACAATGGCCCTGTGTGTTGGATGGTCTTGAATAAGACTCCAGTTGAATATGTGACACACTATCCACATGGGACTCCAGATGTATATTTTGCAGGGTCAATTTGCCCATTATGGCTTTTTGTTTCACCTGTTTTTTGTTTTGTTTTTTTTAATACTGTTTCACATTAAGATGAATGTCTGACACCCTAAACACAGCCTGTCTTAAACCTCTTGAGCGTCCCAAGATGCATAATTCCGTCCTGTTGTGGAATATGTACAAATGCCCTGGATCCTTTATTCTTGTTGCCAGGAATTTTGTTCAGGGTATTCCATTATACGCTGGTGGGAAAGCTTGATATGACTACATGCATTGTTGCTGAGCAAGGAGCGCCAGTCATCATTGGAACTGGTCAGTCTGTGACTTTATTGTAAATACCCATCTTCCATTTCAGACCTAAGCTCTTCATGGCTGATTAGGAAATGGCCTTGCATTTGTGACATGAAAAAAGCATGTAGCAGAATATGATGATGTAACAATTGATGTGAATGTAGTCTTCCTACAGATTGTGAATTAATGACTTTAGCGTTTTGCATGCGGCTAATATGTTTTAAGTTTCACTGGCTGAGAATAGGGGTGAACCAGACACTTGCCAAAAAAAGAAAAATAGTGGTGACCGATCTACACACTGCATGTAATACAAGGGTGTGTAAATAGAGAGGGGCAAACACTGTTGGAGGCACGTATGATGAATTCATGAATGAGCCAACTTTAAATCTGGTGATCACTGATTGGTGAGGCCTCCAGCGGGATGGGGAGTGGCCATCTGAAGGCTCGTGCAGTAGCAGTATTGGTATAGCAAAGCTTGTTCGCTTCAAAGAGGCCTTCTGGTGCAATGATCTTTTGACTGGCTCACATTGTCTGTGTACTGTATTACCTTCATTGCTTACTTATGGATTTCTGAACGAGGTAAAGCTGGACATTTTTACTTTGCAGCTAAACAAACTAATTGTGGTTGGATCCACAAAGAAAATCCTTGAAATACTGATGTGAAGAAAATGCATTTTGCTTCACAGTTCGTCCGTTTCCATGTCACTGTGTTAATATACTTAAACTGATGTCAGAAATGTATGACACTGAATTTCAATGGTTATACATTGTTAGCAAAACTCTAAAATGCATGGATGGTTTCTCTGTCGGAGAAGTAAGGTTTTCTACACTTAAAAAAAAAAAAAAGTTCATAATTAAGGATCCAAAAACCTTTAAGCAGATGGGACTAAAATTCCTGTGGTATGTATTTTCTGCTGAACACGAATAGGGTCTGTTACTGAAAGGGTGAAGGATGTCAGTAAGTTAATTATAAAATCGATGTATTTTCTGCAAGATAGGAGTTTCTTTCTGCATGTGGCCCTATAAATGCCCTCTGTGGTCTGCTGTGCTGTTATCAACAATAAACTGAAAATGTTGAAGTCTCCACAAGTTGGAACATGTATTGAGGTCAGGAAAATGAACAGTCTGGATCCACGAGAGTTGACAAAAAGGACAGTAATTCAAAACTGTTGGACAGCATGCTTGTGGTAAGCGAGGAAAGAATGGAAGAGTCAATGGAATACATAAAAAGGATGTGGGAAGCGTCTACTTTGGTACAAGTTACCCTGCTCCATTTCAAAGCCTGAATAAAAAATCGGTTTTGTGTGTATGGGGTTTAGAGACCTACTAAAATGGAGAGTTTGTATTATACTCCCTGTTTGGCTAGTATACTTACCATGTCAGACCATAGCATTCAACTGCAGTTAGTTAGCTCTGAAAGGCCGAATTTTTTGTGGCTAATGCAGTAATAAGACCATCACGTGACGCCCACCCTACTTCCGCCAGGGAAGAAGCCTGTGTCAACTTCCTGTTCCTCATTCAACGAGGCCTATGCGCAAGGTAACCCCCGAGAATCATAGCGCTAGCGGGGAAGGTAGGGCGGGCATTAGAGTCTGACATGGTAAGTATACTAGCCAAACGGAGTATAATACAAACTCCCCATTTTGGTGTCATATACTTTACCATGTCAGACCATAGCAGAATTTAACTGAACTGGAGGAGGGCTGAGTGCCCTAATGGTTCTTGGGGTTAGCAGAGGAATAGATATGGCTGCGTTAGCCGCAAAAGAAGTCCCTAGAACCATTAGCCCTGGTCATGCGGATATCCCTTAAATAAAGTTTATGAAGGGATTTTCTGAACGCCAGTAGGCTGCCTCCAGGAGGTGGCGCAAGGGGACAGAGTGCTGGAACGCTGCGGAAGTGGCCAGCGCCCTGACCTCATGGGCCCGGGGAGATAAGACGGGGAGATCATTATATGCCTGGGCGTAGGCCGATCTGACCGTCTTGGAAAGCCATCTAGAGATAGGGCTGGGAGGAGCGCCTGGGGCGCAAGTGTTCCCAGTAGCCCTGAATGGAGCTAGCCGAGAGCCTTAATGAAGAAGATAGGTTGAGATAGGAAGATGCCTATCTTGATATTGGAAGGGCGAGATGGGGGAACAGAGTTGTCTGAGCACCAGGAGGCCCACCTCTCCCATGGGTAATAGTAGAGAGGCTCAGTGCTGGCTCTGTGCGAAGCCGTCGTAATCCGAAGGTTTTGCGAGGCCCCAGCCCCAGCGGGTATGTCTAGGACGGACTGGTGTCTGTGAGGGAGGGGCAGATGCTCGCAATTGGGCTGGCATAGCAGCCATACGAGCCGGCGGAGCATCTGAGCATGTCCCCACGAGTGCTCACTGGAGAGGGGGAACATGGAAGGGACTTGAGGTCCGGAAACCAGGACTGGGTCGGCCACCACGGTGTGATGAGGCTGAGCCTGGGTCTTCCCAGTCCCGCCTTCCTGATCACCTTGCGGAGGATTGGGAATGGAGGGAAGGCGTGTGTTATGCGGCCAGACCAGGGAAGGGAGAGCGACCCTGGGCCTGAACACTGTTCCCCACCGAGCTGAGGGTTAGCATGCTGAGGGTCCCTTCCGTATGGAGGAGGGTCCCCACTATGTGTCTCGTACAGAGGGTGATTCCCTGCGCATGGCACCCGCGGAGGAGGGCCTCTATTCGGAGAGAGAGGTTGAGGGAGCGAGATAGCCCGTGACAGTATGGCCTCGAGCAACTGCAGTGGCTCTTGACTGCGCTGTCCGCCACCAGCCGAAAGGTGGTGCGAGATCCTGTTGACTAGGAGTCGCATCAAGGGGTCGCTGAACAAGCGAGATACGGTCTCAGGGCGTGTCTCAGAATACTGAATGTCAGAGGACACAGGGACGAGTCGTCCTCCTCAGGTCAGATCTCCTCCACCCACTGTAGAGCATGTCGAAAGGACATGTCCAGCAGTGTTATTTTGGATCCCCGAACTGGATCTGCGGTCCTACTCCACCTGGTTCTTGGTAGAGATCATGGCGGAAGTGGGAGGCCAGATGGGGGATGAACCTGCAGCCGGCTGGGAAATGGAAATTTCCCTGGTCACCGGAGTGTCCTAGGAGAAACAGGGAGGAGATATGGGCCTTCCGGGAGTCCCTGAGGAATGTGCCTACAGGGGCCGCATCCAGGGCCGAGAGGGATTTATTCCCTGGAGAAGGGACGACTTGCTCACCCCTGGCTAGGGTTGCCGGACACTCCCAAATGGACGTAAGAGTCTGAGGGGCGACAAGTCTGGGCGAGCCCGCTTGGAAGGAGAACCAAGGTGTATTTGGGCACCGAAGGAACTTGTCCGGGGTTGGGGCCTCCCTCCCAACAAGGTCCGGGCGCCAGTGCTCAATAGTGGACAAGTCTCATGAGGAGGAGGAGGAGGAGTCCTCTACCTCATCCTCAGAAGTGTCGGTTTCCTGAAGAGGTTGCGATGAACCTTCACGAGGAGGCAACGGCAGGGGTGCACGAGGGTTCTGCCCTCGTATTGGTAGTGGGAGGACATGAGGGCGGGTCCCTGGTGGCTCCATGATCGGCGGCCAGACTATGGGAGGGAAGTCCGTCCTGCCGATCGGACAGCGCCTGAGAAGGAGGGAGACCGAGGTCGAACCAGCGTGAGGCTGGGTGCCACATGCAACCATGGAGCTGGTATTGTTGGTCTGCTGTAAGCCACTGGTCCCTCTGAGGGGCATAGAGCCACAGGTCCTCATGGAGGAAAATGGGCTGTGGCGGCCCTGGGGCAGAATTTCCGTGGGGGCCAGGGTAACCTGAGACACCGGGGGGGAGGGGTGCGAGAGAGCATGGCCTGTAGTAAACCCCCCCCCCCCAGAGTGCACTGCCTCATACACCTCCCTGGTGGGATCCATGGAGGCCCCCTGTGTAACAGGGGGAGCGGTGGAGGACACGGTAACCCGAGTCCCCTGTCCGCAAGTGCGTGGATTGGAGTGGCTGCGGTGACGTGGTCACCACCTGGGTGGGATCGTGCAGGTTGCCCGTGGTCCCACTGGTCGATCCTCCCCCGGGAGGAACGGAACCGCAGACGTTGCCCAAGTGGGGAGCGGAATAAGTCCGTTCCCCAACGTCCTGTACCCCTAGGGGAAAGTGCGACAGTCGATCGGGGTGGGTCGACCGCTGGGGGTCTGAGCGACACAGGTCCGGGCATAGCGGTGCCTGCGGCCGCGACCCAGAATTATGGCCAGTTTGGGGGTCCCAGGGACTGGGCATAAGTCCGCCACCGGAGTAAGGACGCTCCTCGTGCACCAGTGGTGGCTGCACTTGTTCACAGTGGGGAGAGCGTCATGAGCCTGCATGCTATTAGGGGGGGAGAGCTAATGGCACCAGTCTCATAGAGGCAAGTGATGGGTGGTGATTCCGTATGCATCCCGTCACCCGTGCTGGTCTGCGCCTCGGCAAAATTCCCCGGGGACCGAAGGTCGCGTGACGCAGCATGATGGAGAGAGTTGTGTGTCTCACCGTGCGTTGGAAGGGAAGAAGGCAAGCCAGCTGGTAAGGTGGGAAATCCTGCTCTCCCTGACAGGGAAGGTGGGAAATCCTCCTCTCCCCGACCGGTTGGTGGGAAATCCTGCTCTCCCCAACGGGGAAGGTGGGAAATCCTGCTCGACAGGCGGGAAACTACCCACTATACCGTCGAGGACGATGGGAAATCCTGCTCGACAGGCGGGAAACTACCCACTATACCGCCGAGGACCTTGGGGGAGAAGGCGAATTCGGGTACAAATTCTAAAGCGGGCTTTCCCTTTTTTGGGTAGCCTGCATTGGACTGCGGGGAATGTAGAAGTAAATTGAGAAATGGTGGCAGCTTGTCTTTTGCCCTTTGGACGCAGTGATCGTGTGTCCGCTGGGCGGCTACAGGAGGTATCAAATTGATGGTCGCGCGTCCCCTCCGCGAAACCCCCCTCTACACCGGCGTGGAACAATCAAAGATGGCAGATCGATTGACCGGTGAAGGTTCGATCGCTGAAAGTGACAAGCAATGGAGTGCGAGAGTAAAATAAACTAACGCACAGCAGCTATACGAGAAGCGAGGTCAAAAGGCGACTAGGTAGAGGAGAATTTAGGATAAGGAAGCTTGTTTCTTCTCTTTAATAGGGGATCCAGAGATCGTAAGGCAAACTCGATCGACCTGTACTAGAAATAATGATAATAAGGTAGTAAAAGATCGAGAGATCGTAAAGAACTTGATCAACCTGTACTAGTACCAATGAAAATAAGGTGCTAATAAAAGTGGAGGGGAAACCTCCATACCACTAAACCAGGTATGACGAACGTGGACGACCACGCGGAGGTCGACCTGCGTGGAGCTGATAAAGATGGTGGCTTGAGTGACCGGCGAGAGTCCGATCGCCAAAGTGAATTTACAGAAATGGAGGGCAAGAGTGAAGGCAAACAGGTGGAAGAGAAAGGATGAGGAGGGACGTGTTCCTACCAAGAGTAGACGCGTTCCTACACCGGCGAGTAAGGGCCGAATGGAGAACAAATGGCACTGAAAAGTGAAGTCGCAAGCTGTCAACTCCGCAGAGCGTGAATAAAAATTAATAAAACGCCAACCGTAAGCCTCACACGGCAATAGTACCCATGGTTTAGCGTAAGCCACAACAGAACCAGTAAAGAAGGCAAGCACACAAGCAATCTTTACAAAAACAGAAGTATAGGCGAGACAGAGCAATAAAACCTGTCCTTGTTAGGCAGGATGCCGAGGAAGAATGAGGAACAGGAAGCTGACACCGGCTTCTTCCCTGGTAGAAGTAGGGTGGGCGTCATATGATGGTCTTATTACTGCATTAGCCACAAAAATATTTGGCCTTTCAGAGCTAACTGCCGTTGAATGCTATGGTCTGACATGGTAAAGTATATGACGCCAAATACACATTTGTAAGTTGTGTGCATGTTAGAGAAATGTAGATAAACTGATCATGACTTCAACCATACCCACATCTGGTGTGTTTCATATTCTGAATGTACAATCTTTCTGTAGCATGTGTTTGACAGTGTCCTTGAAATT
The DNA here is from genome assembly GCA_033310375.1 of Conus canariensis. Taxonomy (NCBI): domain Eukaryota; kingdom Metazoa; phylum Mollusca; class Gastropoda; order Neogastropoda; family Conidae; genus Conus; species Conus canariensis. Next base: position 18,955,881 of record CM065736.1, on the reverse strand, counting down.
TGAATTCAGCCAGTTGAAAACCTCTGCTGTCTGCCTGGGATTCACCACGCGGTCTAACACCCATCTCTTCAAGTATGGGTAAAGGGAACAAATCAGCAGGGCTCTTGTTTCCCATGTAGCTGGTCAAGGTAAAAAAAAAAAAAACAAAAAAAAAGTTTACAATAAATGCTCTGATAGGAATCGAGCAAGACCATGATGCTAACCAAATCATGTTTTATATCCTCTGACATATTTATTCCATATTTAAAAATCAACAAGTATATGTTATTCAGATTTTAAACTGAATAACACGTTATAGCATCTTTCACATGACGCAATCAGATCACAATATGAAAATCTATAAAGGTGCAAAATCACTTTAGCTGGATTCTGCCTGAAGAATACGTAATTTCTAGGCATGATGTTTCTTAGTTGCATCATAATCATTCTTTTGTTTGATAATTAACACTTTCCAAATCATGAAATGCAATTTGTAGAGTAATTTTATCTCTGCATATTTAGATTCATGCACAAAATAACTCTCCTGCAATAAATACACTAGAGTTCTTTCTCAGTTCCAGACTATTTGTTGAAGCAGATGTAAGAACGTGAACAGCACCTACCACAAAGATGACTGAATCATGGAAAGTGAACACATCCGAGCTTTGCGTGAAGGAATACAATTAGTTCTCCGTCACCACCTTAACCAGCAGCTACCTACAGCACACTTCTTGGGCATTCTTTTTCCCACAAGCCATAAAACCTCGAGTTTGGCGACTTGTTTTCATCCATTCTTGTTCCAAGTTCTCCTGCCTTCCATATCTTCATTCATTGTATTGTTTTTACAGTCACATCAAGCCTGCTGAGTACCTGCACACAAAAACCAACATGAAAATGGGAAATAATAACGCAAGGATTCTTCCAGTGTCTATGGTCATGAACCCCCTCCCGGAAAAAAGTTTCATGGAAACGAATGCGATTCTTTTAAGTTTAAAGAAAAACTCCACTATTTGATTCAGGAAAAGCATGACTGAAATTTGTCCATTTTGTATGATAAATCAAGCATTCTAAATGAAATCTGCATTTCAGCTGCAGCCCATTTTCGAAGTTTTTACATCCTGAATCTGTCAGTGACCAATATCATCACGAACAGGGTTTCCTCTCTTCTACAAATGGTATAAGTTCATGAAGAGCAAGGTGCACCTTTCACCGTTAATGAAATTAACCACATTCAAAGCTTAAACCAACACCCACCCCAAACATTGCTTTTTCCATTCCTAAATAGAAGCCTCCTCTATTCCAAAGATTTATGAAGAGGTACAGACAAGACTGACAGTCGACTTACCCAACACACTACTGCAGCCTGTCTACACACTGGCACCCTGTTCATCCCTACACTTTGCCATCGCTATCCCCTTCTTTTGGCATCAGTAGCCCTATTGCCATGCAAACAAATAGCACAGCAGGACAAGAATTACAATTTGGACTGTGGCTGCGACCAAATGTTGAATACTGTGATTGAATGGTACCAGTTAAAATGTGGATGTATTGTGTTCAATTAGATGACTTTTATACACAAGATAGCCTTCCTGAAGAAAGAATATGGGGAACATGGTATAAAAGTTCAAGCAATTCAGTAAAATGACTAGCATTGCCAATTGACTTCCCCATGGGGAAGTGTAAAATCAAGAGCTCCAATAATTAAATCTGTGCCTTTCAACATCATGGAAAAAAAGGTGGAGCTTTGTGTCTACAGTACTTTCTTAAATCTTTTTGAAACTAACTTGGGCTGTAAGGTTGAGAGCCACCAATCCGTGCATTTTCAACTTGTAGTAAAGTTACCCCTATTTGTGTTATAAACGTGGTGTTTTTTTTTTTTTTTTTTTTTTTAAACTCTTCTGCCCTTATTACCGCAGTACACAAAATACAAGCATTCTCCAATGATAGCACTATTCTCATCTTTCCACTATAGATTAAGTACATGCATTCTCCAATGATAGCACTATTGCAAGTTAGGTTATTCTACAGTCAACTTTTTCAGGTGAATCATTTACCAACTGCTAAAGCAGGGAAACATAAGGACAACAAAGAGGACTGACAGCAGAAGAGGTTGCTGGGCTGTTTATGAATCATGACAATGAGTTGAATGACAGAGCGTCTGGTGGTTGTTTAACCAATGGAAGTGAGAACTCTGAACGCCATTCAACATGATTCTGATACTGAATTTCCATGAAAGTGTACACATATCTTTCTTCAAATAGGTCAGAGCAACTGAAGCTATCCTAGAACATAACAAATAAATACTTCACGCATAGTTCAAGTTTATTTCAGGTATCGGGAATGTTCTTAAAAGTAAGAAAGACGGAAGTGTATTATTTGTGTTGTAACCTTTCATTTTTCAAACATGGATTTCTAGTACAGCTCTAAGAAATATGCAGAATCTGTGTTGTGGAGTAGACAGGTACAACTGCCAAGTAATCTAACTTTGGCTGAATAACTAGCAGCCTTTGCCTCCATCCACTTACCGTACTGCAGCTTGCACTGCCGTAGTGCCTCGTTGAAGCCGGCGCACAGAGAGACATCGGACTGACCCTGGGCGCAGTCCAGGAACTGCTGAAGCTCGCGCTGGCAAGGGTTGTAGGCCTGCTGCTGGGGCTGAGACTGAATCTGGGCAGGTTGGGGCGCCACCTCCTGTTGTTGGTGACCACCTCCGCCGCCTGTGATGGCTGCTCCTATGGTGTGACCCTAAAAAACCCCAGCAGATTATGGTCGCTGTGAAAATGGAAAATATCTTTTCACCTGATCATGATAAGGTAATCGTAATCACTTCCATTTGACATCAGCATAATCATTTAACAGTCGCACAATCAAACTCTGAATCGTTGACATGGTCTGCTCCCATTCATTCTGAACCCTGGACAGGAAGCAGTAATTTGCTGTAAGGACTGAATATTTGTCTCCCTTTTCTGAACAAGTCCTTGAGAAACCATGTCTGCCAGCTTCCCAGAGAAGATAGTTCGTGTTATGCATATCCATCCTCTGTGGGCGTGACAGGTAGGTAGTGAAAGCACAGATCGAATGAACAATCCAGATATTTGCGATGCTTCAGATTTTGCACATCTCATACATGGAAAACAAGACAACAATGTCAGACAGCTGGTCAACTGATAACCTCCAGAAAATCTCCCTTAGCAGTTGTCAAGGGCAGTAAGCAGGGCTCCCACTATGGAAACACAAAAATCTCAGAAATTCTAGTGAATCTGGCAGGGATGCTCCCTTCCTGCCTCCGTCCTTTCACCAGAAAAAAAAGTAAACTTAGCTTACAAAACTGTCTTATTCCATGCACATCTGAGCTTCGAGTATTGTCCCCTTTCAAGTTCAACCAGGACCATCCGTTTGTCCAGCTTTCGTCAATTGCCTTCACTCTTGCAGCATTTCCCACATGACTCCAGAACATGGCATAGTTTGCCATCAGGTGGACAAAATGGCGATTGTCCGCTCTTGTGAAAAAATTAACACCACATTTTATGTCAACCATGTCGTCTGTTAGCATGGCAAACGAGTGACTGTCCCTCCACAGGTTCCACTGCCACTTTTTTTTTTCTCTCTCATATCTGAATTCTTTAGGGTGGAAAGGAGGGGCACTGTTGACATTTTCTTCCCCTAAAAATTCTCAGTTTTACTTTTTAATGAAATCCATGAAATACTAGAAAAGTGGGCACACTGAGTAAGCTACCTGGTGTGGGAAAACACCACCTCGACACTCCCTGTCCAGAATAGTTCTACAGGGTACAGTAAGGGTGGAGGCAAAGCTCTGGATGGACTAGAAGAGGCTACAACACTTTCACCCAGCTGCTATGAGCTAGTGCTGTGCACGTCATGGCACCTCATGACCTGCGGTCCTAGAAGCATCATGATATTCTGGAAATCAATCGATCGCAGGTCAGGGAACAAACTGTAGTGAAAAAATGAAAGATCAAACAAATACATGTGTAACCCAGTGCACCAATCTAACCACTTCTGATAATCCATTAATTTTCAAATCTGCAGTCCATTCAAATGAAGACGCTAAAAGACCCAAGACATACTTGTAGATTAATCCCATCTGCTTTAAGTATCAATTTCCCCAAAAGGTATCTGATTTTTCATTATTCAATTAGTAAAATGGCACTAATACATAATTCTGAATATTCCTCCCGTCATAGGACAGAATCAATAAGTAATGAAACACCTTTATTTGGAAAAAAAAGAAGAAAGCACAAAGGACAACCTACCACAGCTGAGCCGACAGCAACGCCAGTGGCGGTGGCTGCCATCTGAGCAAAGAGGCCGGGCTGTTTCGGAGCAGCAGCAGCTGGGGGAGCAGGAGCTGCTGGTGGGGCATATGCTGGAGCAGTCGACATGGGTCTGCTGGGGGCAGGCGCCATAGGCCTGATGATCACAGATCACACATTGGGGTGAGAAATGGGTCTCCGAGTGAAGGAATACATAGGGAAAAAAAGCACCTACAAAGACTGCAATTTTCTTTCAAAGAATTGCTCAAGTCAATGTTTGTAGCCACATCATTGCAGCAACTAAACTAAGTGCACAAGTTACAACACTAGAGCTAAAAAATCAAAACCAATTCAAAAGGTATCAAGCTGTGAAACCAAGAGACCGGCCTTTTTACGAAGCAATGACCAACTTTATCTGCATCATGTCAAATACAGATATCCTAAAAAAAACAACAACAACACACAAACAATATAAAATCAAGTAGAACATCTTGGAACAAAGTCTTTGAAGAATCTGCATTAAATGTTGGCACTTTTGGTATCAGCAGTACACATTCTCACATTTTGAGCTATTTAGGGCATAATACACGCCATGAAGCTTTGTCACTCTTTCTTAAGGTTAAAACGAATCAAATGCATGGGACCAGTATAATGTAGTCTGCATTACACCATTTCCTCATTAATTCTGGAGACAGAATTAATTTTTATAAATTTGGACAGATCTGGGAATAAAATGTCTGTGTATTCCAATCCTCTTGCCAAAGGTTTTTCACATGTCTCTGGTTTGTGGTTTGAAGGTACATGATGGGAAAGGAAATCGTCGATGTCTTACCCTACTGGTTTTAAAATATTAAACAACACAGTCAAAAGACTTGGAAGATCTTTTTAACATATGGTGCCAGGGGTGGTCATTATCTGATAAGAAAACAACTGGCACCAGCAACGTTAAACTGGAAGACATTTCATCTACTGTGCAAAAAGAAACTGTCTGCTAGTTATAGTTACAGAAATATCACTGGGAAAAAAAAATCATAGCCTGAGGGAATTTCTGTACTGTAAAGAATTAAGGGGCTGGAAGATCAGTGTTCACAGTAGTAATGGAAGAGCAAAAGAATTATAACTAATTTAAAAATAAAGTATAAAATAATCATCATCTAAAGATTCACTGTTCTGTACTGGACATAACAGAGGTTAGGTTCTGAGCACTAGGACAAGGGGACAGTCGCTGCTTTTAGTCTAGGGCATTCTGGTCAGGGCACTGGTACCTGCTTGTTAACCATCACTTCATAATGACTCTTCCTACCCTGCCTACCTTTCTTGCCAGGAGCATGGGAAACGTTTGACATAACTTCTTTGGGCGCGTTGACCAAGCCTACCTGTATTATTCCAAGCCCTATGACTGTTGTAACACCCCTGTGTGCCTGGCATGTTGCCTTTAAAATCATTGGAAGAAGAGCAACTTCTAGCAAGTAACTTTGTGTTTGAGAAGCATTTTCTATTATAAGTGCATAAAATATCTAGGAGTAGACCATAACTTTACTTCTGAATCTAAAACATAACTTCCAAGGCACTCTTCTCATGCCAGGGCATAGAGCTGAAAATACATCATACTGCATTCACATCTGCTGGCTTCGAACTGTATTGCACTAACAATTAACACCAAGTCTTAAAAAGAATTATTCGGGTTTCAGAGAACTTCACATGCATTGATGCTTGTCAATTATATATCTGTGTTCGCCAGTAACTGAAAGAAGTAAAAGGTACATGAACACACGAGAAAGATAAAACTGCAAACAAAGTAACTCAAATGCACTGTACCTTAGTTGGGCATGACACATGCTCATGAACATAATGCATGCACAAGTCAACATTGCTTGTTCTCTCTCTCTCTCTCTCTCTCTCTCTCACACACACACACACACATCACACACACACACTGATTGACAAGCCACACCCACAGGCAGACCTACAAATTTGAGTAAGTATAGATGAAAAACAGACTGACACTAGTGACGGGTAGGTTAAACAGGCCGAACAAAAACCAAAAATTAAACAGTGAAATAAAACAACACTCACGGTTTATTTTGAACCCGAGCATCTTCTCTTGAGCTGATTTCAATGTCAATAAAATTCAGGGACTAATTATACAAACCTCAGCTGCTCACAATTTACGACACAAAAATGGAAAAAAAAGGTCCTTTACAGCTTTAGGTCTCACTGAGAAAAAGTGGGGGTTTAGAGGAGGTTCGCTGTTAACTAGAATCCCCCATTCCCCGGAAAGATGATTTATCAGATTATTTCCACACGTTTTGGTCGAAGCGCCTCTGGACAAGCAATAGCGCAATAAATTTCATCATTTCGACTTGCCTTCCAAAGTTCTATAAATGAACTTTACTAAAAATGACACATAAAAATGTGGGGGAATATTGGTAAAAGAAAACATCTGTAATGTGCCAGAGTAGCAAAATTTAAGAACATGCGAAGAAGATATAATACAATTCCCGTCATATGATAACTGTTACAAAACACACACGTGTGGGCGCTTCGTCGACTCTTCGAGAAAGGTCGTCTGCTAGCACGAGGACAACATCGCACATGGTCAAATTTCCGTGAAGCATTTCTTCATACAACTAATCTTATTTTTCTCAATGATTCAAAACTTTACCTGCTCTGCATTGGTGAAGACCTTCCACGACGAGGCATTTTGTGTTTTGTTGTTTTCTAATCGAAACCAGTCGATGTTTTATAGCGTGCAACTGACGAAAGACACTTCGACCTTGCACTTTCAAGAACTTCCGTTATAAAATCGTACCTGCGCAGTTTCGCTAATGCAAGGTTTTCATTGGTAGAATTATTTGGCTGGTTTTCAAAAGGGGCGGTATTGATTTAACACCCTTTGTTATTCAACGTGCGTTTTCATAATCATAGTGTGATTCAACCTTATGGATTTTCAATCTGGGTTACAAATTGAAACCGACATTCTTGTACATAAACATGTGTTGGTGAAAGTAGCATCTCTCCAACATCTTGACTCCCATGCCTTTCTCTCCCCCTACCCATCCCCCCTCCTCTTCCATAATACGGCCCACCATAACCCCCACAGCAATACGCACAACACACATTCCTTGTTCCCACAACCTTAACTCACCTCCTACCCCTCAAAGAAAAGAAAAACACACACACACACACACACACACACACACACACCAGGAACAAGAACAATATTTATTCCTTTTGCCCCTTTTGGGGTATGGAGGACGTGTGAGTTAAAAGCAATAACAGGAGAAGGAAAACAAACGAGCCTAAATAAAACAAATTGCTAATCAATGCCGACATAGACCAACAATTTACAACACTTGAGATAATCTAATCTACTTTGACAATAGAAGCATTGTTTTCGATTTGTAGAAGACATTTGACAAAAATTATAGACAGATTTTGGGGAGAGAAATCTTTTTGGCAAATACGTGTTGCGCAAAGTAACGTATGATGAACATTCCATGACAAAATTAAATTCATCACCTATTGCAGACATGTCACATTTATTACATAGCCTAACTTTTCTTCTTTTGGAATAGCAAATCGACGATCTACTTCAATTGATGATTTATGATTAGAACATCTAAATTACACACACACACACACACCTCCTCTCTCTCCCTCCCTCGCGCGCCGCCGCGCGCGCGCACACACACATGCACACACACACACACACAGAGGCATACACTCTCCACCTCCCTCCCCACACACACACACACACACACACACACACACACACACACACACATACACACACACACACACACACACACACACACACACACACATAGAGAGAGGAAGACAATGGTAACGACGACGACGACAACGATGATGGTGGTGATGATGATGATGGTGGTGGTGGTATAAACAGGTATTTGTACATGTTTCTTCTTTTTCTCTTGTTTGCTTTGGAATGAGGGTTTGAGTAACAGGCATGCTAAGACCAAACACATTCGATGAACAAACATGGATTAAGAGAAAATAATGGAACATTGCAGCTGAATTGTAGTTCTCAGTCAACATTGGACTCAAAGAAACACCCGCGGATCATATGAAACCACCAAACTGTTTAAAAGAAATACACAGGCGATTTCTTTTCATCATATTAATGTAGACAGAAACGGATTTAAATGGGAAAACAAAGCATTCTCACGCAGAATGCAGGTGTTAACACCGAATTCATCGTCAGTAAGCTTAATAGGAGACAGGTGGTGTTTGAAAGAGCTCTCAGAGAGAGAGAGAGAGAGAGAGAGAGAGAGAGAGAGAGAGAGAGAGAGAGACGAACTCATGGTATTGTTTTGTTTTGTAGGGTGTCATAGATCGATTATCGTTCTTGCCATTATGTATTTTCTAGAATAAAAAGCTCTGCTGCCCTCAACAGGGAAAGCCCATTTCTGTTTACATGACAATTCCCGTAATCTCTCCGTCTGTCTACCTACTTATTAATGTATGTGAGTACGCGCGCGCTTGTGTGTGTGTGTGTGTGTGTGTGTGTGTGTGTGTGTGTGTGTGTGTGTGTGTGTGTGTGTGTGCGTGTGTGTGCCCGCGCGCCTCTGTGTGCGTCCACGCCTCTCTCTCTCTCTCTCTCTCTCTCTCTCTCTCTCTCTCTCTCTCTCTGTGACAGTGCATGCTTTTCTTTATCCAATGAAGTGAATGATTCAGCAAAACTTATCAATATCTCCCTCGTTATCATGCTTTCTTAGACGTGCGCTTTATACACGCTGCATCCAGGACATGAATTTATCGTCCCATTAAAAAAAAAAAAATCTAGCAGGCGGACTACGTGTAAGGAACGGGGGGACAAATCATAGTCACTTAGGACGTTACATAACAAATCCGGGATTTCCTCCCTTCCCACGCGATCGTTGTAACTGCGAGGCCACCCCATCATCGAGCCAACGGCCATAATCACGCTGAAAGCACCGGTTCTCGTCCGATCACCATCACTGAACGGCAAGTTTGGGTAAAAACAGGAAGTCATCTTACATCGGTATTCATAGATAGACTACGTGTACACACCAACAGGTAAAGTTCTGTTGCTCCTACCCCCCCCCCCCCCCCCCCCCCCTCCCGCGCGCCTCTTCGCCCTTTCTCTCATTACAAGTTTGCACGCTGTATACCTTGATTTCAAAACATACCCGTCGACATTCGCCCAGCTTGTCTGTCTGTCTCATTTAATGCGTAGTCTATGTATCATATGCACAAAAGAACAGAAAACCGCTTTTCTCGCTCTTCCTCTCTCTCTCATCACCATCATTTATTCTCTCTCTCTCTCTCTCCTCTCTCTCTCTCTCTCTCTCTCTCATGCGTATTCTATGTATCACATTCACAAACAACCATTTCTCTCTCTCCTCTCTCTCTCTCTCTCTCTGTCTTTCTCATCACCATCATTCTCTCTCTCTCTCTCTCTCTCTCTCTCTCTCTCTCTCTCTTTATGACTCGTTTGAAAAAAAAAGTTTTTAAATGCTTACTATTTTACACTTTCATGTAAATGTCATGTCTGTTTATTTTTCTTTCTCTTTTATTTTATTTTCTTCAGTCGTAGGCGAGCGCTAAAAAAAGACAAAAAAAAAAAAAAAAAAAAAAAAAAAAAAAAGGCTACCTAAGCTTATGTTATACTCTCCACAATGGATTCTGTCCTGCCCTGTCTATTCCTTCACCCCTTCTCCACCTCCACCTCCCAGATCCGACCCCAAAACTTCTAAAAATCGTTATGTCCGTGTGTGTGTGTGTGTGTGTGTGTGTGTGTGTGTGAGAGAACTATAAAATAGGCATTCTGGCTCACCCACCTCCGCCAGCTCCAACCGGCTAAAGCCGGTTTCGCTGCTGCTCCGGCGGCTTACCCAGAATGCCTATTTTATAGTTCTCAAATAGTAAACACTTTACAAACATACATAATGTGTAGGATTATCTGTTTTTAACACTAATTTAGAAAACTTTTGAGACTTCAGTTTTTCTTGATCAATAACATCATTCTCACGCATACATTCATCAAATGTAAAATAAATTTCTGCAAAACTCTTCACATCTGGCCGCATTACTGATCACCTCTGGATCTCACTTGAGACCCTATGGCGCCCTAGGGCCCCAAGCCAGACCCAGAGGGTCACATATAACACGGCCAGATGTGAAGGGTTTTGGGAATATGCCTCCAACAGTAGTATACTTTTATACTTGTTTGCCTGCTTTCTATTTGTCTAATTTGGGCAATCCCCTCACCCCCATTTTAGTGGTCCTTCCCATAGCCGCACCAGGGCGACCATTTTAGGTTTACGGGCGTTTATAGCCGCGCCAGTGACCATATTCTGGGTTTACGGGCGTTTATAGCCGCGCCAGTGACCCAATACGAAAGTAGGAAGGATCACTTGAGGGCAGGGAAGAGGGCAAATTTAGACTTTTCAATGCCATGACAACCAAGTATTTAAAACTACTGCAGGCATATCCCCAATGTTGTTAACTTCAAGATTTATATATATACTGTACACAAACAAACGCTTTACAATTACATGGTGTCTACTTGTAAAGTTGTTTTTATTTGCCTAGAGTAAAGTTGTTTTTAAAGTTGTTAAAACAACACCAAAAGCTAAATAACAAAGTGCATCTTACCTTACTTTTTAGTCACTACTTTTTAATAAATATTTGTTTTAAATGCTTTTAGATTTAAATATAAAAATGCTGCTTTTAATACATAAAATTGGGAAAAGATTATTTTGAGGTGGGGAATTTAGCCGCCTAAATTTATACAATGACGTCTAACGCCTGTACTAAACGACGCCGGTGGGGAATTTAGCCGGCTAAATTTATACAATGCCGCGTGGGCGGCCCGGCGCCCTTATGTGTAACTTGACACGAACCCGGAAACAGTGCGGCGCTTCGACTCGGCTATTGTGCAGTTGAGTAAGCCGTGGCCAGACATGTCTGACCTAGATACTACATAAAGGCAGAAGGGAGTTGTCTCCCCGGAAAAGAATGTAACAATTAATTGTGAAAAAAATCGTCATTAAGTCGTTCTAGGTTCTTATTCAAGTCGGCATCACGTTCTTATTTAAGTTCTTAACAAGTTTTTATTCAAGTTTTTAACAAGTCATCATCAAGTTCTTAACAAGTTCTTATTCAAGTACTTATTCAAGTTCTTAACAAGTCGTCATCAAGTCGTCATTAAGTTCTTATCAAGTCGTCATTAAGTTCTTATCAAGTCGTCATTAAGTTCTTATTTAAGTTTTATCAAGTCGTCATCAAGTCGTTATTAAGTTCTTATTCAAGTCACTTATAATTATTTATTAAGTTCTTGAAATATTATTCCATCTGAAATGGATCAAAATGATCTTTTGTTGTTGGCGGTTCTGGCATGCTTTTTTGTTTGGCTTCTGTATTTAGTGGTTGAGATTTTTTTGACTGCTTTGGTTTTTGCTGGCGTTGTTTATATGTTTTATAAACGTAATAACCACCCCCACCAACAGCAATGACGCCAAAAATGCTAACTCTTTTAATCCAAATAATCCATGTCGACTTTGGTGTTGTAGGTCTTGAATCAACTTGTGTATTTACAGCTGGCATTGAAACAACTGTTGGCGTTGGCGGTGTTATGTTTTCATTATGAGTTATATTCTGTGATTGCAACATTAATTTTTTTTGTTTGTTCCACTCTGCTAATTTTTTTCCTGCTGCAACACGCCCAGGATGAGGAGGCTTTTTACTGGTCACTTTCTCCATCAATGTTTTCTGCTGATTTTCTGGCTCGGTCATTTTGAAGGGAAACAAAATCTATATGATTAAAAGTAATTAATCCCATGATTAATGGCGACAATAATGTTCCAAATCTGTAATATAGATCACATCCTAGAGACTCTAATGACTTTGTTAAAACTGGATCCTGCGTTAAATCATACATAAAATCTTGTTCAGAATCAATGGGAGCAAATCTACTAACTAGTTTAGTGTAGAAACTAAGAACCGTTTGCCCAACACTTTTTACCATTCTTGACCCCAGTTGCGCTTCATACCTGTTGTGATACTTTACAATGTCTTGCGTCGACATCTGTTGAATCTGTTCTATGCTGAATTCATTTCCAAGGTACTGTTTTGTTTTTCCACACGCCGCCAAAGAATACAGCCTTTCCTTTTGGCGCATAATAGCTTGGTCATCAACTTGATCATTTGTAAGTTCAGGAAGTAAATCATCGCAGTTCATGTTTTATTAATAATAATAAATATTATTTTATTTTTAAAAAATGAGCACCGAAAAAACTGTTGCTAACGTCGTATACCATTCTGCTGTTATTGGAGGTCTAAGTGTAGGATACACAATGCTTGGTAAAAGCCTGTTAAAAATAAAACCAGCAGATCTTGGCAAACTAGACTTTGAAGACTCAGCAAAGTTGATTGCTGTTATTACAGCTTCATTTGCTACGAAAGATTTTCTAGTTAAGCAAGGAATAATTCCAGACAGTATCAATATGTAAAATTAAAAAAATACATTTATAAAAATGGCTTCACTCGTAATGATGATTGGTGGCGCTGTGGTTAATGCGCTTGCTTTTAGCGGAAGTAATTACGCGTTTAGTAAACTACAAAATAACGATGAGAGAAAAAGACATAACAGAGCTATGGAGCAACTAGCTGCTGCACAAGACACCTATGAAAAGCAAAGAATGGAGCAGTTAGATTTTATTAACGACAGACTTAAACAACAGGGACATGCAGCTTACACATTTAAAGATGTTGATCAAGCAATAAAAGAATATTATCTTGTAACAGGCAAGCCAATCGAGACATTGCCTCCACCAAAATTCAGCGATTTTTATCAACCATCAGAAAAACAAAAGATGCAAGAAATATTGTTTATTGCCTTTGGCATGACCGTTGTGTATTTTGTTGCACATAATATTGGCTGAATAAAAAATGAACAAGATCTATTATTCGCCAAAAGGATATTGGAAGGGAATAACAGCAATTAAAAAGCTAAGCCAAGCAGCTGGAGTCAGTGAACAAACAGCAAAAGAATGGTTATCTAAACAAGCGATTTGGCAAATTTATCTACCAGCGCCTAAACGAATACAAAGACCACACTTTGTGAATATAACTCCAAACGACACCCATCAAATGGATCTTCTATATTTACCCCATGATACGATTAGACGAAAAAGATTTAAGTACGCACTTACAGTCATTGACATAGCTTCAAGATACAAAGATGCTGAACCATTAACACAAAAGAGTGCTTCTGCTGTTGCTGTCGCTATACAACTGATATATCAACGAGGCCCCTTAACTTATCCTCGCATGATTCAAGTCGATGATGGAAAAGAATTTAAAGGTCAAGTAAATCAATTATTGTTAAAACATAGAGTTACCATTAAAAGAGGCATTCCAGGAGTTCACAGATCACAGGGTTTGGTTGAAAACTTTAACAAACAGTTATCTGAAAGGCTTTTTTCTTACCAGTATCACAGAGAGCTGATTGACAATTCTCGCAACACAGAATGGGTTAGAAGACTGCCCTCAGTTCTACGTGCAATGAATAATGAAGAATTTAAAGGTCTAAAACCAGTACAAGCAATCAAAAAACAAAAAATAAATGTTGTTGAAGGAGAGTCTTCATCAAGCAAACTATTGCCATTTGGTTTGAAAGTGAGATACCTTTATTCGCCGGGAGAAGCAGAAGGGGACACTCGCATCAGGGCAACAGATCCAGTTTGGAGTGTTGATCCATATGAGATAAAAAAAATTGTGAAAATGAATCCACCCGTGTATTATTTACGAGAAACTGACACAACAAAACGGCCGGCCCCTCAAAGATCTTTTGTGAAGGAAGAACTGCAGATAATCCCTCCAGACACAGTTCCAGTCGCTTAATTATTTTTTAATTTAAATTAAAATGGCGGCAAGAATGGAAAAGGAAGAATCCTTACGTAAAATGGCACTGGAAGCAAGAATGGTGAAGGAAGAGTCCTTAGAAATAATGCGAGAAATATTTGATTATAATCTTGCTATTAGACTAATATTTAAGAAGATTGATTATGCCATGCTAGACAAAACCTCAAATTTTGATTGGGAATATATTAAAAAAATTCGAGCGCATTTAGCAGTAATGAAAAATAATTTGGTTGAATTGGGTGATGATATAGTTAAGCTTAACGAACTGTTTTAATCTACGCAAATACATTTGGGTTTAAAATGGAAGCTCAAAGGGAAATGGCAGAAATGACAAAGGAAAAGTCTTTAAAATTAATGCAAGATTTATTTGAGTATCAGTATATCATTAAAGAAGTATTTGAGAAGATTGACAATCCTTGGCTAGAACAATCGCCAGACAATCGCTTTAAACCCCAAAGCTTTTATTTTGATTTATGGGTATGGGAACATGAATATTGCGAAATGACAAAAAAAATTAAAGCACATCTAGCATTAATAAATAATATTAATTTTGCTAAATTAGATGATGATATAATTGAACGTGCGATTGCTGAAAAATATAAGCCCATATGATTATACTATTCTCCAATGCCCGATTGCATATGAAAACTCTGGATTAACAAACACACGTTTTGTGTTTGTTCTATCTAATGACTTCTTTGTTACAACAGTTGTGTTGATCTCATGTAGATTAGATCGTAGTTTTACGTTGTCATGATGAAAAGTCTTATTGTCAAACAATGCTTTTTTATAGTTGTCATGGGATATGCTTGATTGCACAACACTACGAGATATTCCCTTTGCTTTTTTAACAACTTTTTTTTGGCTTGAAAGACTGTACATTTTCGACCTCAAACCAACAAACTCCTTGATCACACCTCCAGATAATTCATCCTTCATCTTACCTAAAACCTTCTTGTTAATATCTGAATGCAAAGGCGAATCTTTAGGGTAATCAGATGTGTCGTACCATCCTGCATGCCCTTTAGCTACTTCTAATTCCATGTCTTTATAGATATCTTCAGTAGGGATGTCGATTACAAAGGAATCTGTATCTGTGTAAAGTACTTTGGACTCAGGATACAAGGGCTTAAAGTAGTCGTAAAGAAATTCTAACATCAAAAGCTTCGACAGCTCTAAAACAGTAAACCCAATAAAAACGGGCTTATCCAATTTGACTTTCTTTTTTTTCATCATTATGCCAAAAAGCTGATCATGAAATCTTCTGAAGTCCTGATAATTAGGTTTTGAAGTCAACTTAATTGCAACGTTTTCTCTGGTGACCAATCTAACATCTTTACGCTTGTGCGGATTTTCCATAGTCTTTCCAAAACAGCTGTTGTTCATCAACTTGAAAAAGTCTTTTTCTGAAGCATCTGTGGATTTAGTTCTGAGATCAGTGTTCTTCATTATGTATGGTTTCATGAACTGTTCTTGATCAAAAGCAATTATACGATGAACAGCTGTCAACTTCAAACCATGTCTTAAATAAAATTGAAGAAGTCTGTAATGACAGACATAATTTTTTTTGTCACGAAGATTAGGCACAAGTTTAGGTGGTTCTGTCATTGCCATCTTTAGACTTTCTGCCGCTAATGGATAGTCATTATGGTAATCATGAAGTTCATGAGGATATTCTAAATCAACTTCTAGAATGAGACCTCTTTTACGATCAGCTTCTAGAGTAGGTAGCCATTTTAAAAACTTTTGAATGTCTTTGAGTCCTGTGTACATTTTAAAGTTGCGTAATGGAAGTGATTGCGCCATTGCCCATCCATACAGATTGTTTGCATCTAAATACATGAGATAGTTAGACCTTTTACTTGGATCATAGTCGTCCAAGTATTTGTTGTTTGCTTTACAGTAATGGTGCGACGCCATACTGATTCCCCCACGCAATCCGTTTTCAATCATCTGAAGCATTGGCAGGTCAGACAATAAATCAATTTGTACTCCAGTAAATTTTAAGAAAGCGTCCCAGCTCATCCCAGGCGCAGAAATGTAATGCGCGGGATCCAGGCTGTAATGTTTCATGCAGGTCTTCCTATAATTTTCAAAGACGTCCGCCAACAAACAGGTATCCGCCATTAAATAGGAATCATGATAGTCTCCCATCGTTTTACACTCTAACTTCTGCCACGCATCTTGAGCATAAGAATAATCAGAATCACTGATGTCCTTTCCTCTAAGACTACTAAAGAACGCGCCTTTAGGCGGAAGTGTATCTTCGTCAAACCTTTGCCAACTGTTCATGTACTCATAAGGGTAAACGCCCTTTCTAACAAGAGTTGGGTCAAAATAGTGATCTGTTATTGGGCAGGACTTTAAGGACATAGCCAGTGACTCTAATGAACCCATCATGTGTTGCATAGAGTCGTAGAAAGACATGTTATTTAAAGTGAAACACATGTACTTTTCTGATGACTGTGCAATGCATGACACCCTGAAGTCGCTGGTTACTGCTTGCATTATAAGGTGAGAGTCGTAACCTCGCAAGTTGTGAAAGAATATAGGCAGCTTCCATGTCTTTGGTTCAAACTTTAGTTGAAGATTGCATTCGTTATGTGCTGCTCCTCTAAACTTTCCACTAATGTGATCATGGTCTCTTACTGTTGGATTCTCTGCGGTGGCAACCAAGGCCGCCCCACAATCCAACAGTGAGTGGCTGAGTCATACTGTTGTTGGTCTTCAGGCGTCATTATGATTTCAGATAAGTTTAGATTATTAGAACAGGCATTACGCACTTGCTGCATGCGTTTTAAGAAGTATTTTGCAGCATTTGGTCCTCTGTATAATTCTGGCTTTGAATGGGCGCCATCCGACCTAACAATGATGAAGGCAAATGAGCAAATCTGATGATTACTCATTAAGACTGTTTTAGGAAGTTTCTGTGGGGTTGGTCCTTCATAAGGAACAATGAGTGATTCGAAGTCTGCATAAACAACATATGGACTAGTTTGCAACCGTTTCCAGTTCTTAAAACTAACTTTACTGCCTTCTCCGGGCGTAATTAGTTCTGTATCACAGTCAACTGGGCTAATACAATGTTTCTTATGTTCACTCGCGGCTTGAACGGACGGAATTCTTGTTAAACATTTTCTACAGAATTCTTGTTTGCTATGTTGTTTTGTAGTATGCACTAGTAATCTACTCATTGTGCGTATTAGAGTGTAGTGCAACCCATTAAGGCTTTGCATCAGGAGTAAGTCTACATGAGTTTTGGTTGGTTCGCCTATTGTTGGACTGTTCTTTGACACTCTAATTGGCAGAAGGTTGGTTTCTTCAGACCATGTGTATACGTTAACAGTTTATTGGGGGATTCTGTTCTTCAAACTGATCAATTTTGTCTACAGCCATAGGAAATTCAAGGCGTTAAAGTTAAGATTATTGGCCCACTGTAAATAGTTAGATACTCTCTCTGCATTTTTGGCAACGTGATGCAGCCTAGCAAGAACGCACCACATAAAACATTTGTCGTCTGAATTTTTTATGTTCAAAACTGCTTTCTTTGCAACTAATGTTGGAGGCAGTGGAATGTAAGCCTTGCCTACAATTGGCTCATACTTAGCTTGTCTTAATCTGATGTCTAGGACTTCACCCTCTGACCAACCAGAGCCTCTCATTTTAGCTGCTTCAGAGGCTTCATTAAACTGTGTAAGAAGTTGATCTGCCCAACCGGGTGTTAAGTCATTATGAGAAAGAATAGTCTGCTGTTTAGTTGAGACCCAGACTTCTAGATTTTCTTCGTTTATTGTTATATAGTCGATTAAAACAACTAACCTTACTTTAACTGGAGGGTTTATTGTTAGTTTACTTGGAACTTGAGAAATAGCGTGTACAACGCTTGCCTGTACCTTTGTTGGATCAATAACTTCTAAAACGACCTCATTTAAAGCTTTTGACAAACGCTCTTCCTCGAGCATTGCTTCAAACAATTCATCTGAACCTTCATATATCTTATCCATGTTGAGCTTCTTTTCTAACTCAAAATATTTATTTAAATCAAAAAAATAAAAGTTAATCAGAATCAATATCAACGGTCTTTTTGTGCTTGGACTCATAAACTAAAGTATAAACGCCCTTTGGGGTTGTTAATGTGAGCTGTTTAGAACAGAGTTTAATGTCTCGTTTACTTTTTTTTAAACATTCCTTTTTTATCTGGTCGGTGTCTGGTTGTTGAGAAAAAGTTGCCCGTGCCTTTCTTTGAAGATCAAACTTTTGTCTTTTGTAGTCCTCAAAATCAGCCTGTAGGCGACTAAATTCTTCATCCGTGATGTTTGAGTCAGCAAGTGCTTTATTTATTGTCAGTTTGAAGGAACTAAGTTTAGCTGTTATTAGTTGAACCATAGCTGTGTGCTTTTGGAGTTTAGCTTTTATTTTTTTGCTGACAGCACTTACAGCCAATGAACACAGGCCAAGAGTTAAAGACAAACCACCTAGAGGTAAAGCTGCCGGTGCACCTACGCCTGTTGCTAAGAGACCTACACTTGTTCCTGCTGATAGAGCACTAGTGATCGATGCTCCAGTATTAACATATGTAACAGCATTAAAGACAGCAGAATACCTTCGTTTGGTTTTACTGTATTTTGAAAGGTCCTGCTCTAGTTTTTGTTGCATTTGTGTAATGTTGGTTAATCTGAAAGTTTTTATGTCTACAGCAGCAGCTATCTCTTCTTTGGGGACTTTTGGATAAGTCGTAACAGACATGCTTTTTTAAAATAAAAATAATTTAGTATTGGATATCTTTCAATCTGTTATCTTGAATATTCAGCTGCGCATCATATATTAAAAACAAATGTACATTAAGTGGTTTATCACTCTCTTTTTCTTTATCAATTTGAATGTTTATTACGTCTTTAACTGTTCTCCCACTCCCATGCAACTGATTATCCTCTGTTGACCTTAGGTCAATCCATAAACCGTATTTCGTTGTTAAATATTCATCAAGTCTAACACTGTGAAGGTGTAGATCTTTAGACACAAGGTCTACTGTTGGATTTCTACACCTCCCGCCTCCAAACAATTTTCTTATTTCATCAAAATGATGATAAGGTTTAAGCCCGCTACCGTAGACTTGGTTAGGACTACCCTCAATTGAACATTGTACTTTCGTTATTTTAGGATTGATAAACTTTTCACTTTGTCTTTTTAATGGTTCTTCATCTTCACACAGCAATAAAATACCTTTAAGGGATCTTGCTGCAGCGCTAAAACTAAAGTTCCATATTGTGTCTGCCCTGCTTTTAGGATATTTAGTATGATGAATCACTCTTTCGTAATATATTGCTAATTTTGACTGATATTGTTGCTCAATCAGCCTTGCTAAGTTAGGGTTGCTAACAATGTCAAACTCTAACGAGATGTCGAAAATGCTGTACTTGGAATCAGTTTCTGTCGATCTAATGACACGTTTGTATTCATTAAAAGTTAGTTCATATGACAATCTGTCTTTTAATGCTCCTTGAAAGTATGGCGCATGCGCTTTTAACAACTCAAAATCCAAGGGTATAGAAAAGCGATTTCCAAACGCATAACTTACAGCTTCATACTTGTTACCGTCTTTAGCATCTTCGGCGTCTATTCTGTGTTTTAGTGCTTCGTTATTTTCGATTCCTTGAAACGCAAGATCGGCCCTTTCATTATCGGTTAGCCATAGATCAGAATAGATTAGAAATATGTCTGCATTGTGTAAAGAAAATATTTCTTGCCCCTCAAGTTTTATAGAAATTTTCTTAACGATTGCCCGTCCCAGATTCTGTACAACTGTCCTGTTTACGTCTGTTGCTGAATCAAGTTCTATTTTAAAAGTAAGCCGTGCAGATCCCGGCACAATCACTTCATCTGCTCCTAGGTCTGGAAATTTGACAGTAAGAATCTGATCTGAATCAATAGTAGATGGATTATTTGGAACAATAATATTCTGTTTATTTCCCTTCACGCCAAAGGGCTCTTTCAGTCTTCTATGCGGGTCAAGAATCGAACCATATGCTTGTGACATTTTTTTTATAAAACAAAATAAAAAGTTAATTATTTAAAAACATGGCAGAAGAAGATTATGATGTTTTTGATCCTGGAGACGACATGAGTGAAATGACGCCTTTGACACATCCATTACAATCATTGCGGCGTGAATTAACAGAAAGTAAGGTCAAATCATTTTATCAAAGTTTAGGCCAAGAACCTCCCGAATTTATAGACCCTAATGATTTTGAAACAAAAGATGACCATTTGTTTGTGAAAAACGAGCAAGGACAACTTGTTCAGCTTACAACTAAACCAGACCCATCAAAGTTTTTAGCAAAGACTACAATTAGACAAAGGCTCAGTGTGAGCGATCAAAATCGCCTTGGCATTGCTAAACCGCGAAGATTAGACAGTGAGGCAGTTGCTAAACTTCAAAACACACTACAAGAACTCCCAACAGAAATACAAAACATACCCCTTAAAGATTTAAGCCCAACAGCAGACGAAATAATAGAAACCAGTTTTTCAGAAGCATTAAAAACTATGCACGATCCGCCGCTACCTATGAGAGAAATAACGGCCCTTGATCATGCTTTGAAAAGCATCAGAGGCGAATTAACAAACAATTTAGCAAAACTGGGTGAACTAGATGAGCATATAAAAAGAGAAAAAGAAAAACTAGTTGAGGCTGATGACCACAACTTAGGACCTGGTGTTAAAGAAAGAATAACACAAAGACTAAAAGATCTTGAACAAGAGAGATCAGCAAGACTAGAAGTGCTGTCTACTAACCGAGAACAATTACGAACTCAAGTGAGCAGAATAAGAGAAACTATCCAAAGAATTTTATATGAAGACACGACGCTAGCAGAACGAATAAGAACACTGTTTAGAGAGCAAGGCGTCACATTAGCAAGTGTTATAACAGCCTTAGGATTTGCAATAAGTACACTGGTGTTGGCTATTACAGGCGGTGGTGGGTGGGGAGCAGTGCCACCAGGACCACCATCAGATAAATCATGGGTAAAAAAACAACTTGATCATCTTGCAAGTTTATTAAAAAAATTAGCCAGTAAAGCAATAGATTCTTTGCCTGGTATAATAGGAGGGATCGTTAGCTGGCTTTTGTCTGCCGCAAGTAAAGTAGTTGGCTTTATGGCCGAGCACTTATGGGCATTAGTTGTCTTAATAGTTGGGTTACTCTTTAGTAAGATAAAGACCAAGTAATCCTAGGGCAGTTAATCCAATAACAAGTGCCGTCTTTTCATATTCATGGTCATTATTTCTTGGGACCACAGGGATTGAATGGGGGGGTTTGGGGGCTCGGGGATTGGTGGGGCTTCTTTTTTTTATTGCTATTGCTGGCTTAGAATTTATGTCGTTTTTTCCGACCTTCTCTTCTTTACCAGCCACAAGGATTTCATTATTATAGTTTATTATTGTTCCTACCTGGAGCCTGAGGTCAGAAGGTAGCATGTATAAACCAGTGCCAACAGCAAAGTCTACTTTCGATCTTGCGTATTGCAAAACATTTTGGTACCTTTTAATACTTGAAGGCAAATCAATTGCAGAATTAATAGAATCCTCTAAATTTGCTAAATACTGTTTTTGGGCGTCAAAGCCAGTAGAAGGATCAATTATGTTTGATCTCGTTTGTGCTTGCGAACCTAGCAAACACCAAACATAAGTACGAATAGAGTCGTTTATTCGTTCTATTCCCGCTCTAGTTAGACCATTAGAAGTATCCAAAATAAATGTTGTCCATGCTGTTTTATGCTCTTGCTCTATGGACCCGAGGTGAACAGTTGTGCCTGAAGAGAAAGATGTGTAAGGAGGATTCCAATCATAGTTATACTTTCTATGCACGCCCCAATAATAAAGAGTGCCTAAACCATGATTAAGATCCAACTTTTGTCTAAAGTCTGTCTTTGGGTCAATATCAAATTCGTTACAGATCCTTTCAAAAGCCTTGTAATCTATTCTGTTGCTGAATGGATTAAACGTTTTGTCATTTGGTAATGGCGCTTGCAGTTCAGATAAAATACGTCTGAAGGTGTAATAAAAATGAAATCTATACACTGACCTCACCAAAGGATCAGGATGATTTAAATGATCAGCATACGACACTCCACACCCAGTTGATGCACAAAACACAGCAAAGTTTAACTGGTACTGATAAAACTGCATCGGATGACTAAACCACACTTTCAGGATGTAGTCTTTTTTAATAGGAGGGTTAAGATATCTGTTTAATGGAGTACTAACCTTTACTTGAAAGGCGTCAGACTGAGTCACAGAAATGTCGAGAGTATCAGTTGTTATATCTTTAGGACTGTAGTGCGGCCCAACAGAATATTTTGCATTAGTATATTTGAATGCACTCATTTTTAAATTGTTTTAAAAATGTTTGTAACAATAACAACTCAAGACAGTCCTTCGTTTTTAGAATATGCTATTGATAATGAATGCAGAACCCAAAGGGTTGCACTCCATGAAATTTTTTACAAAGTCGTATGGTTTAATATAAGCAAATCCAAGAAAAATAATAAGGTTCAAAAAGTTGACTATAGTGGAAACTTGGTTAGCCAGTTAACCATACCTGATGGTTATTACGGGTTTTGCTCGCTAAAAGAAGCAATGAGTAACTTCGACATTACTCTCAAACTTAACAATGCAAATTTGAAAATAATGTTGACATTCAAACCTGAAGAAGAAGAAGTAAGTTACCTTTTTGATGGAGAGCTAGCTAAAATGTTAGGCTTTGCAACTTACAATTATGCCATTCATGAATTTATAGTTACACCAGACAAAAATACTTATGAGGGAGAAAACCCGCTCGATCTTGCATTACATTCATTACTCTATGTTCATTTGGACGAGCTGAGCACTGATGAAAACTTATATGATGGAAGGCCCTCAACTGTTTTAAGAGCTCTTCCATCAGGGAAAGCTGCATATTGCGATTATGAATTTATACAATTCCCTAATTTACAGTTTAAAAGATTAGCTTGTGGGAGGGTCAGATCATTTAATATAAAAATCAAAGACCAAACAGGAAAAGTCGTCAAATGTGACAGCCTGCACATTGTTTTGGAAATAAAATAATACGTTGTTTTAAAAAAAATGTCACGTGGGCCAGACGATTCGGGGTCACATTAGCGCCTGAGAGGTGTGTAACTTTAGAATTAAAAGACCTTGCAGACGTTGAGGACTTTGAACAGAACGGTGAGATAGGCACTTTGTATGGTTTTGAGTACACTAAAGATGGTTATTATAAGCGCAAAGAGGTTGACGACAACAAAAGGTTTCCTAAACTAGAACAACTACGCAATCTAGAAGCAAATAATACAGGTCAGTATGAATATAAAATAGTTCGAAAAACTGACAACAAATGGCACTTAGAACCATATTTAGAATGGGACATAAAATTTGAATTCTTAAGCCCATTTACATTTTTCGACCGTCAAAAAAGTTTCAGAAAAGCATTGAACTCTGGCCCTTTACATGTAAGTCTTATGCCAGAGGACAACAGTCGGAAAGAGATCGAAATAAAGCCGTTTGGGGACAAACAGTACATCCTCCACAGAAGAGAATCGGTTTTAAAGAAAGCTTCTACAAAATTACAGTTCATTCCACGCACAAAATTAGGAGACACGTTCACAATGATATTTAAAATTTCTGTCTTAAAAGATGAGGCGAGAAATGGAGCTCTGGGCGTCAGTGACAATCTTATGAAAGGAATTCTTATTAGCTGGCAAAACTTAGACGTTGACAAACTTAAAGTTACTGTCGTCGTTCTTTACAATGGCGAGGATATTAAGGTCATAACAACAAGCAACAAAATTGATATTAGTCTAAATAGAAACGATCTTACAGAACTGAACTGGATTAATCTTACACATTTGGGCCTTATAGGGTTTTATTATACTGAACAAGTTTTGACAGAGAGTATGATAAAAACAATAACTGGTGTAAATTAAATTCTGTTATAAAACTATGGAGCAAACGACTTTGGTGTCAATGCCGATGTTAAACTTTATGATAAAAACCCCTCATTGTTCATTGATTTGTGGACAGACTGGTTGTGGAAAAACAATATTTGTCCTCGACCTATTACAAACAGTTTATCGTTATAATTTTGATCATATTGTAATTTTCTGTCCAACACTCAAATGGAACAAAGCATATCACGACAGAAGGTTTATATGGACGGATGATGAA
>CM065736.1:18918989-18923989 GCA_033310375.1 Conus canariensis | reverse complement strand
GCCACGCTACGCTACATTACACCAACCTGCACTACACTACACTACACTACACTACACTACACTACACGCATATTACTACACTACATTACATCATACCACATCGCACGTCACACCACGCCACACTTTACAACACCACACTACATCATACATTACATACTGTGCCACACTAAACTACCCTACACTACACCATACTACAAGTTCACCATACCACTAAACACCAGACCACACCACACAACATTACACCTCATTACATTACACAACACACGACACTACAATACACCAAACTATAACTCACCACACCATACTTAACATTACAATTCACCATTCTACATCACAAAAAAACATACCATATCCCCAACAGTACACCAAACCACACCACACCTACCTACTCTACACCACACTACACCACACCTACCTACTTTACCCTACACCACACCACACCTACCTCGACCACACCACACCACACCTACCTACTTTACCCTACACCACACCACACCTATCTCCACCACACCACACCACACCTACATATCCTACACCACACTACACACACCACACCGACCTACTTTACCCTACACCACACCACACCTACTTTACCCTACACCACACTACACCTACCTACCCTACACCATACACCTACCTACCCTACACCACATCTACCTACCCTACCCTACACCACACAGACCTACCTTACACTACACCACACCACACCTGCCTACCCTACACCACACAACACAACACCTGCCTACCCTACACCACACCATACCACACCACATCTACCTACCTTACCCTACACAACACCCCACTACACCACACCACACCTATCCTACACAACACCCCACTACACCACACCACACCTACCTACCCTACCCGACACACCTACCTAACCTACCTACTCATCCTACCCTACATCACACCACACAACGCCACCCTACCCTATATACCCTGCACTACACTGCACTTCACCCAACTACACTTCCCTACACCACACTACACTACACGCCTCTACACACTACACTACACTACACTACACTGCATTACAGTACACTGCAGCCCTCATCTCCACTGCACTTTAACTGTCATCTACACTAAACAACACGACATTACACCATACTACACTCATTGCAACCCTCATCTAGACTACATTACAACCCTCCTCTACACTTCAACACATTCCACTACAATCTCCCCGTCGACTCGACTCTACCACTCTCATCTGCTCCACGCTTTAACCACATTTCAACCCTTATCTTCACTGCGCGACATGACACGACACCACATTACACTCTGTACAACTCTCATATACACTACATTACAACCCTCATCTACACCACATTACATTACACTTAAACCTTCATTGATGAGACCACACACTCCTCGTCGACTCTACTCTACGACTCTCATCTACTCCACGCTTAACTCCGTATTCGGCACTACGCTAGAACCACAATATACGCAGCATCCCTCACCTACGCTCTACTACACTGTGCCTCTAAGCATGTCCGCCCCACCCAACACTATACTGCAATATTCCAAGTGATGCCACGATCACACCACACAAAAACCACACCATAACACACTGCATGATACCACACCACCCCAAACCACATCATACCACACCAAACCACATCACACCACCCCAAACCACATCACACCACACCACCCAAAACCACATCCGATCACTCTACAGCACACCGGCTCCCACTAAGACACCACTCAACACTACTTTATGCCTGTCATCTTTCTCTACCCCACATATTTCTTTCCACATCATACCATACCACTCCACACCACACCATACCATACCACTCCACACCACACCATACCATTCCACACCACACCATACCATTCCACACCATACCATACCACTCCACACCACACAACCATACCACACCATACATTATAACATGCCACACCATACCACATCACACCATACCATATCACACCACACCATACCATACATCATAACATACCACACCACACTATACCATTCCACACCAACATCCATAACCATTCCACACCATACCATACATTATAGCATGCCACACCATACCATTCCACACCATACCATACATTATAGCATGCCACACCATACCATTCCACACCATACCATACATTATAGCATGCCACACCATACCATCACCACCATACCATACCACATCACACCATACCACGCCACACCACACCATTCCACACCACACCATACCATTCCACACCATACACACCCCACCATACCATACACACCACACCATACACACCACACCATACCATACACACCACACCATACACACCACACCACACCATTCCACACTATACCATACACACCATACCATAACACCACACCATTCTATACCACACCACACCATACCATACCACACCATACCATACCACACACTCCACACCATACGATTCCACACCATACCATACACACCACACCATACCATTCCACACCATACCATACCACACCACACCATTCCACACCATACCATACACACCACAGCATACCATACCACACCATACCATACACTCCACACCATACCATACACTCCACACCATACCATACCATACTATACCATTCCACGCCATACTGTACATCGTAACATGCCACACCATACCACATCACACCATATCATACTACTCCACACCACATCTCACCATACCACACCACACTACTCCACATCTCACCATACTACATCACACCACACCATACCACATTACACCACACCACATCTCACCATACCACATTACACCACACATCTCACCATACCACATTACACCACACTACATCTCACCATACCACATCACACCACTCCATATCACACCACACCATACCACATCTCACCACACCACATCAGAACATACCACTCCACACCACATCACACCATACCATGCCACGGCACACATTATACCGTACCACACCATACTAAACTACACTATACATTACATACACTAAACTACAGTACACTACAAGGTTGGAAAAAAAAGAAACAAGTTCGACCACTTCTACGTCGCACCAAGTATTTCATAACTGCTTTAAGGAAAACAACGAGAGCAATAACATCGACGGCAACAACAACAAGAACAACAAAAGCGACAGGAAGAACAAGGACAAGAACAACAACTACTGATGACAACAACAAAAACATAATTAACAACAGCAATAACACCAACCACAGTAGCAACAACAACAACAACGAGAAGAACAACAAGAAGCAGAACAACTGACAAAACAAAGAACAAGAAGAACATCATTATCACCACCACTACCACCAACCACACCGACAACGACAACGACAACAACAACAACAACAACAAACAGCGACAGCAAGGAACTGTCACGCGGCGGGCAAGAGCCGGGGAGGAATTAAGTGCGTTAACTTCCAGTAAACAGGAAAACACGAACGGCCACGGGTCGACAGACCGCCTACACCGGTGAACTGCGCAACAACACCGCCCTCACCACTTTTACTCCCCGGTAAGATACAAACAGTCCGTTCTCGTGATTTTTTTTCCCCCTCATGCATCCTCCGGTCCCTCCTTTGAATTGAGATCGGCAGCCAGGTCAAGCTGTTTAAAGCCCGGCCGACCACGGAACCAGCGGCTGTAGGAAGCGAGACTCTCGGGAGAGTCGGACAGCAGAAGGTCTTCAGAGAAGCTGGGTTGTAGGCCGGTTACAACTGAAATGATGTAACAAATCAAAATGGAAGGACTGAGAGTTAAACACCAAGACTCAAAGACCGATCATGACGCAGTTTCTTCATGCCTCACGCTGATGAAAGTCGGATCACATAAAAAGTACTAATGATTTTTCTTTGCGCTGATGATGAAAATGCCAATGTTGCAACACTGATGTAGAAGTTGGTAGTGGTAGTAGTAGTTGTTGTTGTCGTAGTCGCAGTGTCAGCAACAGTAGCTGTCAGCAGTAGTAACAGTGTAGCATTTCCTCTCTCTCTCTCTCTCTCTCTCTCTCTCTCTCTCTCTCTCTCTCTCTCTCCTCCCCTCTCTTTTCTCTCTCTCTTTTTCTATGTCTCTCCCTCCCCTCTCAATCTTTCTCTCTGTGTCTTTCAGCTATTGTCAAACAGTCTCGCAGGCAGACACACCGGCAGGCAGACAGACAGACAGCACTTAAACCAGCAGACGACAAATACACATGAATGCGTATCTATATAAACTTCCTTCTATAAGAACATTTAACAATTTCTCTTTTAAAAAAAAAAAAAAAAAAAAATCCCGCGGGGGACAATGTCATGGGGGAGAGGGAGGGAGAACAAAACATACACCATCCGCTAAAAAAAAAAAAACTGAAAAAAAAAAAAAAAGAAAAAACCCGAAAGCTAATGTCCCACATCTACAAAAAAACAAGGGCCCCACGCTCGCTGGCGTGGTGTCGTCACGCTTTTTTTTTTTTTTTTTTTTTTTGATGCCTCGCCACTTAGCTTGTCAATAGCACAGTCAATTACGCCCCTCTCCCCCTCTCCTTCCTTCCCCTTCCCCTCCGTCCCATTCCCAACCTCTCGCCTTAGCGCTCCACCTACCTGCCCTCGACTCCTCCCCCTCCCCCCCCCCCTATCCTCTCATCGACTCAGCCAGGTCGTTGGTGTGGGGAAGGAAGAGACGTGTGACGTAGCAAGTTTTGTTTGTTTGTGGATGGTATTGGTTTATTTCGTAAGTCTTGTTATTTTTTTTCCTTTCATTATTTTCCTCATCTTTCGTTTCTTCTTTTGTATTCATCAATATCATCATCATCATCGTCGTCATTATCACCATCATCATCGTCGTCGTCGTCTTCATTTTTTTATTATTATCTTCATCATCCACCACCCTCCCTCCCCCACACATTAACATTTACACACACACACACACCACACACACACAGCACGCGCGCGTGTACTATATCACGCCTCGATCCAAAAATAATCAAATCCTCTCGTATTCTGTATTCTCATCTGTCTGTCTGTCACTCCCCTCCCCCTTCCCACCCCACACCCCCACTCCTCCCCCCA
>CM065736.1:18911489-18913989 GCA_033310375.1 Conus canariensis | reverse complement strand
GACACATTATAAAAGAAGATGGTACGCTTTTGGCATATAGAGAGTTCAATAACAAATATGGATTTTGCATTGACTTTATCTCGTATACTGGATTATTGAGAGAAGTAAGCGCATATATTCGGAAAACTGCAGTAACAATGACAAATAACAAGAATGAAGAAAGGTCTAAATTATGGAAACTTATCTGTTCAGTCAGCAGAGGGGCACGTGTTTATTATGATGCCCTTCTGTGTGACAACATAAACCCTGCTTATTGCAATAAGTGGAATGAAAAACTTGAACAGCAGTTGGACTGGGATGTCATTTTTAAAAAGGTGCAAAAAATAAAAGAAATAAAACTTAAATGGTTTCAGATAAGAATTCTACACCGTATACTGGGTACAAATATTGTGCTGTCAAAAATGAGAATTGAACCAAATGATCATTGTACATTTTGTAATACAGAAAGAGAAAACATCGAGCATCTATTTTGGTTGTGTGAGCATGCGGCACATTTTTGGCAACAACTTCAAGCAATAATAAAAGGAAAATGTCAGCATGCGGATTCTTTAAATTTGTCTGTTGAATTGGTATTGTTTGGGCATTCAAATAATTTTAGAAGTGATGAACCCTTTGACTTTATTTTACTTCTAGCCAAACATTTCATCTATAAATGCAAATGTGAGAAAAAACTTCCAATTGTAATAAACTTTCTACACTATTTAAAGACAAGATATAATCTTGAACAGCAAGTCGCAAAAAGCGTAAAGTCAATGCAAAAACTGCACGAAAAATGGCAGTTATACCAATCTTTGATAGAAGTGTAATTTTTGGACTTCATGTGCATGTTGAGGGACTAGTCTGTCTCCGTATCACTTATTATGCATTACGTATGGATCCCCTTGTGGTTTTGTCGGTGTCTTACCCTCTCTCTCTCTCTCTCTCTCTCTCTCTCTCTCTCTCTCTCTCTTCTTTTGTTTCTGTTTTTGCTTTGTTTTTGGTTGTCTATTTGTATTTAATTTTTGAAAAACCCTGCCTTGCAAATAAGCTAACACATGATACGGAAACTGTTTATGGTACTTGATTGAAATGTAAGCGTTTGGCTGTTGAAACATAAATGGTGTGAATTATATACTGATGTGAACTGAAATGCTATGAATTTATGTAAAATGTTTTGTCTTTGCAAGCAGAAAAATAAAGTTGAAAAAAAAGTAATATAGAGGGTTTCTTATGTTCGTTATGTAACTACGTAATATAGAGGGTTTCTTTACGTTCGTTGTGTAAGTATGTAATATAGAGGGTTTCTTATGTTCGTTATGTATCTATATAACACAGAAGGTTTCCTTACGTTCGATGTGTAACTATGTAATATAAAGGGTTTTTTATGTTCGTACTGCAACTATATAATGTAGATGTTTTTTACGTTCGCTGTGTAACTATGTCATATGGAGGGTGTCTTTTCCTTCGTTGTGTAACTATGTAATATAGAGGGTTTCTCTATGTTCGTTATGTATCTATGTAATACAGAGGGTTTCTTCATGTTCGTTGTGTAACTATGTAATATGGAGGGTTTCTTTACGCACGTAATGCAACTATTTGATAATCAGGGTTTCTTTACGTTCGTTGTGTAACTATGTAATTAGAGGGTTTCTTTACGTTCGATGTGTAACTATGTAATATAGAGGGTTTCTTTACGTTCGATGTGTAACTATGTAATATAGAGGGTTTCTTTACGTTCGATGTGTAACTAGGTAATATAGAGGGTTTCTTTACGTTCGATGTGTAACTATGTAATATAGAAGTTTTTTTAACGTTCGTTGTGTAACTATGTAATATAGAAGCTTCTTTTCGTTCGTTGTATAACTATGTAATGTAAAGGGTTTCTTTACGTTCTTTGTGTAACTATGTAATACTGAGGGTTTTTTTCGTTCGTTGTGTAACTATGTAATATAGAGGGTTTCTTTATGTTCGTTGTATAACTATGTAATGTAAAGGGTTTCTTTACGTTCTTTGTGTAAAATACTATGTAATACTGTGGTTTCTTTTCGTTCGTTGTGTAACTAGGTAATATAGAGGGTTTCTTACGTTCGTTGTATAACTATGTAATATAGAGGGTTTCTTTACGTTCTTTGTGTAACTATTTGATATTGAGGTTTCTTTTCGTTCGTTATGTAACAATGTACTATACAGGGTTTCTTTACGTTCGTTGTATACCTATGTAATACAGAGGGTTTCTTTACGTTCGTTATGTAACGAAGTAATATACAGGGTTTCTTTACGTACGTTGTATAGTTATTTGACATCGTGGGTGTCCTTACAGTCGTTTGGTAGCCCGGCTGACTGGGGTTCACCTAGTGGCACGGTCAGTTTCTTCGGGGATCAATATTTTGTACGGACAAGGAACAGGGTGTAGAGACCGATCGATACGGTAATGGCTAAAGATTTCCGATACGTACCAGTACAACCATTTGTATCCTTACTTCCTTCTCTCTCTCTCTCTCTCTCTCTCTCTCTCTCTCTC
>CM065736.1:18903989-18906489 GCA_033310375.1 Conus canariensis | reverse complement strand
GAGAGACCAAGCTCTAAGCACTGTAGAATCAACACTCTCGTTCACAGAGCGGGCTGTCTACCTGGGCAGAGCCAACTGAAGAGCTGCCAGCTAGTGCCACATCTGGTTGAATGTCAGACACTCACTTTTTCACTCATTCTTTCGATTTCTCACGGAAGCTATATGCTATGTGCATACGTGTCCTCCACACCAGCGACCAAACTGGCCTTCTCTTCTGAAAGTTGGTAATGGAATTTTTACGTGTGTACAAGATGTTATGTGTGCGTTCACACACCGAACGTCGGTTTATGTCTCATTCGAAGGACTTTCAGAAAATGGAGTCAGAACTTATGTACTATCCAAGGTAAAAAAAAAAAAAAAACCCTCCTGTACTGAAATGGCCCCGTGGAGATTCGAACCCGCAACCTCAGGATCACGAGTCCAGCGCTCTACCAACTAAGCTATTCCGGCCTCTGTTGGACTGGCTCGAGGAGACTCGCATCTTCACACACGTAGATAATGAAAGTCAGCTGATTTCTTGTCTGAGATGCCTTTTACCATGGATCAAGACGGCAGAGGATAAGTATCTTTGCATTTCATCTGAGCGAGGTACACTGGGCATATCGAAGGCATTCACGACTTCTTGTTAATCTGAATGGCTTTCAGTCTCCCCTCCTCCTCACGGATTGGCTGTCTGCTCGCCGCCCCATATCGCCTCCATACATGTCATACTGTCATGTTTGAAGTACGCACATACGGCGGTTCGTGCGGTAAGGGAAGGGAAGGGAATGGAGGGGGAAGGGGAGGGGCGGGGGGCGTGGAGCCAGGGCTACGTTCAGTCAGCGGGTCAACCTCGCCGTGCAGGATCAACAAGAAGCTGGAACACGTGGCTACTGGAGAGGGCAGTCCCCGCCGACTGAACAATTCTCTAGCAGCTCGTAGCGAGTGTGATGAGAGAGAGAGAGAGAGAGAGAGAGAGAGAGAGAGAGAGAGAGAGAGAGAATGTTGCTAATAGCACAGCCGACCGCAATGGGCTATATCAGGACAGCAACGGCGTTAAGTCAACTCACAAGTAAAAAAAACAAATAAAAAAAAAAAAAAAAAAAAAAACTCATTCACACAACCTTTTAAAATTCACATTCTAAAAACGAACAGGAAATTTCGTTTAAAATCTTTCCTTCGTAAAAAATCTGAGATCAGATGAAACGTCAGCCTATCATCTCATGAAACAGCTCTCAGTATCTGGAAAGACGACGACATGAACCCTAAAAGACAGTGGCAGAGGCAGCTGAACAAACAACTAAAAAGCTGCAGCTGACCAGCCGCCGTGGCGAAGTGGTAACGTCGCGAACTCCCGGCTGGGAGGTCGTGAGTTCGATTCCCATCAGAGTCATGTGAGATTTTTCTGCCCTGACCGGCTCCTACCCAGAGTTGAGTTTGCTATGGGCTCAGTTGGGATACCATACAGTCGAGTTTCATTCACTTAAATGGATGCGTCTCTGAGAGTGTTGCTCAGATTTCCTGACCAACATTGCAGGTGTCTGTATCTCTCCGGTCTGGTTGACGCCGGCATATTTTATGAAAAGAAGCGTAGAGTACAGCCCTGTCACGCAGTCTCAGACCGGAATGGAAATCCGTAGCATCATCTTCATCATCCACCTTCTCATCGATCAGCATAAAACAAAATTTGCAGCTGGATCTGGTCCAGGGGGAATCTAAGTGATCTTCACAAAGTTGACATTTCCAAACTGGAGTCCAATAGCTACGTTAGTGAGACATCCCTCAAAAAAGAAAAAGGCACACCTTGAGAGACGCCAAACCATTCAGGGAAGTGCCGGTTCGAATCCCGGCAGTGTGAAAAAATCTATTCTGGACACCAGAAAGGCATCTGGGACTAATTGTTGTTGTAGTACCCTGGCTAAAAGACTCCAGTGGATCATCCGAACAGCCGAAGTACTTGAACACTATGGTACAAATGGCATCAGCTGGGGATGAGAACATTACGCATGTGACCGTTTTTGATTACCCCGTCACGTGGGCAGCCACACTCCGACTTCGGGGGATTTTGGAGTCTGATAATGTTATGCTAGGAGCTTGTCACGAGTGAAGACAATCCTCGCATAAGTATCCAGAGCATAACAACATTTTGATGTAGCCTTGGTGTTCTAGCCTATGTCAATGGCCTGACCAGCCTTAAGCCAAGGCGGTATATGAGATTAATGACTTGGATGCAGCCCTGCCCACTATGAGTATAAGGAGTTCAGAGCCAATACACTTGTCTGGGAGAGGGAGAGGGTGCGGGATGGTAGTGGTGCTTCTTCTCTGAAAGCTTTCTGCTGACCAGCAGTCCCTAAAGTTTCTTCCTACCTGCGCGAGCAAACAGGACTCCAGCTGGAGTAAACAGTGGAAAAGCTAGGCGAGATACTTGTCCTCACACCTGTTTGATCTTTGGTTTTCCATTGAACGCCATCTGGGGGCAGATATCTGCTTTCTTTCTATAGCAGTCTTTTAACGAGTGTAC
>CM065736.1:18898989-18901489 GCA_033310375.1 Conus canariensis | reverse complement strand
CCCTACAAGGCCTTACCACTTGTGAACAAGACAGGAAGATGCCCCCCTAAATCCCTACAAAACCATACCAGCTGTGTACACGACAGACAGAAAGGATTATTCTCTCCTTTCGCACTAACACAACAGCGAACAAGACAGGAAGGAGTGCTGACTCCCTGAATGTATGCAGCGTGACATCAACCACTAGTGAACAGGACACGAAGGCTACCGTCTCCCTGTGTCCGTGGAGAATCAACAAGCAGTGAAGAAGGCAGACCACGTCGGCCATCAGTGGTCACACCTTTGCGTCAATCAACGGATGTGTGCTGAACGACAAGTGTTCTGAGTGGCTCTACTGGTCTGGAATCACACATATAATTCAAGAGTGACAGAAAAGGCTCCTGAGTGCTTTATGGTCTGGAATCACACATATAATCAAGAGTGAAAGACAAGTGTTCTGAGCGGCGTTACTGGTCTGGAATCACACATATAATTCAAGAGCGACTTCGGCAGTTCTTTTCTGGGCCGAGTTGTCTCACACAAACCAAGGTAAAAGTATTGGTGTTGAAAGTCTGTCAGTGAGCAACGAGTAAAAAAAAAAACAACAACAACAACAACAACAACAAACCAAAAAACACCACTGTGGTGTGTCTGCCTCTATGTTTGCTGTGATTAAACGATAAAACGATGAATGATTGTCTAATGCTCACCACAGGCATCAGTCAATATTGCAACCATATTGTTGAAACAAGCTGCATGATCTAAGAGACAAGGTCAGCTTAACATTGTTGATAATTCAGCGATACATAGCTGCAAGTGATAGCTACATCAGCTTAGGGATTTATACACGGTATTTCGTTTTCTTCTGAAGAAAGAATTTTTTTTAAAATCGATTATAGTTTTTGTCTGAATTTTAGGATAGAAAATATTTGAGAGACATCTTTTTCACGTACTTTCCAAATTCGATAAAGATCGTCGTCACTGTTGCTCAGCTTTCAGTCAAAATTGGCAGACAAATTTCGGTGACAACTTGTCTCGAACACTTTAGAAGAGACAACTGGAAATAATTCTGAAATACACAGCTGCCGGTCATTAGGATTCTTTAGCATGCTGCGATGAATTACGCACGAACCTTTTAAGGTTTTTTTTTTTTTTTTTTTTTTTAAATTTTAAAACCGGCCTGTTCTTTGAAAGAGCAGTTTTCAGATACAGCCGAACATTGAGATTAAACGTAACATTCTTGAAGCTGATCACTTTGAATATCAAAGAACAGCGACGTATCAACCTGGTTTCGAGTGGGGTGGATTCTTGAGGGACAGGTTTCATTCATCCATTCCATCCCAGCACCCGTTTTATATCTTGTTTTCTTCCACACACACACAGCCACCACACACCCACCCACCGACTTACAACTCTCGTAGCTGACTAACTTCCGAGCCCACGTGTTTCCCCTTCGAAGGAAACCTCACGTACGTATGGACACACCAAATCCCCCGCCCCCCAAGGGATCAATTAAAGCACCTAGCCTACTTCCCCCAGACCACTTAGCGCAGCGCTACACGCTGCCAGGAAGTCAACTGACCGTGTCCACGGTACCAGAGCTCCTAGAAGCGTGTCCCGGCATTCCATGCGTGTAGTTACAGGTCCAGTGCCCCCGTGACAGGCGTGTAGCGGTCAGTCATACAGGTACACTGACCGATTTTTAGGAGACTGGCTGGCCGGCTGGTCGATTCAAGGTTTCAGACAGCGACCGGGTCTATCCGTCATTCACCAAGCAAGGTAGCTAGCCCCATGAACCGGACAGTTGTTTAGCCAGCCAGACCAGCTAACCCATCAGCCTAGCTACCGACTAACCAAACCGATCGCTCGCCGGACTAGGGCGAGGCTCACCCTGAGTAATTACCGTGCTCGGTGAAAAGAAGGTACTTGTGTTTTGACAACACTGGTTTATTACAGTTAAAGGAAATCTCAACTAATTAGTTATTCATTCGTACAACGATAATGTAGCTGGTGGTTCTGTGTCTTTTATGAACTCAATTCACAACTGATATCGGCATCACCGGTAGCAGTAAACAACGGCGATTAAAAAACCCAGCAACTCCAAAACCCAAAACAACAGCACAGTAAACCCCCATCAGCATCAACACCAGCGACTCGCAGCGCTAACGGCCACGACGTCGGCCACCACCGACGAACCCCACCACCACCACCACCGTCACCACCACCACCAACGACCTCAACAACAACATGGAAACCACAGACCAGCCCTCAGACTCTCGCAGCCATCCTTACCGCCTCCCCAACAACGTCACCACCACCACCACCACCACCACCAACACCACCACAACCACCACCACCACCAAAACCAGCAACTCCTTCGCCGGCAACCTCCGAGCCCCCCACTACCAGATCACCCCCAAACCCGCCTCCGCCCCCAAGCCCCGGAAGAAGAAACCCCCCGCGGAGGACCCCACCCCCCAGCGGCGCCGGGCCAAAGGCAGCTCCAAGGGTGGGAGGTTCA
>CM065736.1:18886489-18891489 GCA_033310375.1 Conus canariensis | reverse complement strand
TATCAATGGAAAGATTGTAAATATATGTAAGATGCTCTGATATAATCGGAGCAGCAATTTTCAAAATTTTTACCATCTATATCATCTAAACCTCGAGAACTGGACTGATTTAATGAACACAATTCCTTATAAACATCATGTACACCAATAAACTCGATTTGAAGATTAGATTTTATGTTTTTCGATACACAGTACGCTTTTAGCTCAAATAGGTCATTGTCTTTTGAACAGTCAGCTTTGATCGTCTTTTCTGCAACAGTTGTGAAGTGATCATTTAAGAGTTCAGCAGACAATGTTCTCTCAGAAGGAGCACTAGATGACAAGGTTTTTTACCGGAGAGCTCATTGATAGCTTTCCAGATCGATTTAGAATCTTCTTTCGGGAAATAAGGTCACTGAAATATTTCTTTTTGGCGGCTCTTTTCATATCGGTTACCTTATTTCTTTGCTTTTTAAATTAAACATCTTTTACCATTTGTTTGCAATAGAATATCTCGTAAATTAATGGCCTTGTCGATTTTTTCATTAAGCCACGGTGGCTTACCCCTTGGTTTGACACTTTTTAGTTACGATGGCACCTGTTTGTTAAAGACAGAGATAAATATGTCATACAAGCAGCCAGTGCCCCCATCAGGGTCATTGTACTGATACACCTCAGAAAAATTTGCGCTACACAAATGGACAAGAAATTATTAGAATCGAATTTCCTATAGCTTGGAAAAAGGGTATACATTTGTGAACATTTCTGGGAATGTTAACCCCCTTTTTGGACCATGTTAGACACATTGGAAAGTGATCAACTGAGACCGTATACAGGCACAGCTGTTTCTATGATATTAAATGGGTTTGTTGGTATATGTGGTCAATTAGTGTTTCGGAGGATAGATTTTTCCTAGTCGGTGAGTTAATTGACTGTGTCAAATTCTGTAATTCATAAACCCGTTTCCATTTATCATGTGGTTTAAGTAGATCAATGTTAAAATCTCCTAAAATTATAATCTCAGACGAACGCATTGAAACATCCTCCATATATGTTCGAACCGATCGAACCATTCAATACGTTCGTTAGGATTCCTATATAAGCAGCCTAACAAAATCGGTTTAGTACCCTTCACATAGATTTCTATCCATATGCCATTCTATGTTATATTTATCCACACTGTTGATCTGTTTATAATTAATCGAGTTGTGAATATAGGTCACTAAACCCGTTTCAAACTTTGTCTTTTGGATCTCTTCTTATAGTATTATAACCTTGGATTGAAACTAAATTATCGGGTACTATATTGGAAAGTCGAGATTCTGAAAAACAAAAAACAATGGAAACAGTTATTGGAATTAGATAAAATGTGGGCACATCAGAATTATGTTTAAAAGCTGACACACGTTTAAAATAGCCTATTTTCAAGCCGAATTTAGACAACCATTCATTCATTATAGATGAAATGGGTATACAAAAAAAACTCTACGGATTAGACAACACTATAGTAAACGAGTAGAATAATAGTCAAACAGCAGGAAAACCTGTTGTAGATAAATTTCAGCAACAGAAAAAGGCAGAAAAAGATCAGCTGCCGTAAACAAGTCAAGAAAGATAATTTTAAACTACAACCCAAAATGCGGCAAAACTCAGCAAGAAAAAAAAAACAAAAAAAAAAAAAAAAAACG
Organism: Conus canariensis; assembly: GCA_033310375.1. Classification (NCBI taxonomy): domain Eukaryota; kingdom Metazoa; phylum Mollusca; class Gastropoda; order Neogastropoda; family Conidae; genus Conus; species Conus canariensis. The sequence continues at coordinate 18,889,822 of CM065736.1, read as the reverse complement.
ATAAGCAATCCGGGGACGAAATATAAACGCCGTGAACCAAAAACAGAATACAGTTTCACTAGTCCATTCCGATTACCAGGGTCCGGTATCAACAACACACAATCCTTGCGCACGTGGCTGCGCGGTCACTGCAAGCGCTAACACTTACGTGCACATCGCACATACACATACGCACTCATATACCCTCACACAAGCTCCTTCCTTCTCTCTCTCTCTCTCTCTCTTCTCATTACATACATGAAAATTCTTATTGTAATCATATCGGTGAACATGTTTTTACAGCAGTGAATTTGAATTATTTTTGTTAATACCAAATCAGACAAAGGAAACAAGGAAGTATCCGATTCGTTGATAGATTTCATGGTAACTACTAATGGTAATTCTATATGGTTACTCTTACATGGTAATTCTCTTACATTTAATATTTGACAGTGCACCATTCTTCCTCCTTCATTCTCTCGCCCTCCCCCTTCCGCCCCCGCTCCACCCCGCCCGTTCAACCCCCACCCTTACTTTTTTTTTCAATTACATACAAAAACACGTGCGCACTTGTGCGCTGCGCGAGTGCACACACACAACCCACCCCAAAACACACACACACACACACACAACACCACACACACAACTTGAAGTTTGCCGCCCTGGTATTTTTACCAAGCCACAAAAATTGTCATAATGTTGTCGTTGCCATCGTGCACCGGTGGAAATGGACATGCATGCATCCTATGTGGAAAACTGGGGGAAAATAAAATGAGAATAAATGAAAATGGTGACTGATATTTGAATGGTACGGGAAAGATTGAATGAGCGCCAGTAGGTGCTCTTCGGCCGGCTCCCCCCGGGGTTTGGCAGCCCGTTTGAGTGAGTGAGGTAGTGTGTTTACTCTAAAGGCACAGCTTGGTCTGTGACCGAGGATAGGGCGCTATATAAATACCCAATATAATAATATAAAAAATAACTACACCAAAAAACAATACGTTTCAACCCTTTTTCTTTAGACGTCATATAATCAGGGTGGTTTGTATATCGAAACTACTGAAGTCTTGACTGGTTCAGTAGCTGTGACCCCAGTCAGCGCTGGGGGGGTTACTCTCCGTTGCTGGGATGTACCTCCAAACACACCGGCGGTAGGGGGAGGCAAGCTGCCCTGGGGAGAGAAAAAGAGAGAGAGGAGAGAGAGGGGAGAGAGAGAGAGAGAGACAGAGAGACAGTTAGAGGAGAGAAGAGAGAGAGGGGAGAGAGGGAGAGAGAGAGAGAGACAGACAGAAGAAGACAGAGACAGAGAGAATAAAAAAAGAAACAGAAGAGAGAGAAAAAAAAACACAAAGTATAGAGAAAGACAGAAGGTGAGTGGAACGCCAAGAAACCAAAAAAAAAAAAAAAAAAAAAAAAAAGTAAAAATTAAATCAATTTTGAAAAGAAAATTAAAAATAGGGTTTAAAAAAAAACGAGCAATTCCATTAATTTTTCAGTGTCTTTTCACTTTGACTCCCCCCCCCCCCCCTCTCTCTCTCTCTCTCCTTTTCTTTGTCGGTTTCCCTGTGGTCTCCTCTCTCTCTCTTCCTCTTCTCTCTTCTCTCTCTCCTCCCTCTCTCTCTCTCTCTCTCCTTTTCTCTCCATCTCTCTCTCTCTCTCTCTCTGTGTCTTCCTTATATATCCCCTTGCTTTTCCCTTTCTATTTCCTGTCTTTTTTGTCTTTTCCTCTCTCTCTTTCTGTCTTCACTATCTCCCGTTCTTCTCCAACCCCCCCCACCATCCCTTTTCTCCCCATACGTCCCCCACCCCTCCTCCCGTCCCCCCTCCTCCACCCTTTCTTGATCCCACACCTATTTCACAAGTTCCGGGTGGCTTGTTACCAGGTTTTTGATCCTTGCAATAATCGCTTGCAACTTGTTCGAGTAATGGCTGAACTGCCGTGTGTGAAGTTAATTTAAAAGCTTGTGCGTTTGTTCGGATTGTTGATCCACTTGTTGCCGTTGTGGAACTCTCTCTCTCCACCTCCCTCCCTCTCCCTCTCTCTCTTTCCTCTCTTTAAAATACTACCCCCGAACCTTGGCTTATTGAAACTAAGTTTATGAGGGGAGCACTAAAAACCTGCGTTTACGCTATTAATTTCTTTTTTTTTTGTATAAGGTTTTGAACTATAGAGAAATAGCTACTTCATAGTGTTAACGATGTGCCTGCCACAGCTGTAGTTATAGGGTCCTTTTGTATGGATGATGAAGTGTTTATTCTGTTTCGTTTACCCCTTCATGAGGGGCCAAGGCCGAAATGAATACCCATCATTCTCTCTGTCTGTCTGTCCCCTCACTCTTTCTCACTCTCTCTCCCTCTTTTCTCTCCCCCACTTTATGTCTTTTTTTTTTTCAGTTAAAATGATTATACGTTCGCGTCCTCACCCACATTTACCCTTCCCCCCCCTTTCCCCCCCCATACCCCCCCCCCCCTCTTCTGTCTCTATACCCCCTCCTTCCAGTTTGCTTCCCTTTCCCCACCTGTCCACCCTGCCCCCCCCCCACCCTCTTCCCCCGCCTCTGTTTGTCTGTTGTTTTGTTGCTATTTCTGTGGCTTATAACCCGAAATTAAAGCCGAAGGGGATGAGTCAAATGACTGACAAAGATAATGTCCTCCACACAGCTTCCGTCTCTCTCTCTCCTCTCTCTTTCTTCTCTCTCTCTCTCTTTTCTTCTCTCTCTCCCGGCCGTTGAGAGCTCGGTGAAAATGAAGGTAACTAGCAAGGTAAGAGATTTTTTAAATGACTGGCAAAGACAGGGTCTGGATGATTAATACCTCTCGTGAATCAACCGCCATGAAATCGTGTAATATATATGCAAATGAGTGTTGTGGGGGTACCTCCAGGGTTGGGCTTTAAGAGGGTGGTTGTGTGTCTTATCTGTGGGAACTTATTTAGGGTTTCCTAGGGCAGGTTACCCCCCTTTTGTGCCCCCTAGTCTAGGTTCCCCCCTCCCCTCTCTCTCCCTCCCCCCCCCCCCCCCGTCTCTATCCGCTTTTTGTCTCCCTCTTTCTCTCCCCCCTCTTTCTCTCCCCCCTCTCTTTCTTCCCTTCTCCTGTCCTCTCTCTCCTTTTGTACACACAGACTCTATTCTCTTCGCCTTTTTTTTCATCAAAACGATTCCTCCCCCCCCCCCCCATAACATTTTTCCCCCTTCCCCCCCCCCCTCCCCCCCCCCTTTGTCTCTTTTGCCCTCCTTCCAAAATTTTTTCTCTTTCCCCCCCTCACCCCCCTGTTTCCATCCCCCCCCCCCCCCCCCCCCCCCCCCCCCCCCCCCCCCCCTCTTCTTTCTCTTGGGTTTGATTGAAGAAAAAATAAAA
>CM065736.1:18878160-18886389 GCA_033310375.1 Conus canariensis | reverse complement strand
AATGGAAAGATTGTAAATATATGTAAGATGCTCTGATATCATCGGAGCAGCAATTTTCAAAATTTTACCATCTATATCATCTAAACCTCGAGAACTGGACTGATTTAATGAACACAATTCCTTATAAACATCATGTACACCAATAAACTCGATTTGAAGATTAGATTTTATGTTTTTCGATACACAGTACGCTTTTAGCTCAAATAGGTCATTGTCTTTTGAACAGTCAGCTTTGATCGTCTTTTCTGCAACAGTTGTGAAGTGATCATTTAAGAGTTCAGCAGACAATGTTCTCTCAGAAGGAGCACTAGATGACAAGGTTTTTACCGGAGAGCTCATTGATAGCTTTCCAGATCGATTTAGAATCTTCTTTACGGGAAATAAGGTCACTGAAATATTTCTTTTTGGCGGCTCTTTTCATATCGGTTACCTTATTTCTTTGCTTTTTAAATTAAACATCTTTACCATTTGTTTGCAATAGAATATCTCGTAAATTAATGGCCTTTTCGATTTTTTCATTAAGCCACGGTGGCTTACCCCTTGGTTTGACACGTTTAGTTACCGATGGCACATGTTTGTTAAAGACAGAGATAAATATGTCATACCAAGCAGCCAGTGCTCCATCAGGGTCATTGTACTGATACACCTCAGAAAAATTTGCGCTACACAAATCGGACAAGAAATTATTAGAATCGAATTTCCTATAGCTTGGAAAGGATATACATTTGTGAACATTTCTGGGAATGTTAACCCCCTTTTTGGACCATGTTAGACACATTGGAAAGTGATCACTGAGACCGTATACAGGCACAGCTGTTTCTATGATATTAAATGGGTTTGTTGCGTATATGTGGTCAATTAGTGTTTCGGAGGATAGATTTTTCCTAGTCGGTGAGTTAATTGACTGTGTCAAATTCTGTAATTCATAAACCCGTTTCCATTTATCATGTGGTTTAAGTAGATCAATGTTAAAATCTCCTAAAATTATAATCTCAGACGAACGCATTGAAACATCCTCCATCATATGTTCGAACCGATCGAACCATTCAATACGTTCGTTAGGATTCCTATATAAGCAGCCTAACAAAATCGGTTTAGTACCCTTCACATAGATTTCTATCCATATGCATTCTATGTTATATTTATCCACACTGTTGATCTGTTTATAATTAATCGAGTTGTGAATATAGGTCACTAAACCCGTTTCAAACTTTGTCTTTGGATCTCTTCTTATAGTATTATAACCTTGGATTGAAACTAAATTATCGGGTACTATATTGGAAAGTCGAGATTCTGAAAAACAAAAACAATGGAAACAGTTATTGGAATTAGATAAAATGCTGGGCACATCAGAATTTGTTTAAAAGATGACACACGTTTAAATAGCCTATTTTCAAGCCGAATTTAGACAACCATTCATTCATTATAGATGAAACTGATATACAAATAAACTCTACGGATTAGACAACACTATAGATAAACGAGTAGAATAATAGTCAAACAGCAGGAAAACCTGTTGTAGATAAATTTCAGCAACAGAAAAAGGCAGAAAAAGATCAGCTGCCGTAAACAAGTCAAGAAAGATAATTTTATAACTACAACAATATGCGGCAAAACTCAGCAAGAAAAAAAAAAAAAAAAAAAAAAAAAAAAAAACGATAAGCAATCCGGGGACGAAATATAAACGCCGTGAACCAAAAACAGAATACAGTTCACTAGTCCATTCCGATTACCAGGGTCCGGTATCAACAACACACAATCCTTGCGCACGTGGCTCCGCGTCACTGCAAGCGCTAACACTTACGTGCACACCGCCATACCATACCACTCATACCTACACAAGCTCCTCCTCTCATCTCCTCTATCCCTCACCAGTCTCCTTCCTTCTCTCTCTCTCTCTCTCTCTCTCTCATTACATACATGAAAATTCTTAATTGTAATCATATCGGTGAACATTTTTTACAGCAGTGACATTTGAATTATTTTTGTTAATACCAAATCAGACAAAGGAAACAAGGAAGTATCCGATTCGTTGATAGATTTCATGGTAACTACTACATGGTAATTCTCATATGGTTACTCTTACATGGTAATTCTCTTACATTTAATATTTGACAGTGCACCATTCTTCCTCCTTCATTCTCTCGCCCTCCCCCTTCCCGCTCCCGCTCCACCCCGCCCGTTCAACCCCCACCCCTTACTTTTTTTTCAATACATACAAAAACACGTGCGCACATGTGCGCATGCGCGAGTGCACACACACACACACACACACACACACACACACACACACACACACACACACACACACACACAACTTGAAGATAGCCGCCTGGTATTTCTTACCAAGCCACAAAAATTGTCACTAACTGTTGTCGTGTGCCATCGTGCACCGGTGGAAATGGACATCGCATGCATCCTATGTGAGAAACTGGAGGAATAAATGAGATAAATGAAAATGAGTGACTGATATTTGAATGGTACGGGAAACGACTGAATGAGCGCCAGTAGGCTGCTCTTCGGCCGGCTCTACCTGGGTAGGCAGCCCGTTTGAGTGAGTGAGGTAGTGTGTTTACTCTAAAGCGCCTACAGCTTGGTCTGTGACCGAGGATAGGCGCTATATAAATACCCAATATAATAATATAATAATAACTACACCATAAACAATACAGTTTCAACCCTTTCTTCTTTAGACAGTCATATAATCAGGGTGGTGTATATCGAAACTACTGAAGTCTTGACTGGTTCAGTAGTGTGACGCCATGCTCAGCAGCTGGAGGGCGTACTCTCCAGTCTGCTGGGATGTACCTCCAACACACCAGGCGGTAGGGGGAGGCACAGCTGCCACTGAGAGAGAGAGAGAGAGAGAGAGAGGAGAGAGAGAGGAGAGAGAGAGAGAGCAGAGACAGAGCAGAGAGACAGATAGAGAGTGAGAGAAGAGAGAGAGAGAGAGAGAGAGAGAGAGAGAGCAGACAGACAGACAGACAGACAGAGACAGAGAGAATAAGAAAGAAACAGAAGAGAGAGAAAAAAAAACACAAAGTATAGAGAAAGACAGAAGGTGAGTGGAACGCCAAGAAACCAAAAAAAAAAAAAAAAGAAAAAAAAAGAAAGAAAAAGTAATAACATATAAATCAATTTTGAAAAGAAAATTAAAAATAGGGTTTAAAAAAAAAGACGAGCAATTCCATTACATTGTTTCAGTGTCTTTCCCACTTTGACTCCCCCCCCCCCCCCCTCTCTCTCTCTCCTTTTCTTTGTCGGTTTCCCTGTCGGTCTCTCTCTCTCTCTCTCTCTCTCTCTCTCTCTCTCTCTCTCCTCTCTTCTCCCTCTCTCTCTCTCCTCTCTTTCTCTCCATCTCTCTCTCTCTCTCTCTGTCTCTCCTTATATCATCCCCTCTGCCTCTCTCCCTCTACTCTCTGTCTTTTGTCTTTTCCTCTCTCTCTTTCTGTCTCTCACTATCTCCCGTTCTTCTCCAACCCCCACCCCCACCATCCCTTTTCTCCCACATACGCCCCCACCCCTCCTCCCGCTCCCCCCTCCTCCACCCTTTCTCTGATCCCACACCTATTTCACAAGTTCACGTCGCTTGCTACCAGGTCTTCTTGATCTCTTGCAATAATCGCTTGCATTTGTTCGAGTACTGGCTGAACTGCCGTGTGTGAAGTTAATTTAAAGCTTGCTGCGTTTGTTCGGATTGTTGATCCACTTGTTGACCAGTTGCTGGCAACTCTCTCTCTCTCTCTCCCTCTCATCTCTCTCTCCTCTCTCTCTCTCTCTCTCTCCACCTCCCTCCCTCCCTCTCTCTCTCTCTCTCTCTCTCCTCTCTCAAAATACTACCCAGAACCTTGTTTATTGAAACTAAGTTTTACTGATGGCATGCACTAAAACCTGACGTTATACGCTATTCATTTTTTTTTCTTTTGTATAAGGCTTTTGACTATAGAGAAATAGCTACTTCATAGCGTTAACTGATGTGCCTGCCACAGCTGTAGTTATAGGGCTCCTTTTGTATGGCATGATGAAGTGTTACATCTGTACGTTTACCCCTTCATGAGGGGCCAAGGCCGAAATGAATACACCATCATTCTCTCTGTCTGTCTGTCTCCCTCACTCTTTCTCACTCTCTCTCCCTCTCTTTCTCTCCTTCACTCTCTATGTCTTTTTTTTTTCTCAGTTAAAATGATTCATACGTTCGCGTCCTCACCCACACATTCTACCCCTTCCCCTACCCCTTCCCCATACCCCCCCCCCCTCTTCTGTCTCTATACCCCCTCCTTCCAGTTTGCTTCCCTTTCCCCACCTGTCCACCCTGCCCCCCCCCCCCTCACCCTCTCTCCCCCCGTCCTCTGTTTGTCTGTCTGTCTGTCTGTCTATTTCTGTGGCTTATAACCTGAAAATTAAAGTCCGAAGGGGATGAGATCAAAATGACTGACAAAGATAATGTCCTCCACACAGCTTCCGTCTCTCTCTCTCTCTCTCTCTCTCTCTCTCTCTCTCTCTCTCTCTCTCTCTCCCGGCCGTTGCAGAGCTACGGACTGAAAATGAAGGTAACTACGCAAGGTAAGAGATTATTAACATGACTGGCAAAGACACGGTCTGGATGATTAATACCTCTCAGTGAATCAACCGCCATGAAATCTGTGTAATATATATGCAAATGAGCTGTTGCTGGGAGGTACCTCCAGGTGTTGGGCTCTTAAGAGGGTGGTCTGTGTGTCTTATCTGTCGTGGAACTCTATTTAGGGTTTCCTAGGGCAGGTTACCGCCCCTTCACGTCGTCACTAGTCTAGAGATTCCTCCCCTCACCTCTCTCTCCCTCCCCCCCCCCCCCCACGTCTCTATCTCGCTTTTTGTCTCCCTCTTTCTCTCCCCCCCTCTTTCTCTCTCCCCCTCTCTTTCTCTCCCTCTCTCTCCTGTCTCTCTCTCTCTCTTGTACACACAGACTCTATCTCTCTTCGCCCTTGTTTTTCTCATCAAAACGATTCCTCCCTCACCCACCCATAACATTCTTCCCCTTCCCCTGCCCCCAGTCCCCCTCCCCCCTTCTGTCTCTATAGCCCTCCTTCCAATTTGCTTCTCTTTCCTCCCCCTCACCCCTGTCCATCCCTCCCCCCATCGTTCTCCGTCTGTTCCCCCCCCCCCCCCCCCTCTCTCTCTCTCTCTCTCTGGTGTACGATCTGAAGATTAAAGTAAGTACAGAACAGAGGGAAAGAGATTAAAATGACTGACAGATAATGTCCTCCACCCCCATCCCCCTTCTGTCCTCTCTCTCTCTCTCTTTTCTCTCTCTCGTTCTCTCTCTCTCTCCCCCCCCCCCCACCCCCACCCCTTTGGTCTACGAACTGAAAGTTACAGTAACAACTGAGGGGAAGAGATTAAAACGATGACAAAAATAACGTCCTCTATTCATCCCCTTTCTCATCCCCTCTCTCTCTCTGTCTGTCTCTCGCTGCCCTCCCTCTGTCTCTCCTTCTCACTCCCTTCCTCCCCATTGTTGCGGAGCAACGAACTGAAAATGAAGGTAACTACGCCAGGGGGGAGAGATTAAAAATGACTGGGGAAGCTTTACACGGGTCTCGATGATTGATACCTCTCGGTGAATCAACCGCCATGAAATCTGTGATATACATGCACATGAACTGTTGCTGGGAGGTACCTCCGGGTGTTAGGCTCTTGAGGGGGGTGGGGTGGGGGATGGGCGTAGGGGTGGTTTGTTTGTGTGTCTTATCTGTCGTTGAACCCTGTTTAGAGTTCCTACAGGCAGTTTTGCGTCCGTCCAGGTCGTCAATGGTCTTGAATCCCCCCATCCCCTCTCTGTCTCTCCCTCCCCCACCTCCCATCTCTTTCTCTCTCCCTCCTCTTTCTTTCTCTCATCCCCTCTCTCTCTTTCTCTCCCTCCCCCTCTCTCTCTTTCTTCCTTTCTCTCTCACTCCCTTTCTCTCTCTCTTTCTCTCCCTTTCTCTCTCTCACTCCCCATTCTCTCCCCCCTTCCCTCCCTCTCCCCTCTCTTTCCCTCCCCTCTCTCGCCCTTTCTCTCTCCCTCTTTCTCTGCTCTCTCTCCCCCCCCTCTCTCTCTCTCCCTCTTTCTTTTCATTGCTCTCTCCTCCCCCTCTCATCCTCTCTTCTCCCACACAGCCCCCCCCCCCCCCCCCTCTACCCTGTACCCATTTCCCATGTATGTGTTGCTGTCCGGTCTTATAGCTGTTGGATTCGCTCACAGATTATGATTTGAGTGTCTGTCGAGTTTCCCTGTATGAGGCAATTTATGGCTTGCTGCGTTTGTTCAGATTGTTTACTTCTCGGGCAATTGCTGACATTTTTTTTTCTTCTTCTTCTTGTTTTTTTTTTTTTCTTCTTTAGTTGTTTTTTTCTCATTAAAAGGATTCGTTTACTCGCGTTCTCTCCTCTACATTTTATATGCCTCCCTTACTCTATCCCTTTCCTCCCTTTCTCGCACTCTTTACCTCCCTCCCTCCATTTTCTTTCCCTCTTCCCTTACCCTCCCCTCCTTGTCCTCTCTCTCTCTCTCTCTTTGGTGTTACGGACCTATGAACTGAAAATTAAAGCAGCTACGGGAGGGGAAGGAATTAGAAATGACACGCAAAGATATACCTCTCCCTATTTCTCTCTCCCCCTCCCGTCTTCTCTCCCTCCCTCTCCCCTCTCTCTCTCTCTTTCTCTACCCCCCACTGTTGCGGCGCGATGAAAATGAAGGTAACTACGCAAGGTAAGAGATTAAAAATGACTGGCAAAGACACGGGTCTGGATGATTAATACCTCTCAGTGAATCAACCGTCATGAAATCTGTGTAATGTATATGCAAATGAGCTGTTGCTGGGAGGTACTCCCTGGGTGTTGGGGTCTTGAGGCGGGGGGGGGGGGGGGGGTGAGGGAAGGTGTCTTATCTGTCGTTGAATCCTGTTTAGGGTTTAGTGTTTCCATAGGCAGGTTACCGCCCCTTCACGTCGTTACTAGTTAAAAAAAAAATCCCCCCCCCCCACCCTCTCTCTCTTTCTCCCCCACCTCTTGTCTCTCTCTATCTTCCTCTCTTCTCTCTCTCTCTCTCTCTCGCTCTCTTTCTCTCTCCCTCTCGCTTTCTCTTCCCCTCTCGTTCTTTCCTTCTCTCTCCCTCTCTCCCCTATCTCTCTCTTTCTCTCGATGATCATTGTCAATATGTGAATACCTTTTCAGAGGGAATGTGTGTGTGTGTGTGTGTGTGTGTGTGTGTGTGTGTGTGTGTGTGTGTGTGTGTGCGTGTGCGCGCGCGCGCGCGTGTGCGTGCGTGCATGTATGTGTGTGCATGTGAGTGTGATAGAGAGAGAAAAAGAGAGAGATTGTGTGTGTGTGTGTGTGTGTGTGTGTGTGTGTGTGTGTGTGTGTGTGTGTGTGTGTGTGTGTGTGTATGTGTGTGTGTTTTCGCGCGAGTGTGTGTTGTATACATGTGTGTGTGTGTGTGTGTGTGTGTGTGTGTGTGTGTGTGTGTGTGTGTGTGTGTGTGCGTGTTTCCTAATATAACGATGATGCATTCAAAAGGAGGGTGAGAAATGTAGGGGATGCGAGGACAGGAGACAAATCAGATCAATCAATCAATCAATCCACGAATCAATCGATTGATCAATAATCGATAGCAGCACTGCCACAATCTTACGGCAGGTCCTGGGCACATAATGACCTGGTGATGTCGGTTAGCGGCTGAAGACGTGGGGAGGGCTTCGAGATAGAGACAGACAGACAGACAGACATTCAGACAGACAGGCAGGCAGGCAGCGACAGAGACAAAAAAGGAGAGAGAGAGAGAGAGGGGGGGGGGATGGTGGAAAGGGAGAGGGACAGGGAGGGAGGCACTGTGACAGTGAGAAAGAAACAGAGACAGAGAGTCAGACGGGCGGACAGAGACAGAGAGAGAGAGAGAGAGAGAGAGAGGAGAGAGAGAGAGAGAGGAGACCGACCGACCGACCGACAGACAGACAGAGACAGACAGAAACACACACACACAGAAACAGACAGACAGACAGACAGACAGAGGGAGAGAGAGAGAGAGAGAGAGAGAGAGAGAGGAGAGAGAGAGAGAGAGAGAGAGAGAGAGCGCAAGAGCGTAAACATAGAGCGCTTGTCGATTGATTTGCTGCGCTCGTGTCAAACTGAAGATTGATTCGCCGCTGTCGTGTCGAACCGAATTCCACCACCTCGGATGACTTTTCTTCTTTTTTGGGGGTGGGGGTGGGG
>CM065736.1:18863160-18868160 GCA_033310375.1 Conus canariensis | reverse complement strand
GAGAGATAGAGAGAGAGAGAGACAGAAAAGAGAGAGAGAGAGAGAGAGAGAGAGAGAGAGTAGAGAGAGGAGGGCAGACAGATAGACATTCAGACAGACAAAGAGGGAGAGAAAGAGGAGAGAGAGGGAAAGACACAGACCGACCTCTGTGTGTGTGTGTGTGTGTGTGTGTGTGTGTGTGTGTGTGTGTGTGTGTGTGTTTGTGTGTGTGTGTGTGTGTGTGTGTGTGTGTGTGTGTGTGTGTGTGAGAGAGAGAGAGAGAGAGAGAGACCGAGAACCGACCGACCGACAGACAGAACGACAGACAGACAAACGGCTTTGAACGAGAGAGAAGAGAGAGAGAGAGAGAGAGAGAGAGAGAGAGAAGAGAGAGAGAGAGAGGACAGACAGACAGACAGACAGACAAAGAGGGACAGAAAGAGGGAGTGACAGGGAAAGACACAGACCGACTGAGAGAGAGAGAGAGAGAGAGAGAGAGAGAAGAGAGAGAGAGAGAGAGAGACAGAGAGAGATTTAAGTCTGTGAAGTTTCAACGCGTAGATCGATTCAAAAACCTTGTCAGTGACACATCGACATTCTGAGCTAGCCACAGAAATGACGTAACCTGAGACATCACACTGTGTTGATCAAAACAATCTCCTTTAAAATTTTGGTATTCTTTGGTTGGATTACCATACCCCCTTTCTTTTTCTTGCGATCATATGCGTCCTTAAGGTGGAGTTTTTGTTTGTTTCTTTGTTTGCTTTCTGTTGTTTTTTGTTGTTGTTTTTTTTTCAAATAAACTGCTGGTCAGATGGCCACAAGAAAATTCGCCGATGATCTGAAATCTCAGTGTGGTCCATATGTAACAGCAGAATCCTCAGCTATTTACAGATACTGAAGCAAAATACGATAAAGACAGTGCGCTCGACAAGACAACGAAAAAGATGAGCAGTATTACAATAAGTGACAATGAGCAGGTGTGTAGCAAAATATTGATAAGAAATACTGAAAAGTCACTGAAAGATAACAGCAGTACAACGAATTGGATATTGAAAGCAACTCCTGTAAAAAAAAACTAGTGCACAACTTGATTTACAAAGATCGGTTCAAACGTGTTTAAAACGTGTAACCTATATCAGATAAAAATAATGAATTCGTTTTCTCGATGGGATATGTCCAAAACGTGCAATTCACAATATTGCATCTCAACTAATTCTCTCCTGAAACCGTTTAAAGCAAGCAGTTGAGAAATAACGTGAATTCCAAAATCTTCAGATCGAAAACGGCTACTGATCTGAACCCCGAAAACAGCATTAGTTTCTAGAACCCCAAATTCGGCATACTGTTATAAAGACTCAAAAACAGCAAACTCTTCCAAAACCCTGAAAACGGCATACTATTCTAGAACCCAGAAACCGGCATTAGTTTCTAGAACCCCACAGTCGGCATACTGTTCTAGAAATTCGAAAACAGCATACAGTTCCAAAATTCCAAAAAGGCATACTGTTCTAGAGCATCTTACATTACTGGCCTTATTAGACAGACGCATCATTTCGTTGATGTGCTTTAAACATCTGTTCACCTGAATTAAAATGCATGCTCCCACGTTCATTCGTCTCATTCGTCTTAGACATTCACATTCTATAACGTTAAAAATCTGTCGTTGCTCCGCTTTGTTTGACGTACTTTAGGAATCCTGCAATGATTTGAACGCCCAGACTGTCTTTTGCATATGCAAGGACATATTTGTACAAAGATTTTCTCACACAAGTCACCAAAGACTAGACGTTGTTGTCTAATTGATATAGGATTGCATGTGCTATGCAAGGTAATCTGTTACTGTCGAACGTTGCTGACCTTAACCAATGACAAACGCACTTGACATTTGAATTCAAATTTACTGGATATTGCATCACCATAAACAAGATCATTTGATGCACGCTCATTCACGTTTTAAGAATCCACGAGCAAGCCTATCGATAAACAATCGAAATAAAAGAAGGCTGCATACGCCCCTTGCTTTTTACCCCTCTTGTACATTAAATGAAATCCGAAAACTGCTCCGCTTCTAACTCAAGACTTTTACTTCGCGGTACACACATTTTAGAACACAACAGTTTTGTTGAGGCTGAATAACAAAAAATTCTCTGGGGAAAAACATGAATGAAACGTGTAACTTTTGATTCTTTACAAGTTGAGTTGAGTTAGTGAGTTGATGTGTGTGTGTGTGTGTGTGTGTGTGTGGTGTGTGTGTGTGTGTGGGGTGTAGAGAGAGAGAGAGGAGAGAGAAGAGAGAGAGAGAGAGATGGACGGAAATGGTGAGGATGGTGTGGGCCGGATGGGGGATGGTGTGGATACAAAATCACAGGTGTTCAAATCCGCTTCTTTGTGTAAAAAGAATGTGTGTGTGTGTGTGTGTGTGTGTGTGTGTGTGTGTGTGTGTTGAGAGAGAGAGAGAGAGAGAGAGAGAGGAGAGAGAGAGAGAGAGTGACTCTGACTGTAACCAAAGCCGTGGTTTCTGGAGATCGCGTTTTATCAGGTGGAGGAACCCCAGACAATACACGTGAGGATTTTTCGTGCTGCTGCCACGCTATCGATGACTGGGTGGGGGTGGGACTCGGGTTTGAGGGGAGGGAAGAGGGGTGTGGTGGGGTAGTCTCATCTTTCACATTCGAACATGTCCCCGTGAAAATCGTGTGTATGGTAAGTCTGGGGCGTAAAAATTAGGAGAAAAGTCGGGGTTTTAAAATGGAAAAAAAACAAAAAACAAAACTTACATCAGAGGGCGGTAGGAGCAGGTAGGTTAGATGGGTGGGTGGAGGGTGAGAGAAGTTGGCGAGGTTGCATAGAATTGATGGCAGTCTGCAAGAATTACAGTATCGTATTCTCATACATGAAACTTCGGTTTACATAAAGTTGATTTTATCATTAAAGGGACTGGGTGGACAAGCGGAAAAAAAGATAAACAGAAAAAACAGAGGGTGAGGTGGGGAGGACGGGATATTTCTGATAAATGAAACTTCGGTCAAGATACAGTTGGCTTTATCATTAAGAGGACAGGGTGCACATGGAAGGGAAGGGGGGGGGAGGTGAGAATATTTCTCATAAATAAAACTTCAGTAAAGACAAAATTGGGTTTATCGTTAAGGGGATGGGGTAGACAAGAAGGGGGAGGGGGTGGAGGGGGGGGGGACAAAGACAATGGAATTATGCCATATTGTAAGCACTACAAAGAGACGTTCCCTTCGAAGATACCTGCGGAATTTGAACCAGCTAGCTGCCATGTATCAAACACACACACACACACACACACACACACACACACACACACACACACACACACACACACACACACACAAAATACCAGTCACATGCTGACACATTGTTGGTGTTACCCAGCGTGATTAGCTCATGAGGTCAAAATATCAGAAAAACAACCCGGAAACATTAGTCTTAAGAAAGGGTAGGCTTCTTTATTCACCTAATATTTTCAAATTATTTGCCATCAATCTGTTCCTATACTGTTTACATCAAAACAAACGTTTGCACATGTGAATCAGCTTGTTCAACACGGGTAAGCCTATGTTCTTAAAAACACGCCCCTCCCCTCCCCTTAGAGAGAGAGAGAGAGAGAGAGAGAGAGAGAGAGAGAGAGAGAGAGAGAGAGAGAGTGATTTTCGTGCTCGCCAATCTAAAGTGACGCGTCGACTTGTTACAACCTTTTGACGCTAACAGTTTGCCATACTTAGTGGAACTTCCCTTTCGTGTGTATGACAATGAAAAGAGAAGGCGTGGAGGTCCACCACCCCACATGTATAATACAGTCCGTTTTATGGAGACCAGACCAGCAGTCCTTTAATTATACAGAGCATGAACCTGCTCATGCCGTCTTTTTACCGTATTTCTATAGTGTATGATTGTGACCTAAGTTGTTGAATCATGGAACTGAAAAAGGGAAGAGGTGTCTTCGGAATCATCATATTGTCATGCTGATTTGTGTGTGTGTGTGCGTGTAATCTGAGCAACAACAGTTCGTGTCAGGTGTCTGGTTGTGTTTTATGTGTAGTGCAAAAAGGAAGGTAGGACATTTCTGTTTTCTTTCTTATTTCTTCAGTGAAAAAAAGTGTCGTCTATTCTGTGTAAACTGGAGAGAGAGAGAGAGAGAGAGAGAGAGAGAGAGAGAGAGAGAGAGAAGAGAGAGAGAGAGAGAGAGACGTTTGGAGTTGGAGTTCCAAAAAAAAAAAAACACACACACACAAAAGATTTGATTTCTGTTTTTTTTGATGCCCGGCCGGTTTTCTGCCGCGGGAAAAGTTTAATCCTGACTCGGGTACGATTA
Organism: Conus canariensis; assembly: GCA_033310375.1. Lineage (NCBI taxonomy): Eukaryota > Metazoa > Mollusca > Gastropoda > Neogastropoda > Conidae > Conus > Conus canariensis. Next base: position 18,863,839 of record CM065736.1, on the reverse strand, counting down.
CCTTCCCCTTCCTGACCCGACGCCCCGTTTCCGTGCGTCGACCCATAATCCCCTCAAAATTATCGTCTGCTGCACTGATAAATTTTTCCGTCAACCAAAAAGGGACGATTTCTTTTTTTTTACTTTTTAATTCCCTTTTCCGTGGGTTTTTTTTTTTTGGGGGGTGTTTTGGGGTGTGTTTTATTTTTTGATAGGGAAAAAACAGAAAGGGAAAAATAGATGAGAAGAAGAGAGGGAGAGAAGAGGGGAGAGAGGAGAGAGAGAGAGAGAAAACATCTCGCCAATGGAAGCACCCCCCCTTCCCCCCACTTCCACCATTCACCAACGCACACGTGCATGATATGTGCTTGTGTGAGTGGCAAACGCACGCGCGCGCGCGCCACAAAACACACACACACCAAAAAACAAAGCGCATCGCTTAACACTCACTAAGAACACACCACGCACTCACATCTCACAGTACGCACCACACCTATACATTTCGCGCATGCATGCACACACGCATAACAAGTGATGCGCTCCCCCCCCCAAACCACCCCACCAAAAAACCCCCCAAAAACCAAATTTCTTTTTTTTTTTTTTTTCCTTTGGGTTTCCGTTTTCTTCGTTGTTTTTTTTTTCATTTTTGTTTTTGTTGGTATTTCCCCCCTCTTTAGTCTGGCCCCCCTTTTTTCCCTTT
>CM065736.1:18846487-18863060 GCA_033310375.1 Conus canariensis | reverse complement strand
ACTCTTGCCATCTGCACGCAATTAGTCTATCTCTAAAGATTCGGAGAAAATCATCAATTGCATCAACCCCTTGGTTCAACCAGACATAACCAAACCCATACATGTATAATTTACAACGAACATTTGAAGCCCAGTTTCTTTTATCACGTTCGTCCAAATCAAACAACATGCGATAAGCCTTATATGGTAATCTATGCTCATCCATTCTTGTTAATTTTAACCAAAACCTAACACATTTTATAACAGAATTTATGTAAATAGGATACCTGTTCGTTTCTCCATACACCAGATCGTTTGGTGTTCGAAAATCGACGCCTAGAAAACGTTTGAGAGCGTACAAATGTACTTTTTCGCAATGTACAGCTGCATTATCCAGTCCCCATAATTCCGCACCATACTGAAGCATTGGCTGAATCTGTGAGTCGAATAATTTTAGAAGCGTGATCAGAGAATTATTTTTCAACTTATATAGTTTTTGCAAAATGCATAACAGAGCATTCTTGGCTCGGCTGGAAAGGCTATTGCACGCGGCTACAGAACTAAGCCTTGTAGAGAAGTATATTCCTAGGTATTTGTATACGTTAACAACAGGCATTCTTATTCCATTATAAGTCCATTTCTCAATAGCAGATAAATAACCCCCTTTCCTAAATACAACAACCTTACTTTTATTCATATTCACCTTCAAATGTAGTGCTGACGCTGCGCCATACAAACTGTTTATCTGTGTTTGCAGGCCAATAACTGTTTCTGCCAGCAAAGCTACATCATCAGCCAGTAATAATATAAACAGCTCAAAGTAATCATGTGTAAATACTGCACCATGTTTGCCTCTTCTTATAACTTCTAATGCTAATTCGTTGATAAATAAAGAGAACAATATAGGGCTGCAAACATCACCTTGTTTCACCCCACGTGTACAATTAATATACTCAGTCAATTTAACTCCACATCTGACCCTAGCTTTCACAATTATGTACATACTACGAATACATTTATACAACTTGCCTTTAATCCCATTTTTCAAAAGGATCGGCCATAACAAGCTTCTTTCTATGGAGTCAAACGCCTTTTCAAAGTCAATGAAGGCAACGTAAAGTTTACGGTTGAAACAAAACTGTTTTTGTATTAATGCTAACAAAGTAAACATATGGTCAGTTGTAGAATATCCTCTTTTAAATCCCGCTTGATGTTCGCCTGTCAAGTTATATTCTTCTATCCATTCTCTAAGTCTATTATTTATGACTGCACTATAAATTTTACTGCTAATGTCACACAAAGATATACCTCTATAATTGCTAGGATTATTTACATCGCCTTTTTTAAATAAAGGAATTATTATAGACTCTGTCCAGCTGTCGGGGAAAATTCCCTGGTCAAACAATACGTTGAAAAATTTCACAAAAAAATCAACTGTCCGATCTCCTGCATATTTCAGCATTTCCCCAATTATACCATCTGGTCCTGCAGCTTTGCCATTTTTTTAATTTTCTTATTGCAACCATTACTTCTTCTCTTGATATAGGGCGGTTCACAGCTGTCATTTCCTCTTCGTCCTGATAAATGTATTCTAAATCAGTGTCTGTCGTATCTACGCTTGGAGTTGCATCTATTTCAAGTAGGTCTTTAAAATGCTTAGACAAAGAAAACACACACACACAAAAAAAAACAGAACAAAAAACAAACAAACAAACAAAAAAACAACAACAACCAACCAACCCCCCCCCCCCCCAAAAAAAAAAAACACACACACACACACAAAAAAAAACAACAACCAACCAACCAACCAACCACACAAACAAAAAGAAAGAAAACAAAAAGAAAAAAGAAAGAAAGAAAGAAAAGATAAGATCCCGAACGTTGTCACTTTAGAGGAAATGTACAAAATGACAGTCGTTCAAGACAGGTTGGTCACCTATACATCTTGAACATTGTCAATGTTCCAAACGGACTATGTCAATGTTGAATAATTATAAGTTTGTGTTCGTACATTAGTAGTAGTAGTAGTAGTAATAGGGACGGCGTTTGGTTACGCCTAGACCGCGAGGTCTAATATTTGTCCCCTCATGGTTTGATTCTGGTTGTTATTATCTAGATTGGTCGTACCTAATGGGGTTTCTACTCGTCATAGTCATAAGATAGATCTTCTAGCTGGGGCAGTTTGTCGATCAGGTTCTTGAACTCATTCACAGATTTTGCAAATTTAACTGATGAAGGTAGTGCATTCCAGGGGTTAACAACTCTGGAAGAAAATGAGAATTTGCGCTTGTTAGTTCTGGCATGCATTACAAAGAGTTTTCCTGCAGAGTTCCTAGTAACATTCACAGGTGCATAGGAAAACAAGGAGTGCAAGTCAACATCATCATATCCGTGGAAAATTTTAAACATCTGTATAAGATCACCTCGTAGTCGTCTACCCTTCAGTGAATGTAGGTTCAAAAATTTTAGTCGATCATAATAATTCATTTCTTTGCATTCCTTCAGCAGTCTAGTTGCATGCCTCTGAACTCTTTCGATCAGGATGGATTGCCTCTTTAGGTTTGCAGGACACCAGATAACATTTGCATATTCCAGATACGGTCTTACAATGGACTTGTATAATGTAGTGAAAGTATCTTTGTCTAAAAATGTGAAGGCTCTCTTTACCATTCCTAATACTTGGTTTGCCTTACCAACAATTCGGTTTATGTGCGGGTCAAAATCAAGGCTTTCATCAAACGTAACACCCAAATCTTTTTCTTCGTTGCATCTTGTAATCTTTTGAACATTATTACCCAGCTTCATTTCATACTCATTTACAGGATTTTTATTCCCCACATGTAGAACATGGCACTTTGACACATTGAAAAATAAGCACCAGGTCTCTGACCACTCTTGTAGTTTGTCGATATCATTTTGGATGGTGGAGTTTTCCTTTGCAGTGTTCATTATTTTGGTATCGTCAGCGAAGATGTGGCACATACTCTGCAATGTAGAGGGTATATCGTTTATGAAAACAGTAAAGAGAATGGGACCTAATATGCTACCCTGGGGTATACCACTCAGTACTTTTGCTTTTTCGGACTTAGCATCACCTACCCTCACTCGCTGTGTGCGTCCTTAAGGAAACTACTAGTCCATTTCAAAATGGAACCACATACACCATAAGCAGCGAGTTTGGTAAGTAACCTTTCGTGTGGGACTGAGTCAAAAGCTTTTTTAAAGTCAAGATAAATGGTATCTACAGGTTCCCCTTCATCCAAATAAAATGTAAGCCTTTCCATAAATTGTAGTAACTGCGTCACACATGACCTTTTCTTCCTAAAACCGTGCTCGCAATCAGCATAGAGTCCATTTTCAGTGAAGTGTGAAACGATAGTATCTCTCACTAGGCTTTCTAATACTTTGCATAATACACAGGTAAGTGAAACTGGGCGATAGTTTCCTGGATCTGATTTACCTCCCTTTTTGAATATTGCCGTCACCTCGGCCGTCTTCCAGTCCTCGGGCAAAATTCCAGTCTCGATAGATGTGTTGAACAGAAGACAGAGAGGGCTGGCTATTTCATTGCACACTTCACGTAATACTCGTGGAGGAATAGCATCTGGACCCTGTGCTTTATCAGGTTTGAGCTCTTTCAGTTTCTGTTTTACCGCTTCGCTGGTAACCCTAATGTCACTAACTGATACACCCTGTGAATAAGAACATTCGCTTAAGTTAGGTACATTGCTCACATCTTCACGCGTAAACACACTTGAAAAGAATTTATTCAAAACATCAGCCTTTTCAGCATCAGCTGTAGCCATGGAGCCATCTTCTTTTTTCAAAGTGCTGATACCAGTATTGCTTTTAAGCCTCTCCTGAATATATTTCCAAAATTTCTTGGGATTGGTTTTGCACTCTTTAGCAATTTCCTTTTCATACCTCTTTCTGTGTCGTTTTAGCATTTTTGTACATAGATTCCGTTCCTTATGTAACTGAGATAATGTTGACCAGATTTGGTGTTCAAATATCGTTTAAATAATTTGTGCTTTTTCTTAATTATTCTCATTGTTTTCTTACTCATCCACATGGGTATCAACTTTTTCTTTTTGCGTCTTTAGTCCTTGGGTATGCATTTCTCCATTCCCTCCGGAGGACACTTTTGAATTTTTGCCACATATCTTCTACCTCATTCACAGGCAAAGATGACCAGTCTTTTTCTCTTAGAAACTCTCTCAATTTATTATAGTCACCCCTCTTAAGATTGTACGCATACTTGCATTGTTCCTCATTCGATTCATAGTTCACATTCAACTCAAAAACTAAGACGTCATGGTCACTGTTGCCGAGTGGGTCTTGGTGTTCGACCTCTGAAATCAAGGCTTCATCATTAACTAGCACCCAGTCGTCCAGGGTTGGGTTCTGGCTTACTCTCCTCCTTGTGTACTGCTTCACCTGTTGGATGAGGAAAGCATCTTGTAGCCTCATTTTAATTTCCTCCCCTTTATCACCTGAGAAATTTCCATCCCATCTTACAAACGGAAAATTGAAGTCGCCTATGACGCATACTTTATCATACTTTAACATTAAATCTGACTCAAGCATGTCAAAAAGTTTCTTGTCATTATCCTCATCAGATGTGTTTGGGCTGCGATATAAACAACCAATAAGGACATTTCCATCGTTTTTTTGTGCGGAATGTGCACCACACACTTTCACGGTATCCCAGAGTATCAAATTCCTCACATTCCCTAGCATTTAGTCTCTTATCAATGTAAAGTGCTACTCCTCGATGGGGGTTTTTGTTCATAAACATATCATATTGGTCATTCAACAGGTAATCAGATAAAGGTATGTTGGGGGTCATTTTTTTGAATGACCTCTGTCATTGCTATAATACATGGTTGGTCTAAAGCAATTCTACTGTTCAGTTCATCTTTTTTATTAAGGATGCCATAATCGCAATTTGAATAAACCACTTTGAAATTACTCACCTTATTTTTCCTTTTTGATTTCCTTCTTTCTTTCGCTCTCTCTTTCTTTCGCAGCTTTCTATTTACACTCTGACTTTGACATCCATCTACATTGTTTACACTATGTACACGATGGCTATTGAGTCATTGCCTCCGGTTCCCCTCCTCGGCAGAGCCGAGTGGGGGAGTCCCACCAGTCGCCCCAAGCAGGTTCTCATCACCGTCATCATCCAAATCATCATCTCGTGTTTGTTTCCTTGGCTTTTCTCTGTTTTCCTTACCCTGTGTATCCGTCACGCTCTGAGCAGTTTCTCATTTTCATCATCATCGGAATCATTCTCTTGTCTTAGGGTTGGGTGTCTGCGTTTTGGATCCAATTTGTTTTCTTCTTCTGCTTCAGTACCACAATCCGTCCATTTCTAATGGCAACATTTACTTCTCCGTCTGCTTTTCTTCTCTTCAGCTCCTCTCTCAGTTTCTTTCCTTCCTCTCTCTGCTTAACAGTGGTATCTTGATTTATAAATATCTTGTCCTCATGGCGCACATTTGCATTCAACTTTCTTGCTGTTTTCAAGATTTCTCTTTTCTTTTCCTCAGTTATCACTGTGATTTTCAGGAGCCTCGGCTTATCGCCATTCTTCTTCTCCCCTAAGCGGATGGGATCTTGTATGTCATCTCGGTCTAACTCAACCACTTGACCTATCAGTTCCCTCACTGCTCTCAAATCATCCATTTTTCTGTCTCTGATTTCAGCTTTAGTACTCTCTTTCAGATTGACCACGATTAGATTTTTCTTGCGTGACCGTGTTTAAGATAAAGTCGCTTAAGACTAATGCGTAGGTCAGACATCTGCTAAGTCGTAGCCACGTGACCCTCTTCTTAAATTCTGTCATCTAAGTCATGAATTAATTTATCCATCAGCTTTAAATCATGCGCAGTGTGGTCTCAAAACTTCGCGGATGTAGTGTAGCGTGTAAGGACTAGACCGCACACAGTGACACCTCGTTGATGATGAAACTCTTTAAGATTCCAGTCTTGAGTATCTCATTTTTGTATTTGTATTCATCTCGTCTGTTGCTGTTGCTATGTGCTCATGTCAACTTGGACTATGTGCGAGTTAGCTTTTATCTTCCATATTTTCAGCAATATTTTCTTGTCTGTTTTATGCCCCTTGCTTATTTATGTGTGTTAGGTGAATGGGTACCTAAGTAGCTTTCGTTTGGAGACATGTGCATGTATTGATTGATTCTGTGTGCAATAGTTGCCTTGTTGAGAAGAAGAAAACTGAATTATGTAATGCTGTGCATGAAAGACTTTGTTTTGGTAAATTTCACACATCGTCTTCGTGTATAAGCATAATAAATGCCACGTCCGTCACGTTTTTTCTCGCGACTGTCACACTTCTTTCTGATTCTCCGGGCGTTCGGCAGATCAAAACAACATGCAGTTCTGCTAGCAGTTGAAGAACTTGTAAGTGAGTAATAGTACTTTTTTTTCGAAGAGAGGATGAATGTCTAAATGACCGCTTCTTGTCTGCCTGTTGTGAAAGAGAAAAATCCACTTTTCGGCGAGTCTCTCGTCTGCTCCACAGTCGTGTATAAACACAGTTTTGAGTTCGGCCTAAGAATTATAGATGCCGATCTGCACTTTAGAGTTATATAAAGGAGTAATAGACTGTATGGATGTCCGGTTCAGTTTAGTCAGACCCAGGGATGAAATGAAAATTTGTCTGTTGGTCGTTGAGTTATGATCTGTTGATTTCGGACGGTGGGAAGTTGGATTTTGGCAGCAATCAACTATCAAGTAAATAATCATAATGATAGGAAACGTAAGACCCCTTGAAGCCCTTCCTCGTCAGATGAGCAGAGGTCCACATTCTATTGGAATTCGAGGTTTTAGATCGTGTGGGTGTGGGCAGGTATTTCAGCAGTTCACATTTTGCAACAGGAGAACGGCCTTAGCCTCGGAGTCTGCAGGGAAGCAGTGCCAGTCAATGATCGAAGGGACTGGGAGGGAAGGTCCCGGAGGGATACATTGGTTTCATGAGATGCCATTCCAATAGACCTGGAGGAGTTCAGACTACTCAGTATTGTGTAGGAAAGAATTAGGTTGGATGGGGTGGGAGTGAGGTAGAAAGGTCTTCGCCCTGCTGGAATCTGGCCATGGTGAGGGAATGGCCACTGCGTTTACAAGTGCAGAACTGGAGCATGGTTACCTGGCACTAGTGGCAGAGCAGCCAACTATTACAAATTGCAGTAGTTTATTTCTGAATTCAATGCATGCTGTAAAGCAATACATTTGTTAAAAGAACCGTAGAAATATAATTTTTGAATCGCTGTTTTTCATAAAGAGTAGCACATGATGAAGGTCCCATTTCAAATTCCTGTGTTGCCCACTGGAAGTAACTTAGTAAGAACAACTAGGTCAAACTGGCATCTCATAGTATATTTTACGGCAGTCATCAAGCAGAATTTTTTTTTTTTTAAGCAGAAATTTTTTTTTTAATATACAAGAAAAATAGAAAAGAAAAGAAAAGTTAGGGAAGTGAACTGTCTGCAAAGGTGTCAAATGAGCAGCTTCAAACTGTGTGTACATTTGGAGCTTTCGTACGTCATGATTTGGATGATTAGTGAAATTTGCCTCAATGATATTTGTGTGCAACATGGCAGACTGAGTGATTTGTCATTGTATTTTAAGATATTGCTACAAAGGATGCGTTGAGACTGGTTCCATGCTAAAGATTTAGACCTCTTTATTTTTCTTTCTAATTTTTGTTTTTTTAGCTTGTTCTTGGATCTAGGTATGATTTTAGCACATCTACTTTTGTGCATTTACATGTTTTACAATATTTTGTTGTCAGCAGTTCACCATGCAGGAAAACTCATTAAGTAAGTGTTGTGTGTGTGTGTGTGTGTGTGTGTGTGTGTGTGTGTATGAGTGAGAGTGCGTGTGTACATTTGTGTGTCTGTGTGCAAGTCTAGATATATAGGGATGTGTTTGTGCATGTTCATGTGTGTGTGTGTGTTTGACTTTCAGTACAGTTAGATTACTGACTCTGTCCAGAAAATGATTGAAGTTAGCTGTAGTTGATACTGGCACATGGAAATGTTGGCAGCTCAGAACCTCCACGTTAAGTGAAAGGCGTTTATATAAAAATTTTCAAGTTTCCCTCATCACAGCTGGATTATACTGATAAGATAGGGAAGAGAGATGAAAATTACTAATAGTTGTGTGTGTGTGTGTGTGTGTGCGTGTGCATGTGTATGAAAATGAATGTATTCCCCCAGAGTTGGTTGATGACATGGCCAGCTCGAACCTCGTTTGACAGCTCATGAAAATAAAGATTAAGGTTCATCCCACATGGGCTGAAGGTCTGTTGGACAAATTGGCCAAAGCCCAAACATGAAGACAGACAGACTGATAAGAGTAAATGACATAAAAGCCCTAAAAACAGCTCATGGACAAAACACTGCACCGGATATAGGCCTTTAATCCCTTGTCAGAAGATACTAGGATCCCTGTTGCCAGCTCTGCTTCTGTACCAACTGAATGTTCTCTGACATACATACCAAACCTCACTCTGGGAGCAAGCCAGCTGTTATGAATTCAGCTCAGAGCCCTGAGATCCACAAACATGGCTGTGGTGGATGTTGAGCTGCTAGGTGACACAGATGTTAACTAGTAAGTTCTGAGAACACTAGGTCTCACTCTGCCTGGAAGTGTTCGAGAGAGAGTCAGCGAAAGAACAGGCCTGTGAACTGCAGTCTCTTTCCCAGAGCAGCAGTGGGAGTGAATCACCCAGTAACAAACCGCCAGACTGACCTGACCTCTGTACAGTGTGTGGCTGGGAACAGTTTGCCCTTGGAAGTAGTTGACTAAAATGGAAGAAAGAGAAACAATCTTGATTTTGAGAGTATTTTGTTAACAGAGGAGAAAAACGAAAAAGTGAACTCTTATCATTATTCTTGTTGTTATCATTATCATTGTTGTAATGGTGATGACGATCTTTATTGTTGTTGTTTTTGAAGCTTTATTAGATTAGGTGTGATTTATAGTGTCCTCTTAATGGCCACTCCACACAAACAGCTGTATGCATACACAAGTACACTCACATTTAAACATGTATGCCCATATGAACAGGCACATCCATATATATATATATATATATATATATATATATATATATATATACATACAGAAGCATCGGTATGGTTGCATGAATGCACACACACACACACACATTCATGTACACGCATGCATGCACACAGGCATAAACACACACACACACACACACACACACACACACACACACACACACACACACACCAAGGGATACACACATGCACACACACAAAAATACACACACTCGAATAGCAGTAGTGAAACGTACATAGTTAGGCATTCAAGGTCTGGCCAGCATGCTGAGTTAACTTATGGTACAGGTCAGGCATCTGTTGTCAAGGATATCTTTGTCTTAAAACAATTCTTTTTAATTATTCATTAATGCAGCCGTCTAGCTGAGCTGTAAACCCAATGCACTATGTGTCATATTTTAGCAGATGTGTATAGGATATCAGGACTAATCCGCACTCAGTAACACCTTGGATGAAACTGACACCTTCTTCTGTGAAAATCAAATGTTTCTCTGATGCTGATGAGAAAATGTTGATTGAAAGTATTCCTCATTTAGGAGAGGGGAAAAAACCCAACAACACTAAAAAAAGAACAAGATGTAAATGATTTCTTTACCAATTACAGGGCTTAAAATATCCCGCCATTTGGAGAAATTGCACCAATTGAAAATGATTGAGTTATTCTCTAACACCACCCCCTGTTTTAAGCCCCACAGTTATAACTGTAAGTATGTGTTTTTACTAACATGTAAATTGCAGTAAATAAGGTATACATATGTACAGTCATGTGTGTTTGCTTGTATTATGTGTGTGTATGTGTGTGTGTGTGCGTGCATGTCTATGTTACCCCTGACAATTGTTGAAAGTTCTGATCATTTAATGATGCTTGAGATTGCTTAAATTATCACTAAAATGTTGCTGTTCAGTGCCCAGATTGACCCTGCAAGGATGATGGAGAGGGGAGGACACTCCGATGGAGCCCTTTGAGCTGAAACTGCACCAGGTGACTTTCGAAGAAAGTGACAACGCTCTCAGACAGGTCGAAGGTCAGACGCAAAATCAGTTGGACTCGTTCAGCTCTCTGGTTCACTACGATGCCGACTTTGAAGAGAGTGCAGGGTCAGAAAAGGCTCCGGAGCACGCTGACCTCCAGCACTTGACCTTTGCAAGAGCAGGTAAACGTTTTGTGCTGCGGCAGATCTGTTGCTGTATAGTGTATATCTGGGTGTTTGGACAGAGTCTTTACATACTGTTGTGTGCAGAGATTTGTGTATGTACTTTGATGTTGTTGTATGTTGAATGTGACTGTGCCTATCATGTGTAGTTTTCTTTTATGGCTCTATATGAAGGGTATCTTTACTACAGGAGTATTAACTTGTCATAGCTTTATTTGTTCATAATGTCTGTATGTTGTGCATGCGCACATGTGATTGTGTGCATTTGTATGCGCGCATTTGTGTATGAGAAAAAGAAGCAGAAAATATAAACTAAAAAAAACCACCAAAAAGCTTGTTCTCTCTTCTCTCTCTCCCCCCCCCCCCCCCCCTTTCACCTACCACACACACACACACACACACACACACTCTCTCTCTCTCTCTCTTACACACACACACACACACAACACACACACACACACACTCACATGCATATCCCCCTCCCTCCATCATTGGCTCAACATATAATTAATTTGGTTTAATACATGTATATGAATTATGTGTTCCAGTTAAGAATGCTTTAAAAGTTGACAGATGAAAGGGACTGACATTTTCTTTTTGGGTCAACCATATCTGGGGCTAACCAGATTTCAGGGTGGCCAGATGATGTTTTGGACTCCAAGCCAAGAAACTTTGAAGTGAAATTTGAACGGCTGTATTTTTCATTAGCAAAGTCCTCGACTGTATTTGATTTTTCATTTCCAGTAAATTGACTTTCAATGGGTTATAACAAATAAGTAGGGTAACTCTTGCTCCCATGATGAAATAATTACAGGCCCTCAACTCCAGAGATGGATAACAAATTATTTGAAATCCATCCAAACCTGAAAGAGTTTTTAGCATGTTCCCGAGGGGACTGTAAAGAAGAAACAATTTTGTGTTGTTTGCTTACAGGACAGTTGTTTTACACCCATTTGTATCTTTTCAAAAGGTGAAGAAGCTGCGTGGTGCATTCCATGTCATGTACCACTCACAGTGAAACATATTCATTTAGAGTGTTGGGACTTACATGGTGTGAGACATAAACATTTTACAGCAGACTCCATGAAAACCTTGTTCAGAGATGTCCCACCGGATGTGATGTTAGGATTTGTGAAGGAGATTATCATTTTTCATCTGATCTAAGATTTTATGGAGGAAAGATTTTTGAGAACATTTCCTATGTGTTATTGGAAGGTGTGTTTTAAAGAGTTGTGTGACTGAGTTTTTTTATTTTTTTGAATAATGTCTTGTGAGTTGACTTCAGTGTGGTGACAGCCCTGATATGGCCCTTTGCGGTTGGTCGGCTGGGCTATAAGCAACATTACCTTACCTTACCTATCCACTCCAAATAGATGCTGCTTACAACACTCCTTGTTTGTTCTGTGTGCTCTGTGTTGTCATTTCTGCTATGTGGTTTGGTGTCGTTAGCAGCATGTGTTTGGAGTTAAGGGCCTGGAATCATTTCATCATGGGAGCAAGGGTTACCCTACATGTTTGTTATTTACTGTTTACTGCCTCCTGCCTCATTTGATATTTCCTTGCAATGGCTTAGATAAACAGCTAGGCATCATAGACTGTGCCATACCATCAAACTCTTGCAAGCTAAGGCCGGTTTGCTAGCTTTTTTCCGTCAAGTTTTCATGGATGACTCGGTACTTGGATGCTCCTTGCTTTAGGCCCAGGCACACAGCACCTATTTTTGTTTCCTTTAGTCTGTGTCCAGATGTAAACTTGAGATTTCCTCAAATTTTTTTTATGCATCAGCATGTCATGATTAGTGTTTGTTAAGGCGCAGTAACAGACTATTTAGTCATTAGTAACTTGAGTTGACAATATACTGGCCTAGAGGGGATGCTAGGCGAAATCGTACCATAGTTTTTTTTTCCCTAAGATTTAAAAGATGGGGTTCATATGGTCTTTTGTTGATAGTCCTTGGTAAGCCTTTGAGATTTGAACTCCCGTTTCAAAGCTATGGAAATTATGCTTTTTGTCTTTTGTGCCTGAAAAGCCATTGAAATTGATAGTCACTATTGTTGGTAATATTTGTTGTTAATAGGAAGAAAAAAGCAAGGAAGTGTTCAGTAAGGAATGTGCAAAACTGAAGGATGCCATTTTTTGTTTTTTGTTTTGTTGTTAACTCAGTGGTGATATGTTTAAGTTTAAAATTCAGAGCCCTGCGGATAAAGTGTAACATGCCAGTGTTGTAGCTTTGGCATAACACTGTTTTTTTATGCAGTTGTAAGCTTCAATGTAGAAGAAACCTTTTGCATTTTTGTTCTGTTCTGTGGCTCTAATAGAGATCACACAAATTATTACGCAGTTGTTATGATTTCAAGTCATTAGTGAAACTAAAGAGAGATGATATGTAACACAAACAGAGTGAAACACATGATATTTAGATCAGAATCAGCTGATGATAATAAGTGAAATCTGTCTGTAAGAGTCCTTGACAACAGACATGTTTTAAGACAAGTCCACCTACCCTGCACACTTTTTCTGCTTTAGGATTTAGCCACATGATATTAGAAGAAAAAATTACAAAAATGTACAAGTAGCACTCAAGCAAAATTGTTGGACATTTTCAAAGTATTCATGATATAAAAAAAAAAGTCATGTGTACATAGACTGTATGCATGGGTCAATTTATGTAACTGTGTTGAATTTTGTGAAATAAGGCTTACGTGTTATGTAAGGTGATGACGATGAGTCTTAAATTTTTTGCATGTTGCCTTTGAGTTACACTGCATTGTCGTTGATTGCAGGTATTACGATTTGCTATTTTGTGAACTGTTTTGCTGTACATGTGAATTATTTGGTACATATTGCGCAGTGTCTCAGTTGTTTACATCAAATTTACAATTGATATATGATCTCTGAACATTGATGTCAAGTACGTAAAAGTCTTTGACTTTTTAAAAATTTTTGTTGTTGATAGTACTGTGTGAAGTCTGTTGAAACATGGTGTCAACCCAGAAAGAGTTTCTGTTGTAGTAGGTTGGGTTGTGAAGAACAAAAAGTGAATATTTATTCAAGCTCTAGATGCTACTTGTCTCTTGATGCAGTCTAGTGTATTCATGATGTGCTCCTCGTCATAGATTATGCACCTCAGTATCAGGAATGTCAAACAAATTTTATCAGCCTGCTGAACATCCATCACATTATTCCCACGCGTTTGTTTTGTTCTGTGTTACTGCTATTCTTTGCAAAGCCTTTGCATGTTAAAGAAATGAATGGTGAAAAGGATTAACTGGATCCATTATTAAACTTTGAGTGTTATGTTTGTGATGGTGTACATTATACAGGTCTTATGATCAGTTGCTGTGTTGTAAAAAAAAAAAGGAGGTTGGTTTTAGATTGAGAAAGGGGGAAAATCTTTTGGTTTTTTTTTTTTTCTCGCTGATTTCAGATTGAATTCCCAGCAGCTCTAGGTCAGTGGAAGATAATTTTCTTTTTGCTTACCTACTGTGTAATCCTTCGTGAATGTATGTATCTCATATAACTGGCTATCCCTGCCTCGTAATTTTAGTCCTCTTTTAACTTCATGGTTGGAAGTTGTAGCTTTCTGAAAATATTCAGTGCTGGTGTTTTGTTTTTATGCAATATACTGGTTGACAACTGTCTAGCTACTGGAAGTACAGTTAATACACACTTGATGATTCAAGATTGAAGCGTCATTATTAACCTGTTTTTTTGTTCCTGTTATTAGTCTGAAGGGATGTCCAAAGCTAATTGTATAAGACTTACAGACAGAGAGAGAGAGAGGGAAGGGGGGGGGGGGGGGGGGGTGCATTCCAAGTTGCACTTTTGAAAGGGTACTTCCTTTTCCTGAGTTTTACAGGGATAAGCACAGTACAGGATGGAAAGAAGCACTGTAGAAGGCACACTGTTTCTTGTTAAAGGCAGACTAATATGTCATAGCATTACAGAATTATCAGTAGATTAAAGACTGCATGCAGCGGACAATAGTAGTATTCACAAAGGGTGCATCAGAACACCAATACAATCATTAGGACAGTTCATCATTTTTTTTAGGAAGTTGAAAAGCCCATTATTTGTAGCTGAAGAAAGTGCCTGCCTGCACATGAAGTTGAAGTGCAGCTGAATTTTGTTTGGCATTTAGTGTATCAGGAGGAATTTGGACTGGATCGACCAGTTTCTTTGCTTTACTGCATTGATTTCACTTCTTGTCATGTGGGATATGTAATCACTCATCCCAGGGGAAATCTGATTATTTTGAATTGTGATTCTCTGTTTTGCTGTTATGATTTCATGAATGTCTTTCTGTAGGAAATCTGGCAATGTTTTCTAAAGATGATTTCTGAAAAAAATCTGACAGGCCTATTTTGTTTTGTTTTTGTTTGTTTAGCAGACTTGTACATTTGTCATTTAGATGTTTAATGTGGAGTTTTATTTGCTCAGGAAAATCCATAAAACCCTCTCTCTAGGTAAATAAGTTTATAAATGTCCAGAAAAATCTATGATTGCTGTTTGACAGAAGGTGCATAGCACACCTGTGAAAATGCTCAATGATCAGTCATCATCCTCATCAGTTGGTTTGCTAAAGTGAGAGGGAGCTCAGAACCTGAGAGTACTTGCTGTCATTTATTTAACATTGCAAAATGCGTGAAATAGCCCTGAAAATGGATGCTGAGAAGGAAATTATGATCTTGAGGTGATGTTTCCTTTTCACTGAGATTAGAGAATTAACCTCTTTACTGCTTGCACAATGGAGCCTCTTTTAACCACTCCCTGTTCAATGACTTCCCTCTCTCAAGGACTGGGTCATTTCCTTTGCACTGTGATACCATTTTTGACCTCTGTAGAGGGACCTTTCCCTGTTCTTATGAGGAACAGAGAACTATCCATTTGATATAAACACTTTGCAGAAATTATGGGGGAAAAATACCAGCATCAGTCTCTGAACAGTGGAATTCTTCACTTATTTGAAAACCTGTTTTCCAGCTAACAACCACAATGGCCAGTTTGATTTTTCTGGTGAATATGATCTCATGAGACTAACAGAATCTTTGCATTTATTGTAATGTGTTTGGAACAGGACATTTGACCCTGGTGAAGGGTGGTCTTAAGGGGGGGTCGTTCATCGGAGCATTAAGACTATGTCTTATAATGAGAAGTACGGAACATTTTATTTAGGTCTCGCAAACTGCCGGTCTGCCAAGCTTTAGTAAATACCCCTCTCTACTCCGACTGAATATTTATGATATTTTCAGGGTCTTTGTCGACAGGTTCCAGAGTAATACAGGTGTTTACCTTCTGGTTTTCCCCATCTCCTATTTATTAGGCCTTTGTCTACAGTCTGCTTCCTGAGGGTATTTGATAACAAACGTTGATGAAAAGAAAAACAGAGGGAGAGAGACAGCACGCATGTTTTAAGGTCTTGGATTGTTGGAGCATTTAACGTAGATCAGTCAGTTCAGTAGACCAGTCAGGTGGCCATTTTTTTGTTCTGTGGTGTAATCAGACACTGCTTTTTAGAAGTTTTGTTTGTAGCTGCCATCACATGTTCGAACTCTACATATTTTTCTTTTCTTCTGGAAGGGTAGTAAAAGTCTGTATGTGTTTTCCTTTCTTCTGGAAGGGTAGTAAAAGTCTGTATGTGTTTTCTTTTCTTCTGAAAGGGTAGTAAAAGTCTGTATGTTTTCTTTTCTTCTGGAAGGGTAGTAAAAGTCTGTATGTGTTTTCTTTTCTTCTGAAAGGGTAGTAAAAGTCTGTATGTGTTTTCCTTTCTTCTGAAAGGGTAGTAAAAGTCTGTGTTTTCCTTTCTTCTGGAAGGGTAGTAAAAGTCTGTATGTGTTTTCCTTTCTTCTGAAAGGGTAGTAAAAGTCTGTGTTTTCCTTTCTTCTGAAAGGGTAGTAAAAGTCTGTATGTGTTTTCCTTTCTTCTGGAAGGGTAGTAAAAGTCTGTATGTGTTTTCTTTTCTTCTGAAAGGGTAGTAAAAGTCTGTATGTGTTTTCTTTTCTTCTGAAAGGGTAGTAAAAGTCTGTATGTGTTTTCTTTTCTTCTGAAAGGGTAGTAAAAGTCTGTATGTGTTTTCCTTTCTTCTGGAAGGGTAGTAAAAGTCTGTATGTGTTTTCTTTTCTTCTGAAAGGGTAGTAAAAGTCTGTATGTGTTTTCTTTTCTTCTGAAAGGGTAGTAAAAGTCTGTATGTGTTTTCTTTTCTTCTGAAAGGGTAGTAAAAGTCTGTATGTGTTTTCTTTTCTTCTGAAAGGGTAGTAAAAGTCTGTATGTGTTTTCTTTTCTTCTGAAAGGGTAGTAAAAGTCTGTATGTGTTTTCTTTTCTTCTGAAAGG
>CM065736.1:18838987-18843987 GCA_033310375.1 Conus canariensis | reverse complement strand
AACTTACCTTACCTTCCCCTCTCATGCAGTACAACCATTCTTTTTTGTGTGTGATGCAGTTCACCCACCGTTCTTTGTAATGCATTTGACCTACCCTTCTGTCAGACTGCATTGAACCCAGTCTTTTTTTTTTGTTTGTTTGTGGTGAGATTCACCCGCCCTTCTTTGTAATGTAATTCACCCGCCCTTCTTTGTGATGTAATTCACCCGCCCTTTTTTTTTTTTTTTTGATGATGTTCACCCATCCTGTGAATCAGTTCATTCACCGTTCAGTGTGATGCAATTCACTCATCCTTTTTATGATGTTATTCACCCACCTTCTTTGTTTAAAGAAATGCGTGAATGGTGGGTTTTTGTGTGTTTTTTTTCACTTGTGAGCTGACTTCAACGTGGTGACAGCCCTGATGTGGCCCTTTGCAGTCGGCTGGGCTATAACTATAAGCAACATTACCTTACCCTACCTTGTGATGCAGTTTACCTGATCTTTTATTGATGCAATTCACTCACATTTGCGACACAATTTCCCCACGCTTTGCAATACAATTTACTCCCCCTCAAACTTCTTTGTGACGCAGTTCACCCAGCCTTCTTTGTGATGCAGTTCACTCTCCCTTCTTTGTGATGCAGTTCACTCTCCCTTCTTTGTGATGCAGTTCAGTCTCTCTTCTTTGTGATGCAATTCACTCTCCCTTCTTTGTGACGTAGTTCACCCAGCCGTTGTGATGCAATTCACTCTCCCTTCTTTGTGATGCAATTCACTCTCCCTTCTTTGTGATGCAGTTCACTCTCCCTTCTTTGTGATGCAATTCACTCTCCCTTCTTTGTGATGCAATTCACTCTCCCTTCTTTGTGATGCAGTTAACTCTCCCTTCTTTGTGATTCTTTGTGATGCAGTTCACCCTCCCTTCTTTGTGATGCAGTTCACTCTCCCTTCTTTGTGATGCAGTTCACCCTCCCTTCTTTGTGATGCAGTTCACCCTCCCTTCTTTGTGACGCAGTTCACTCTCCCTTCTTTGTGACGCAGTTCACTCTCCCTTCTTTGTGATGCAGTTCACTCTCCCTTCTTTGTGATGCAATTCACTCTCCCTTCTTTGTGATGCAGTTCACTCTCCCTTCTTTGTGATGCAG
The DNA here is from genome assembly GCA_033310375.1 of Conus canariensis. Taxonomy (NCBI): domain Eukaryota; kingdom Metazoa; phylum Mollusca; class Gastropoda; order Neogastropoda; family Conidae; genus Conus; species Conus canariensis. Next base: position 18,842,859 of record CM065736.1, on the reverse strand, counting down.
TTAACTCTCCCTTCTTTGTGATGCAGTTAACTCTCCCTTCTTTGTGATGCAGTTCACCCTCCCTTCTTTGTGACGCAGTTCACCCTCCCTTCTTTGTGACGCAGTTTACCCTCCCTTCTTTGTGATGCAGTTCACTCTTCCTTCTTTGTGATGCAGTTCACTCTCCCTTCTTTGTGATGCAATTCACCCTCCCTTCTTTGTGATGCAGTTCACCCTCCCTTCTTTGTGACGCAGTTCACCCTCCCTTCTTTGTGATGCAGTTCACCCTCCCTTCTTTGTGATGCAATTCACTCTCCCTTCTTTGTGATGCAATTCACTCTCCCTTCTTTGTGATGCAGGTCTCCATGCTTCTCTGTGAAGCAGTTCACCCAGCCTTCTTTGTAATGCATTTGACCTACCGTTCTCTCTGATGGCATTTAACCCATTCTTTTGTGTGTGGTGCGAGTCACTGGCCCTTCTTTGTAATGTTATTCACCAGCCCTTCTTTTTGATGAAAGTCCCCCATCCTGTGATTCAGTTCATCCCACCTTTGTTGTGGTGCTGTTCACTCGTCCTTTTTTTGGATGTTATCCACCTACCTTCTTTGTGATGCAATTTATCTGGTCCTTTTTATGCGGTTAACTCATTCTTGTTTGCAATACAACCCCCCTCCCCTAGTGATGCAGTTTATCTGGTCCTATCCATGCAATTAACTCATTCTTGTTTGCAATACAATTTCCCCATCCCTTAGTGATGCAGTTTATCTGGTCCTTTTTATGCAGTTAACTCATTCTTGTTTGCAGTACAATTTCCCCATCCTTAGTGATGCCATTGACTCACCCAGAAACCTCTTTGGGATGAAATTCAGCCAGCTTTGTTTGTGAAACAGTTCACCCAGCCTTCTTTGCAATGTAATTTACCTAGCCTTCTTTGCTATGTAATTTACCCAGTCTTCTTTGCTATGTAATTTATCCAGCCTTCTTTGTGATGCAGTTCACCTAAGTCTTCTTTGTGAAGCAGTTCACCCAGCCTTTTTTGTGAAGCAGTTCACCAAAGTCTTCTTTGTGAAGCAATTTACCCAGCCTTCTTTGCGATGTAATTCACCCAGCCTTCTTTGTGGTGGAGTTCACCCGACCTTCTTTGTGGTGCAGTTCACCCAGCCTTCTTTGCGATGTAATTCACCCAGCCTTCTTTGTGAAGCAGTTCACCCAGCCTTCTTTGCTATGTAATTCACCCAGCCTTCTTTGTGAAGCAGTTCACCCAGCCTTCTTTGTGAAGCAGTTCACCCAGCCTTCTTTGTGAAGCAGTTCACCCAGCCTTCTTTGTGAAGCAGTTCACCCAGTCTTCTTTGTGAAGCAGTTCACCCAGCCTTCTTTGTGAAGCAGTTCACCCAGCCTTCTTTGTGAAGCAGTTCACCCAGCCTTCTTTGTGAAGCAGTTCACCCAGCCTTCTTTGCTATGTAATTCACCCAGCCTTCTTTGCTATGTAATTCACCCAGCCTTCTTTGTGAAGCAGTTCACCCAGCCGTCTTTGTGAAGCAGTTCACACAGCCTTCTTTGCAATGTAATTCACCTGGCCTTCTTTGTGAAGCAGTTCACCCAGCCTTCTTTGCGATGTAATTCACCCAGCCTTCTTTGTGAAGCAGTTCACCCAGCCGTCTTTGTGAAGCAGTTCACCCAGCCTTCTTTGTGATATTATTCATTCAGCCTTCTTTGTGATGTAATTCACCCAGTCTTCTTTGTGATGCAGTTCACCCAGCCGCCTTTGTGATGTAATTCAACCAGCCCTCTTTGTGATGCAATTCACTCTCTGTAGCGATGCAATTTACCTACTCTTTATGATGCAATTCCCAGCCGTCTTTGTCATGTAGTTCCCCCTCCCCCCCTTTTGTGATACAGTTCACTCCCTTTAGCGATACAATTTACCAATGCTGTATGATGTAGTTACCCATTCTTCTTTGTCATGTGGTTCATATACCCTTTTTTGTGATGCAGTTCACCTACTTTAAAAAAAAAAAGCAATTTATTTTGCTTTACATTGTGATGCTACTGACATTCTCCATTTCTTCATTTTTTTTTGTTCTTTAATAGAGTTCTCTTGCTCTACTTTATGATACACTTCATTCACTCTGATTCTGTATGAAACAGTTCACTTATTCGTCCTTGAGATCAGTACACTTCATTCATCCCTTGTGATACAGTTCACTTGTGCTCCTTTGTGATGTAGTCTACTTACTTTTCTTTGGATACGTTTTACTTCCATGTTTGAGATATTGTTCACTCGTCCTTCTCTGTGATATAATTCATTCATTCTTCTTTGCGAAATGAATCATAATTTTACTCAATTTTTTGTGTGATAACAGTTCACTCACTTTTTTTTGGTGTGAAACAGATACTCAACATTCCTTGTGATGTATTTCATCTCTCTCTCTCTGTCTTACTCTCTCTCTCTCTTTCTCTCCCCCCCTCCCTCCCCCCCCCCCCCCCCCCCCCCACCCCAACAACTTTGTGACGCAGTTACTCGCCTTTCCATGTAATACAGTTGACTCACTTTTTGATACAGTTCACCTACTTTTCTTTCTGTCATAATTCATTCACTCTTCTACAGTACAATACAGTTCACTCATCTGTCCTTATGACACAGTTCAATTATCCTTCTTGGTGATATAAGTTACCCGCTTTTCTTTGCAATATGATTCAATCAGCCCTCTTTATGACATTCAATCTCTCTTCTTGTAATACATTTCACTTTCATATTTGAGGTATTATTTACTTATCCCTCTGTAGGATATAGTTAACTCATTCTTCTTTGTGCTGTAATTCACTCAGTATTTTTTGTGATACACTTCTCTCACTTTTTTCTGTAATACAGCTGCTCACTGTTCTCTGTGTGACATATTTCTATTTCACTTTTTTTTTTTAAATTGTATTTGTTTGTTAACAAAAGTTAACCACGCTTCTTTGTAATACACTTGACTCACTTTTTGATACAGCTCACTCACTGTCCTTTCTTACATATTCAGTTCATACTTCATAAAACTCCACTCCCTTTGTTGGGTAGATGGGATTAATCCCTGCCTTTCTATACAGGGGGTATCCGCAGGAGTATCAGCCTGCATATGCAGAAGAAGAAGAAGAAGAATACTTCTATATGATGTAGTTCACTTACCTGTCTTTATGATACAGTTCATTCATTGCTGGCAATACAGTTCGCTTGCTTTTCTTTGTGATGTGATTCACTCATCCCTCATAACACTTGTAAATCATCTTTGTGAAACAGTACTCTCATTTTCCTTTGTGAATAATTTTGTTCATTTTTTTTTGCATTATAAAGTTCACATGCCCTTTGTGAACAGAGAAGAGAGAGAGAGAGAGAGAGAGAGAGAGAGAGAGAGAGAGAGAGAGAATTCATTCACCTGTCTGCATGATGCAGTTAACTTACTTTTCTTTGTGACATGGTTAACTCATTTTTCTTTGTGATGAAATCCACTGGCCATTCTCTGTGAGTCTGCATGGAGGCAGAATATTGTCGAGCAGGCCATCATTCCGGTTTTGTCATTCTGTCTGTCTGCCTGTCAGCAAGATCACTTTGAAACAACAGTGCAGATGTACTGGCAAATCTACAGGGTGCTTTGTCGTAGGGTCAGCATCTACAGCTGGTGACAGTTTGAGGTCTGTAGGTGTTTAAGATCTGTAGGTATTTGAGATCTGTAGGTATTTGAGATCTGTAGGTATTCTACATGTTTCATACAATTTTGAAAGTGTAGGCTGACTGGCTGGCTCACTTAGTGCAGCCTTCTTGCACCTACCCAGGGGATATCAGTGTTAAAAAAATCAATATGCTGTGATTTGCTGCACACATGCTACTTGTGTGTGTGTGTGTGTGTGTGTGTG
>CM065736.1:18826487-18833987 GCA_033310375.1 Conus canariensis | reverse complement strand
GCAAAATTTGGAGATGAAGACCAGTGAGTTAGAGGACCGTTCTAAGAGGAATAACATTATTGTGCACGGTATACCCAGACAGGCCAATGAGACTAGTGAAGATTGTGAACACTTGCTGAAAGACTTGATTTCCAACAAGTTAAAATTGAGTGACGACGTAAGTTTTGATAGAGTTCACCGACTGAGTGCAAAACCCAACTCGCCCATCGTTGCTCGATGCACATTCTACAAGGAAAGAGTGAACATTTTGAAAGCGAAAAGAAATCTCCGAGGAAGCAATGTGTTCATCGGCGAGGACTTTTCTCCGCGGGTCAGAACGATCAGGAAGAAGCTGTCTCCTCACCTTAAGGCGGCCAAGGACCAGCAGAAATGGGCAACGATGATCTATGACCACCTGCTGATAGACGGAAAGAAGTTCGTCCTTAACGAGCAGGAGACCGGCATCATCGAGCTCACCTAGAGGTGTGGCCGCCCCTGGATCAAGAACCGACGCCTTTCTGCCCATAGACTCAATGTAAGAAAGGTAGACAAAAAAAGACAGTCACCGGTGTCAGCGAGTGTGACAAGACAGCGTAGCTTCTGGGCACGTGGAAGTGATGAGACAATTCATGCCACTACAGCGAATGCACTGCCACGCGCGGCGCGTGCGGACATGTTGACCATGGACAGTGTTACGTGTGCGTGTGTGACCACGAGTGACGTGCGGTTTTCGGGAAATAGTTATGGGCAGACAAATACCGAAGATGAATTTGATAATAAATCGGAAAATTCAGTGACGGATGATAACAAACATAGAGAATATAAGTTTCTCCACTGGAACGTCAGCGGTTTAATGTCTAAGCTTTCAGATTCTGTTTTTGTACAATATGTATCTTCGTTTGATTTTATTTGTTTGGTAGAAACTTTCGTGGAAGATTTTATCATAACAGTGTTCACTGAGCACACGGCTTTCATTCAGCCTGCCGTCAAATTGTCACACAAGGGAAGGTGTTCAGGGGGGGTAATATGTTTGATTAAAAATAGCCTTGTTGCAAATGTGAAGCGACTCGACGTGGGTAACGGGAATTTTTTACTGTTTGTGCTTGACAAAACATTATTTAATTTTTCAAAAAATGTTCTGTATATTTGTGCATACGTTCCTCCAGAACACTCACCATACTATGCCGCATTTGATGTTGAAAATGGAATTAGCCAGTTAGAAGATTGTTTAATTGATCATTTTATATCTATAGAAGAGTTGTCCTTACTGATGAGTGGTGACTTTAATGCCAGAACAGCGAATATTATCCCTGAGTACAGTGATGAAGTTACGATGTACTCTTATTTTAAGAACAGTGATAGAGTGACTGTCAATAGACGTTCGGAGGACAGAGTATTGAATACCTATGGAAAATCTTTTTTGAACATGTGTAGTACTCTGGGTTTATTTATGTTAAACGGTGTATGTAATGGCAACCAGACCGGTCGTTTCACATACATTTCTGATTCAGGTCCTAGCGTAAATGATTACTTTGTATCTTCGTATGATTTGTTTGACTATATAACTAAGCATTGTAGTATGTTTGTCACAGATAAAATTGAATCCGACCATATGCCTTTGGAATTCTGTATGAACATGTCCGATGTTGGATTAGGTGTAGTTGAAAGTTTTGATGAAAAGGAATATGTAGAAAAATTTGTGTGGAATGATGATCATGCTGAACATTTTTGTGACATGATGAACTCCGAGCACATTCGTGAAAAGCTTTTATCAGCAATAATGTCGATTGATGTTAATGTAAACAATGCGTTGCACATGTTCAATGATATTGTGAAAGATGTTGCAGACTGTATGAAACGGCGTATTTGTGTTAACAGTTCAAACAGACAGAATGTCTGGTACGATACAGAATGCAAGGCAGAGAAATTAAAGACGCGCAGACTTTTAAGAATATTTAGGAAAACGTCTGATAAAGAAGATGGGGTAGCTTTTTGTAAAGCGAGGAGAGAATATAAAAATTTATTGCTTAGAAAGCAGAAGTTGCATAATGATTTTCAGTTTATGAAAATACTTAATTCTGTGAATAATCAAGAAGAGTTTTGGAAATCACTGCGCTCAGTATACAAAAAGAAATCACAGCCTCGAAATAATATTACTATTGAGGAATGGCACCAACATTTTAAATTAGTGTTAGAGAAAGATGACCCGCCTCAAGCAGTTCAGAATGTTGCAGATGACGTGTACATTAATTACATGGACCAACCTATCACAAAGGAAGAAATTTTATTAGCAATCAGGAAGTTGAAAAATCGAAAAGCTCCTGGGCCCGATGGCTTGATAGGGGAATTCTTTAAGAATTTGGGGGGATGTGCTGTTGACTTTTTAGTGAAATTGTTCAATGCGCTGTTTGACAAAGGAATGTATCCAGAGGGCTGGTCAGAGTTTATGATTATGCCTTTATATAAAAAAGGTGAAGTCAACAATACTAACAATTATAGGGGAATTTCCTTATGTAATATATCAAGTAAACTTTATAGTTCAGTTATAAACAGTAGACTTTCAAATTGGGCTGAAATGAATAACATCACCGGTGAACATCAAGCTGGGTTTAAAAAAGGTTATTCAACGACTGATCATATGTTTACTCTTTTGGCAGCTGTACAAAAGCAGTTCGCAAATAATCGAAAATTGTACGTAGCTTTTATAGATTTTGAAAAAGCTTTTGATTCGATTTCGAGAAAACTTTTATGGCCAATACTTAGAAATAGCGGAATAAAAGGAAAACTTTACCGTTGTATAGAAAGTATGTATCAGGATGTCAAAGCTAGAATCAAATGTGGTGCTAGAGTTAGTGATCTAATAAAATGTACAAGAGGAGTAAAACAGGGCGATGTGTGTAGTCCCGTTTTGTTTTCATTTTTTATTAATGATTTGGCTCAACAAATTAATGAAAATGGTAAACATGGAGTAACATTTGATTTAGTAGAAATATTTATTATGCTTTTTGCAGATGATATTGTGTTATTGTCTGAAACTCCGATTGGTCTACAAAATCAGTTAAATCAGTTATATGCGGCAGCGGAGAGACTGGAGCTAAAAGTGAACATGGAAAAATCTAACATCATAGTTTTTCGCAAAGGTGGGTATCTAGCGGCACGTGAAACATGGTTATATGGAAGAAGTCAGATGTCTGTGGTGAATGCATATAAATATTTGGGATTATATTTTTCAACTAAGCTAAGTTTTAGGTTTACTTGCCAAGATTTGGTCAGTCGAGCGAAAAAATCTGTTGTTTCCATTTTGTCCTTAATGTATAAGTTTAAAAACCACTCCCCAAGTATATTTTTTAAACTATTCGATACACAAGTTCAACCAGTGGCTCTATATGGAGCTGAGATATGGGGCTTGAATAATAATCAAGAAATTGAAAAGGTACATTTATTTGCTATGAAAAAATTTTTGCATGTTGATCAAAAGACTCCCAATGATTTTATATACGGAGAACTTGGAAGATATCCTATTTACTTAAACGCTTACACGAAAAGTATTAGGTACTGGTTAAAGGTAGTTCAAATGAATGATAACAGACTACCTGCTCTGGCTTATAAGAATATGTATATACTTGATCAAAGAGGTAAGCAAACATGGGCAAGTAGCGTACGTAATTGCTTATGTAATTATGGTTTTTATTACGTATGGATGAACCAGGGTGTCGGGTGTGCAAATAGTTTTTTGGCTTGTTTCAAGCAACGTATTATAGATTGTAGGTGGCAGGATTGGGAGTCCCATATTCGGACGAGTGACAGATTTTCATTGTACAGATTGTTTAAAGTCAATCACTTGATTGAACCATACGTTTCATTGTCTTTGTGTAGCTTTGTAAGGGCAGCATTAACCAAGTTTAGGTTTGGCGTATCTGACATTGCCGTGCACTCCCAGAGATATCGATATGGCGGAAATGGAACTGCAATATGTCGCTTATGTCGTTCAGCAACTGAAGATGAAATTCATTTTGTATTTAGCTGTCCAGTGTTAAATGACCTAAGAAGTAAATTTATTCCATCAAAATTTCATTGTAGACCATCTAGTTTTCGTTTAGTATTGCTACTGTCAACAAAAAATGCAAATACAATAAGAAGTTTTGCAATTTATCTATATAAATCATTTCAACGTATCAGAGCCTTTTCTCAATAAGGGCGAGCAGAGTGAACATGTTTGTACATTTTACGTGGTTTCAGTGAACTGATTATCTTGATTTTGATGTTCTTATTGTTATTTACTTCTCATAGATTTGACCCCCTTCAGATGGGGCCTTGGCCTTATTGAATAAATCATTCATTCATTCATTCATTCATTCATTCATTCTCTCTCTCTCTCTCTCTCTCTCTCTCTCACACACACACACACACACACACACACATACACACACACACACACACACACACACACATACACACATAGGTGCAAGCACTCCTACACAAATGCATAAACACAAGTTCACATGCACACATGCATGCGCATACGCATGCAGGCAAATCCCACCTATTGACAGAATATTGAAGTAACAGGGAAGTAGGCTCTGGGGGGAAAAAATCAACAGAAACCAACCAGCTACTGATAACACCCAAAGTTATAAAGTGATGAAAAACCATTTCATGAAAATAAGAAATATAGACCTGAAAGAGTAAAATCAGCACTCTCAAAAGACATTGCACAAACAGAAATGAAGAGTCAGTCTCTCTTAACAAGCTTGTCCAACATAGCATAGGCAAAGATGACCTGTACACTACAAACCATCATGGGCAGGTCATGAGTGATTATAAGATGGCATATCCAAGGAAGACTGTGTTGTACCACCAGAATGAGAGCCTCATGAAAGGGCGAACTCCTATTCCTGAAAGAAATCTTTATAGTAAGAGTGGAAACAAAAGATTTGTGTTTTTTACCTGGTTACTTCACATTTTGTATACAGAGGGTGTCGTTGGTACTGGATGCCATTGTGCGTTAATGCTGTATTTTCGTGTGCCCATAAGTATCCCCTTTTAGTTTTGCCATACCCTTCAGAGCTGCCAGAATAAAAACCCAGCGTGATGCCTTATCAGGAGCAGAAGTATGAATTGCTCTCTGTTACGGATGGTGTGCGATGCGTGTTTTGCTGTCTGACTCTCGCTCTCAAAAGTTTGGATGCGTGTAATAATTATTCCCTACGCACACCCACACCAAACGCACATGGATAGCCAGGCAACACACGAGTTAGATTTTTTTTTCTTTATAATTATGCTGCCTGAACCATCAAACATACATTCATGTGAATTGGTACAAATCAATACATGTCACTACATAGCATATAGATCAAGATATTAATACATAGGAACTTCAATCATCAGATATCAGCATATCATATTACATATCTTGATATCACTCACAGATCTTGCCGGCGCCGTCCATAGTGTCTCACATATGCAATCAACACACTCGGTTCCACAGTACCCAAGCCACAGTCTACAACACTAAAAGAAGACAAATAAGGATAACCAAGGTCCCCACATGATAAGCACAGCCGTTCACAAACACAAGCGATGAAGAAGAAGAACCAGGGTCTTCACACAACAAGCACATAATAAATCACGTCAAACTATCAGAAGAAGAACCGCAAATTCACAAGGCACAGTAATCCATAGCAGAAGAACCGCAGATTCACAAAGCACAGCAATCCACAGAAGAAGAACCGCAGATTCATAAAGCACAGTAATCCACAGAAGAACCGCAGATTCATAAAGCACAGCAATCCATAGAAGAAGAACCGCAGATTCATAAAGCACAGTAAACCATAGAAGAACTGCAGATTCACAAGGCACAGCAACCAATATTGAATCCCCGGAGAACACGATTTCAGCAAAGTCCCATGGAACACAATAAACTTCGATTCCATGTATTGTTGATCTAAAACAAAAATTAATTAGCTTCTCCGTGTATTGATATTACAATGTTCACATCAATAAATTCAGCCCACCGACACACATGAGGTGGTACAATTAGAGCACATAAATATTCTTGCAGGAGTTTAAGTCACTCTCGGCGACACAGCATTCACAACATTTCTATAACAAATAAATTTCCTGGTACATATTTCGCTGGTACCGTCATCAGAAGTATCGCACATACACAGTGAACATCAGCGTACTACTGACTTGAAAGTCAGCCTCTCCGCATAGTAACACTACGGAGAAAACGACGATTAAAACAAAATAAAGTAGGCTGTACACCAAAGCCTTGGCCGTTAGTTCTTGCTTTCCTCTTCCGTCAAAATTTTTTTTATTATTTTCATCATGTTCTTATGTCATTTCAAGTTGACGTCATAATTTACGTTGACGTCACACTCTCCAGGGTTGGGTGATGACGCTTTCTGTTGCGTTTACCAACCTATTTACCTGCCTGACAAAAAAGTGTGGGTTTGTTTGGGTGGCTCTCTTTATGTCAACAGGTGCACGCCCACCTTTCCTGGGCTGTGTGTCACCAGGGCTTTCTTCTCGTTTCTTTCACCACTTGAAACCAATTACTCTCTCTCCCCCCTAGGAGTGTATAGATGTGAATGTTGTGTCTGTGTGTGCTTATGTCTGTTGGCTCATGATTACTGTCTGTGTGCATGGGTGTGAGATAGATTACATGATGTTTAATCAGAGGGAGTGTAGGCATGTGTCATATATTCGCGTTTGTGTGCATGAGAGAGAGAGAGAGAGAGAGAGAGAGAGAGAGAGAGAGAGAGAGAGAGAAAAGGGGGGGTGGGAGATGTACCTCCACAGAAAAAAACAAACACAGACACTCATACAGACATACACACAGAGAAACAGACACACACTCAGAGACAGACAGACACACACACACACACACACACACACACACACACACACACACACACACACACACATACATATACACCCTCCCCCCATTTCCTCTCCACATGCACACGCAGATACATACTTGCACAAATGCATGCGTGCAGGCTAGCACATGCACACACACACACACATACACACACACGCATGCACGCACGCATGCACACACACACACGCACGTGTGCGCATGGAACCTTCTCATAGAAAGGCAAAGCAATGTTAGCTAGATATCCAAGGCTTGACCAGTGCATTGTGCTAATGTATAGGTCTATAGAGTCCTGTCCATGAGGCAGTCTCTCCAGACCATTTCTTCCTGATGTAGTAATTTCTCTCTCTATAGCCCCATACACTGTGGTCTCAAGGCTCAGCAGATACGATGTAGTGAATACATGGACTAGTCTGCCTGCTGTGACGCCTCCTTAATGAAACAAAGTGATGGGTATTTATTGAGTTAGTGTCAGTGCGACCAGACTGGGTAGGAGCACCCAGGTGCAGGTAATATCCTCCAATACCGGATCTGTAGACAGGTGTACTTGTGTTTGACCGTGAGTGTATGTGAAGGAGACGTGTAAAGAAGGGGGGAAATGGGGGAGGGGTAAGGGGGGAGGGAGAGAGGAAGGTTGT
>CM065736.1:18746487-18821487 GCA_033310375.1 Conus canariensis | reverse complement strand
TGTCACATAACGAAAGAGTATAAGACAAAAAAAACCCAGTGAACTGTTCTGGCCGAGATTTAAGCATTTAACAAGTGGCAGCCAGAAGTGCTGAAGAAGGCACCTAAAAGGTCAGTGTCTTAATGCTTGAATCTTCCTAAATAACCTTCATGGGAACTAAATGTTGGGTCACCCTGGATGGATAAATGAGTAGATAAATGGTGGGCGGGTAAATAGTGTGATGGACTGATTAATATATGAAACCAACAAGACCAGACAACTGTTACTTTAAGCATAAGAAGAATGTGATATATCTGGACAATGATGTAACACCAGGTATCCATCAATACCTCGGCCGTCGCCAGACATCTGCGTAAGGTCAAGGGTGGCAAGCGACGTATTGCCAAGACAACCTTGACCTCCACGGCACTGACCACGCCCACAACCATGCCGACAGAAAGTCCTAAGTCATCCTGCAACGCGGGGCCAGCTGGTGGCATCGCCGCCGTCAGCCCCCCAGTGGGAGATGTGGAGGGGGAAGAACCAGGAGACAGCAGCTTTGAAACAGTGGCTGAAGCTTTGAGGCTGCAGTGGTCTGTTATTGGTGGGTCCTTGTGTGTGTGTGTGTGTGTGTGTGTGTGTGTGTGTGTGTGTGTGTGTGTGTGTGTGTGTGCTTGCGCGTGCGCGGGCGTGTGTGTGTGTGTGTGTGTGTATGCTCGTGTGTGTGTGTGTGTGTGTGTGTGTGTGTGTGTGTGTGTGTGTGTGTGTGTGTGTGTATGTGTGTTTTTCTCTGTCACTTCATGGAAAGGATGGGCAGGAGGAAGGGACAGGTTTGGTGGGCAAGGAATTGATGTTAGAATACTTTGCTTCTCTGTCATCCTTATGTATAGGTATCACATTCTAGCAGGTGCCCAAAAGGTGCCCTGCTGTGAAAAGTTAAAAGTGCACAAAAAAATCTTGTGTTTTCATATTAGCTGTGTCCTGGCGATAATTTTCTCGCACTGGATAGAGTTACCCTCCTCCCCTCCCACCCTGACGAACCAAAAAAAAAAAAAAAAGAAAAAAAGAAAGAGGGTGGGTGAGGGGTGGATTTGGGAAAGATGTGTGTGATATCAGTAACTGTACATGGTAAGGTTTTTGCACAGCGATCATTAAGGAAGCCACACCATGTGGTTGGAGAGGATATCCCAGCATTACACAGGTGTGCATATTGTTGATTTTGGTTTGTGTGTGTGTGTGTGTGTGTGTGTGTGTGTGTGTGTGTGTGTGTGGTGTGGATGGAGAAGGTACTATGGCATTCTCTTTTACAAAAGGTGGAAAATGATTGAAGGTATGTACAGTGTCACCCATGATACCTTTTCCCCGGTCTTGTCCAAGAGACATGGGGTTGGAATTCAGGCGGTTGTTGACTGGGAAAAGGAAACCTCATATGTGCCTGTTGCAAGCAGGGACTGAACTAGTGAGATTAGATTCCAGAGAACATGGCTTTATACACCAGGGGCAGCCAAGTCCCTGTTATTAATTGGAAGGATGAAAGGAAGGAACAGAGATCTGTCAACGCTAGACACATTTTTGTGGGCGGTTCTGTTAATAGGCTGAATTTACTGGGTTCGAAAATGTGGTGTTGTTTTTTTTTTTTCACCCTTTATGACTTCAGTTTTGATCTCCTTTCCACATCATTACTCATGGTGATCTGGTTAAAGTTCTTAGTATTGGCAGGTGTGTGGGGACTGTCGTTGGATGGATGTAGTGGTACTGTCAGGTAGGGGATGCTAACTCATGTTGGCTTTATGATTCATTAAGCAATTATTGAAAGTGACTGAGAAAAGGAGCATGGTGGGTGGTGCGATGAATACATTTGATCAGAACAGGCACAACGGAACACCACCAAAGTGAATTGGCAGCAGTGCAGGATTTCCTCTGGTAGGTTGCCTTGTGATAACTGGATATCGATTGTTTCTCGCGACCTGTCACTTCTGGAGCTGCGGCGGTACAAAGCTAGGTGTGGTTGTGTTAGGGGGAGCAGAAAGGAGCAGCTTGCAATAAATGCCCTCAGGGCATGCAGGATGATACTACAGGGCTAAAATGATTATTATCATCTGTCTGTAGACTCTGTTGATAATAGGGTAACAGTACTATTATCATAATCTTTGATGATAAGGCCAGGCACTCAAAAAAAAGTGTTGCAGTCACATTCTCCTCATTATTTGCGAGAGACATCAGTTTACAAGTATACTGTGTTGTTAGTAAAGATTATGTTTGAAGCTGAACGTATTTTTGCATATTGTCCATTTGTTTTACTCAACAGATGTGTGGCAACAATTTAGTGGAATTTATTGATCTGTTTTAGTGATGCGGGGCGGTGGGGGTTATAGCCAGAAAAAATGTGGAAAGGATTCAGAAAGCTGCATTGACATGTCTTTAAACATTACGTTCTTCATGGACCAGGTAATGCAAACGTTACACCGGCATCACCAGAGGAGGTGGCCAGGATTGTGGCAGAGGCAGAAAAAACGGCTGCGGGGGGATCAGGCGCTGGCAGTGCTGGAGAGACAGCTCCTCTCTCCCAGCCCCCAGCCGCTGATCCCAATGTGTCGGACCTTCCCTCCGTGGGGTCCTTATCTTCTCTTTCCTCATTGTCATCATCAGCCACAAATGATAACGGAATTACCGCAGTGGACCCTCAAGTGGGGCGCGTGTCGGAACCTTGTGAAAGCGCCCGCTCGGCAGAACTCATTCGCATCCCTGCCAAGTCCATCACGAAAGAAGTGGAGAAAACTTCCTGGTTTCACTCTAGGGACAAGCCCAGTGTGTCATCGCCTTGGGCGACAGACAGTGAAGATGATGCCTCCAGGACTGGCGCTGAGGTTAGGAGAGGTGCTAACGGGGGTGTACCTGTGGAGAGTGCTCACATCTCCTCCACGGCTTTGCCTGTAAAAGGGAAATCAAGATCTGAGAGTGCTGAACAGAACGGTAGTGAATTGACTAAAGGAGAAAGTGGATTGTCTGTCCATGATGGGAAAACTGGACCAGTCGATGTAGCAATGCCCGTGCCTTTTGGATCAGGAAGTGGATTTTCCTCTGATCTCGGTGTTAAGATGCCTGCAGGATCGACGCCTTACACATCTCCCTCTACGCAAACCACAGCCACACCAGAAACGCCTCATCTGCCGCAGCACAGTGTCCGTCAGCATGCAAATTCTTCACAGCCGCAGGGAGCCGAGCAGTGGCAGCAGCTACCACCACAAATCTCAGCCGCATCTCCGCAGCCGTTTGTGTCACCTGTGTCTCCACACCTGACCGTGTCCTTGTCACCGTCAGCGTTAACTGGTCCACTGCTGCCTTCTCCATCTCCACAACCTTCACCTTCATCGCTGCCGTCTTCGCCAGCGTCCGCCGGCAACGATGCAGATTCTGGCAACTACACCCCCTCACCCTTACCGTCGTTCACCACCAACCTTGTCCCGATCCCTCAGATTGGGCCGCTGTTTCCCAAGAAGGCAGGGGGTGTCGTGGCCCAGGTGCTGCCCTCTAGGAGCCTGGGTGTGGAGCCACAGGGCGGGGCGACATCGGAGGCGTGGGAGGAGCTGATGCGGGAGAAGCTGAAGCTGGAGGGCCAGCTGGAAGTGCTGCAGGAGGAGGCTCAGACCACGCTGCAGGAGAGGGCGGAACTGCAGGCGCAGGTGAGCGCCCTGGGAACCAGGATGGGGGATAGGAGGGAGCCGCTGGGTACTGGAAAGTGTGTGTGAGCGAGTTTTGTGTTTTGTTTGGGGCTTTATGTGTGAGAGCGAGGTGACTGTGAAAAGCTGTGTTTTGACAAGAATGTGAAAAGCTTTGTCATTGTGCTGGTGGGGACAACATTGCAGACTACTGGTTGGTGTGTATGTGTTAGTATGTTTAGGGCTGTGGTCTTATTCGTGAAGTGTGCATATGATGGATTGAAATGATTTTATCACTTTTTTTTTTATTGACATGTGCAAGGAAATGTAAGAGATAACCCATTGTGGGCTGAAAATGATTACGAGAGATGATAAAACGAAAAGGAAAAAGATTAGAATGAGCAAGAATGAAAGAAAGAGTGATTTTCTTTTTTCTGCGGGAAAGATCCACATTTCACTAAATGAGGGAATGAGAAATGCCCATTTTGATGATGTTTCTGGTGTAGTTAGAAATAAACAAATCTTTGTTTTGTTTTTCTTTCTTGGGATCAAGATTAAGTGAGAGAATTGGAAACTCGGTTCTACTGATTTTTCTTCAGTGAAATTAGTTTGTTGTGTTTTGTTACAGTTTGAACTAAATGAAAGAAAAGAAATTGAGGTTTAAATGATTTTTGAACTATTATGGAATGGTGATCATATGTTTTGATTTCTTTAGAATTGGATTAAGAATTAAAAACCTAGTGAAACTTTAACACTAAGATCGTCCTGTTCCCTCCCTCTCCCCTCAGCTGGCGTCCCTGCAGTTGAAGCTGAAGTCAGGCCAGCTGAAAGCCGACGATGCAGAGAAAGCCAGCCTACGTACGGAGCTGGAGCGACTGCGAGCGACCCGCCTGGACCATGAAAGGGAGGCGATGGAAGTGCAGAACATGCTGGAGGAGAAGCTGGAGGAGCTCAAAGGGGTCACCGAGGACCTCTACCAGTCCCAGGACTCTGTGGACAAACTACAGGTTTGGATGCATTGTGTGTGTGTGTTTTTCAATCTTTTGTTCAGGATGTTATTTTTGGCCCTCCGTGTGAGCAAGTGGGTGCATGTATGTGTTGAGTGAGATAGCTTTGAAACGGTATGGTAGATTGTCATCAAATTTTATCAAGCAGGTCAATGCGTACAAGTGATATAACTAGTAGAATTATTGACAAACTTTTTAAGCGAAATGAAGTGACTTTTTTACTTATGAATGTGTGTGTGTATAAATTTATGCTGCCCCCCCTCCCTTTCGGAATTTGCTTTATTAAGGGGAAAAAAGGTGATGTTTAGTTTAATCACTTGTTTTTTATGCACTAGATATTCTTATCTGCCCTATTGAACATAGTTTTTTTTGCTTAGTCTGTTTCATTGTTTAGTCACTAATTTTTGTGCATTTGGAGATAAAAAATGCCTTTGACTTTAGTGAGTGGCAGTTATCTTTGTGTGAGATATATCTGAGACTCAATTAGAGAAATCAACAGGACTGCGGTCCCAGTCACCACTGACGTGATGTCTTTCAGGTGAGGATGAAGGAACTCCGGGATGACCTGCAGGCCAAAGAGTTCACCATTCAGGCGCTGAAGAGCAAAATCGCTGAGCTGTACGTAGAGGTGCAGACCACACTCCAGAGCAAGATGGAGGCGGACTCGGACGCTCGCACGGCTCGGAACGACCTGGTGTCACTGGTCAAGGCCAAGGAGTGGTACCAGGAGCAGCTGAGCACAGCGCATGAAGTGCGCGCCAAACTGCAGTCCCAGCTGACTCAGCTTCAGGCTCAGACTGTGTCTCAGGTGTGCAGATCGTTTTGACATTAGCAACATATCAACACAGACACGCATGCACACATGCACACGCACACACAAACACACACACACACACACACACACACACACACACACACACACACACACACACTGAAACACACACACACACACACTGAAACACACACACACACACACACACACACACACACACACACACACACACACACACACACACACACATATATTTGCAATTAGGTTTCTGGCTGCCAAACTCCCAAACATTTGTCCCAAATGGTAGGACATTTGAAATATTTCCAGTCTCTGTGGTGTATTCTGGTACTCGTTACTTGCTGTTAAATTTTTAGAGATGGTGCTGTTTATGTGATGAAGGATTTGATTCCTTTCGAGAAGATACGGCCTTGAAACCAGAGATTAGATCTTAACATGACCTAGTCCCTAGAATTTCTCTCCACAAGGATGGAATGTGCATAACAAGGTGCAGAAAAGAGGCAAGCAGCTCATATAGTTGTGCGCTGTCTTCTTTTTTTTTGGTTGTTAGAATGATTATCTCAGTAAAGACAAAAAAGAGAAAAAAGGGGATTTACACATCCCCCCGCTCCCCCAAGTTGATAATTTGACTCATTTCATCAGAAATCTTCAACATGTGACTTTTTGTATTAGGTCAGATAAAGGTTGTTTTATTTCATTTTTTATTTTTTTTTATTATTATTTTTTTTAGAGTAGAAGCATAGTTTTCTGTTTGTTACAATGGCCAGCAAGTTATTAAAATGAAGTAATACAACTCTGTCAAAGCATGCCTGCATATGAACTAATACAGATCTGAAAAGCCCCTGTGTGGTTGGCAGGGCCACAATGATTACTTCTTTCAACCTTGAACACATAGATAAACGTATCTAGAATGGACATGTACACGTACATCTGTAAAAGCGGGCATATTTTCAGCCACATTATGAGCACTGTTCCCCTAAAATTCAAAATCATCATTTCTCCCAGGGGTCCATTGTGGAGAGACTGAAGCTAGAGAGCGGACGACTCAGGCAGCAGTTGCGTGAGAGCCAGGAGAGGGCTCTGCGAGAGAAAGAGCAGCTGGCACGCCACCTGGAGGCCATTCAGCAAGACATGATGGAACGTGAGGCGGCCTTCCAGGAGATTCAGCGGGAGAGGCTGATGATTGAGGACACCTTCAACACTCAGGTGAGAGAGGAGATGGTGATCTTGCTCAGAAGAAAATTTTACAGGTATGAAATTTCCTATGAATTTTTCTCCACATTTTTCAATATTTCCTGTTCCCTCACACGAGTTCCTCCTCACGTTTTCTAGTTTTCCCTATTCCTTCACACACACACATGTCCACAACATTCTAGTCTTTTTTTTTTTCTTATGTAAGGTCGTCTCCACACTTTCTATAGTTTTTCCTGCTCCTTTTTCACAATCTCATCTCCATACATTCTTGTCTGTAATGTTTCTTCACACAATCGTGTCTCCATGCTTCCTAGTCTTTCATGTTCCTTCATGCAAACTCATCTCTATACTTCCTAGTCTTCTTTGATGTTCCTTCATACATACTTCCTAGTCTTTCATGTTCCTTCATGCAAACTCATCTCCATACTTCCTAGTCTTTCATGTTCCTTCATACATACTTCTTAGTCTTTCATGTTCCTTCATACAAACTCATCTCCATACTTCCTAGTCTTCTTTCATGTTCCTTCATACAAACTCATCTCCATACTTCCTAGTCTTCTTTCATGTTCCTTCATACAAACTCATCTCCATACTTCCTAGTCTTCTTTCATGTTCCTTCATACAGACTCATCTCCATACTTCCTAGTCTTCTTTCATGTTCCTTCATACAGACTCATCTCCATACTTCCTAGTCTTTGTCAAGCTCCTTTAAGACAAGCTGGTGTCCACCCTGTCTAATCTCTGCCATTACTCGGCACAGGTGACCACGGTGGAGGAGGAGAAGTCGCGCATCAGCAGCCTGCTGCAGCTGACCTCTGACCTGGAGTCGCAGCTGGAGCAGGCCCAGGGCAACTCCAAGAAGAGGCAGGAGCAGATCTTTGGGCTGGAGACTGAGCAGATGGAGCTGATGAAGAAGGCCGCTCTGGCCCAGGAGGTGTTGCTGGAGAAGGAACAGCTTCTGGAGGAGGTGGGGGTGGTAGTATGTGTGTTGGGGGCTTGTGTGCGTGTGTGCATCATGTGTAGGTTTGTGTTCTTCAATTTAACGTCTGTCCACATTAAGTGATATTAGACAAGTAGGTGTGTGTTTGTGCTCATGCATGTGTGTATGTGTGTGTGTGTGTATAAAAGCACGTGCTCATGGGTATGTGTGTGTGTGTGAGAGAGAGAGAGATTGTGTGCATGTGTGTGCAGGGATTCTTATGGTGAAAATACTCTCTGGAAGTAGTTGGTGGTTGAAGAGTGAGAGTATGTGTGTGTGTGTGTGTGTGTGTGTGTGTGTGTGTGTGTGTGTGTGTGTGTGTGTTTGAAGAGGGGGACGAGGGGTGAAAGTTAAGATGGGAGGGAGGACGGAAATGGTAGTGTAAAAAAAGCAACCGTGTATGTATGCAAGTGCTTGTTCGCATATCATGTAAAATACCTGTCTCCATAAAAGAGTGGCCTGGTGAGATAACAGAACAAAACACAAAAAAGAAAGAATGAAACAAGCTTGATGCAGACACTGGTAATAATCATATAAAATAAGCTTACTTGGTCACCATTTGGACTCAGCATTGTATTTGGTGACTGTAATTTCTGCAGCAGACATAGATAGCTTCGGTTGGTTGGAGACCATATCTGTTCTTGTATTAGGTGTGTTCATATCCTGTGATGCATGCCAGTGCTGTGTGCCAACAGGCGAACCAGCGGCTGATCGAGGTGGAGTCCCAGCTGGACGCCTTCACCCAAACCCTGGCTGCCAAGGACGCTGAGCTGCGCAAGCTCAGGGAGGACAAGGCGTCCACGGAGATCGCCTTGAAGGCGGCCTTGCAGGAGAAGGAGTCGGTGGACAAGGCCCTGGACGTTCTGAAGGGCGACATGGGCAAGGTGGGGGCACTGAGTGGGTCATGTGGAATGACATGGGCAAGGTGGGGGCACTGAGTGGGTCATGTGTGACATGGGCAAGGGGGGGCACTGAGTGGGTCATGTGTGACATGGGCAAGGTGGGGGCACTGAGTGGGTCATGTGTGACATGAGCAAGGTGGGGGCACTGAGTGGGTCATGTGTGACATGGGCAAGGTGGGGGCACTGAGTGGGTCATGTGTGACATGGGCAAGGTGGGGGCACTGAATGGGTCATGTGTGACATGGGCAAGGTGGGGGCACTGAATGGGTCATGTGTGACATGGGCAAGGGGGGGCACTGAGTGGGTCATGTGGAATGTCTTGTGCCATGTAGATTGCACACATTCCCTTTTGTGACGCTTTACATATTTCAGTGAAATGTAAAAATGCATATGTGCAGAAATATGTGTATGCTTAGGGAAAAGAAACCAGGAGAGAAGGAAGAAGTGCGATCAGTTGAACGCTGGTCCCGTTTTTAAGCATGCTAGCTGATGATGCTGAAGTGACAAAATCTTGTGTAAATTTCTTAACCAGAGCAGGTGATCATTATTTTGTCTACCTGGTGGAAAGCAATGTTGACAGGTCACTGCAGAAGTGAGAAAGATTGACAGAAGCTGTGCAAACTGATGGGCCTGGTTGGGGTTGGACTGAAAAATGGACAGTACACCATCAATGCACACATTTGCATCAGATTGCACCATTTTGAAGACAAGTTTTAAAATCTTTTTTTCTGGGAAAAGGAGAGCATGCCTTCTGGATCCCCTGCCCCCCTCCCTCCCCCCCCCTGAGAATTTTAGTTATTTTTGCCAATTCTCAGTTGGGAACAGTAGTAACACTATGCCTTATAAAAGTGAAGATTGGGCCCATATTTCACATAGTTTTGAATCATAAAATTCTTAAGATATTTGTGTACTTCAACAATTTGTGTGTGTTTGTTGTTGTTGTTGTTTCTTTGCTCCTGGGTGACCTAGAGATCTCCAGATTGCCTTATTTCCCAAAAACGACCCCATCAGCAACCATGTAAAATTTGATGAAAATCCTTGGAGCTTTGAAAAAACAACAACAACAACAAAAACTATATAAAGCTTGTATGTGCTCAGCCCGTGCTCAGTCCATGCGCTAGATAAAATAAAGGGAAGAAGGAAGGAAAAATATGTGGTAGTGTGATTCTTCATGAATGAAATGCACGTGTACGACAGTTACACAGGAGAGGGGTATATGAGAAGGTGGGAGCAGAGAGGAGATGTGAATTTCCGTAGACATAAAAACACATTTTTGTCAAGAGAAGTCAGAAAGGTATAAACTGTTTCCCTTGTGGCAGAAAATGAAACTTCAGATCAGGAAGTTGTGTATTATTATGCAAATCTATTAACACATGTAACAGCTTATAATTACATTGTGAATATTTTTTCTAAAATCTGAAACTAGTGAAAACTACCTTTCTGTTCACTTGCAGGTGGAGAAGAGCTTTAAACAGATGCGACAAGAACTGGGTGTACGTCTGACCGAACTGGAGACTTCGCAGACTCAGCAGAAAGCCGCGCGTGACGAACTGGACCGTGTGGCTCACGAGCTGGACATCAAGACTCGGAGTGTGGACACGTTGACTCAGAACTACCAAGAGCAGGCAGCTGTTATTGAGCAGCTGCGAGCGGAGAAAAACAGCTCCGAGCAGCAGTTGCTGGCCCTGAAGCAACAGTTACAGCAGGTGAGAATGACATGCTGAAAAGCAGAATCTGGATGTAACTTCCTGCTTGTTACAAATAAAGAGATGTGTATGTTAGTGTTTTTTTTTTTACCTGTATTCAAAAAGTAACAAGTTGAAGAGCTCCATATAAGCTTGTGATATACTTTTTTTTTCTTAGAAATATACTGCCTTGCTGCGAAAATGCTTATGTGGTGATGACTTTGTGGACTTCAGTAAACAGAATCTACCTGTTCACTCTTGTGAAGATTGTACACACTGTGCAGGAGTGAAACTAGTTGTCAATTCTGCAGTATGTATGTGCCCATTTTTATGAGTTTTTTTTTATTACATCTAATTTTTTTTTTCCAGTGTAAAAAAATCTGAGAGAGATACTTGGAACGGCATGTGCTCTCAGCACAGCCAAGTCTTCTCTGCCTTAAAGATTTCAATAGCTCAGCCACCATGTCATGAATCTTTTTTGTTGTTCGTTTCTCTTTGAGGGGATGAGAGTGCCAGAAGGGGTAAGGGGCATGACCTTTTTTCAGGATCTGTTCTTTTTCTCCAGTATGAGTTTGACAGACCTGTAAAGGGCAAGTGTGGTTGGTTGGGCTGTGATAATAAACACTATAAACCTGTAGCTCTCCTCACTCTCAATTATTTCAGACTCAAGCAGTCAGTCCGGCAGACTCCTCGCTGCAGCAGGCCCTGCAGACAGAACTGCACGAAACCAGAGCTCGTCTGGCAGAAACAGAAACCAGACTTCAGGTCTCCACCGCCCAGCTGCAGCAGGCTGCTGCATTCCCATTACAGGCACGTGAAACTCCCACAGTTCCAGAGGATCAGCTGGAGGCAGCCATGTCTGAGAAGGCCCGCCTGGCGGAAGAGCTGCAAGAGGCGGAGGAAGCGAAACAGACGGTGGAGAGAGAGGCGCAGAGAGAGAGGGAGGAGCTGGACAAGGTAGTGGCCGGCTTACGCTCGGAGCTGGATGCCGGGAGGACAGAGTTCGAGAGGAAGGTGGAGGGGTACGTGGGTCAGGTCCACCAGGTGACAGAGGAGAAGCGCCGGCTGGAGACAGAGCTGGAGATGACGCGGAGGAAGTTTGAGCTGAGCTCGGTGCAGCAGCAGGAAACCATTGATGCCGAGTTGCAGGTGTGTGTGTGAGTGTGTGTGTGTGTGTGAGTGTGTGTGTGTGTGTGTGTGCGTGTGTGTGTGTGTGTGTGTGTGTGCTCGCGCGCTTGAATTTGTTATGTGTGTGACTGGTTCATGTGTATGGTCGTTCTTGTATGTGTGTGTGAATTCTCATTCTTGTATGTGTATTCTCATTCTTGTACGTGTATATGAATTCTCATCCTTGAATGTGTTTTTTCATTCTTTGTGTGTGTGTGTGTATTCTCATTCTTGTATGTATATGTGTATTCTCATTCTTCTGTGTGAAAGAGAACTTTGTGAGATACTAGAAAAAAGTTCAGATTCAGTGCACTGGGAATTGTAAGGTCAAATACAAGGAAAGAACTCGCCTAGTCACCTTTTGTGACAAATTCAAATTGGGCAATCAGTTCAGTGAAGATTGGGTAGGAGAAGAGGAGGAAAACAGGGAGGGGGGGGGGAGACCAAATGGGATGGAGGATGGTGATTGGGAAGTTGGAGCCTTCCACTGAGAGCGGTGATGCTGCCTCAGGTGGCAGTTTCAGTTTCATCAAGGAGGTGTCCACTGCGTGCGGACTAGTCCATAAACGCCACACCACATCCGCTAAGTTTCGAGACCACTCTGCGCATGGTTTAAAACTGATGGATAAATGAATTAATGACTTAAGATGAGTGAATTTAAGAAGAGGGTCTCATGGCTGCGACTTGACAGATGTCTGACCTACACATCAGCCCAACGCACTGGTCAGACCTTGGGTACCTACCTAACATTGGTTGTGCCGTTGTCCTCATTGTATCAGGTGGGGGACATGAACTAAGTCTGTGAACTCTAACCCTGCTGTTCCGTCTTGTCCAGAAACTGGTGAAGGAACTGGAGGGGGCCCGACTGCACGGGCAGGAGGTGGAGCAGCAGCTGTACACGCTGCGCACAGAGAAGGAGGCGGAGGTCGCCACGCTGCGCCAGGAGCTGGCTGGCTTGCAGCAGTCCCTGCAGGATGCAGCGCTGCAGCAGCAGCAGAGCCAGCAGGACACTGCCGCCCTCAACCGGCAGCTGGCTCTGGAGCTGGAGAGGGAGAGGGGCAGGATCGCAGGTAAGGCAGGGGTGTGTGGGTGGGGTGGGGCGGGAGTGAGGTGTGTATGAAGTGCATGCGTGTGTGTGTTGTGTTGTGTTGTGTTGCGTTGCGTTGCGTTGCGTTGCGTTGTGTATGTATTTGTGTGTGTGTTGTGTTGTTGTTGTGTGTATGTGTGTGTGTTTGTGTGTGTGCGTTGTGTGTGTTTGTGTGTGTGTGTGTGTGTGTGTGTGTGTGTGTGTGTGTGTGTGTGTGTGTGTGTGTGAGGGAAAGAGGCAGAACTGCAGGTGAGATTGATGGATGTGTGTGTGTGTGTGTTTTATGTAGATTTTTTGACTATTTTTTTTTTTATGCAGTCATATCAAGTATAATAGTGTTAAGTAATGGTTTGCTACCTGACAGAAATCCTGTAATGGGTGTCTGTGCTTTGACTAGAGACAAAATCCCAGGGAACAGAGCATTCAGAGAGGAACTGTACATCCTGAAGACTTTCACCTGCAGGTCTGCAGCAGAGCAACAGCACGCTGAAGGACCACATGAAGCAGCTGGAAGAGGCTCTCGCGGGTCGCGAGTCATCCCTCATGGAGCTGAAGTCCCACCTGGAGAGCGGCAATCGTGAGCGGGAGAAGGAGCAGCAGGAGTACCTGAGACGCATTCAGGAGCTGGAGGTGTCTTTGAAGAAGGAGAAAGACGGGGGTAGAGATCTCCGCAAACAGGTGTGTTAGTGTGTTGTGTGTGTGTGTGTGTGTGTGTGTGTGTGTGTGTGTGTGTGGGTGGCATGCATGCGTGGTATGTGTGTGTGTGCATGTGTGTGTGTGTGTGTGTGGGTGCGTGCATGCGTGGTGTGTGTGTGTGTGTGTGTGTGTGTGTGTGTGTATGTGTGTGTGTTTTGTCCAATATATGCACGCAGAATTTTTCAGCTTTCACATTTGAATAACTTTCATGAGCTTGTATGACCACGGTTTATAACCCAAGAGAATCGCACTCAGAATTGTGTTTTATCCGGATTCTCTTTTGACATATCAGATTACCTTTCTGTGAAACACTTCATCTGCATGCCTGGATATTATGCTGCATGTGTATCAATAATATGCCAGGATGGACATATTGACTTGAAAGTTTGTGTGTGAGAGCATGCATGAACCTGGAATTTAAGACCAGAAACTGTATAAATGAATCAACTGGAAATTGTGAAAGAAAGGAATAGGTGTGTCATATATACATAAATGAAGCATGGTTAAACTGGTTGATGGAGGTTTTATTAAGAGTACTTACATTGCGCATGTACTTGGTTAGAGACCAAGCTCTCAGTGCTTTACAGTCCATGCTCACATTTACACAACGTGCTGCCTACCTGGGTAGAGCCGACTAAAGAGCTGCCTGTAGGCACCACATTCAGTTGTTTCCCGCATCACTTAGTCGGTATCTTCACGCAACCTGGGTTTTTTTCCCTAATTAAAAAAAATTTTCCACACAGTGTGCATGAAATCTGTAACATGTTCCAGGACAATGGCCAAACTGGCCATCTGTTCCAAAAAATTAGTGATGGGATTTCATCCGTGTGCAATATGTTTCACATGCGTTCTCAGGCAGAACTTTGGTTTATAATCTCATTTGAAGGACTTTCGAGAACATTAGAACCTTGATTTACAATCTCATTCAAAGGTCTTTTGAGAACATTGAGTCAGAACCATTAACTCCGAAATGGGAAAGAATCCCCTTTACCAAAACGGCCAGCTTGAGATTTAGACCCACAACCCTAGAATCACTAGGATTAGGTGTTCAGCTTTCTACCACCTGAGCTATCTGGTCCCCATGGTTTGTTCTTTCATGGTTGTAAAATCGAAGCGTTTCTCTCCTCACTGTTCCAGATCGGCAGCAAGATCACGTCATGGCTGCAATCAAAGTATTTCTCTCCTCTCTGTCCCAGATCGGCAGCAAGATCACGTCATGGCTGCAATCAAAGTATTTCTCTCCTCACTGTTCCAGATCGGCAGCAAGATCACGTCATGGCTGCAATCAAAGTATTTCTCTCCTCTCTGTCCCAGATCGGCAGCAAGATCACGTCATGGCTGCAATCAAAGTATTTCTCTCCTCTCTGTCCCAGATCGGCAGCAAGATCATGTCATGGCTGCAATCAAAGTATTTCTCTCCTCTCTGTCCCAGATCGGCAGCAAGATCATGTCATGGCTGCAATCAAAGTATTTCTCTCCTCTCTGTCCCAGATCGGCAGCAAGATCACGGAGAACCGGCGCCTGCTGAAGCAGCAGGACGCCCACCGCAAGGACCAGGGGGAGCTGCAGGAGGAGGTGGACAGGCGGCAGAAGGAAGCCACACGCCTGCAGACGGAGTTGGAGGCGGCGCGTCAGGCGGTGCGCGACCAACAGGGGGAGCTGCAGTCCATGCAGGCGGAGAAGCTGGCGCTGGAGGCGGAGCTGGAGCGGGCCCGGAGAGAGCTGCTGGACAACAGGGACCGCAACCCCGTGCTGCTGGAGCAGATTCAGGTTGGTTGGGAGGGAGGAGGGATGGGGGAGGGGGGGGGATGGAGGGGGGGGGGGGGGGGGGGGGGCATGTGCTGATGAGGTGTGGGAGTTCAGGGTTTGTTTGAGTCTGTGAAATAGAACGGAATGTGTGTGTGAGTGTGTGTGTGTGTGTGTGTGTGCGTTGTGTGGGTGTATGTGTGAGTGTGCATGCGTGTGTGTGTGTGTGTGTGTTTATGTGTGTTTACATGTACCATGCCAGTTAGGTTTTTCTGTGGTCCTTAGTTCGTATTTCCCACTAAATGCTGTCAGCTTCAGAGCTGCCAGGATCAGCATGTATTCACATTAACATGCTCAACAGCTGTCACAGGGAAGAAACTGTTAGGGCAGGGTTCTGGCGTGCACGGGGTCTTAGGGAAATTCTGTATCTTAGGAAAGAAATGCTCTCAACAGATAAATAGACTGACACTGACATTGGGTGAGATATACTTCCCAACAGGTAAATCCTTTAATCTTTGGAGGGGGGGGGGGGGGGGCATAACTCACAATCACAGTAGGCAAATAATCAAACTTTTGGTGTGGAAAGACTTCTCCCCAACTCTCCTGGGTGAGGCATATTCCCAACAGGCAAGTACTTTCAACCTTAGGGAAAAATGCACTTAAGAGGCAAGTACTTGGGACCTTTGGATAGATATTTCCATATGAATACTCTCACCTTGCAAATATTCTCACCTTTGGGAGAAATATTTCCAACAGGCAAACACTGTCACCTTGGGGAGAAATATTTCCAACTGGCAAATACCCTCAACCTTGGGAGAAATATTTCTAACAGGCAAAAACTCTCAACTTTGGGGAGAAATATTTCCAACAGGCAAAAACTCTCAACTTTGGGGAGAAATATTTCCAACAGGCAAAAACTCTCTTATTTGGGGAGAAATATTTCTAGCAAATTTTAAATTAATTTTAGTGAACTGCCAAAAAAAAACACGTGGACAAATGAATCATGAATGCCTCGTTGATTTTCGTTGTCCTGATTGTTTTGTATCTTGTCTGAAGAAGACCTAAGAGGTCGAAACGTGTCATGTTTTGTCTTGTGATTCATTTGTCCTCGTTGATTTTGGTTGTCCTAATTGTTTTGTATCTTGCCTGAAGAAGACCTAAGAGGTCGAAGGCGGTTCGCTAACATTTATTTAAGATTTGTTTAGATTTCCGCCTGCAGTCGCCTCACTTTGCAACTATTTCCAGCAGGAAAATATTCTCAACTTTGGGGAGAAATACTTTCAACAGGAAAATACCTGGAGAGGAAAACTTCCAAATTGCAAATACTCTCAGCCTTGGGAAGAACTACTCCCAACAGGAAAAATCTCAGCCATATAAAGAATACTC
The DNA here is from genome assembly GCA_033310375.1 of Conus canariensis. Classification (NCBI taxonomy): domain Eukaryota; kingdom Metazoa; phylum Mollusca; class Gastropoda; order Neogastropoda; family Conidae; genus Conus; species Conus canariensis. Next base: position 18,805,210 of record CM065736.1, on the reverse strand, counting down.
ATGATGGGTAAATACTCGCAATCTTCAGGAGAAATGCTCCCAACTGGCAAATTTTGTAAACCTGCGGAAGAAATTCTCCCAACATCAAAGTGTGGGTATTCAGCTTTGCAAAAAAAAAAAAAATAAAAGAATGGTAGTTACAGCTTTTTTCTTTCATCTTTTCTTTCGTTTTTTTTTTTCTTTCAAGAATATGCATAGCGAGGGAGGAGGGGCACAGCTATATTTTTCCGTCCCATGCGAAACACTTAGTGAAAGGGCCGAACAAACAAGGCTTACCCATTTCTCATCCAACATTTTTGTTGTTGTAGTCCAAGCAGAAGCGTGTATCAAACTTGTGTACCAGTTAACTAGGGAAAATTAAATTCCCAGAAAGTGATGACGTCATTTTTGCACAATTGTGTGTGTGTTGTCATTGTTTGAATATCGCCTGACCACTTGTGTACAAGCTTTCATGCCGTATCTACATTATCTACAGGAAAATAAACCTAGTCGAGTTTGGTATTAAAAGAATTGTCGGGAATTCGCCTATTCAGTCATCTCAAGAGCACAGATATATTACATTTTTCATGACAACCACTAATTATCAAACTAACAGCCCCCACTTGGAATGGCCGCTCAGCGATGCTGAACACATTGTTGCCAGACCGGCTTTACACAGATGACATTCGGTTCGCTTAGTACAGCACGGTTAGCTGGCTGGTGGGGAGCAGCCTGCAGAGAACACCCCTTTCCATGACTTGCATTCACGGCTTGGCCTCTGCAGCTGCGGGCAAGCTGTGAACTCCCCTGCTTCTCAAAACTAAGTGGCTTGCTCTGAACAGCCATGGGGGGGTGGGGGGGGGGGGGGGGGGGAGAACTCTGCTGTTTGTGTGAAGACTGGGTGATGGAAGAGGGGAGAGACGGGAGAGATGAAACGCAAGAGAAACTTTCGTTGTTTTCCATTGAAGAAATTCAGGTAAATAGGAAGAGGAGAGGGGAGGAGTGGGCTGAGGAGGGGAGGTGGGAGAAGTGGGGGAGGGGGGGGGGTAGAGATGAGGGAGGCCCAGGATTATTCTGTATGTCTTTGTGTAGGGTGAATTGGGGATTGGTTCAAAACTGTGTGCAAGTAATATTGATCAAAGGATATCTCATGAATCATAAAAAGTTCAAGTACTATATCCGCCAAACATGAACAAATGAATCACAAGACAAAACTGGCGTGTTTCAACTTCATAGGTCTTCTTCAGGCAAGATAAACAATATTTAGGACAACGAAAATGAAGAATGAGCAATCATTTTCTAGATTCATCAGCCAGATAGATATCTCATGAGCCAGTTCAGGTATAGACCTGCAAGAGGAGTGAGAGAGGGTCCAGATATTTGTGCTAGTGTGGTGTATATGCATAGTTTTGTGAATCAGTGTGCAGCTGGAGGGAAAGGAGGGGGGGGGGGGTCTCTAACGTTGAATTACCTTTTCTTGTTGACACTGGCAGCCTGATGATGATGATGACGATGCTGCTGTTGCAGAGTCTGGAGTGGCAGGTGTCTCAGAGGAGTCAGGCGGTGCAGGCTGCGAAGGAGCAGTTGGCGCTGACAGAACAGAGACAGGCCAACGAAGCGGAAAGTCTGCGCCGCGCTCTGCAGGTAGGTCTTTGCACTTTGACCCATGCAAACCAATTTTTTTTTTCTGATTCCTGAGGATATCTGGAGCTCTGGTCTTGCAGATTTATAGGTGAAAGTTTTCCTTGCAGAGAAAAAAAAAATTACCCAAAACTAAAACAACGGAGATCACTAACAAGCGAGAAACCAAACAGAAGGTGATAACAAAGATGGTTGACGTTTTCATGAATGGATATTCCAAGTTGTCCTTGGGGGAAAAAAAATAATCAGCTAAAACTAAAACAGCAAATGCAGAACAAAAGCCAACAACTAAAACAGCAAAAGCAGAACAAAAGCCAACAACGAGCGAGAAACCAAAGAGAAGGAGATGGCAAACCTGACTGACATTTTCATGTATGGATATTCATGAACAGTGGCATTCCCAGTTGGCTAGAAAGAAAGGAAGTTCATCTTTTGATTGCTGTTAGACCAGAGAGTCAGTATGAGATGACGTTCAAAACAAACGGTGGAATGGGTAGTTTTATTTGCAGGTATTACGTGCGTCCTTTCACCTTTTCTCATAAACCTGTTTACCCATACAATTGTGCTGTATTTTGTACACATGTTTGGTGAAAATATGGTGATACAACAAACTGAAAAAAAAATCTTAAAAAAAAGAATTCTTGAAATGAAGTTCTTGAGTAGTAATTGTGCTTGCAGGGTGTTACCTTGGCGGGAGTTTGACCAAACAGCGACAGCTCTTGCTAACTTCTGCATGCAAAATTGCGTCAGACTGTGTCTGGTTCTTCAACTACATGCCCTGAAACATGAAAAAAAAAACCAACAACCCCCCACCACACACACACACACACACAAACACCTGGCGAGGGAGCATGAGCTTGTGCAAAAGTATGTTGATAAATCAAGTTTGATAGTGATTTGTGCTAGAAAGAACCTGTTTTTACTGCAGTTAATGCAAGATCAGGTTGCTACTGCCTGGAAGAAGCCTTCGCAGTGCAATGGCAGGTGAAAACGAAATGACAGTATTGGAGTTACAGATCTCCCTAAATTCAGTTTGGATGACTTATGAGATGTATTGGAACAAGAAGGCTGCTGCACACATCCGTCTTATGAGAAAACTAGCAATAGTGAGTGTGGTTCAAATCCTTTGACAAAAGTCCAATTTAGTTACAATCATGTTTTCTTGCTTAGTTCCCTCGTACAACTTCCTTCAGAAGATTGAATGTGTGTTGTCACTCCATTGAAACGGTTTTTGATAGTTTTTTTTTTTTTTTTACTGTGTGCACTGATGTTTCGCTGTTTTCTTCAGGGCTGTCCAGACCACAGGTTTGGGCAACAATGTCAGCAATGGGTTTAAGGGAATAAAGAGAACAACAAAATATTTCACTTAAAAGTCCAGGGAATGAAAAAGGGACTGAAATAATATTATGGTCATAGACCTTCTCATGGCAATGAAAAGAAAACAACACTGTAATATTTCAGTTATTGACCTTCAAGGGAAAGGAATTCTACAATGTTTCAGTTGTGGACCTTCAAGAAAAAAAAGGGAAGCCTGCAACGATGTTTATGATACTGACCTTCAGGGAAAAAGAAAGGAACACTACAATACTTCTTTCATTAAGAGCACTTATTTAGCGCCAATCCTCGGTTACAAACCAAGTTCAAAGTGCTATACAATTCTTGCTCTCATTTCACTCAATGGGATGCTTTCTGGGATAGAGACGACGGAAGAGCTTCCTGCAGGTTCTACATTCAGTCATTTCTCATGTCAAGAGTGGAATATGCTCACTCAGTTTTTCCCCCCATTCTTTCAAATTTGCTTGGAAGATGCATGCCATGAATCAGAGGAGAGGAAGGATGGTGAACATGCACTAACTCTTACCTGTTTCCCTCCCCTTCCCAGGATAAACAGGATGAGGTGGACAGCCTGCAGGGAGAGCTGGCATCAGCCAGGCAGGAGAAAGCCGATCAGAAATCGCGAGTGTCTGAACTGCGCAGTGTCCTCAAGGCTTCGGTTCAGCATCACAAGGTGAGCACTGAACATCTGTGACTTGTTTGTAAAGCGTATCATTGACCTGGGGTTGTAACGTTTACATTATATGCATTTAAGTAAGTCTCTGTTGATATATTCTAGAATTGAGCTTTTACTACTCAGAAGAGCGTGGCGCCAACACCTGGACATTGGGACTGAAGAGAACAGCATCTACCAACTGGACAGAGCAGTTCAGGTTACCATCTTCAGGCTGCGAACAGGACACTGCCAGCTCCTCTCCCATCTCTCATGTCTCAAACTCTCTCATACTGACCAGTGCCCTTGTGACACAGGCTCCCAAACTCCCACCCACATCTTACAGTCCTGCCCCCCTCCTTTGAAGCCTTGAGATGTCAGATGTGGTGCAGTCCTGTTGAGGTCCAGGAGAAGCTGTGGGTGAAAGTGGGGTCTCTGCGGCAGACTGTAGACTTAGGCTTACTAACTTGATTGAGGATCTAGCATGGCCGGGAACGCGAAAGAAAGAAAACAAGAAATTACTCAAATTCTGTGCTTTGTGTATGTATGCGTCTCCATTTGACATTTTAAGTTAGAGGGGCAGTCTGATTTCTTTGTATGTTGTTGTTTTTTATTTCCACAGATTGGTTTTTTGTGTGTGCAAAGTTAGTTTTATTCATAATAGAGAGGTTTGTGTGATAGCTGAGTGGATAAAGCATTGAAGGATCACATGAGGACCACAGGTTCAAGCCTTGGCTTATCTGATGGGTGAAGTGTGGAGAAGAATTTTCCCCTGTTTCCCAGGTCAACAACAGATGAAGACCTGACCAGTTAGTCTGCAACTCTTCATATGTGTATATGCATGCAGATGTTCCCTCTTTTCTTAACAAATGACAAAAGTGATCTTTTCCATCTTTTGATCCAAATCAGATGACGGGGGATTTTTCTTTTCCTTATTTTGTCAGCAGTGGATGACAGTGATCCTTTTCCTTCTTGTCACATCAACAAACAACAGTGTCTTTCCTCGTTTTTTTTTTTTTTTCCTCAGCAGCAGACATTAACCCTTTTCTTTTTTCTCAGTAGCATACAATGGTGATCCTTTCCCTCCTTTCTCAGTAATGAAAGACATTGACCTTTTCCCTCTTTTCTCAACAGTGGTTATCTTTCTCCTCCTTTCTCATTAACATGATAATGATCCTTCTCCCCACCTCTCAACAGTGGACAAGACTGTTGCTTTTTTCCCTGTGAGTGTGTGTTGTTTTTTTTTCTTCTAAACAATAGATGACAGTTATTGTTCCTTCATTATACAACAACAGACGACGACAGTTACACTGGCCATCTTTGTCTCAGCTCACCAAGAAACTGAACACCCGGAAAAAGGAGCGAGGGGGCGGGGACGCAGACAGCAGGGAGGAGAAGGCCACTCAGGCGGACATGGGGAACGGAGTGATCATCCCGCCCCTGCCCTTTGACATGGAGGCTGTGGAACAGCTGCTGCTGGACACGGCCGTGACGCCGCTCGACAGCAAGTGAGACTGATGTGACAATGATGTGTTATGTAGCATAGCTGTTGTGTTGTTGAATAGTTAGTGAGAGTGATGTGTTGTAGTGATGTGACGCCGCTCAACAGCAAGTGAGACTGACGTGATGTGACAATGATGTGTTATATAGCATAGCTGTTGTGCTGTTGAATAGTAAGTGAGAGTGATGTGTTGTAGTGATGTGACGCCGCTTGACAGCAAGTGAGACTGATGTGATGTGACGATGATATGTTATATAGCACAGCTGTTGTGCTGTTGAATAGCAAGTGAGAGTGATGTGTTGTAGTGATGTGGGTTGGTAATGACAGCAGGTGAAACTGACGTGGTGTGGTGATGATGTGTTTTGTGACTTGGCTGTCGTGTTGCTAGACAGCAACTGAGAGCGATGTTGTTTGGTGATGATTCGTCACATGACTTGGCTTTCGTGTTGCTAGACAGCAAGTGAGAGTGATGTGGTGTAGTGATGATGTGTCACATGACTTTGCTGTCATGTTGCTAGACAGCAAATGAGAGTGATGTGGTGTGTGATGATGTGTCACATGACTTGGCTGTCGTGTTGCTAGACAGCAAGTGCGAGTGATGTGGTGCGGTGATGATGTGTCACATGACTTGGCTGTCGTGTTGCTAGACAGCAAGTGAGAGTGATGTGGTGTAGTGATGATGTGTCACATGACTTGACTGTCGTGTTGCTAGACAGCAAGTGAGAGTGATGTGGTGTAGTGATGATGTGTCACATGCCTTGGCTGTCGTGTTGCTAGACAGCAAGTGAGAGTGATGTGGTGTAGTGATGATGTGTCCCATGACTTGGCTGTCGTGTTGCTAGACAGCAAGTGAGAGTGATGTGGTGTAGTGATGATGTGTCACATGACCTGGCTGTCGTGTTGCTAGACAGCAAGTGAGAGTGAGGTGGTGTGGTGATGATTTTTCATATGACTTGCCTGTCGTGTTGCTAGACAGCAAGTGAGATTGATGTGGTGTAGAGATGTGGTAATGACAGCGAGTGAGACTGATGTAGTGTGGTGATGATGTGTTTCATGACTTGGCTGTCATGTTGCTAGACAGCAAGTGAGACTGATGTGATGTAGAGATGTGGTAATGACAGCAAGTGAGGCTGATGTGGTGTAGAGATGTGGTAATGACAGCAAGTGAGGCTGATGTGGTGTGGTGATGGTGTGTCACATGACTTGGCTGTCGTGTTGCTAGACAAGTAAAGGACATATGCGTAGTAACATGGATGTGTTACATACGAAAATAATTGAAAATGTGCTGCAGGTTTACTTTGGATAAAAACTTTCTCAAAAGCTCTGTGTGTGTGTGTGTGTGTGTGTGTGTGTGTGTTTTTGCATGTGTGTTTCTGTGTGTGTGTGTGTGTGTGTGTGTGTGTGTGTGTGTGTGTGTGTGTGTGTGTAGGCCTCTGGATAACCTGTCCACATGTCTGAGCTCGTTGAAGGCAGAGATCAGTGGACTGCAGAAACAGATGGAAGTTCACACCACCACCATCCACTCCTCCACCGTTTCCTGGAGGTCAGTTACCCTACACCTACCTCACTATTCATGTGTGTGTGTGTGTGTGTGTGTGTGTGTGTGTGTGTACGCACGCACATGTGCACGTGTATGGTGTCATGTCTTGTGCTGTTTCGCACATGTGCATGCGTGGGTGCATATGTGTTAATTGTGTGTGTTATATGATCTTTATGGGTCCATTTGATACTCATAAGGGGACCAGATACCAGCATCAGTCCTTAATAACAGAAATGCACAATGAAACACAACAAAGGTTGTGAAATAGAGGTTGATAGCAGACAGCTACAGAAACTGATTAGAAAAAAATATATATGTATATATACAAAGCAGTTGGCAAAACAGAGCTAGTGTTTTCCTTTCTTGGCCTGTTCTGTTGGGACCGACATGGCTTCATTGGCCAGGTGCTGGGCATAGTTCACGGGCACAGCAACCTGGTATTTTGTTACCCTTTCCTCGAGAGCATTACTTTTATGATGAATCCAGCGATGTTGGTGATTGTAATGCCAACATCCCAGCAGTCACTGCAACTGTTTGTCCATTTTCTTCATCATGAGGATGTAAAGTGAGCATCGTGAGGATGTAAAGTGAGTGGCGTGGTCAGAATGAGCTAAGTATCACATCTCTTTCTGGAGCACAGGACTGGCTGGTCTGTTTTAAGGTCGGTGACGATGGTGAATGGTAGGCTTGTGTATTTCTCAGAGCGTTTTCCTCCATTTATCTGCTGCTGTCAGGGATGTCACAGGAAAAAGATCCATGCCCATACATTGTTTATACAGCATGTTAAGCTAATTGTTTTATGATTCTTATCTGAGACTGGCAGGTGATAAGTAATAACCCAAACGTTTTTGTTTGTTTGTTTTCTTTTTGATCTTGTGGTATTTGTATACCTTGAAGAACAATTTCTAGATCCTTATAGCCTCTCTGTTCAGTTCATTTTCCTTCCAGAAATAACCAGACACCTAATTCATCCATCATGTCCTTTTTGGAGCACTGGATGATATTATCTGGACAAAACAGTCAAAGTCCAGTTGTTGTCCCTATTGTTTACTTTTTGAATACAGATGGAGGTTGACAGGAATTGGGAGGAAGGAAGTTTGGGACAGAATGGGGGAGGAGGGGCAGATGCAAAAGAGTATGAGAATGTTGGAAAGCACATTTGTTGCTGCTTTGCTGTCTTACAAAAATTAATATTCTCTTGGAACATGTAATTATCAGCCCCTTCGTCATGTAAAAACATCCGTTTGATTTTGTCAGGGTATAGGGATTATTAGAAGTTTGTGAACTTTTCTGCATTATTATGGTTAGAGTTGACACAAAAGTTATCATCTCCAAACTTACCTAATGCATTAACTGATCATCGTCAGCAGAGTTAAGAGGTAAATAAGCCATTTCTGTTGGTGTTTTTCTTTTGCCTGGAAGTCATGTTATCTCTTATACTTTTCCACCTTCTATCATCAGAAACATTGGAACATTTTGCTATAAATGATCCTAAATCATTGTCTTGCTTGGTGCACAATTCCCAGTTGGCTTGTATCACAGCATTTTCGCAAGCTCCCTGCGTCTTTTATAGTCCACATCGTCATCATCACTGTTTTTCATTAGAAACCCTGTGCTATGTGAATCTCTTGGACCAAATGGGTTCCTGTAACTTGGACGTGTGTAGGTGTGTTTGGAAAAGAGTTATACAACTCACATGCAGGCTGACACACACATAAGTGTGTACACATGCACCTCAGTTGACCCACCTTTTATTCCCAAAAGACAACAAATTTGAATAATGGAAACAAACTGATATGGAACAGATATATACACAAAGCAAAACAAATGGCCCTGAACAGGCACCAAGTGCATTGATCATCACAGAATGTGCAAAATATACTTTTGAGGTTTGTGTAGAATGGGGAAGAGTAAGGAGGGGAGTGTGGGGTCAGTTTGGGGGTGGAAAGGGTGGTAACTGTAGACTTTATGCAACTTTTAGTGTGAATTCCTTGAAAACCTTGTTGGAGGACATTCCATCAGATGTGATTTATTTTTGAAAGGAGCTTCATATTTTTCATTGGGCCTATACGCTTGGTGAGAAACTTTGCTCTAGGTCTGTGCTTTAGATTCAAGACTTGGCAGTTACATTTGCAAGATCCACTTTTAGGTTAAAAATCTGGCAGGTAAAATTTTGTTCAAAGTTTCAGTTTCAACTTGCTGGCAGCCCTGATGTGGCCTTTGTTGTTGGGTGGGCTGTAAACATGACTGAACAGGAGGAGGATGCAGATTTTGCCGTATTTAGTACACATGTTTGGCAAAAACATGAAAGAAGATGATGGCCAAAAAAAAAAAAAAAGAAAATCTGGAGGTGAAGTTTTTGAGCGGTTATTGCACTTGTGGTGTATCTGTAACCATGGTGAGGCTTTGACCAAAGAGCGACATCTCTTGCTGACTTTGGAGGAGGAAGGAGACTTCACTGTATTTTGTGCATATGTTGGGCAAAAATATGAAAGAAAATGATGGCCTAAAAAAAGAACAAAAGAAAAATCCTGGACACAAAGTTTTTGAGCGGTTATTGCACTTGTGGTTTATAACCATGGTGGAGGCTTTGACCAAAGAGCGACAGCTCATGCTGACTTTAGCACTTAAAATCAAATCAGACATGTCTGTTTCGTCAACAACATGCCCTGAAACATTGAAAAGAAAAACAACTACAACAAAAACGGCAAGAGAGTGTGAGCTTGTGCCAAAGTACGTTTATGAATTGGGTTTGAAAGTAATGGGTATTACTAGGAAGAACAATGTTACGGTAGTTAAGGTAAGATCAGGTAGTTACTACTGGAAGGAAACCTTTGTGGTATGACGGCAGGTGAAAACAAAACGAATCCCCACCCTTCCACAGCTTTTACAGGAATTTGGAATTTTGTATATACTCTTTTTGGAAAATACACTTGTTTTTTGTTGAAAAGTACACAAATAACAGTTTAAGGATAAACAGGTCTGATGCTGTAAGTGAATGCTTACCTTTGTGAAACTGTATGCATGGGAGGAATGTTATCAGGTGGAAGATCATTGCAGGTGGTTTTCAGGAATGGTCGATAGTCAACAGGGCAGGGGAAGTGGGAATGTTGTCAGATTGAACAGCGTCTGTGTTGTTTTGTTGGGGTGACAGGAATGTAGAGAGCGAGGTCAAAGGTCTACAGGAAGTGGTCCGATCCATCGCCAACACGATCATGGATGGCAACCACACCACCACCAGTGCTACCACCACCACCGCTGCCACTGACACGGAGATGGTGGATGACGGTGACATCGTCCATCTTTGAACTCACGCTGGATTATCAGCGCTTCGTTCTGGCTTGTGTCAGGATCCAAGGGCTGACACTCTCCAGGAGGCTGTGTTATTGGTTGTCTTTCGTGTGTGTGTGTGTGTGTGTGTGTGTGTGTGTGTGTGTGTGTGTGTGTGTGTTTTCCATCTCATTTCTCTTCTTTCTATCGATTGTCTCTTTTCCCACCCCCACTTCCCTGTCCCCATCTCTTTCTTGTCTCTACGGCATGCATTATTTCTTCTCACGGTCAGAGTTGCAACAAACCTTGCAGAAGTTTTCCAGCTTCTAGGATTAGGTGGCCATGTGAAAAACACATAGTGAGGTCAACAGTCAGGAGAGACTGGCTGTAGTCACATGACCACATTGTATGACAGATACTTTGGGTTGAAAATCAGCTTTCAAAAACTCTAGCCTTGGGTATTTATGACTAATAGGTACTGAAATTTTCCCCTCATTTGTCGTTTTTATGGTTTTTAAATTTCTTCGTCTCCTCTCACATTTTCTCTTGGGATGCAAATCCTCACATACAGAGCAGCAGTATTGTCACATGCTTGTACATACAGTCCAGATCATTCACCTGAATCTTGATTTGGTGATTATTGATCATCCAACATGACAGGCAGAAAAAAATAATCATTTATTATAGTCATAGATTTAGAAAAAAAAAAGTAAAAAAGGAAGCAGTCAATGAAATGCTGAATATTCTATTTTTGAAGGGGAAAAAAGGACTTCTGAAAGGTGGTGATTCATTCTTTTAATGCCATTTGTTGAAAAAAAAGAGCATAGGAATGTGATTTCTCAGTTATAGAAAAATTTTTATTTTTTCAATATCATTGACAGAAAAGAACTACTCACACCTGATTTGTCAGCTTGAGTGTCTTTTTTTTTTTTAGGGCCAAGAAGTTAAAAAAAAAAAAAAAGAAAGAAAGTATTTGGTATTGTCGGTTATTACCTTTTTTTTTTTGAGGGGTGGGACAGGGTGGGGGAAATGGAAATCATGTTTAACAGTATAACAGAAATCAAGAACTGTGTCAGTGTCAAAATCATTATAAATCATTTAATGTTTAATAAGTATTTGAAGACTTTCATCACCATTATGAAAATTTATACATTACAGTTTTTGTGTGTGCAGAAACATTGGTTATTGTTTGCAGGTTGTTCAATGTTTTGACCCCTTTAATTGCTTTTATCTCAACTGGTTTACAGATCACTTCAGGTTTTATTGGTTTGTAAATGAATTGTTATTTAAATGCATGTTTGTACATGTTTTTTTTTGGCAAGCTTGTATGTGTGTATACATATTTATCTGGGATTGTATGTTTTTGCATGTGCACAGAAGTTTATGCACGAGTATTCATTTATTGTGGGTGTAGTTTATTTGAGTAGCTGTAGTTTCATACATGCAAGTTGGTGTGCTTGTGTAACTCAGTGTGTATGTGTTGTGTGTGTGCGTGTGTGTGTGTGTGCGCGTGTGTGTGTGTGTGTGCTTTGCTCATAACTTAATATTTCGTGCATGTATCAGCTACAGGTGTGTATTGATATGCATGTAGCAAACAGCGCTGAACACATCACCTGGTTTATATGCTTGGCTGTTTTGATAAAGGAAAGGGGGCCTTGATTAAAAAGGAATGACTAGTTGGTGTTGCTCTTCTATCTCAAAGTATGTGCTGAACGAGTTACTTTACTGTCGCCTGGAGACTCTTGGCTGGAAATTGGACTACTATTCCCCCATTAGTTGAAGATCAATAGTGCCATGCTAAAATTAGCTGCAGTTAAAGACTGTCATTGTAACACGCCCTCTAGTTCTTCCTGTGTGTAGAAGGGGAAATAATGCACGTCTTCAAAAGTTTACTGAATTCAGGGTGGTCGTAGATCAGCATATTGGCGTATATGCTTATTTTACTATGATGTAATTGGTTTAGTGCAAACAATGCTAAAATGTTTCATTAATGTAAGATGGACGTTTATCTTGTATTTATGTTGGTATGGCTTAGAAATGAGAATTATTGAATAGCCATTGAATTTAAACATATGTATGTACTAATATTTATAAAAAAAAAATGTGTGTGTGTGTGTGTGTGTGTAACAAGATGGCAGCAAATGCATCACTGAACAGCTCCACTTTTTGTTACTTAACTCATGCAGTTCAGTCACGTGTGTCTATTCTTCTCAGAAGCGTTGTTGCTGGATTATCAAAACTCGGTGTGTGTGTGTGTGTGCGTGTGTGTGTGTGTATGTAGAGTAATATAATGGAAAAATATCTGCAATATGACAAAATATATAAGAACCTTCAATCAGACCACGTTTTCCTCCCCTTTCGTGCAATGATTTCTTGGTGGTGGTATTTGTGTTTTAACGCACTGGTGCCATACATGTACTTTTCTCTTACATTCAATAAATCATAACCAGATTAGTAACTGTATGAAAGGCTGATTAACCTATCAGCTATGGATCCCACCATATCCACCTATCTAGCGTTACTGTTTAACTACCAGTCATGTCTGCCCATTGAGGATGACCATGCAGTTTGTTCCCAAATGACTTATTTGGGAAGGATTGTGTGTAAAGATGTAGTGTTTGGCCTCATCCTCAGAAGCGAAAAGTGGCTGTACATTGCAGTGTGCTTTGACTTGAGGCAAGCTTTTTGTTTGTTTGTTTGTTTTTTTTGCGCTAGTATTTGGAGTAACTAAACATGGATCATGATAGAGGACTGTCCGTTAAATTTTTTTTTTTTGCTGCTGACGGAATTTGCCAGCTGAGTGCTGACAGAACATACAGAAAAACAGGAAAAGTGCGTCGAGTTTTTTCCTTTTCCAACCAGACGCATTGCTAATGAAAACAGTTCAGTTAAGAACAAACTGGCGCAAAGAACACTTTAACGATGTACGGAAGAGGCTCATTAGGGCCTAACGTATACATTTCTGTCTTTTGAGGGGACTGTTCATTATCTTCTTTCCGTGTGTGAAGGCTGAATAAAACAGCTGAACAGGCACAAATTACTGCCAAGACTCAACAAAAGAGGTAAATATCAACTGACTACAATCCCATTGACTTTATGTGAAAGAAAAGGAGGAATAGTATGCACACACAAAAGAAGAAAGAAAAAAAACTATCAATAAACACACAAACAAAAAAGCTCATTATCCAACATGTATGTGGTGGCATATGGTTCAAATTTTTTCCCCAAGTCCAGGTCATAAGATAATCTGCTTCAACTTTCATTGTCCATACGAGTTACAGAAAAAGATGGGTGCAAGGGAAATAACAAATTACCTCTGGTTATCTAGAAAACTCTCCTGTACAATACTGGGTGAAAAATGAAACAGCATGTGCTTAGGAGGTACAGTGTCTATCCACATGGGGTTATACCAAGGAAAAGTGGGATGTACAGTGAATGTCCACATAGGATTGTACCAAAGAAAAGTTGGATGTACAGTGTATGTCCACATAGGATTACACCAGAGAAAAGGTAGGGCACAGTGTATGTCTACGTTGGATTGTACAAGGGAAAAAATGGGTTTACAGTGGACATCCACATAGATTGTACCAAGGAAAATATAGGCACACAGTGTCTGTCCACACAGGATTCTACCAGGGAAAAAATGGATGTACAGTGTATGTCAACATAGATTGTAGCAGGTAAAAGATGGGCGCACAGTGTATGTCCACACAGGGAAAGATGGGCATACAGTGTATGTCCACAAAGGGAAAGATGGGCACACAGTGTATGTCCACACAGGGAAAGATGGGCACATGTGTATGTCCACACGGGAAAGTGGGCCAAGTGTATGTCCACATCGGGAAAGGTGGGCGCACAGTGTATGTCCACATTGGGAAAAGATGGGCGCACAGTATATGTCCACGTAGGGAAAGATGGGCACACAGTATATGTCTACATAGGGAAAGATGGGCACACAGTGTATGTCCACATAGGGAAAGATGGGCACACAGTGTATGTCCACATAGGGAAAGATGGGCACACAGTGTATGTCCACATAGGGAAAGATGGGCACACAGTGTATGTCCACATAGGGAAAGATGGGCACACAGTATATGTCTACATAGGGAAAAGGTGGGCGCACAGTATTTGTCTACATATAATTGTACCAGGGAAGTGATGGGCATACAGTGTATATCCACAAAGATCATACCATGAAAAAGACGGACATCTAGTGCATGTCCACATAGGACTGGGGCTCAATGGTCACTTGTAAACATTGAAAGCACACGGATGGACACATGCACATGCACAGCAAGTTCTAGTTCCACCTAAGGGCATTGCAAACAGAATGACAAGTTATCTGTCAGAGCTTCTGTTGACCCATGTGTGCATGCCTGATGCTCTAAAGACCGATAGGATACTCTAAAAATTTGGTTCAGAAGTCGATGAGAGGCACTAACCTATGTAGCTAATGTTGATCAGCATTGGAACAAGTTAGATTGACCAGTTCTTGGTTGACCATCTAGGATCTCGCAAAGTCTCTGTAACATCCCCCAGTAAACCAATGACACAGGGTTCATATAAACTGCTTGAAGTTTTAGGACCTTTCAGGATGAAAAAAGTACTGGAAATCTAGTTTTAATCCTTATAGATACCCCAGCGTATTTGAAAAAGTGCTTGAGAATGAAGATTTTGACAACACATTTTATGTTGGAGAGAAGAATTACACAATTTCACAGAGAATTGATATAAGGTTCCAGTTCGTTTTGTGTCTTCTGAAAGTGTCTGTGTCCCCATGGTCAGCCACTAACAGGATTTTGCTGAAGTGACTGTGTGAAGCAAGTGACGCAGACATACTAGGCTCACAGTTTTGGTATTACAGTCTTTGAATTTTACATTTAAAGCCCTTGAATGTCCTTGAACTTTTGGTTTCGCTGTCTCTAGGAACCCTGTCACTGTCAGCTCTGTTTGTGGTTCACTTTTTGCTTACAGCCTAGGCTGCTTTTGTCATGGGGAGAATAGAGTTGGGCGTGTTCGGTAATTAGAAGTCTGGCACAGAGGAATCTTTTAGGACGGAGGGTCTGCCAGTTTGGATCTGAATGATGGGAACACATTTCTTTGAATACTCTATAGCCTTGGCTGCTTGCTTACAGCATCTTTTTTTTTTAATCTTTCTTCTTCTTTTTGTCTTGTAGGAATAGGGTTATACGTGTTTCATGATCGGCTAGTAGGAGGTGGGGTGGGGTGGGAGCGTTATAGGCTTGTGTGCAGGTTAATAAGCAGCATTGTTTGTTTCTTTGTCTTGCATAGCAGGAACAGGGTTATACCTGTTTTATGTTGGGCTTCTGGGGAAGAAAAAAATGTGGGTTTGTGGCTTGTGTGCAGGTTAATAAGCAGCATCTTCTTTTTTTTCTGTCTTGCATAGCAGGAACAGGTTATACCTGTTTTGCGGTAGGCTTCTGGAGAAGAAGAAATGTGTTGTGGGTTTGTGGCTGGTGTGCAGGTTAATGAGCAGCATCTTTTTTTCTTTGTGGTTTCTTTGTCTTGCATAACAGGAATAGGGTTAAACCCGTTTTGTGGTGGGCTTGTGGGGAATAAATGCGTTGTGAGTTTGTGGCTTGTGTGCAGGTTAATAAGCTGCCCATCTCTTTTTTTTTTATCTTTTGTCTTGCATAGCAGGAATAGGGTTATATCTGTTTGTGGTGGGCTTGTGGGGGAAAAGAAACGCGTTGTTGTTGTGGCTTGTATTGCAGGTTAATTGGCTTGTAATTGGCGTTACTATTTGTTTTATGAAGCGTAAGTTGCCTACTGTTGTCTGTGTCTGTGTGTGAGTGGGTACTACAGTGTAACGGATTTAGTTTGAGCAGGTGTGTTTATGTTTGCTAGCATTAGTTGGCCTTTATTTGTGATGTCATTGTAATATGGTGATATGCATTGTGTGTGTGTGTGTGTGTGCGTGTGTGTCGTGTGTGTGTGTGGTCCGTGTGTGTGTGCACATGTTCTCACTCTCATGCTTGCACCCTGAATTCAAATGCAACATTGTTTTTCCCCCTGTCTTTCAATTCAAGCCCTCCCTGTGCAAAGTGGCAGTTTATTTATGAAGAGGACGTTCTCATCAGCATCCTATTAAGAACCAGCACAAATGGATTGAATGTTCATGTTTGTTAATGTGTCGCTGTGAGATCCAATACAAATAGTTTATATGTCAATGTTTTTTTTACTCTCAAGTTTGTATTAGTACAAATGATTTATGTGTAAGCCTGTTTATTTCACTGTGAGATTCTATACAAACACGTCATGTTGGTGTTATTTTGACCATGAGATCCTGTATTGGTGTGTCTCGCTCAGAGATCTGGTATGGAATGGTTTTATTCAGGTGTGGCTATTTTTGTCTTTCTCTGGAACCGTGTACAAACAGTGGATTGTGGCTTGTGGTTTAGCAAATTAATGAAGTCTAGCTTACGTGGACTAGTGTGTGCACATTGACAGTCCCTTGAACCTTGATGAACATGAAACTGAAACAAGAGGTGGAAGCCTGTGCAGACAGCAGGCACAAGGGAAGAGAGATGGATGATATGGTGGGTGACTTAGTGTGTGATCTGGGACACAAGTTGGGGAGGGAATAGTTGCCATGTTCCCAAACATTTCAAGAATATTTTCTCCACATCCTTAGTTGGGTGAGAAAGGTCCTGATTCAAATAATATGAATAAAAAGTTTAGAGGACGATAAGGTTGTAAACTATGGCCAAGTAGATACTAAAATGATATGTGCCAACGCTAACAGATGCTGTTCATTTTTCTGTATGATCTGTTGACTGGCTGCAATAGCCAGGTGAAAAACAATCGGTTAAAAGCCAAAATGTCCATCTACCCCAGACACTTGAATTTTGATTCCTGGAAGTTGGCAGTGATGCACTGTACTTCCCAGTGATGCACTGTATTACATCCAACAAGTTCATGTTTTCACTCACGTCCGTCTGTTGCCAAGATAAAACAAAAGGGACTGAAGTGATTTTGATGAAATTTGGTGGGATGGTGGAGCAAGGCCCAGGGATGAACCCATGAAGTTCTGATGCATGTTTGTGGTGCAGATCGAGGATAGAAGTGTGGATCCAGGATGCATTTGACTGGTGAGGGTCTGTGCTCTCCCTTCTGATTGCAGCTGTAGTTTTCTCTTTTCTTTGAGTACCTTGTTCAAGAGGGGAAAAAGATTTTGATGGAAGCAGAATGTAGATCAAAAACGGATCAAAACTTAGTGCCGGTGAGTGGGTGGGCAAAGTTCATGCATTTTCAGAGTAGTCTTTTTATTGTGAGCGAGACCAAGGTTAAAACGTAATTGTTCTCACCAATCTGTTTTATCTGGTTTGCAACAGTTATTCAGCCAAGGGAGCTGTCTTTTTCTGTCGCCAAGTTTGGCTGACATTCATTGGGATCTTTTGTGGAGTTCTCCGATAGTCTGGACATGATCCGTTGAGACGTGCTGTAAGTTCCGTGTATTTTATTGTCAAGTCTGGTGTTGCTTTATGAGAAAAGAGATCGGTTGTGTGCAAAGCTGTGTAAGTATATGTGAACAGACAGTGAGAAAAAAAGCACCAGTTCTTAAAGACGTTGAATTAATTTTACTGCTAATTTTTTTTTTCTCTTTCTCAGTGTTTTCTTCATATTATCCTTATATGATGGATGTGTGGGAGCAATGTTACTGATAGGGCAGGAAGAAGATAGAATGGGGGTGGGTGGGTGAGGGGGAATTTTACTCTTCGTTCCTGTTTGTTCTGCATGTGCCTGTGCATACATGCTGTCTGTAAATAGGCGGAAGGAGGGTCAGTCACTGAATCAAAATGAATGGCTTAAATGTCATGTATGGGTTGGCCAATGGATGGTTTCTTACTTTGTTTTTAAAACCTTATTTAAACAGATTGAAAGTGGTTAAGCACGACATGCAGAGGGTTTTAAAGTTTCAGAGTTTGGCTTCCCTCTTTTCCCAGCTCCTGCAGCAAATGTCAGCATCATGCTCTCATTTTGACACTCTGAACTTGCCCTGTCAACCGTCTTTGTTTGGATAGGTGAAATGACTGGGTTTTTTAGTTTCTTCAGCTGTTCAGTTTGTCATCTTTGGTTTTAATCTCTCCATCAAGGAAGCAAGTGTTTTCACCTGTATTTGGCTGGTTGCTTGTTAGCAAGGTAATGCAAAACTTTGGAACCTATGGAATGTGACCCACAGTAAATTTCCGTGCAGAGCACTTTCGCTGCAATGGATCAAAGGACAAATTAAGGATCTGCTAAATAGGATTAGTACACACTTTTTCAGAAAATATGCACAATGTGAAGTAAGTGTTAATTGATTGGTAGCTGTGAAGCAATACATTTTTTAATGGAATATCAAAACTTTCCGTAGATGTGAACTTTTGCGTTTCAGATTTTGTTTCTTAAGGCACACGTAACATTACTTCCCTTGGTTAAAAAACAAACACAAAAATTTAAGGGAAGTAACTCTTGATTGATACCAGCTGTTTCCCTCATGGGTTAAAAAATGCGGTGGAGGTATTGGTGGAGGTTTGCGCTTTCCTGAGTGCCTTTGTAGTTTGAACTTATTTCCTCACACTCCCATCTGGTCATCATTTCAGTTTTAAGAAAAACTGAACAGAGACGTAGTTATCAGGGAAGGAAGACATGCCACAATCCTGTTCTTCTGCCTTTGATAAAACTGTGCATTCAACTTAGCAATCCTGTTGTCTTGCCAACATTGCTTTATCGGTTTGCGTTGGGAATGCACTTGTTGAGCCTTTTCAGATTTGTTTCGGATTTTATCAATACTGGTAATCCTTACCACATGCCTTTGTAGATGCGTTGGTTGGTTGATATTGGCAATCCTAATGTTGGGCTTGTATTGATGTTTTGGATTTTATTATATTGATGGTTGTAATTCATGATGCGGACACGGTGGTGCACATGCAAAACAATGAGGGCAGGATGGCTGCCTTTTGTGGGAATTTTGTTATTTTTGTTTTACAACATACCACTTGGTTCTCTGAGAATAAACGTTGGGAGACACTGAAAAAAGAAAGTGTGTATGTACTCTATGTTAATGCGTGTGTGGTGCATATATTGCAGAGCAAGGTGTGTGTGTGTGTGTGTGTGTGTGGATAGCTTATGTCTTTGTGTGTTTCATTAAAAATTGCAAGCTCATCAAGATAGACAACCTTTTTGCAGTTGAAATTAAAAATAAAAGTGAATTTATTGAAAATGAGACAAAGAGTGTTAGGTAGTAAAAAAAACAAAGCCAACAATTTTTTTTTTTTTTTTTTTTTTGCCAACAGAAAGGAATTCACTTGCACAAGTACAGAGAAACTACAATTGAAAATTTCAGGTAAACAAAATCCTGCTTCAAAGAATCTATGGGCTGGAAATCTCGTCCAGCCATTGTATCCCAGATTCCTTTCTTTAACCATAATTCCTCAATTTGGAAAATATAAATAAACTGTTGATTATAAATTATGACAGATCACTGATGCTGAGTTTGTAATGGGATGGGACTGGTATGGCTGTGTCTAGATTGAGTAAAATGAGCGACATAGGAATAATGCCACTGAGAAGGAATATGGAGATGGATGAATAGATTATAAGCCATGACAGCATCTTTATCATTGAAAATAAAACATAGTATAAGCAATCCATATGTTGTATATTTAACAATACCACACACCGCACATTCTATGCATGCATCAGCTTATCAGCCACCTGCATATCCACAAATCATCTCGCCCCCCTCAACCCCAAGATGACCGAGGTGGTTCTCGTCGAACGAACAACAATTAACAATGCAAATTTGAGAATGTGTGATGCGTTCAAACATGCTGGCACAAGTTAAAAAAAAATTCAATGAGATAGGAAGCATTGATACATAAAGTAGTGCTTAACACACATGGGGATAATTTCATAACAAGTGCTGATTATTGAAGGAAATGTGACCGGTACAGATTGTCAGCAATGCCACTTTTTCTTAAATGATAAGAACTACTCCGCATAGGCCGAAAAGACTATGATTTTTTTTTCACTTTGTAGAAGGCAGTTTTACAGATTCATGTACATTTTAATGCATTAAAATGGTTATAAATCACATTTCAGAGTTGTATTGAGGAAGCGTGTGCATGCATCCATGAGCAGGCATACACATTTACATGTGCTGCTCGCACACACACACACACACACACACACACACACACACTTATCACAGATAGAAATAATATTCTTGTCTTTTCATAATTTCCTGATTTGTCACTCTTTCACTCTGCCCTCCCTCCCCGAATCTTTCTTTATTGTCTTCATTATTTTCCTGCCTTTTTGGTTTAGTCTTTGATCTTGAAAGTTCTGACACTTTCTCCTTTTGTTGTTGTTTACTATGCTAGCTTGTTTTCTAAAACTTAGCATCTGTTATGAAGTGGAAGAAGTGCTTAGAGTGGATATGAGCCATCCATTCTATAGCTGCTTTTTGGAGAATTGATTTTGACATTATCACAGCCCTAAAATGGCCCTGTGTGGTTGGCTGGGCTATAAACAACATGAATTGAAAGCTTTTTTAACCCACTTTTTTTAATTTTTTTTATTATAGTTTGTTTTGATTATAATGGTAGAGGCGAGGGGTTAGGGGAGGGGGGGGGGGGGTGTTATTATTTTTATGATTTATTTTGTACCTTAGTCTTTTTTTTTTTTTAATCTGGAGGCAAAAAAATTAAAAGAAACAGCATGGTATCTTCACCAAAGTGCCTCACAAGGCAATAGCGGAGGTGCCAGGTTAAAAAGTGACATCTCTCTATTTCTGTATATACACATATGCAGAACTTCTTTATTAGGACTTTATGAAAAGAAAAAACAAAACAAAAACGCAGCAGCAAAAGCAGGAGCTAAAATCAGGTGTTAAGCATTATTGATATTTATGGTGTTCAATCTGTCAATAGCTCATAGCACTTACCAACAAAGATGTTAATATGCACACAATAACATACAAAGAGCAGACACGTGGATGCATATACACATGCTCACAAATACACAACAATCGTCATGCAGGAAGGAATAAGGCTAGGGCTATAAAAAAAAAAAAAAGTGTTGACTGATTTCAAATTCAGAATATAAGAACTTTTATGTTGCATCAGTTTATTCTCGCTTCACATTTGGGATGCAGTATTGAAGATTGAAAGAATCGGGCAATAAAATCCACGCAGTCATATTTAGCTTATAATGTTGTGCACCAGTGAAACAGTCGTGCATCAGTCAAGCAGCTGATGATGTGTGAAATCGTGCGAACGCATGGCATTAGGCCTATGCCATCGGCGTTTTTATCATGCATATAACTTATAAGAAAAAATTGTTCGCTAACATTTATTTAGGATTTGTTTAAAAGAAAAAGCTTTAAACAGCTTTTAACAACTTGTTGCCCCAAAACTGCGTGGGTTCTTTACAATATGGTTTCTGAATGTTGTTGCACCCGCATGCAAAAAAAAAAAAAAAAAAATTGAACTGGTACATGATCCCTTGAGCAGATGCACACATCGAACACGTATTGTTCAGCCACTGTCGGATGTGTCGCCTTGGTAGCCTATTTGTGAGACCGACACAAGAGGCTTAGGCTACAACTGATAAGTTTTTCAATTGGAAGTGCGGCAATTAATAAGTCGTCTGTTTTGATTGGCTGTTGTAATACACATGTGCACACACACTTCTGCACACACACACACACACACACACGTACACACACACAAACAAACATGCACACATGCCTGCGCGCGCACACACAGACACGCACACACACACACATGCGCCCACGTACACACATGGGCCCATGCCCACACATCATACACACTTGTGTACATCCAATATATATATTAAAAAAAAAAAAAAAAGGTAGGTAGGCACTCAAGGTCTGACCAGCGCGTTGGGCTAATGCGTAGATCAGACATCCGCTGAGTCATAGCCACGAGACCCTCTTCTTCAATTGTCTCATCTTTGTTGTTAATTCATCTATCCATCAGCTTCAAGTTATGCGTAGTGTGGTATCAAAACTTAGCGGATGTGGTGTAGCGTATATGGACTAGACCGCATGCAGTGACGCCTCCTTGATGAAACCGAAACTGTTTAAGTTCTGCTAGCCAATGAGTATTGGCTTTACTCGTGAGCATACTGTCGCACATCATTTGAACATGCCTCCAAAAAACAGATCTTCAAATGATTAATCGTCACGTCGTCTCCATAGACTTTAAGTGAATCGGGTGTGCGCATTAAAAAAAAAAAAAAAAAGTCTTACTTTCTTGTTTAAAAGACAGCATTCATACCCCCCCCCCCCCCTCCCCCCAACTTACCTACCAGCTAGCCTAAAAAAGAAAAAACAAAGACAAAAAAAACAGCTATGTGTGGAGCTGCAGGAAGGCTACCCACGTTCACCTATTCAAGAAGGGTTACCCCACTCCCTATCCTGCCCCAGAACAAGCATTTGGCTAGTCCGGGCCCGCCAACCATTCACACGCACTTCCACACGACAACACATACAATGGCTGTATTTTAAAAGTAAAGTTTGTTGAGCTCCCTCCTGAAATGTGCCAGAGAGGGGGCCTCGGCTGCAGCTGCCGGTTGAGAATTCCAAACTGGGATGGTGCCGTGAAAGAAGCTATACTTCAGAACGTCGGTTTTTGATCTAAGGTGACGGAATTCCTTGGAGTGGTTGGCTCTTGTTCTGGCGGATGCTGGTGTCAGGTACTCCTCTGGGGGAATGTCCACAAGGTTGTTCACAGACTTGTAGAACATTGTAAGTTGGGCTTTTGTCCTCCTGAACATGCCTCCCAAAAAGAACTTGCAAATTTGATTCGTACCAAATTGATCTGGTCAAAGGATCGTACTTTTAGGTGTGTATCTTTAATCAAAATGTGGCAGTTAGACTCCCTAGGGGACATGTAGGGACGTCCAAATCTCGCGTTGATACCACTTCCTTGCCGACCTTCTGCGCATGTGCCAAAATCTAGGCTATGTCGGTTTGGCTGACAGGGAGTCATCGCATGTGAATCAAACTTAGGTCTAAAGGAGGAGAAACGAAAGCATCGTGACGTAGTTGAAAGAGATTTCTGCAAGCTGCTTTGCTCAGGCGAATTTTGTGCGCTGCACAGAAGTCGGAGGTTAGTTCCAAAGGGCCCCATCACTTCCCCAGCGCGAAATTAAAGAAAAGAAAAGAAAAGAAAAAAGACTGATTTAGATCTTGTAAATGAAACTTGCTCTAGAATTTTCACTTTTGCGAGTGTCTACATGCGAATTATGTGTTGCTTGTGAATTGTGACTTTCGTTCACACCTTTATCTCTCTCGAAAGTTCGACATGATGTGATGGTGCGTTAGGGGATGTGATAGCTATGGTAAATCGATGTGTTTTCTACTGTAATGATATGCAGCAGACGACAGTATTCATTCCGTAAATCTCACGGAAACTTGATAGGTCACAGAGCATACGCATAGACGACGCCTCAGCGACGTAAACGACGTAAACAACGGACTGATCAAACGTCGTGCATCAAGAAGGCTGCTGAATTACTATTAAATACAAACTCCGATCTCGTCAGTTACATTTTTTTTCTTTCCAGCTGACGTTACCTCTTGCGACCTTACATTGGGGGGGTCATGTGACCTCTGTGTGTACTTGGATACAGGGTCGTTCTGCAGTCAAGCACATGTATGCACACTCGTCATATGTACACGAGGTCGTTTTGCAGTCATAGACCTCTTGTGCGTTTCAATTTTTGTAAAGCCAAAATTTGAACACTTAAAAAATCGATTTTTTTTTCACTAGATTTCCGACAAAGATACTCTTTGCACTGTTAACTGCTTTTGTTTCTTTTCTTTTTTTTCCCTTGTATTTGATCCAAGTCTATAAAATATTTAATTGTGTTGACAATATTCCTATTTCAAAATTTTTTTACTGCATCAAAAGGTGATACTACCAGAAATAGTGTGGATAAATTTATCATGAATATTGTCGCACTAACCTAAGGAAATTTTCTTTAAGTAACAGAGTAACAAATCTTTGGAATAATTTAACCCCTAACATTAAACGTGCACAAAATACTAACCTTTTCAAAAGCTCTATCGATGATAGTGTATTATTGAAGACTATTTATTTTGACTATGATAAATAAAGACGAGCAAGTTAAAGACTTGACCGTACAAAGACCAGATAATACATAGAAGGGACATGTAAAGCCAGTTCTTGCTGTAATTGCAAAAGCAATTGTCCCTATGAACCTGAACCTGAACCTATTCTTTTGGATGATGGTGTTCATATTTAGATCTAATGACACCTTTTTTTTCCACGTCCCTACTACATGGCTATCGTATTGGTCGAACCCAACGCGACCCCACCAATTGGGTGAAAGCCAGTACGTGCCAACACACAGCAGTCATTGACTGAATTTATCCAGTATGTGACAGTGTGTTGATATGGTATGGGGAGTGTGGATTTGGCACTCATCGATTCGAGGTGGTATAATTTTCTTTATGTCTCCGTTTGCGCGCGCGCGTGCATGTGTATGTGTGTGATTCCGAATTTGGAAATTAACACTGAAAGGTAAATCGCGTGTGTATGGGTTTATATGGCAGCCCATGCCTAGAAAAGTGTATGTGTGTATTTGAATAATTTTGTTAGGTAGTGTGTGTCGTGTGTGTCTGTGTGTGTCTGTGTGTGTGTGTGTGTGTGTAAGACAGATTTGTTCTACTTCTTGTAAGCATGTACAATGTACCTTTGTATCATTTTAAACTAGTTTGTCTCGAACAACCATTTACCTATCCACACACCAAGACAGATAGACACACATATACACACACGCACACGCACGCACGCACGCACGCACACACACACTTGCACATACGTGTGCGTGAAAGTGTGCATACATGTGCTTGTACATTTATATGCATGTTTGGGTGTGTATTGGTTGTGTGTGTGTGTGTGCGCGCGCGTGCGCACACGTGCGCACACACGCGCTTGTGTGTGTGTGTGTGTGTGTGTGTGTGTGTGTGTGTGTGTGAAATGACAAGTTTGGATTTGTAAGTAAGTGTCCACATTTATCCATCAACAGCGATGAGGTATCCAAATCAGAAAGCCGCGCAAGAACAGCAAAAACAACACAAACACTGTCCACAGCAAAATGTGCGTGGAAGGACTAAAAAATCTCCATGAAACGCAAGCTCAGACTCCTGCCTGCACGGGGAAAAAATGGACCTCTTCCTTCTTCCTGTTTGCATGCGAGACATGGACCCTCACAGCTTTCGTCAATGAACAGGTGCGTCAAACCATCAAGCAGCACATCAGACCATGCGTCGAAGATTTGCTAGAATCAGTAAGGCAAAGAAAACGACAGATATGGTCAAGTAACAAGGGTCAATGGCCATGTTGAAACAATCCTCAGGGAACAGTCGATGGTAGGAGATGGAGGAGAATCGAGACAGTATGAAAAAAGTAATAAAAAAAAAAAAAGAAAAAAAAAAAGGTATGGATCGACAAAATTGGCTTACAGGCAAGGAAAACATTTGAAGAGACCCAGGCCTCAGCATACAACGGACTGAACTGGAGAACCCTGGTGAACTGTTCTTCAGTGTGGCGTCCCACTGACTTCCCATGGCGTTTAAAGAGGTGAGTCCGTCAACTTTGATTTTCATTTGCAGTATATGATTCATTTCAAACATGATTCGACAACGATCTCACTTACCACACGCATTCCAAGGCAGCCAGACACCCAGTCTCTCTCTGTCTGTCTGTCTGTCTGTCTGTGTCTGTCTGTCTCTCTCTCTCTGTCTCTCTCTCTCTCTCTCTCCACACACACACACACACACACACACTCACACATATTATGCTGACACACACTGGGACTTAAGAACTCCCACATAAACTCGCACAGGCACATGTTTGTGTGTGTGTGTGTGTGCGTGTGTGTGTGTGTGTGTGTGTGTGTGTGTGCGCGCGTGCGTGCGTGCGTGCGTGCGTGCGTGCGTGCGTGCGTGCGTGCGTGCGTGTGTGTGTGTGTGTGTGTGTGTGTGTGTGTGTGTGTGTGTGTGTGCTTACTCGTGTGCGCATACATGTGTGTGTTTGTTTGTTCAGACGTATATTGGAACGTATGGATGTTTGTAATGTGTTCATATGATGGATGTGGTTTTGAATGCATGTACCATATACTTAGAATATGATTTCAAACGTTTCGTACGTCTGAACCATGAATCGACACTGTCCTGCTCTCTCCCCTCCCTTTCCCACACCCACATACAAACACACCAGACACAATGCAAGGCACACACGCACAAACACACAGACTCGCATAAAGTCGCACACATGATTTTTTTTTTTTTGGGGGGGGGGGGGGGGGGGTCTTATTTATTTTAATTTTAACGAACACAAAAACCCATAACATGCGCACAAACCCACGTACATCTAGGATTTATTTGTAAAAGTCCACAAAACACAACCATCTTCATTAAAAATCCACAGAACACAATCACATTAATTACTTGATCAAGAAAATTATGCGGAAATGGACTTCTCTTCCATGACCATGGATGAGAGAGAGAGAGAGAGAGAGAGAGAAGGCAAGCAACCAAAAGCAAAAGCATCAACCCTTTGATGAAAAGACAAATGGAAATGCTCTTTGATTGATCAATAATGATAATGGCAGCAGTGGAAACAAACAAACAACCCCCCCCCCCCCCCAACCCAAACAAACAAAAAGTAGTCTCCTATTGTGTTGACCCGATACAAGCTAACATGTACAAAACAGACCAACATTCAGTACTGGTCTTGTGTTGGCTTGACGCCAAAAGAGTCGGGCCGACCCAGTAGATGACTGCCGTTTTGGGTCTAATTTGGTTTGACCCAGTGGGGGTGGAGCGTTGGGGATGCTTATAGGGTTGGACCAATGACTCCCCATACTGAGCTTAACCCAATATGTATTGAGTCCAGTCATGTAGGCCTACTTATTCGCAACTTCCTAATGGGTGTTAAATGTCTTGATTAATGCAGCTAGGATACAACTTCTACCGGCAGTGGTCAGTATTAGTAAAGAGATGGAGGGAAGAGGATGAGTGTCTCGATGTGATACATGATGTGGTGGTCTTGGGACGGGCTTCTTTGTGTGGAATGAAAGGCGTTACCGCTTCAATAAGTGTAGCTTTGAATTTGGCCCATAATGCTTCGGTATTGAAGATGCTGGTTCTCTCTTGCTAGGACCAGGTATATGTCCAGTACACATGTTTATACACACACACACACACACACACACACACACACACACACACACACACATACACACACACACACACAGTGGCACACATAAACAGATGGATACACACACACACACACACACACACACACACACACGGTGGCACACTTGCAGGCGCGCGTGCGCACACACACACACACACACACACACACTCTCCTCTCTCTCTCTCTCTCTCTCTCTCTCAGAGGGACGCAAGTACGTGCACGCGCACACACACACATACACACACACGCGCGCGTGCGCGCGCACCTGCGCATGCAGGGACTCGCGCAACTATCGTAAAAGAAAAAGGAATAAGGCCATGGGTTTTTATAGATGACTTAAAGGAGGACAGAAAATTTGAACTTGGCACAACATGTGACAAAATGTGCTAAACTATTAATCAGTTCGTGCACAGGAGGCACAGAGAGCCAATCCAATGAACAGTCAGTGGAGAATTCCTTCGCCACGCACTGCAGAACTCCAGTTAGTGAAAAGCAAGGATGCTTATCACCCTTCACCCTCTATATCTCTGATATTGTCGACTCGGAAAGAGAGGGGGTCGCGCGCATGCGTGCGTAGACAAACACACACAAACGCACACACTCACACACAAACACGTTTACACACACACACACACACACACACACACACACACGCACACACGCACGCACACACACACACACACACACACACACACACACACACACACACACACATACACACACACACGCACACACATTCAGGTTAAAATACATTTTACTTATGAAAGCCATTGCCCGTTACCGAGGGATACACATGAAATGCTGAATTGTTTTCATGCCAGCAACAGAATAAACTAACATCTTCATTTTTTTTAATCTTGACAACCATCTGCTTAAAAACATCTTGATTAACTGACGACAAATAATGATGCATATGATATTGCAATACTATATATGGATACAACATATCTTTCATCTTATATACCTGAGTAGAGTATTCTCATGGTCCTTGATATAACAACCGTATCAAAGAACAATTCTCTTGGTCCTTGACATAACAACTGTTTTAAATAACAACTATCATCAGAAGGTACACCGTGGGTATTGTGTTCTCTTGATCCTTGGTATGACAAGCATATCAAATGACAACCATCTATCATCAGAAAGTATACAGTGCATATTGTGATTTCTTGGTCTTTGACAAAACAACCGGAGGCCTATCATATTAACAGCCACGCGATTATCAGTAATTATGACACAAACAATTACCATCATCATCATCATAAAAAAAACAAAACATCATTCCATTATCATGAGACGGGCAGAAAGAGAAAAATAAAAGAAAGAACGAATGACCGGAATTATTTTTTTCTTACGGTGGAGGTATGAGCACACTGGTCAATTGATATACCTGCCATTGTCTTCCATGACAAAAATAATGAACATGAGAATGTATGATACTTATTGAGAGAGAGAGAGTGAGGGGGAGAGTGTGAGAGAGATTTGGATAGTCTATTCAGAGAGAGCGAGAGAGACTGTGATAATTTAGAGAGAGAGAGAGAGTGGGGTGTGGGGCAGAAAGAAGGAAAACTAATGAGAGAGACAGAAATATGACAGGCGCAGAGAGAGAGAGAGAGAGAGGGAGGGAGAGAGAGAGAGAGAGGGCTAGGGGTGAGAGGGGGGATTCAGATAGTCTATTCAGAGAATGAATAGTCCATTCACAGGTTCTGATAATCTATTCAAAGAGAGAGAGGAGAGAGAGAGAGAGAGAGAGAGAGGCCGGGGAAAGGGGGGGGGGGGGGACGGGCAGAAAGAAAGAAATCTATATAGAAAGACAGAAGTATATGCAAGGCGCAGGCAGAGAGAGAGAGAGAGAGAGAGAGAGAGAGAATATAGCCGTGGCAACAGGTCTGATCTGGACTATTGCTATGCCAGAAGGTAGATCAACGAGCCCTTGTGTGTAAATGAAAACATACTCATGCATTATGTTTATTGACAAAATCTAAATTTATGAAAATGAAACTGATTGCAAATACATGTATATCCTTCAGATAGACAGATACCCTCTCGCTGTGTATCGCCCATAAACTCTCTCTCTCTCTCTCTCTCTCTCTCTCTCTCTCTCTCTCTCTCTCTCTCTCTCTCTTTTTGTGGACGCCTACCCATCCATGAGTCTGTGTTTTAACCTTTGTTGTACTCTTCTTTTTTTTTTCTTTTTTTTTCTTTTTTTAAAAAATAATGTCTTCACTCATTCACACGAAGAGTGGTATTAATCTCGGGTGTTTAAAGGCATAAAAGATCGTCTGTGAGGAAGACACCCCTCCCCCGGCCTCCCTGTCCATCGCATTGGGCGAAGTATTGGAAGAAATACAGGAGATGACAGCCCCATCCCACCCCCTCTCAACCCTCCAGATTAGATGAAATATGGAAAGAAGAAAAAAAAAAAAGATTCTTGAACAATCTGCTTAGGGATTCTTTGTTTTGTTCTTCGTTTTATCTTCAACCGTCTCATTGAGACAAAGTAATGTCGGTCGTTTTACACACACACACACACACACACACACACACACACACACACACACACACACACACACACACACACACACACGTAGACTATCTATCTGTGGGGGTGGCGGGAGTGTTGTAATACATACATGCACATGTGTATGTAGAGAGATCGATAGATAGACAGATGTAAGCCTGCGGATTGTGTTGGAATACAATACACTTCCGCGTATATTGATGGCAGAGACTGTAACCACTATTGTTGCGCCGCACAAAGCAACAGCAATGAAAGCCCCACGTGTTCATGATTATGTGGAATGTTTTATAGGAGAAAAGGAGATATGTGTAGAAAAGCACTCCCAAGAATGTTGAGAGCAGTCGAAAGTGGAACAGGAAATGGAAACCGTTCGTCCCAGCCGTTACAGATATGTAATACAGCTGCATTTTAATAACAGTAAGATGTCGCATATATTTTGTTAAGTGTAAATGTAGATTACAAAGAAACGCTTACAGCTGTTTTGTGTTTTTGTTCAAAATAACTTATGAAAAATAATCTTTTCTCACAAATCCACCATGTTTTGTGTATGAAGTTTTCGTATTAAAGCTTGATTTACAGCAATAACAACAACAACGAAATCGAGCAAAGTCCTTAAATTCCATTACTGTAAAAAATAAAAACAAACAATACCTACAAATTGCAAAGATGACATAATATTCATTCAGAAAAAAATGCATGACTTAAAGTGACTGACCCTCACATCAAACATTTCTGAAAACAAGCCCCCTCTCCCTCCCTCCCTCCCTCCTCCCCCCCCCCTCTCTCTCTCTCTCTCTCTCTCCCTCCTGTAAAGTTACAGGTTATCACATGTCAACAGTCAAATCAATTCTCCGAATAACATGACAACAATTCCAGTCTTCTTACACTCGAACCAGAATCAAAATTCATTCCAACTGCTTGAACACCCATCAGTATTCTCTCAAACACGAAACACCTATAACCAGTGCACATCCTGTCCCATTTGACAATGGCAATCAGAGTAATCATTGTACTACAATACCCGAAACAGGAACAGAGATGTATAACCCTTCCATTATTCTTAGAAGGGAGGTCCTGAGAGCTGATACAGTTGCTATCTGTAACGATTTCTCCTCTTTGACGCTTCTTAATATTTGACAGCCGAACTCAGTAGTTGTCTTCCTTGTCAATTTATTTATTACCTTAGGTATGCGTAAGTTGATATTCCACAGTATATTCAATACTGACATCTTCCCCGAGCTCAGTGGACAGGTCGGCAACGCCCCCCTCCCCCCTTCCTTCACAATACGTCAGAAGCAAACCTGTTCTTCGACCACTGCTCATGTCGTTCACGCGGATTTCGAACAGGAAGAGAAACTGCTCATCTCCTTTATCTGCCTCAGGAATGTGTTCAAAGGTCTGAACAATATTACTGTTTTCTTCTCTTTGAAAAGGCACGTGTCCTATGATTCAGCAGGTAAGGCGTCACTCCTTTCCTGTTTTTCTGGGTGATGAGAGCACCAGCTTTCAGACACAGTCTGACAGCTCCTGTCTCCCCGGTATTCACAGCAAGGTGAAGAAGGGAGTCGCCATCTTTGTCTGTCTCACTCACCACTCTGTACACCCTGTACGGAACACCAGGTACCAGAGACGTCTGTCCTTTGCCTGGAGCTGCTTTCTGTCACAGGTCACTTGGACCGTGACCAGGACAGATGGGATACACAGAGAGCGATCAAAAAGGTACTGAAGTCCTCCTCGAGTCAACCTTATTCCATGGATTGCTTCCATCCGCTTTTTACCTCTCTGGTCAATGACTGGTCAGCAAATGGAAAATCCACGACGCAGTTTGGGTGTTTGAACTGTTCTGCGATGTTCGTCTCAGACAGGAGAGACTGAAGTCTGCATGGCGAGTTCTGTGTCACGTGATCAAAGAGGGAACAAGCCATCAGCACTACAGTGGACAGTCGTGTGACGGTCTTCACCTTGGCCAGACACCAGTGGGTCAGATTGGGAGATGGAAGGAAAGGCTGACCAGTAGACCAACGGTAGATGGTGCACAGCGTTCAGCAGCTGCTTCATCCTCTTCCTGTCCTTGGAACAATACTCTTCCAGTTCTTGCAAAAAGACTGGACACTGGAGGCAGGGGTGCTGAGTGATACTTTGCATGTTACCAACACTGATTTCTGTATAGATTCTGTATAGATTTCTGTATAGATGCCCGACGATCCACACTACCACATTTGGGGTCCATGGAGCAGCTAGGAACGGCTCCAACAATAACGCATTGGGTGAAAGGCAGACCTTCAGGCACTGACCCTGCTGTGACCGTTAAATGCACGTACTTCACAAGGAATGGGACGTCACACACTCTCAGCAGTGTGGGCAGGCGGAAGAAACGACCCAGAGCCAAGCCAGCAGCCTCGTACAGCACCCTGCTGGAAAACGTCCCTTGGAACAATATGGATCCTTGTAGGATGTCTGCGTACCTTGTCAGAGTGTCATCGTCAATGTTAGGCAACCCAAGCTTCTGCAGATTTGATGCAGCTTCTGACAGATTGTGCTGGAAGTGAGAAACTCCCTTCATAGTCAGCACTAAGACTGCAACAAAGATGGGTCCCTGGATTTTGTCCAAAACCATCTCGTTGAACAGCAGAGCATGGGCCTCAGCTGGTATCAGAAATATATCTGTAGGATTTTCTGAAGACGACCAGTGGCTTACCATGTAAGCACAGCACCAAGGGAAAACAGGACCACTCTCATCATTTTGTAGGATTGTCTCCACAACCTGACATTATCTGTCACTCTGTAGATCAAGTTTCTTCAGATGGAAATTCAGCATGTTTTCTCTGACATCTGTTGGCAAAGTGTCTGTCAAGTTGACAGTGGCGTGGTATCTCGCAGAGCACTGTCCCAGTGACTTTCCAACTGTTGGAGTTCATGCAGTATGTGTGGTGCATGGTGATCACCAGCCTGCACCATCCATGTTTGATCATCTCCAGCACAGTTATGAGGATCTTCTTCCAGTCCCTGTACTGCTGATTGTCGAGACAAACCTTGCCAGAATTCTCATCCAGAACCACGATGCTGCGCTCCTTTTCCCCAACCTTGGACTTCCAGAGTTGTATCTGATCCAGAACGTAGGGAGAAAAGCCCTGTTCTCTGCTGTGCCTGGACAGAGCATAGGCCAGAGTGGTCTTCCCACCGCCAGGCGGTCGACACAGTATCAACCACCCAGTGCTCTGCAGAATCTCGTCGGCCTCTTCCAGGGCTGGTGTGGATACATAGTCACAGACATCCTTGTCCACTGTTATATTACTGGTGCCTGAAAATGGGCAGTTAGAAAACCGACACGAAGAATGGTATTCCTACCAAACAGAAAGATTGATATAGGTCCCTTTTGAGCTCTACTGTCCTGTATTGAAAAAAAAAAATCGGATAGTATAAGCCCCATATTTATCCGTACATCCAGTCGAGCTCGATTTTTTTTTATAACTATGCTTTTAGTTTTGTTTAAACTATGTAAATGTACACATACACAAACGCATACATTGACACTCATATGGTTGCAAATCAGAATTCTGATTTTATGCATCGTTTTATACATCGATGTTGTGTGCCTTTATGTGTGGCTGGTTTGTGTGTGTGTGTGTGTGTGTGTGTGTGTGTGTGTGTGTGTGTGTGTGTGTGTGTGAGTGCGCGCATGTGTTTGCGTGTTCATACATATGCATGATCGTGTGCATACATGCCTGAATGTAAGCGCTTGTGTATGTGAGAGGAGAGAGAGCTTATAAAAATCATTTCTGTGGAATAAAACCGCGCTTTCCGGCAGACCACTATCGTAATGTCAGTTCATTATGCAATGTGAAGTTCAATCCGAAAGAGCAGCCCTGACAAGATCCCTCGCAGTCGGTTGGGCTGTATACATTACAAATCAGATGTAATTGTTATAAACCATATTTGATTATCATAAACCAATCGACAAAAGGGTGTAAAATTACTTCTTTGCCAGCATCAAAACGGGACGTTTATTAGTCTGCAGAAATACATTAATGTTATACAAGGATATATTTGAATACCGTAGATACATTTTTTGTAACAAAAGTTTATAAGCTTAAACATCAACAGTTGGTGTTAATGTGTTCTAAACGAGGGAACCTCTCAAACACAAAACACCTCTAACCAATTCACATCCCGTTCCATTTGACAATGACAGTCAGTGTAATCATTCTACTGCAATACCAGAAATAGGAACAGAGGTCTATAACCTTTCCATGATTCTTAGAAGGGAGGTCCTGAGAGGTTAAAGTGTTGCTGTCAGTAACAATCTCTCCTCTTCAACGCTTCTCACTGTTTGACAGCCCTAAGTGAGTAGTTGTCTTCATTGACCATTCATGTAATACCTTAGGTTTTTAAGTCGTCATCCACGTCTGTTGTTTTGTTTGTTTGATTGCCTGGTATTACAATTACGCCAACGCTACTGAAGCTATTGAAACCAAACTTCGTCAAAAGATGGAATTGCGGAACAGAAATGAACCCAGTAAAGTTTGTTGGAGATTCTGTAGCGTGGATACCAGTTATATGTCAGATCCAGGATCGTCCAACACGATTGAAGAGCACACGGGGGAGCAACTCCTTCTGTCCGGCCCAACAGTTACTTCCCCTGGTGGATAATGTGGATCGAGGTTTTGTTCACATTACACATAGAATCATGACCAATTTTCCACTGAATATAAGCGCTGTGAAATTGCGTGTGAAGAATTAGTAGACATATTCAAAGCAGTATATATGCACGACATTCTAGTGACAGAAAGTTGATATTTGCATCTTGTATGTTTTATACACACAAAAAAAGAAAAGACAGACAGTAACTCCTTCATTTAATTTTTGTTCCATCACATCAACTAAAAGGCGATCCAAAATTTGTTCGATCTTGGCAGAGGTCTGCATTCTCCCTTCTAGTATTATACTAGCACCACTGCTGACACCCTACGGTCGTTAGAGGAGGCGCTAGGGGGTCATATAGGCATCATTTGTGTTTCCACTCATAGTGTTTTCGTCATTTCCACAGGTGAAACAAAAATCATATGCCATTTCGGTTGTAAGTTCTTCTGGCGTCATGATTTGCCAACAGTTTTTTGTGCCTCAGCGCGGATACCAACAGTCTACGTTGCGTTGACGTGGCCTATCAGCACTTTAACCATGTCAGACCTGTGCAAGGCAGCCTTCAGAAGTAGTGTATCACGCCAGTTATTCCGTGCACTGACGTCAGCTTTGTGGCTCATCAGCAGTTTAGCTGTGTCAGACTTTCTACGCATGGTAGCCTTCGAAAGTGGTGTGTCACCCCGTTTATTCCGTGCACTGACGGCAGCGCCGTGGTCTACCAGTAATGTAGCTGTGCCAAACTGGTCACGCCTGGCTGCCCACATAAGTGGTGTATGACCTTGTTTATCATGTGTGTTGACGTCAGCGCCATGATTGATCAGCAGCTTGGCTGTGAAAGACCGGCCACCCCTGACAGCTGACAAAAGTGGTGTGTCCCCCTCTGTATTCTGTGCATTGACGTCCACACCATGATCTATTAGCAGTTTGGTTGTGTTAGACTGCCCATTCCTGACAGACCACAGAAGTGGTGTGTCACCCTCCGTATTCTCTGCACTGACGTTCGCACCATGATCTACCAGCAGTTTAGTCGTGAGAGAATGCCCATTCCTGACAGACCACAGAAGTGGTGTGTCACCCCATTCATTTTCAACATTAACATCGGCACTGTGATCAATCAGCACTTTAGCCATGTCAAACAGGCCCCACCTAGCAGCCCACAGAAGTGGTGTGCGACCTTGTTCATCATGTGTGTTAACATGAGCACCGCATTCTATCAGCAACTTGGCTGTGGAGGACTGGCCTTTCATGGCAGACCACAGAAGTGCTGTGCAACACCATTCGTTCTGTGCATTGACGTCTGCACCATGGTCTATCAGCAGTTTACTTGTGTCATGGTGACCACCCCTGGCAGCCCACATAAGTGGTGTATGACCATGTTTATCATGTGCATTGACGTCGGCACCGTATTCTATCAGCAGCTTCACTGTAGAATACTGGTCATGCATGGCAGCCCACAGAAGTGGCGTTTCATGCTCTGTATTCTGTACATTGACATCCGCTCCGTGTTGTATCAGCAAATTAGCCATGCTAGACTGACCGTTCCGAGCAGCCAACATGAGTGGTGTGTAACCATACGCATCCCAGGCACTGACGTCAGCTCCAGCCTGAAGAAGATGACGAGTGATGTCAGCTGACACAGCATGATTGGCCCACAGACCAGCCCAGTGCAGAAGTGTATATCCAATTCCGGTAGTGAATTTAGCCTGGTGCTTTATCAGCTTCGCCACTGTGTGCACCATGCCGTTCACACAAGCGTAGGAAAGTGCAGTGCTGTTGTTCTGAATGACACGACCACGTAACGGATGCATTAGTTGATATTCCACAGTGTCCTCAACATTGACATCAGCCCCGAGCTCAATGAACATGTCAGCAATATCCTCCCGTCCTTCACAACACGCTAGAAGCAGTCCTGTTCTTCCACTACTGCTCATGTCGTTCACACCAATTTCATAGAGAAGACGAAATTGCACATC
Source organism: Conus canariensis (assembly GCA_033310375.1). Lineage (NCBI taxonomy): Eukaryota > Metazoa > Mollusca > Gastropoda > Neogastropoda > Conidae > Conus > Conus canariensis. Next base: position 18,768,896 of record CM065736.1, on the reverse strand, counting down.
TGCTTTATCTGCCTCGGGAAGACGTTCTAAGATCTGATCAGTGTCACTCTGTTTTCGGTTCTTTGAGGCCAGAGCACGTGTTCTCTGATTCAGCAGGTAAGGCGTCACTCCTTTCCTGTTCTTCTGGGTGATGAGAGCTCCAGCTTTCAGACACAGTCTGACAACACCTGTCTCCCCACTGTTCACAGCAAGGTGGAGGAGCGAGTCGCCATCTTTGTCTGTATCACACACCACCCTGTCTGTCAGCAGTCGGAACACCAGGTACCAGAGACGTCTGTCCTTTACCTGGAGCTGCAGTCTGTCAGTGGTCACTTGGACCGTAACCACGGCAGTTGGGATACGCAGGGAGGGATCAAGGAGGTACCGCAATCCTCCTCGAATCAACCCAAATCCACAGATTACTTCCATCTGCTTCTTTACCTCTCTGGTTAAACACTGGTAAGGAAACGGAAAATCCATGACACAGTTTTGGTGTTTGAACTGTTCTGCGATGTTCGTCTCAGACAGGAGAGACTGAAGTCTGCATGGCGAGTTCTGTGTCACGTGATCAAAGAGGGAACAAGCCATCAGCACTACAGTGGACAGTCGTTTGACGGTCTTCACCTTGGCCAGACACCAGTGGGTCAGATTGGGAGATGGAAGGAAGGCTGACCAGTAGACCAACGGTAGATGATGCACAGCATCCACAGCATTCAACAGCTGCTTCATCCTCTTCCTGTCCTTGGAACAATACTCTTCCAGTTCTTGCAAAAAGACTGGACATTGGAGGCAGGGGTGCTGAGATATGCTTTGAAGGTTACCTACACTGATTTCTGTATAGATTCTCTCCACCAATGCCCGGCGATCCACTACGCAACATGTGGGGTCCATGGAGCAGCTTGGAACGGCTCCAACAGTAACACACTGGGTGAAAGGCAGACCTTCAGGCACTGACCCTGCTGTGATCGTTAAATGCACGTACTTCACAAGGAATGGGACGTCACACACTCTCAGCAGTGTGGGCAGGCGGAAGAAACGACCTAGAGCCAAGCCAGCAGCCTCGTACAGCACCCTGCTGGAAAACGTCCCTTGGAACAATATGGATCCTTGTAGGATGTCTGCGTACCTTGTCAGAGTGTCATCGTCAATGTTTGGCAACCCAAGCTTCTGCAGATTTGATGCAGCTTCTGACAGATTGTGCAGGAAGTGAGACACTCCCTTCATAGTCAGCACTAAGACTGCAACAAAGATGCGTCCCTGGATTTTGTCCAAAACCATCTCGTTGAACAGCAGAGCATGGGCCTCAGCTGGTATCAGAAATATATCTGTAGGATTTTCTGAAGACGACCAGTGGCTTACCATGTAAGCACAGCACCAAGGGAAAACAGGACCACTCTCATCATTTTGTAGGATTGTCTCCACAACCTGGCATTGTCTGTCACTCTGTAGATCAAGTTTCTTCAGATGGAAATTCAGCATGTTTTCTCTGACATCTGTTGGCAAAGTGTCTGTCAAGTTGACAGTGGCAGTAGCATCTCGCAGAGGACTGTCCCAGTGACTTTCCAACTGTTGGAGTTCATGCAGTATGTGTGGGTACACGGTGATCACCAGCCTGCACCATCCATGTTTGATCATCTCCAGCACAGTGTTGAGGATCTTCTTCCAGTCCCTGTACTGCTGACTGTCGAGACAAACCTTGCCAAAATTCTCATCCAGAACCACGATGCTGCGCTCCTTTTCCCCAACCTTGGACTTCCAGAGTTGTATCTGATCCAGAACGTAGGGAGAAAAGCCCTGTTCTCTGCTGCGCCTGGACAGAGCATAGGCCAGGGTGGTCTTCCCACTGCCAGGCGGTCCACACAGTATCACCCACCCAGTGTTCTGCAGAATCTCGTCGGCCTCTTCCAGGGCTGGTGTGGAGACATAGTCACAGACATCCTTGTCCACTGTGATATTACTGGTGCCTGAAAATGGGCAGTGGGGTGAGTCGGAAGATGAGAAAACTGACACCGAGAATGAAATTCCTACGAAACAGAACCATACATATAGGTCCCTTTTGAGCTCTATTTTCCTGTAGTGTAAAAAAATTAATCGAATGGTGTAAGACCCATATTTATGCACACATCCTGTCGAGCTCGATTATATATATATATATATATAATATATATTTCTTTATGCCATGCTTTCAGTTTTGTTTAAACTATGTAAATGTACATATACACAGACGCATACATTGACACTCATATGGTTGCAAATCACGAATATGATTTTAAGCAATGGTTTATACATCGATGTTCTGTGCCTATGTGTGTGGCCAGTATGTTGTGTGTGTGTGTGTGTGTGTGTGTGTGTGTGTGTGTGGCGCGCGCGCGCACGCGCACGGGGATATGTGTTTGCATGTTCAAGCATTTGCGTGAATATGTACGTGCATGGCTAAATGTAAGCGTTCGTGTGTGTGTGAGGGGAGAGAGTTTACAAATTCATTTCCGTGGAACAAAAACGCGATTTCCCGCAGACCACTTTCGTAGTATCAGCTCATCATGCAATGTGAAGTTCAATTAGAAACAACAGCCCTGACAAGACCCCTCGCAGTAGGTTGGGCTATACACAACACAAATCAAATGCACTTGTTATAAACCATGTTTGATTATTATAAACCAGTCGAGAAAAGGGTGTAAAATTACTGCTTTGCTAGCATTAAAATGGAATGTCTACTGATCTGCAGAAATTTAGAAAGAGAGGGTGTTAGTTACCGCCAATGACATTGACAAACAAAGCACATGACAAGTGTCTTGTCATGTGCTTTGTTTGTCAATGTCATTGGCGGTAACTAACACCCTCTCTTTCTAAATTTTGCTTCGTTCTCCGCCGTCAGTCACTCCATTTTGAAACTTTGATCTGCAGAAGTCCATTACTGTTATACAAGGATACATTTGAACACCATACGTTGCATGTTACGAAGCTCAGAAGCTTAAACACCAACAGTTGGTGTCAGTGTGTACTAAAGGAGTGGAGGAGGTTTTTCTGAATTATAGATGATAAAAGAATCGCGGTGCAGATTGTCAGAGACTATACCTTGAAAAACAGACACCGGACTGCAGGCGTTCAGGACTTGAGAAACGTCGATTTGTTCATTTTCCGTGGGCGTGACGACCTCCTCATTGCTTCCTGGTGCTTCGTTCTCACACACGTCTCTTGAAGTCGCCATGGTCCTGAAACCATTCCCAATCACTTCATCAAATTGGTAAACGAGATAACGTTATCACTCGCTAATTAAAACGTTTTCAAACAAGAAACCTGGAACGAAAAAGAAAATCTCCATCCGTTCTAGTGAAAAAGAAATAAAAGTGAATGGCAGTCTGTTCTAGTGAAAAAGAGTTAAGAGTAAAGAGGCATAAGGCAAAATCAAAACTCGATGACATTTTTTTCAGATTTGACTAACAAAGGTGTATTACAAAGGGCTAGTGCAGGCGTTTTGCTTACCTTACATGAACTGCAAAAATACATTGCCTCTGGTTATGATTAACTGAATAATGACAACAATATGATAACAACAATAATGACGATAGTAATAAGCCCAGCAGTAACAGTGATAATCATAATGATGAAGAACAGCAGCAGCGGCAGCAGCAACAACAAACAACAATCATCATCATCATCATAACAACAACGATAGGCCTAATATTAGCAGCAGTAATAGTAGTAGGATAATATCTTGACAACAGGTCTTCAGACAAGAACCTCACCCCCCACCTCCGTGACCCTCAGTGGGGTTGTAACCTGTGGTGGGAGAGCTTGCGCGGTCCAGTGATTCCTCAGACTCTGCTGGCGAGAGCATCAATATCTGGACAATAGGGTAGTTTTGAAAATGCTTCTAGGCCTGCAAAGTCAAGTTGCTGTCTGGCCTAAGCACAACGTGGTAGGAGGTGATGCCTCTGGTAGGGTCTCCCATGTTAGACAGTTTAAGGATGAGGGCCCTCAAATAGTAACCCGCCTTTTTCCTTTTCTATCTTCTGCCTTTTTTTTTTTTAATGGATCTTTGCTATCTTCATCTCCCCTTCAAGCCTTTTTTTTCTACATTAAGGTCCGCCGCATTTGCCGTACGGTGCGATCTGTGATAGAGGGGACTCAGATCCTGGTGGTTGAGAAGGCAAGTGCCCTCAACACATCTCTTTGTCTCGGACCTATTCCAGACAGGAGGTACATTCTGGCCAGGTGTATCAATCGGCTATCCCTGCGTGGGGCTTTGTCAAGATAGGCAGTTCCCCGGCTGGCCAAGGTAGCCCTTGTAGTGCTCAGCTCTCTGTCCCCGGGAGTTGAGCATGATTAGGGGGGGGGGGGGGGGATAAAGTTGGTGGGCTCCTGTTTGTCGTATATCTCTCCCTAAGCCTGGTAGGGGTAAAGACGGTGACTTCTTGGCCCTGGCCCCGTAGTTGGACTCTATGGTGGATGGGTAAGGGAGAGATGGAAAAAAAAAGGCTTCTTCACCTACCCCCCAAAAACAACAACAACACACAACAAACAAACAAAACAAATAAAAAAGAACAAAAACAAACCACCACCACCAACAACAACAAAGAAAAAAGGAAAATTCCAGTTTCAAAAGATGTCACAGGACACTGATTCTGAAACGGAAACAAGTGGGGCTTCGTGGTTGATTGTCGAGGGTACAGAACAGGACAAACCAATTTCCGCATTAAGCCCGTTTGCCATCCAGAAGGGCTTCCAGTGAAGAGACTTAGGAATGGTATCTTCCTCGTCCAATGTAAATCTAAGAGACAGTCAGAGCAACTGGTGAGAGCCACAGATTTAGTAGACAGACAGATCTTGGCAACTCCCCATAAACAGTTGAAGACGTCCAAGGGAGTGCCCGGATCTCAGAGACGTCTTGGAGACTGAGATAAAAACTGAACTTGCTTCCCAAGGTGTCACTGACGTGCGCAGGATCACAGTTCGCAAAGGAACAGAATGAGTGCCCACCAACACCCTCTTTTTGACATTCTGTACCCCCTTCATTGCGTGAGGTCACCAAAGTGGGTAATTTGAAAGTGCGCATTCAACTCTACATTCCGTCTCCTATACGGTCCTCCAAGTGCCAGAAGTTTGGGCACATCAGAGACTGCTGTTCTGGGAAGGAGGTGTGTGGTGTTTGCTGCAAAGCAACCCATCATAGACTGTGTAAAGATCCGGCCCATTGTGCAAACTGCGATGGCGACCACTCCTCCCCTTCATCCAACTGCCCATTTTGGATGCAGGAAGCTAACATTCAAAAACTTAAAACGGAAAATAAAATTCAATTTTTCGAGGTGCACAAGCAGGTCATTGGCAGTCGCTCTACTTCAGTTTCTTCGTACGCTACGGCTGTAAAGAAAGTTTCTACGCATTCCGTTTCCTGTTAAACTGACGCGTTCTACTTCTTAAAAAAAATTGCAAGAAAAGGTGTCTTGCCACGGTGGAGGCAAATCCACCACTTCCCAGCCCAAAGTGGATGTTCCTGGCGGGGGCGCTCAATCCACCACTTCTCAGACTATCCAGCAGTCTAAACCATCTGCGACTGAGCAGACTAAAAAAAACCCATATCTCCTGCCTTGAACTTTCGAGAGTAGCGCCTGTGCAGGCAAGGGAGCCCAACGAAGTGTCGAGATGGTGGAGATTAAAAGGCAATCTTCACCGTCTCCAAAAACTAAGCCGACTCCGCCTGTGGGCAAGTCTGCCAGCGGGTCTGGAGAACCTAACAAACCTGTCCCTCTTCAAAAAAAAAAGTGTTCCATTAGACACAGACGACGACTCGGAGATGAGCTGCTTTCTCTCCTGTTTGTCCTTTGCACCATGGATTGTACTTTAATTCATTGGAATATTTATGGCATAAACTCTAACTTTGAGGAGCTGCTGCTTTTGTGGCGTACACTTAAACCTAGGTAGTAGCTCTTCAGGAAACAAAAAAATCAGAGCCACAAAACCTTCACTGTGTTTGGCTTCAATATTCTTTCGAAACCTGCACAACCTTCCATGTTGGGATTAGTAGGCGGCGTTGCTCTTCTTATCCACAAAGCTTTGCTGTTTAGTCCTGTTGCTCTTCCTACTCCTCTTCAGGCCGTAGCTGCGAGAGTCATCTCCATAAAACCGTTACAGTTTGCTCGTTATATCTACCACTTTTATCTCAGTTTGTCGTAAGGACCTTCTCAGTCTGATTGAAGAACTTCCTCGCCCTTGTTTGCTGTTAGGTGACTTTAATGGCCAAAATCCACTTCGGGGTAGTGTGAATTCATCATCCAGGGTCTGCTTCTTGAAGGTGCCTTTTCAAAGCTGGACTTGTGTTATCTGAATGATGGGTCTACATGTTACCTACATTCTTCTACAGGTACACTTTCATGTGTAGATTTACAACTGAAAACGCCTCTGTTCCGGAACACCGTAATTATAAAAAGGCTAATTGGAATCTTTTTGCCGCAGATATTTCAAAGGAGCTCCAGGAAACCGACATTCTTCAACATTAAGGCCCAGCAAAATCTCTAAATAACACTTTGATTAAGTCTGCAAAAACCTGTATTCCAATGTCTTCCAATAAACTCCAACTGCCTAAAACACCTTGGTTCAATTTTGTCTACCAACAAATCTCAAGAGAACATTAACGGACTCAGCGTCGGGTATTCCAAAGACCTTCAGCTCCCAGTGCTCGAGCTCATAAAAAACGCTGAGCCAAAACGAGACACTCTTTTAAGTCAGGAAACGTCAGTTTCGGAGAAACTTCTGCTCCAGGCTGGCATCAAAAACATCCAAGAAAAAAGTCTGGAAAATCATCAAGAAAATCAAAGGGAAGAACACTAACCCATCAATTCATCACCTGAAACTTGCCGATGCTCTGACAACTGACAAACAAGCTGTTGCCGGTCTGGCCTCCAACATTCAACAGAACTCGTCATCCTCAAGTAAATCCGCTTAAAATAAACAAACAAACAAAACAAACAAACAAACAAACAAAAAACCCGAAAAACTCAGAGAAAAATCTTCACACCGCTTAACTCTAAACAAGTCTGAAGTGTACAAACTACCATTTTCAATTGATGGACTGAAGTTAGCTCTGCAAACTTGCAACGATTCTGCTCTTGGCCTAGATGCTATTCATTATCAGCTTTTGAAACATCTTGCAGAGAGCGGTCTCCAGACCCTTCTAAAAGCTTACAACCATATCTGGACCACAGGGTGCTTTCCGCCATCCTGGCGAAAAGCCCTGATCATTCCAATTCCTAAGCCTGGAAAAGACCTAATCAACTCCTCAAACTATCGTTCAATAACACTGACAAGCTGCCTCTTTAAGCTGATGGAAAAGATGGTCAACTTCCATCTGATGTGGAAGCTGGAATTCGATGACCTTTTGGCCAATGAACAGTTAGGATTCCTGAAGTACCACTCGACCGTTTACCATTTAGTCCGTCTGGAAACTAGCATCCGCAACGCCTTCATTAATAAACAACATGTGGTCGCTATCTTTTTTGATCTGGAAAAAAAAAACGTATGATACTACTTGGAAATCTGGAATTCTTATGGATCTTCATAAATTTGGTTTTCGTGGTCATCAGCCTTTATTTATTCAAACTTTCTGGTTAATCGGCAGTTCCAAGTCTGTATTGGCACCACGCTGTCTGACATCCATGGGCAGGAATTGGGTGTATCTCAAGGGAGCATTCTTTCTCCAGATCTGTTCAGTATCAAAATTAACGGCATTGTCAGTTCAGTAAACTGGGGTTGGGAGTCCTCTCTGTTTGTTGTTGATCTTGCACTCTATGAGTTGGAGCCTCTTATGCCAGCGTACAGCGTCAGCTCCAACTTTGTGGGGATAAGATTCGACAGTGGGCTGAGGAAAACGGGTTTACCATTTCAAGCACCAAAACACAGTGTATCCATTTTCACCATTTTCGTCAGTTTTTTTGACGATCCTGAAATTCGTCTGGACAAATCCACCATTCCAGCTGTGAAAGAAGCCAAATTTCAGGGTGTTATAATAAGATTATTATCATTAAAAACAACAACAACAACAACAACAACTGAACTTTAAAAGTCGCATCCAACACTTAAAAAGTGTTTGTCAAAAAGCACTGAACATTCTTAGAATTGTGGCACACACGGATTTTGGCGCTGATAAGAAAACTCTTCTCCATTTTTACAGGGCTCTGATCCGCTGCAAACTGGACTTATGGGTACGGGTGTGTAGTCTCCGGCTTGGTCAGACCTTCCTACATGAAAAGCCTAGATTCGATTCACCATCAAGGGCTTCGACTCTGTCTGGGTGCATTCCGCGCCACCCTGTTTATAGCATGTATACTGAGGCAGGAGAACCATCACTCTCGAACCATCGGCTGAAACTTTAACTATTGTTTGAATCTATCTTCTGAACCCGAAAACCGTGCATATGACTGTGTTTTTGACCCCAAGTTCTAAAAGAAATCCGATGACCACACCAGTCCCATTCAACCCTTGGGATTTCGTGTATTTCCCCTTTTGAATAATACTGATACAGACCTTGTAGTCGTGTGTGATTTATCCAAGTTTCCTGATGACCCACCATGGACTTCACTCCAGAGATCCGGTTTGATTTAGCTTCGTACTGTAAAGATACCACTGGTTCCTTAGCGTACAAGTCCTTTTTTGCCGAAATGTGTTTGAAGTTTCCATACTTCAGAAGAATTTTTACCGATGGTGCCTAATCTGAGGAGGGGGTTGCCTCTGCAGTGTATTGTGCAACAGGTCCTCAGAGATGTTCTAAACGCATTCCCACTGACAGCTCCATCTACACTGCTGAGTTGATAACTGGGTCCTGGCTCTTGAAATGATCTCTAAATCAAAATAAAGATTTCCACATTTTGTCAGACTCCCTTTCTGCTTTGGAGGCCACTCCAGCCGAAACCTCAAGCACCCTCAACTGCTGAAATTGTTCGAACTGTACACCTCCCTGGAATCAGATAGATACAACATAGGTTTTGCTTGGGTCCCCAGCCATGTGGCCATTCGAGGCAACGAGTTGGTTGATCAACTTGTCAAGAGTGCCACAAGGAAAGAGTTAAGCAGACTGGCTATCCGACACACTGATCTGAAACCCAAAGCCCAGGCTTACGTCAAAGTAGTCTGGCAAGAGGAATGGAACTCGCAGACGAATAACTATTTAAAATCCGTCCAGACCTGAAAGAATTTTTACCATGTTCCAGGGGTGGCCATACAGAAGAAACAGTCTTGTGCCGTTTCCACACAGCCCACTCCTTTTGCACCCAGTCTTATCTTTTAAAAGGTGAAGAAACTCTGCGGTGCATTCCATGACATGTAACACTCCAAGTGAAACATATTCTTTTAGTGTTGGGAGTTGCATATGTGAGACATAAACATTTTACAGCAGACTCCATGAAAACCCTGTTCAGAGATGTCCCACCTGATGTGATCTTTGAATTTGTGAAAGACATTAACGCTTTTCATCTGAAATTTTTTTTTTTTAAATGACTTGAGTTGACTTGAACACGGTTACAGCCCTGATATGGCCCTTTGAAGTCGGCTGGGCTGTAAGCAATATTACCTTACCTAATCCCCCATGACAGAGTCAGAGACATCCACCACAATCCGATCCTTCACTCTCTCCCCCTCCCCTCCCCCCCCCCCCCCCCACACACACACACAAACACACACACACTCTGCTCTCCCTCCCCCCCCTCTCTCTCTCTGTCTTTCTCAAACATGCGCGCGCACACACACACACACACACACACACACACCACACACACACACACACACCACACAGGCACGCACGCATGCACGCACGCACGCACACACAGAGTCTCGCTTTGCAGGTAACGTTGCCACAATGGTCCCATATCTGAGTTCATGGACGGGAGGAGTATTTCCTTTGCCATCAGTACCACTACAGAGGAGGCCGGCAGCCACGACACTCCCTCACACATTTCTTGAGCTCACGCATTTTACGCACATGGTAGATTCCATAACTTGGCACAGCAGCGTCAAAGGTTGAAAACCGCCATGATATGAGAGATTATCATCTCTGAATCAGACTGTGTTACGTCACACTGCACACGTTGAAGGGTGTCTGTCTCCTTTCAGGTAACTGAATCCCCGTTCCATAATAACTTTTCATGAGCTGTCATGTTCCTCTGGTAATTGGATACCGCAGCAAGTTGAGTAAAGGTCCAGGTGTCAGACCTGCATTGTCGGGTGAAGTGTGACTCTGACGAGTATGAGTCCACTTGGAACCCATAACGCTCGAACAGGAATAAACACATACAAGCAGAAATAAGATATCTGAGCTGCAAGTAAATGACAAAACAGACGCAATGTGTTTTAATCTATTGGGTCTTGTTCAGGCAGGACAAACAACATTCAAACTAACGGAAACAAAGGATGAAGAAACAGTCATTGTTTCTTCTGTCTGGGTGCAAACTGTGGCGTGGGTGAACAACTACAACTACGGAATGGAACAGAAGAGAACAGGGAAGAGGTAGGAGGGGAGAACGTACAGATTAAAATGATTTTGATACTTAAAGAAAAAAAAATGCCATTGTAATCGTATGATAATAAAATATACAAGCATAGCAACAATGATGATACCGATAATATAATGATGATAGAAGAAGGAAAAGAACAGTGGTTATGGTAATATAATGATGATTGAAGAAGAAAAGTGGTTATAGTAATCTTAACGGTAACAACAATGATGATGATGATAATGATGATAACAATAATAATGATAATACAGGAAATAGAAGTATCTGTAAACTCTTATAATAATACCACTAGTGATAATGATGATAATGACAACACCAATAACAACAATAATGAATATAGCAATAATAATGATAATAATAATAATGATCATTGCTAATTTTTGTTATTATGGTAAGCAACATGTAACAGATTGTAATCTAAATTGTAAGAAATACATAAAATCATAATTCAGAAAAGACAAAAGAAAAAAGTTAATTACATATATAATAAGAATGATAATGATAATACTAATTATAAAAGTAACAGTTATGATAAGTATTATTGTTATTTAATAATAATGATAATAATAAAACAATAATGATAATTATTAACACTATGAATATTTCTACTACTACTATTATACTATTACTATTGGTGTTTAACAGTTATATGACATTGATGATAAATGATATGTAGCTGGAAAGGAACAACAATATTAAGGAATAAACACGGTAAAAACACATAATATGCCTGTACAAAATGCACGGCTTCTGGGCAACCGCAACTTCCGGACTGTGTGGTCAAGAGCAACGTCTGGTTAAGTAAGGTTAAAGAAATCTGTGTTCAGTTTAAGGTCTTACAATTTAATGTCCAAAGCAGTTCTGTTTTGCGAAAACCCGCATAACGCCTCACACTCCTTTTTTCGCTTCGTTCAGCCGTCGTCAGCTATTAGCCAATCGTCGTGCTAATACGTCTGCTCGTCTTGGGTTGCCGTGTCGTCTGCTCGCTCAGTCTGTTCAGTGTCAAGGACGGCTGTAGATCCCTTAATAGCAGTGCACACACACACACACACACGCGCGCGCGCGGTGTGTTTCGTAGTGTGTCTGAACCCAGGTCACTTTTTTTAATACATGTTATTTTAGATACTTTCCAATTGACTGATCTGTCATGTTGTTAATCCATAGCAACGTAAGTAGCTAGTCACTAAAGTAGTCTTTTGGTAAGTCTGCTAGTCAGTCAGTCAGCCAGTAGTGGATGAGCTTGGTAAGTAGGTTGTGAGTTGGTGAGTGAATCAGTTATTTAGCCATTTTGTGAGTCAGTTCGTCAGTAAGTCATTACTCAGTCAGTCAGTATGTATGTTATGACACCGTTTTCCCGGTCAGTCAAGATGGTTTGGTCATTTGCCAGCTTAGAAGGTGGCCTGCTAGTTCATTAGTTAGTGGGATTTGTTTATTCAGTTTTAGTTTTGTTCGCTGCATGTGTTCATTAGTTTTAATGCTAAGGGTGTGTGACTGTAAGTATTTGTTTATTTAGGTTTCTTTTTGGCCAGCATTGGTTGATGAGTACACGTGTTTCTACCTCCCCTCCTACCCCCTTTCTTCCTTCTTTGCCGTCCCTTGAGGTGTCGCTGGATATTATCATTGATGTCAAAATTTACCTGATGAAGACTTGTAATAAATAAAACATTTGTATGTTTTATAACTGGTGTTAGACGAGTATTATCAAGGTTGCCTCTCTCTCTCTCTCTCTCTCTCTCTCTCTCTCTCACACACACACACACACACACACACACACACACACACACACACGCACACACACAAACACACACGCACGCACGCACGCACGCACACACACACACACAGAGTCGAGACAGTATCTGTCTGTGTTTTTGTTTGTTTGTTTTTAAACGGGAGCTCCAAGCTCACCGCAGCAGATTCGTCAGCATATGCTCTGGAACTTCGCCAAGAATATTCTTTGCAGCCAGTCACACAAAAAGAAGTTTTGATACACTCTGGTATTTCAGATCTTGTTAAAAGACAGACAGAAGGGTCACTGTCCACATGTCTGTCACAGAAGGAGACAGTGTTCAATGGAATCATATTGTGCAAGTGTATTGTTCGCCTGTAACCCCCCCCCCCCCCCCTCTCTCATCCCCGTTGTGAGAATTCCTAGGCTTCTGTCCTTTTCTTTTTTCTTTTCTTTTTTCGTGTGTGTGTGTGTGTGTGTGTGTGTGTGTGTGTGTGTGTGTGTGTGTGTGCATCCATAGCAAACTTTGAGGGATGTATGTTGACTGTAGCGCAATTCCGAGAAGGAGATCAATAATCGTTCATAATGTAATCGCTGACCTACTTATATCCTTAGGCAAAGGCAGGATCGTTGTCTCTCCCATCTAGTCACCGGATTCTTTATAAAGAGGGGAAAAAAAGAAAGAAAGAAAGAAAAGAAAAAAGAAAAAAAGTGGCATGTCCAGTACAAGCGCTTCTGACAGTCAAAACATTGAAGGTGATTTATCCAATTGTAAAGGCATCGTTTGTTCCGGTGTAGTATTAGAGCGTATCCATGTTTTCTGCTATCAGACTACCGTTCATATTCGTTTGACGGAGAAAATCATTCTTAAGAAGAGTGTGGGGGAGTGTGTGCTACAATAAGAATAGTGGATTGGTGGACGACGTTAAACGCAGATAAAGGCAAAGTAGCGAAACGGAAGGAAAGAACACCAATGGTTTTCACGTATCGTTGTAGGAAAGGGTATACTCTGTAGGCTTTCTGCAGGCCAAGCTGTTGAATTAAGCTGCAATCACCTAACAGCTTAGCTTAAACACATTACAATGCATCCTGTAGGCAGTGTATAGGTTAACATGAGAGACGGATACGTATACACGATCACAACTCGCAAGCAGAAAGCTCCAACACTACAATAATGGCGGTGCTCGCAATCGTACGCACTGCAAAATCAATGTTTGTCCCCACTCCGCTCAAAATACCTGGGTGTTGCTAGGATTCATTAAATGCGTAAACACTTACCTTTACACAAAGATCGAAGTCAATCGACTGTTGGTAGAATCAGTTGATTACATGTTGAATATTCAGAGCGTTCAGGCCAAGAATTTTCAGGTGTCGTCCCTCCCTGTCTGATTCCTTTGACCCCCCTGCCACCCAGGAAGTGAACCAAGCTGAACTATGGGTGGTCTAGTCATTGTGAGGTATGCGACAAAAGAGGTATAGGGAATACCCGTACGCCTTTTTTAAACACTGAGCTATGTGAGTGGAAGAGAGAGAGCGAGAGCGAGAGCGCAGGAGCTGTTTAGAGAGAGACAGTGTGTGTGTGTGTGTGTGTGTGTGTGTGTGTGTGTGTGTGTGTGTGTGTGTGTGTGAGTGAGGGTGGAGTGGGGTTAGGAGGTCTGGAATCTGTTTGGACCAAAGCCCTGTTCCATGAGGCAAACTATCCACAAACCACCCTCTGGGGAAAAAAATTGAAGGATAAGCTTCAAAATGTTTGCGGCCATTAACTTAGCGATATTGTTGAAATGTCACCCTCTTTCCTTCCTCCCTCCTCCCCCCTCCCCCTCCCCTCCCCATTCACGTCCAACCGCTTAGTCTCTTCTTCCACTATTACACACCTCTAGTCCCCCTCCATTCTGTCATACGCTTCCTCCCCCTCCAAGCCAGATACCACCCTTCGCCTTCATCCTTTATTTACCCCGTTCATCAGTTCTTGTGTGGTGGTCAGAACAGTGCCCCCCCCCCCCCCCCCCTCCCTAGCCCGAATCGTCAGTTTGTGTGTGTGTGTGTGTGTGTGTGTGTTTTGTGGTAGTGTGATGGTAACGGTACCCGTCTTTACCCCTAATTATCAGTTTCAGTGGGGTGGTGTAGTTGATTTCACGCTTCCCTACCCTTTATCAGTTTTAGTGGGGTGGTACAGTGGATTTCACGCGTCCGTACCCTTTATCAGTTTTAGTGGGGTGGTGCAGTGGATTTAACGCCTCCTTACCCTCTGTCAGTTTTAGTGGGGTGGTACAGTGGATTTCACGCGTCCGTACCCTTTATCAGTTTTAGTGGGGTGGTGCAGTGGATTTAACGCCTCCTTACCCTCTGTCAGTTTTAGTGGGGTGGTACAGTAGATTTCACGCGTCCGTACCCTTTATCAGTTTTAGTGGGGTGGTGCAGTGGATTTAACGCCTCCTTACCCTCTGTCAGTTTTAGTGGGGTGGTGCAGTGGATTTAACGCCTCCTTACCCTCTGTCAGTTTTAGTGGGGTGGTACAGTAGATTTCACGCGTCCGCACCCTTTATCAGTTTTAGTGGGGTGGTGCAGTTGATTTTACACCACCGTACCCTTTATCAGTTTTGGCGGGGTGGTGCAGTTGATTTTACACCTCCGTACCCTTTATCAGTTTAAGTGGGGTGGTGCAGTTGATTTTACACCTCCGTACCCTTTATCAGTTTAAGTGGGGTGGTGCAGTTGATTTTACACCTCTGTACCCTTTATCAGTTTAAGTGGGGTGGTGCAGTTGATTTTACACCTCCGTACCCTTTATCAGTTTAAGTGGGGTGGTGCAGTATATTTTACACCTCCGTACCCTTTATCAGTTTAAGTGGGGTGGTGCAGTTGATTTTACACCTCCGTACCCTTTATCAGTTTAAGTGGGGTGGTGCAGTTGATTTTACACCTCCGTACCCTTTATCAGTTTAAGTGGGGTGGTGCAGTTGATTTTACGCTTTCTTGACATAGCCTACAGAGAAGAGTTCAAGAGTTTTAATCAGTCAGTATGGACGGAGACGTGGGGACAGGGATCAGTTGCTTTTCTCTTCTTCTTCTTTTTTTTTTTTAACAAAAATTCAAGAGTATTCCTGTTGAGGAGGTTATGTTTCCAGTTGCGGCTGTTTGTTTGTTTGTCTG
Source organism: Conus canariensis (assembly GCA_033310375.1). NCBI lineage: Eukaryota > Metazoa > Mollusca > Gastropoda > Neogastropoda > Conidae > Conus > Conus canariensis. Next base: position 18,753,536 of record CM065736.1, on the reverse strand, counting down.
TCAGCAGTATCTCGCAACATTTATGGAAGATCAAAAAGGGTTTTAACCAAACTTGATAGACACATGGAGCGTGGCCCGGGGATGAAAATTATGATGTGGTGCTGATCCATGGCTAGAGAGAGAGGAGAGAGAGAGAGAGAGAGAGAGAGAGAGAGAGAGAGAGAGAGAGATTCATATTTACTGAAACAGATACAAATAAGATGATATCTTATCTACAAGATCTTTGCATAAGTCTGCACTGAGTCTATAGACAGTTTGCCTTGGTATGGCATCCGATTTTCACCTTGAATACTTATGCACAAAGAGAAAAGCTTCGGACATCAGAGAAAAATATTCTGATTTACGGTGTGACCGACAATCGGGAATTCCCTAACAACAAGCTACATTCTCAAGGTGCGAAAATATTTTCCCTGTCATAATTCTTCGTAATGTCTCACACAGCTAGCCCGCATACATGGATTCTAAAGATACCAATGGGAAAACCCAAAAGCTTTTTTTCTGTACACACGGTGAATTATCCATTCTTCAGTAACTCTGAAGCTTAGACGGCTACTTTTCAAAATCCCATTGATGAAATTCTTTTGAAAGATTGCTTCATTCTGCCAGATTATTTTTTGAGACTTTTTACAAATTCACTGAATCGTGCGAAGGATGAGGGTGTGTGCTATTATTTACAGAACACTCAGGATGTTTTGTAATTAAACTCACTTTTATCGTTTGACGGAAAGAAGGCTTCATTGTCTAAAGGCGAGAGACAGACTCAAGTAAGGGGCCCATAATCTCACTGTGTGCCTCCTCCTCTTCTTTCATTATCGATGTCTGCAACTGTTTTTGATGCATGTTCCCAGCAATCTGGCAGTGATTTTGCTGGTTGTTAATAAGAGCACATATTGACACTGAAACCCTAGAACTATGCCCCGTGTGTACAAACCCGATGCTTTGGAGTCGACAGAGGTTTTGGGGGAGACAGACTTTTCTGTCTCCCCACTCTGTGGAAGTGAAAGGACTATCCTTCGTATTGTACGCGCGCGCGCGCGCGCGCGCGCCACACACACACACACACACACACACACACACACACACACACACACACACACACACACACACACACACGTTGTTTGTGTCTTCTCCCTTTCCTTCATTAGCGTTCATTCTCGACAATGCCAGACAAAAAAAAGCGCTATAGATCTTATTTAAGTCTCGATAGATCTTGCGACCCTATGTGATTGGAGTTTCCTTGATGGTTCATTTGCCTATAGTTGTTTAGCTGGAAGTTTTCATAGGTTTTTGTGGGCATAACTTACAGTATGTTTTTCTAGGTGATTTATCAGAAATAAGTAACTGTCAAAGACAAAGAACCAGTTTAATGATTAACTATGAATGATTAACTGAATTATTACCCTACAGAATAATCTGCAGAGCTGATCTGCATTTGTAACACACACACACACACACACACACACACACATACACACACACACACACACACACACACACACACACACACACACACACACACACACACGCGTGCGCACGCTCGAGAATGTTAGTGCACATCTGTTTTACTATTGCAGAGTAATTTATTTCTGCAGAGTAATTTATTTCAAGGAGGAACAAAAGTGAACTTCATAAGGCTTAATTTCCCTACAAATATCAGGTGTCCCTGTGGCTCAGTGGTTAAAGCGTGAGTCATTAAGTGGAAAATGAGCATGTCCAGAGGGTCATGGGTTCGAATCCCAGCCATGGCTCGTCCCAAGATGGGGAAAAAAAAAAAAGGGGCAGCAGAGGGACATCCGTAGTCATGAACCGGGTGTGGCCCAACCCCACTAGAGTGTCAGGAGATAAGGGCCGAAACACTTGCTTGAAGGGGGCTTCTCTTCTGAGGACTCTCTGCTGCCACGCTCTCCACGAGTTTCTTTCTACTGATGCATGGGTAAACCATTGACTTCCGGGAATAGGCCGGAGGACGTCCGGGAAAGACCGGAGGACACTGGGAAAGACCAGAACCAAGGGCTCTGTGGGCTGGCTCCCCACTTTGCCTTAAACATGTGGCTACTAAGAATAAAAGGAAAAGATGCTCCCAGGATTCACCGAAAGGGGGAGAGAATGATGAATCCATCGGTGCTCAACCAATCATGACTGCAAATCCCAAACGGACTATGAACATGGACCAAATGGAATATCCATGTATCTGTGGAAAGCGTTTCGCTACCACCCGTGGCATGAAGATCCACAGAACAAAGATGGGATGTGTGAAGACTCATCTGAATGAGCAGCAGCGCACTGCATCAGCAGATAAGACGTCGGAAGACCAAGGCCAGGATTTAAACCACAGTGCCAAGGACATCCACGCTGTTGGTTCGGATGAGGAATTTGCACTGGCCCTCGATGCCAGGCGCCTGAAACTCAACCTGCCACGAGCAAACGAAACTGAAGATTGGGAGAAACTGGATGCAAAAATCGTCCAAAGACTCGATGCACTGATAGGGAAAAGCACCCTGGAACACAAACTAGCCACATATGGGGACATTGTGTATGCCACATGTAGAGACGCCTATGGAGCAAAACTACCCAAAGAGAAAACACCTCCAAAGAAATCCAGACGCCAAGAAAAGATGGACAAGATCAGGGTCCAAAAGAAAAACCTCAAGATGCAAATGAAGACCGCACTGCCAGCTGAAAAACAAGGCTTGGAAAAACTGTGGAAAGACCTGAAAGAAAAACACAGCGCCCTCAGCAAAGCGGAATCTGCGAGGAAGAGGAAGAGCAAAAAGAAGAAGACACAAGAGCGCTTCTTCAGAGACCCCTTCCAGTTTGCCAGAACACTGTTTGAGCAGCCAAAATCTGGGACCCTAAGTGTGGACAAAGGAGTTCTTGAGCAGCATCTGAGGAAAACATACTCTGACCCACAGAGCAAAGCACCACTCGACATTCAAGGTCTGGTGTGGCCAACCAACCCTGAGGAACAGTTCAATGGCAAGCCTCCAACGTTGGCGGAAATCAAGAAGGTGGTCGACAAAGCCAGAGCCAAATCATCACCAGGGCCAAACGGAATACCTTACCAGCTTTACAAGAAATGTCCCAAGGTGCTGGAGTGGCTCCACAGGCTGCTGCGATCGGCTTGGAGAAACCAGAAGATCAGCGGCCAGTGGATGACGGCAGATGGTGTGTACATCCCCAAAGAGCAAAACTCAAGTGACATCAGCCAGTTCAGGCCAATATCACTACTGAACGTCGAAGGGAAAATCTTCTTCTCTGTCATGGCAGCAAGGCTGACCAAGTACCTGATGGAAAACAAGTACTTGGATGTGTCAGTCCAGAAAGGTGGCATCCCAGGCGTGGCTGGCTGTGTAGAACACGCCACAATGATCTGGGACGCAATCCAAAAAGCAAAAACAGAAAAGAGAGACCTGGACATAGTGTGGCTTGATCTGGCAAACGCATATGGATCTGTGCCCCATGAGATGATACAGTTGGCTCTTGAGATGTACCATGTGCCAAAGAACATCCGCGACATGCTCAAGAAGTACTTCAATGGCTTCTCAATGCGGTTCTCTACCAAGGAGTACACAACAGACTGGATCAACTTGGAAGTGGGTATTGCAATGGGCTGTGCAATTTCCCCAATACTGTTCGTGCTGGCAATGGAACTCATCTTGAAAGCAGCAACAAACAACGCGAGACAAACAGACCTTGGCGATGGATACAAGATGCCTCCTCTCAAGGCCTTCATGGATGACACTACAGTGATTTCATCCAGAGAAGACGAGACACGTCATGTGCTGGAGAGGCTGGACGACATAGTTGCCTCATCCAGAATGAAGTTCAAGCCAAAGAAATCACGGAGTCTCTCACTGAGGAAAGGAAAAGTGGCCGGATCTGTGGTCTTCAGTGTTGCCAACGAGGCCATTCCAACAGTCACAGAAGAACCAGTCAAGAGCCTTGGAAGATGGTATGATGATACGCTGAAAGACACACAAAGAGCAAAAGAAACCAAGCAGATGGCGGAGGAAGGCTTGGAGACCATTGACCAGTGTGGGCTCCCTGGCAAATACAAGGCCTGGTGTCTGCAGTTCATGCTGATACCAAAGCTCCTATGGCCTCTGATGATATACGACATCTGCACCAGCACAGTGGAGGCAATGGAAGCCAAAATCAACAAGTTCACAAGGAAATGGCTTGGTGTCCCACCCTGTCTGACTGACATAGCGCTGTACTGTCGCCAAGCAAAGCTGAAACTACCACTGAAATCCATCCTGGAGGAATACAAAGCAGGGAAGATCAGACTTCAAAGCATGCTGGAGGACTCAGGAGACAAGGTGGTAGAAGCAATCAAGCCCCAGCTGAAGACAGGCAGAAAATGGAAAGTTCAAGAGGCGATGGATTCTGCAAAAGAAAGTCTCAAGATCAGAGAAATAACAGGACACACACAGACCAACAGACAAGGACTGGGGGTGACCAAAACTGAATGGTGGTCAAAGGCCAAAGGAAAAGCCAAAAGAGACATGATGATTCAGGAGATGAGAAAAGAAGAAGACCAAAAAAGACTCCAAAAAGCAGTCCAGCAGAGCCAGCAAGGGCAATGGACAACGTGGGAGAATGCACTCCAAAGAAGTCTCACTTGGAATGACATTTGGCACATGGCCCCTCTCAGGATCAGCTTCATTCTCAGATCTGCATATGACCTTCTGCCCTCAAATGCAAACCTGGTGAAGTGGGGGGAAACAGACGATCCTGCATGCCCCCTCTGCCATGAAAAACAAACAGTGGAGCATGTCCTAAGCTCATGTAAAGTAGCCCTGGCTCAAGGAAGGTACACATGGAGGCACAACCAAGTGCTCAAAGAGATTGTACAAGTAGTCTGGGCTAGTACCAACACCACAAAAGGGAAAATCAGGACTCCAAAAGCACCCGCAACATTCTTCACGGCAGGAGGCAGCAAATCATGGCCAAGAACAACAGTGCCACTCGAAACATGCAGGCAGAGTCTGCTGGACGGGGCAGATGACTGGGAGTGCACTGCAGACCTCCCAGAATGGAAGAGTCACCCAGAGATCATCAGCAAGAGTGGCATGAGACCAGACATAGTAGTCCACTCTAAGTCAACTAAGCAGCTGATCATGATCGAGCTCACGGTGCCATATGAGAACAGAATGGAGGCAGCTCAAATCTACAAGACTGAAAAGTATGCTGATCTGGCAAACAGCCTGAGGAGAGAAGGCTATCAGGTCAAAGTCCTCACTGCAGAAATTGGAGGAACGTCTGCATACAGCCTCATGAAACAGCTCTCAGTTGCAGGGAGGGAAAAAAACCAGAGCCCTGAAAGCAATGGCAGAAGCGGCAGAGGGGTGTTCAAGCTGGATCTGGTCAAGGAGGAACAAAAGTGAACTTCATAAGGCTTAATTTCCCTACAAATATCAGGTGTCCCTGTGGCTCAGTGGTTAAAGCGTGAGTCATTAAGTGGAAAATGAGCATGTCCAGAGGGTCATGGGTTCGAATCCCAGCCATGGCTCGTCCCAAGATGGGGAAAAAAAAAAAAAAGGGGCAGCAGAGGGACATCCGGAGTCATGAACCGGGTGTGGCCCAACCCCACTAGAGTGTCAGGAGATAAGGGCCGAAACACTTGCTTGAAGGGGGCTTCTCTTCTGAGGACTCTCTGCTGCCACGCTCTCCACGAGTTTCTTTCTACTGTGTGCTAACATGCGAAATTAAGCATCCGATGCAGATGTGTGTCAAATAACTAATTACCGCTCTTCATAATTCCAAAGTAAGTCATTAAAAAAAATGTGATTATGAAAAAAAAAGCATATGAAAATGGTTAATACGTAAGAAGACAAACAAAATGATCTATTACAAATTCTATAATTAGCACAGCAATTTAAAAATCTGAAATAAACAAGCATACAGTGATGATTTTAAATAACAAGAGAATATACTACACCCATAATATCTGACATGCATGTCAACAAAGAAGATTTTTTGCTGATGTTCTGTTTTGCAATGTTTAAGTCTTGCATGTGTGTGTGTGAGTGTGTGTGTGTGTGTGTGTGTGTGTGTGTGTGTGTGTGTGTGTGAGAGAGAGAGAGAGAGAGAGAGAGAGTGTGTGTGTGTGTGTGTGTGTGTGTGTGTTCTTATTTCTTTCAAATCTACCCTCCCCCTCTTCTCCATCTGTGACTATAATTATTATTGCAACGGCTGTCTGCTGATTTTCAGATGTAAGATGTATGTTATGTTTTATCGTGTGTGTGTGTGTGTGTGTGTGTGTGTGTGTGTGTGTGTGTGTGTGTGTGTGTGTGTGCACGGAATTTGTGGATATATGATTTTTTTCGTTTGTACATAAACAGAAGCCACTTAAAAGCAAATGCTGTTTATTTGTGCCCCCTTCATGATTTTTCAATCTGCCTGTCTCTGCCTGTGTGTGTGTGTGTGTGTGTGTGTGTGTGTGTGTGTGTGTGTGTGTGTGTGTGTGTGTGTGTGCGTGCGTGCGTGCGTGCGTGCGTGCGTGCGCGTGTCCTGATGTTGCATCTCCTTGTTTATATATGATCATCATATACAAGTATGCATAGGGATATGGACAGAAGCGTTCACACTATACACATGCGAATCCTGCCCCCGCACAGGCACCCACACCCGCCCACCTAACCCCCCACCCCCACCCCCGTCACTCCTGTCTGGCCCTCACAAAGGTGACGGGACATCGATAGTTTTCAAAAAAATCAAATTTTTACTTCGAGCCCCCACCATCACTACACAACACATTCATCTGCTTCATCATACAAAATGTAAGCAGCGTGCACATAATCCAGTAATTACAACCCCCTTGTCTCAGTTACTCTGAATGATCATGGAAAGACAACATTTCAGTGTTCTCTCTAGTCATGCACACATGAAAACAAAAGGAAGAAAGACGCATCCGCAGCTTGCCAGTTTTTTTCCCCCTTGGCTACACTGTTCGGTTCATCCATCCGTCTCTCTCATTACAATCACGCTGACCTCCCCGAACACGCCGCACTGTTCCTAGGTCCTCCAGGTTTAGCCGCATCCCAGTT
>CM065736.1:18686487-18741487 GCA_033310375.1 Conus canariensis | reverse complement strand
CCTCTCTCCCTCTTCTCTCCTCCTTTTTCTCCCTCACATAGCTTTCTTATTCTCTTCCTACCTGTGAAAAGGCGAGTACCATTGGTCAGTATTTTCCCCACCTTGTGCCGAGGTTACCTCCCCTCTAATTTCATTGGGCATGCAAATAATCAAAGTCTTCCGTAACATCTACCGGCCTTGCTCTCTGTGGTGGTCAATGGTCATTTAATCAATTAACTTGGTTTCACCCCCACTACACAATACCTCCCCCCTTCCTACTTTAACCAGGGCGACGTCTGACTTAACTGTGGGCACTGGTCTTGTAAATTAGCTGTATCAGTCTGACCTAGACGCAGAGATCCGTCTGGCCCGACCTATTGAGAAGTTGGTCAAGCCACTCAGTCTGTCTGCAGGACGGTGCCGTCTCCGTGAAGGACTAGAAAATAGCCTCCTCGCCGTGCCTAATTGGCTGACGCGACACATGGAGTCGGCTGCCTGGAAACCAGGATGTTTGAGTTTGGAACTTATGTCCAATTGAACTGGCTGGCGACTGGCCACGATTACAGCTTTTTTTTTTTGTCCGTGACAATTTTCCCCCTTGCAAAAGACTATGCTCAGCATTGTCTCAAAACAACGGTAAAAAAAACAAAAAAACAAAACAAAAAAAACCGAATTTGCTGACACCACAGCTGCACGTGCAAGGTTTCTCAAAATTATTTACCACCAACGGTTTACAAATTGTAAGCATATATCACTAGTAAATATCACCCCAATGGGTTATCATTGACGTGCGTTTTTGCCTTATTTCAACTCATTTTCTGATAAACTCTGTGCGCACCTATACAATCCCTCTACCTGCGGAATTGCCACCTCTTCTCTTCACAACTACTGTGAAGAGCACAATCTAATATGACCACGATCCATGACACCTCACTGAGGAATCTCCGTCCTCACTTATCGCAAACAGTACATTACTACACAAGCGGCTGTATGCTCCAAACATAACTACATTTACATGAACAAATCTCACCAAAAAAAAAAAGAACCATAACCAAATGGGAATGAACCCATATCCACTCAACCTAACTGTAATCAACACATATTATTTACAAAGTAGCCATGCACCCCGGATATGACTGACTTCCTCTGAGTTGCAGCTTGCTAGACTACACGACTTAAATAGTCAGCTCCTACATTCTGTCGACCTGGGATGTACTGAACTCGGTACCTGTAGGGCTGCAGTGCCATTGCTCAATGCAGCACCCTGCTGTTTTTCAGCTGCGCCTCCTGTAGGAGCTTGAGTGGTTGATGATCAGTCTCTATCACGAACTCTTTCCCATACAAGTATTTGTGAAATGTCTGCACGGCCCACACAACAGCCAAACACTCCTTCTCAACCGTTGCGTACCCTTCTTCACACTTCGTCAACTTCCTGCTAGCATACTTCACAGGAAACTCAACCCCTTCGTGCTCCTGCAACAATACTGCACCTACTCCACCACCTGATGCATCTGTACGCAACAAAAATGGTTTAGACATATGCGGTAGCTTCAAGATGGGACGGGAACCTAGTCTTTCTAGCACTGTCTGCAGTGCTTGCTCTGCCGCGTCTGACCACTCGACCACTGCCGGTTTCCCTGCCTTGACCAAATCACTGAGAGGACTCGTGATTGCTGCGAAATTTGGTACAAACTCCCTGTAAAAACCAGTAAAACCTAGCAGACTCCTGACTTCTGTTTTGGTCTTTGGTCTCTTTGAATTCATCATCTTCTCCACCTTTCCCTTTTCTGGCTGCTTTGTGTCGCCTCCAACAACAAAACCTAGGAACTCCAGGCTTGGAAAACCAATCTGGCACTTTGTTGGTCTGGCTGTGAGATTTGCTCGTCTCAACCTCTCTAAAACTGCTACTAGCTGCCTCATATGCTCCTCCCATGTCTCAGATGCTATCAGAATGTCGTCCATGAAATTCACTACGCCTTCCAAACCCGTCAATAACTTCCTCATCATCCGAGAGAAAACTGCAGGTGCGTTGACCATACCAAAAGGAAGTACTCGCCACTGATATAACCCCATAGGAGTGGAGAATGCTGTGACTTCCTTTGAGTCCTCACTCAAGGCTATTTGCCAATAACCCTTGCTCAGATCTATCCTGGTGAAATACTTGCTCTTGCTTGTGGCGACCTGAGCGAACAGGTCTTCCATGTTCAGTATGACTTCTGCATCGACCTTGGTGACACTGTTCAGACGTCTATAGTCAACACAGAATCGATGCTCACCTGACTTTTTCCACACTAGGGCGACGGGTGCACTATACGATGATTTGGACGGTTCAATCACGCCAAGATCCAACATCTTTTCCACTCCTACTCGATCACTTGTTTGGTGGCATACGGGACCGGGTAGGCCTTCACATGTACGGGTTTTTGCGATGTTAACTCCACCGTACAGGTCTCTAGAGTTGTCCTGCCTGGTTTATCAGTCAGGGACGCCCTATACTGTTTTAGGAGCCCCCTAACTTCCTCCTGTCTCCTACTGTCTAGCCCTTCATACAGTGACACATCCCTGTATGACTCTTCTCCTGGAAACTCAGGCAACAAAACCTCCCCTTCTTCTGCTGGGTCTCCTTCACCTCCATCAATGATTGCTGCTGCGCCTATGTGCTGAGTCTCACGCTGAATATATTTGCGGAGCAAATTCGCATGGAAAAGTTTTGGTTTCCCATTCACATCAATTCGGCAATCCTGATCTACCTTTTCAATGATGGTGAATGGTCCCTTCCAATGCATCAGCAGCTTGTTGTGATCCGTGGGAAGCGGTAACAGGACTTGATCCCCCACCTTGAGGAATTGCTTCCTCACCTTCCTGTCATATTGCTTCTTCTGCACGACCCTAGCCTCCTGCAAACTTTCCCTTGCAACCTTACATGTCTCCTCTAGCCTATTGCGTAGGTCCACCACATACTGAACACAAATGGTTGGTTGACTGCAGGACCTGGATCAATGAAACAACTTGCCTGGGTTATGGTAGCAGGTCCTTGAGGAAGAGGTGGATGAGGGCGCTTCGGTTTGAAACCTTCTTGGCTCGGAGGGACAAGTGGGAATGGGTGACAGTGGGCAGGGAGAAATGGGGAAGTGAGGAAGTGAGCACTGCCAAAAAGTTGAAAAGTGAATACTGCTAGAAGATGAAAAGTGTTCAGCAAGGATTGAGGGGGAAGGAAGGAGAGAGTTGGAAGGGATGAGGGGGGGGGGGGTATAGAAGGAGAGGGCAGGGTGGGGAAGAAGAGAGAAATGGGTCAAGAGCAGGACTGGGGGGGGGGGGGGGGGGGGGGATGGGGGATAAAGTAAATAAAAATAGTAATAATAATGTTAAGAGACAAAATCAAGATAAGTAAGAACAAAGGGCTGTTATGGAGGAAAGTCAGTGTTTGATATTGATTCCATTTGGGTGGATAGTGCCAAGTTTGTGAATAAGGAGGGACTCTTGTTCTTTACGTCTTATAGAGGAAGATGAATTTTGCCAGACTGCAGCAATCTGCATGTGGGAGAGGTTGTGGCCGGAAGAGCAGAAATGGTTTGCAATTGGTGTATTGTAACCGAGACGGACTGCTCGTAGGTGTTCAGTGAAACGGTCGTTAAGGGTTCTGTAGGTTTCTCCAACATACAAGAGGCCACAGAAGGAGCAAGAAAGAATGTAAACTACATTGCGGGACTGACAAGTGAAAGGGTTGCGTATGGAAATTTTGCCTGAGGGGCCACAGATGGTTGTAGAAGAGTTTAGGTGAGGACAGGTTTTGCATTTGGGTTGCTTGCATGGAGAATTGCCAGGTGGTGAGACTGTGTTTGTGGACAATTTTGAATGCACAAGAAGATCTCTGAGGTTGGTGTCACGTTTGTAGGCAACTAGTGGAGGCTGGGTGAAAATGTGTTTCAGGGAAGGATCAGTCTGCAGAATGTGGTAGTTCTTCATAAGGATGTTTTTGATGGCGAGGTTGTGAGGATGGAAGGTGATAGCAAGAACAGGCCTGTCGTCTGATGAAGGAGTGATCTTTTGCTTAAGAGCGGTGTTTCTGGGAATTCTAGAGGCCTTTTGTAGGGCTTCTTGGCAAATGGGTTCAGGGTATCCACGTTCAAGGAAAAATGAGATCATCAGGGTAGATTGTTTGGCGAAATCGTCATCATCGCTGCAGATGCGTCGCAAACGAAGTAGTTGAGAGAAAGGAATGCTTGTTTTGGTGGAAGCAGGGTGACTGGAGGAGTACAGAAGGTATGAATGCGAGTCGGTGGGTTTGTAATGAACAGATGTGGTGAGGTAGGGTGAGTTGGGACAGATAGAGATTTTGATGTCAAGGAAGGAAATGGTAGTCTGAGTGATTTCAAAAGTGAATCTAAGAGCTGGATGAAATCCACTGACGAAGTCAATGAAGTTTTTCAGATCTTGGATTGGACAGGAGGCTGCACCGAGGCAATCGTCAATGAAGCGACGGAAAAAGTCTGGGAAAGTGCCTGCGTATTGTGAGAAGATCTTTTCTTCAATGTAACCAACAAACAGGCAGGCGTAGCCAGGACCCATCCTGGTGCCCATGGCAACGCCGCAATTCTGTTGGAAATGGTCAGCACCAAACTGAAAGTTGTTGAGTGTGAGAACAAGCTCAGCAAGACGGAGAAGGGTGGTGGTGGGTAGATTTCTGCTGTCTTTTGACAAGAAGTGTTTGAGGGCTGAAAGCCCTTCATGATGGGGAATGCTTGTGTAAAGTGCACAGACGTCCATGGTGAAGAGGTGACGGTGTTGGGAGCCAGGATGGAAGGAGAAATTTTGCAGAAGATCAAGAGTATGGTTTGTGTCCTTAAGAAAGGTGGGGAGGTTGGAAACGATAGGCTGGAGGATTTTGTCGAGAAACTGAGAGATCTGGACAGTGGGGCAGGAACAGGCAGAGACAATGGGGCGGCCTGGGTTATTTGGTTTATGTATTTTGGGAAGCAAGTAGAATTGGGAATCTTTGGGTTCAGAAACGACCAGGGAATGGGCTTCATTTGGGAGGTTTCCAGCGCTAATGCACTCGCGAATGAATTTTCTGATCAGGGTGTTATTGGTTTTGGTTTGACTGGGCTGTGAAGAGGTGTAGAATCTGGTGTCTGAGAGCTGGGAGAGTGCCTCGGCGATGTACAGGTCCCGCCGCCAGACAACAATAGCGCCACCCTTGTCAGCTGGTTTGACTACAATGTCTTTACGCTGGCGTAGTTCTCTGAGAGCTTGAGCTTCTGCTGAGGAAATGTTGGAGTGTCTGAGGGGTTTGGGTTTTAGAGCAGCGATTTGATGAGAACAGGTTTGGATGTAAAATTCTAGAGAGGGAAACTGGTTTGTGGGAGGGGTCCAGGAGCTGGGGAGGGAAGGAAAGGGAGGGAGGTCACTGTCAGGATCAGGTATAGATGGGGTGGTGTTGGTAGTGTTTTCAAAATGTGCCATGAGGCGTAGTCGCCTGAAGAAACGCTGACACTGAAAACAAGCGTCAGAACCATTGGCCTTGGGTTTGGTGGGTACGAAGTTCAGCCCACGGTTGAGGACTTGACGCTGTGTGTCTGTCAAATGGAGATCAGCGGGAATGGTGACCACAAGGTTTTTGTGACATGAGGTTTGAGGGGGCTGTGGCTGAGGTTGACTGGAAAGCAGGTTGGATAGTTTTTTTGATTTGGTCTGTTTCAGGCTATTGTACAATTTTTCATTTGCTGAACGTACTGTTGAAATGATGAAATGTGTCATAGAGGGAGTGCAAAGGTCAGATATTTGTTTGCGAGTTTGTTGCAGTTTTTTGTCTGTTTGTTGGATAGATTGTTGGTGAGATCTGACAATGTCCTTCATGAGTCGGAAAGAGGTGCTTTGTAGAGTAGAATGGACAGAGCGGAGAGCAGGAGGCGACAAAGTAGAGGGATGAAACTTTAAACAGAAACCTTGGGGGATGACTTTTTTGTTGATGCAGGTGCGGAGAAAGGAGAGATGACTGCAGGTACTTGTCTTGTGAAGGACAGATTTACAGTAGAACATACCTGCAGAGCGAGGAATGGTAGGAAGGAAGCGGAAGGCAGTGCTCACTTGTTGGAAGAAGGGAGAGGAAACAGGCATGATGGGGAGGGAGCAGTCGTTGGTAGCTTGATGAAGAACACAAATGGTTGGTTGACTGCAGGACCTGGATCAATGAAACAACTTGCCTGGGTTATGGTAGCAGGTCCTTGAGGAAGAGGTGGATGAGGGCGCTTCGGTTTGAAACCTTCTTGGCTCGGAGGGACAAGTGGGAATGGGTGACAGTGGGCAGGGAGAAATGGGGAAGTGAGGAAGTGAGCACTGCCAAAAAGCTGAAAAGTGAATACTGCTAGAAGATGAAAAGTGTTCAGCAAGGATTGAGGGGGAAGGAAGGAGAGAGTTGGAAGGGATGAGGGGGGGGGTATAGAAGGAGAGGGCAGGGTGGGGAAGAAGAGAGAAATGGGTCAAGAGCAGAAGGACTGGGGGGGGGGGATGGGGGATAAAGTAAATAAAAATAGTAATAATAATGTTAAGAGACAAAATCAAGATAAGTAAGAACAAAGGGCTGTTATGGAGGAAAGTCAGTGTTTGATATTGATTCCATTTGGGTGGATAGTGCCAAGTTTGTGAATAAGGAGGGACTCTTGTTCTTTACGTCTTATAGAGGAAGATGAATTTTGCCAGACTGCAGCAATCTGCATGTGGGAGAGGTTGTGGCCGGAAGAGCAGAAATGGTTTGCAATTGGTGTATTGTAACCGAGACGGACTGCTCGTACTGATAAGTGGTTTTGACCTCTTCTGACTCCTGTTCTCCGGACCATAGCTCTTGGATAATACACACTGGTCCCCTAACTGTCCGCCCATACAGCAGCTCAAATGGTGAAAAGCCTGTGCTCTCCTGAGGGGCTTCCCTGTAGGCGAACAATGCCGCTGGAATGTAGCGATCCCAATCTGCTGGTCTTTCCTCACACAGTTTCTTTAAGATGCCCTTCACCACACCATTGAATCTTTCCACCAAGCCATTACATTGTGGGTGGTATGGGGTAGTGAGAAGCTGTGTGATTCCTATCAGCCTGTTCACCTCCCTCATCACGCCTGAGGTGAACTGTGACCCCCTGTCACTGAGAATTTGTGATGGCACGCCCACGCGCGAAAAGATGTCTACTAGCCCTTCAGCGACCTGTTGCGTATCTACGCCTTTCAATGCGACTGCTTCTGGATATCTGGTCGCGTAATCCACGAGCGTCAACACATACCTGTGCCCACCTTGGGAACAGGGCGAGATTGGGCCAATCAGATCAATAGCCACTCTCCTGAATGGTGTGTCAATTAAAGGGGGCTGTTTAAGAGGCGCCTTCCTCTTCACCCCTCTTGTGGCTGACCTTTGACACACATCACATGACATGCAGAACCGCTTTATGTCTGCCATTGCACCTGGCCAGTGAAAATCATCAAAGATTCGGTCAGCTGTTTTGCCGGTGCCGAGATGACCCGCCATGAGCGACTCGTGACCCACTGACATGACAGTGTCACGATAACATGCTGGTACCTCTAACTGAGTTGTCACCTTACCTGTCTTCCCCTTGGTGAACACTCGGTATAACAACCCGCCTTTCACCAGAAATTCTGTCTCACCTCCTCTGACCACCTGTTTCTTCCCATCTCCTGCCAACTCCCAAGACTTCACGAGTGAAGGGTCTTGTTCCTGCGCTGCCCTAAACTCATCAGGCGACACATCTATTCCTGACTTCCTTGCTGGAACGACTAATGGTTTATCAGCCTTTTCCTCCTTCTTGCTTCGTGTTTGAACTGCTGCCCCTGTAGCAGTCAACAACTCAGGATCCCCTGGATCCCTTGCACCTGGAATATTTCCAATGACCAAATCATAAAGGGGTTTCTCCATCACCAGCGCAGACAACTCGCCTGAGAAGTAAGGGGTACGTACTTCTATCTTAGCAACTGGGAACTCCCTCACAGTGCCATCGATTAGAGTACAGGTCTGGATTTGCACTGCCAAATCCCCTTCCTCGACCAGCGTTGTTCTCACTATACCACATGAACAACCAGTGTCCCGTAACACTTTCGCCCTCTGCTGGCCAATCCACCCCTGTTCCACTGGTAATGAGCCACTCAGCCTAGTGCCCTCCATCCCTGACACTGACTGCTGTCTAGCACTAGCCATAGGCTGCACTCCACCCTCTTCAGATTGGATCCCTTTTGGTTCCACTGCAGGTCGTTTCCCCTGGCGACCCTTATCAACCTCTTGCAAGGCTGCTGCCTTCTGGAACCTCATGCGACAATCCCTCGCCACATGTCCCTTCTTGAGACAAATGAAACACCTATTGTCCCTTTGTCCTCCTTTCTGCCCCACCACTGGGTTTGCAGACTTTGCAGAAAACTCCCCCAGTCTCCTTGCACTCTTCTCACCTGTGCCTGGCACCTGTTTCTCCTGCACCTTAGTGCCCAAACGTGCCTCCCTATACACCTCTGCTAACTTCAGCAACTCCCCTGCTGTCTCTGGCTGTCTCTCCTTCAAATCTGTAATTAACTCTGGACTGCAACCTGACAAAATCTGCTCTTTCATAACCAGCTCTTTCAATTCAGCGAACTCCTTTCTCGTACCACTCAACTCTAACCACTTCTCAAAATAGTGATCTAAACGTGCACCAAACTGAGTGTACGTTTCACCTGCTTGTAATCTAGCTGATCGAAATTCTTTCTAAACCCCTCCTCTGTGAGGTCAAATCCCTTCATCAAAGACTCCTTCACAGCACCAAAATCAGATTGTTGGTCTGCTGGTAACGCAGTGAAAATCTGTAATGCCTTACCCGTCAATAGTGCTGACAAAATAACTGCCCACTCTTCTGAAGGCCAACCCTGACTAGTAGCAAACGTTTCAAAACGACTGATGTACGCATCAATCGAATCTGATCCTTCAGAGAATTTTGGCAACTTTGGTCGGGGGGCATAACTGCGCACCGGGTCACTGGAGACTGCACTACCATCATCAGTGGTCTCCCTCTGTATTCTCACTCTCTCTAACTCTAATTGAATCCTTAATCTTTCTGTTTCCTGCGTTTCGCTAGCTTGAATCCTAATCTTTCTGTTTCCTGCTCTGCTATTTCTACTGCGACACGGCGTCTTTCCGCTCGCTCATCTCTTTCCATCTTTTGTTGGGTTTCAACGAATGCTCGCAACTCTTCTCCCGAGTAGCCTAAATCACGAGCGACGCTCACAAGTTGTTCGATAGGGGTGTTCTTTTCGTCCGCCATTATATATATATATATATAATTTTTTTTTTTTTTTGAACAAGATTTTACTACTATGACAGCCAAACTGGTGGTTACCGACACGAGTGACGTAATAGCACAATCCTATGAATAATAATATTAGCTTGGGACAACGTAATTAGTTTTTATAAGACGCCTAGCGCCTGACCCAACTATGAGAGCGAATTATAGGCAATCTGTGCGAAAATAAGTACTCTGGGGCTGAAATGCCAAGCCCAGTGTTAAACTATCTTGGAAGCAATGAAAAGCCTAGTATTTAACTGTCTTGGAAACATACAGTAAGACACTACCTTGTCTTAGGATAACAATACTTGAATCCCACCCAGCTTCCTCTCTGAGAAGTTGAACAATTATAATAAATGGGCCAGAATATCCTGGCAGGCTCGCCAATAAATTGTCAACCTCGGGGTATGTCAGTGGAGGAAGGGCTAGCGCACGGCCCAGACACACTCACAGCTTGCTTACAATCTCATTCATATATCATGCATTCGTCACATCAAACCACTAGTAAAGTCTATAACTTTACTACACATAATCATGGAAAACATCAATGCGCATGGAGTCAAAAAAAAGAATAAAACATTTTCTCTTTCCTTGAAACTTCACAAATATATATATATATATATATATATATATATATATTTTTTTTTTTTAAACCATTTATCTAAATCATCATAACTAACCCGGGTATAAATAGACTTTCTACTTTACCTGGCCAGGTGATCTTAAACTATTCACGAATCACTGTCTTCCCTTTTTTTTCTTTTCACTGTCACTTTCACAAACACCAGTCACAACACAACTGCTGGCGCTGGTCAGGTTGGACCGCTGGCACTGGTCAGGTTGGACCGCTGGCACTGGTCAGGTTACTGGCGTTGGCCTATGGTTCTGCCTGATGGAAGTGGCGCTGCTAGGTATGAGGTCGAACCCCGGTTCAAATTAAATAGTGACTACTGTCCGAAGCACTGCAGAGCATCAGTAGGCGCGATAGTGTATTGGTATCGCAACATGGAAGTTCTGCCCATCAGTGGACTGCGATTACTACCAGTCCCTTTTGTTGTGTTACCAGATGCCTGCCTACTTCTTCTACTACTAACAAACAGACATTGATCTGTTCTCCTTTCTTCCTTCCTGCACTGACAATGCGTCACTCTCTCTCTCTCTTCTGGTCTGCTGTATCAAATGGACATAGTTGCTTTTTTTTTCTTTCTTTTTTTCTTCATCAATTAGCAACTCTCCCTCTCAGCATCTCTCCTTAGTCCTTCCTCTGCAGACTCTATATGGTGCTAATGCTTCAACTCGGTTCTCTTCACTCCTCCCCTCATCTCTCTGCTTTTTTCGAGCAGAGCCTACTCCCAGAACCTCTCTCCCTCTTCTCTCCTCCTTTTTCTCCCTCACATAGCTTTCTTATTCTCTTCCTACCTGTCAAAAGGCGAGTACCATTGGTCAGTATTTTTCCCACCTTGTGCCGAGGTTACCTCCCCTCTAATTTCATTGGGCATGCAAATAATCAAAGTCTTCCGTAACATCTACCGGCCTTGCTCTCTGTGGTGGTCAGTGGGTCATTTAATTAATTAACTTGGTTTCACCCCCACTACACAATACCTCCCCCCTTCCTACTTTAACCAGGGCGACGTCTGACTTAACTGTGGGCACTGGTCTTGTAAATTAGCTGTATCAGTCTGACCTAGACGCAGAGATCCGTCTGGCCAGACCTATTGAGAAGTTGGTCAAGCCACTCAGTCTGTCTGCAGGACGGTGCCGTCTCCGGGAAGGACTAGAAAATAGCCTCCTCGCCGTGCCTAATTGGCTGACGCGACACATGGAGTCATCTGCCTGGAAACCAGGATGTTTGAGTTTGGAACTTATGTCCAATTGAACTGGCTGGCGACTGGTCACGATTACAGCTTTTTTTTTTTTTGTCCGTGACATAAACATCTGGACTGAATTGAATCGCCCCTCACTTTCGTCAAGAAAACGTTAGGTCCAGTTGAAGTTTCGCCACTTTTACAGCAAATCGGCTCAGTACGCTGAACTAAAAGATATCAACATATTTTCCCGTCCATCAGAATGGGGGAGAACAGAGGGAGAAGTAGGAGTGGGGGTGATGGGGAATGGGAGATGAGACGGTGAGGGTAGGTTTGGAAGGTGGTCGGTGGGAAGAAGAGGAGGGAGGGGCGAGAGGAGGAGGTGGCGGAGGTGTGGTGTGGTGTGGTGTGGGCCGACGATCTGATATTTGTTTTCTTCAGTTCCCCGGTGTATAAAAGTATCTCTTGTTTGAACTTTTCATCTCTCTCTCTCTCTCTCTCTCTCTCTCTCTCTCTCTCTCTCTCTCTGTGTGTGTCTCCTACCCCACCTCTCTCTCTCTGTCTGCCTGTCGGTCTCCCCTCCCCCCTTTCTCTCTCTTCGCCTGTGTGTGTCTGTGTTTCTGTTTATGTCCCTTTCTCTCTGTTAGATAGCTAGAGAGAGAGAGAGAGACAGGCAGACAGACAGACAGAGAGTGTGTACCTTTACGCTGGAGTGAAACAGCCTTGATGACGACAACATTGGTGAAACTGGAACACACAGAACTAGAAGGGCCTGCATTGAGTCACATTACTGATCCACACACACACACACACACACACACACACACACACACACACACACCTGCAAAAGACGATACGTATGGACTTTTGAATACTGGGCCTCTAAGCGTCAGGACTGCCGAAAAATGTATGTGCTCAACCTCATAAGCTTTGTATAAGCTTTGATTGTGCGTGGACATAAGCTTTGTGGCTTTTCCAACTGTTTTCGATTGGTTGAGATTTTTAGTAGCCATGTATACAAAGCTAGTTGTGTGCGACATTGGGAAGAATTGGGGTAGGATAAATATTTGGGGGCTTCGAGATTATATCATGTTGTTTTGAAATGCCCGACGATTATCGATCGCCCAGTAAATCTGAATCTTTTCCGCTGTTGCCTGAAATTTTCGTCTCTGTGGCATGTGTAGTATGGAAGGTAAATAACGGATTGCAGGAACTGATCTGTTAATTAACTCAGCGTAGAACAATCCACACACACCATATGGACAGAATTTTGGACTATTTGTATCTGTATCAGAATCTACGAAATCATAAGCCTCTCTCTCTCTCTCTCTCTCTCTCTTGCTGTAGTTGTGTGTGTGTGTGTGTGTGTGTGTGTGTGTGTGTGTGTGTGTGTGTGTGTGTGTGTGTCAGAATCTACGAAATCATAAGCCCCCCTCTCTCTCTCTCTCTCTCTCTTGCTGTAGTTGTGTGTGTCTATGAGTATGTGTGTTGTGTGTGTGTGTGTGTGTGTGTGTGTGTGTGTGTGTGTGTGTGTGTGCGTGCGAGTGTGTGTGTGTGTGTATGTGCGTGTGTGCGTGCGCGCGCGCTTGCGCACGCGCGTGTGCACGCGATGAGGACGACAGTCATGTAAGCCATATTTACCATACAGAATGGTGATGACGCAAGCGAAGACAGCGATGCAGTAGGCGACGAGGACTGTCCTCATGGACTTGTGTTTCACCCAGGGCAGAGAGAGTGACGACATCGCCTTCCCTGTAAAAATTCATTCATTCGTCGTCTGTTCATCCGTTCTTGGTTTCATTTCATACGTTCACCTGTGAAGAGTAATAGCTGCTTGCAATCAATTAAAGATGAATGGAAGATACAAATTAAGAGGCCGGTAGTTATCATCATGGGAAGAAGAAGAAGAAGAAGAAGAAGAAGAAGAAGGAGGAGGAGGAGGAGGAGGAGAAGAGAAGGAGGATGGAAGAAAGCGAACAAGAAGAAGAGAAGAGGGAGGAAGAAGTCGAAGAAGAAGAGGAGGAGGAGGAAGGAGAAGAAGGAAAGAAGTAAAAACTCGCAATGACGTCTGCGCATATATCTGGTGAACATTCACTTAAATTAAACTCTCGACTCTGAATATAAACCAAAACAACTGGCATGCAATTTCCAAAAGAGCAAGCGGAATAATCATCAGACGGCCGATCTCCGCCAATGTTGAACGGATCCTGAACCAATCCTTCCCTTCATGGGAAGTAACAACACGTATGGATTGTAAGAATTACTTCCCTTGTAATATTTTATGATCAGATATTGAGAATTGGAAATATCAACGTTTGAATTGCTATCAATAACGCACGATCACTCCAACATTCCATGAAAATGTATTGCTTCATAGACAGCTACTGATTTGTAGACATTAACTTCAAATAGTCATGTACATGAACCTCAAATAGTCATGTTCAATGGACAATTTCTAATAGACTTGCTTCATGGGTCTTGGGTCTGTCATTAAATTCTGATCCGCGCTTCGAATCGACATCAGATTTAAACGAATTCTTTCTTAAGCCACATGCTATTTTTCCAGGATTGGGCAACCTCGGCGAGATAAACTTTGCGTAATTCTGCCGACAGATAAACAAACAGGCACGGGTGAAACATAACTTATTGGGCGGAGAAAATCAGTAACCTGTATAAACAGAGACAACTGGGCCTTGTCTCTATTCTGCGCCCATGCTTACTAACTTAAACTGCTCTGGACTCTTGCACTGTGCCAAGGAGGAACGCGTTAGCATCTTGGAATCATAATGACCGGTATCCAAATCATTTGTTTGGCTCATTGTTAATAATTACAGTCGAAGCCGCTTATAAGGAATCGCCGAGGACATTCAAAATTGCTTCGTTATATCCAGCTTTCGTTACAACCGACGCGCTGGTTATAACGATTTTCTATTTGGTTGCTTTGTAACATCCGTCACGACCTGTTTCTCTCTGTCTCTCTCTCTCTGTAGCTGTGTAAGATAATGTATAAAAGTGTTAACTGTGTTTAGAGCAACGCATAAAAAGCTCTACATTTCATATGCTATGCTGACACTCCTCCATCTTCCTAGATTAGCATGCGACCGTATGAAGAATACACATGGCAGCGAACTAACCAACCATTTCTGAGAAAAGTAATCTCTTCGTTATGTCCGGCTCGAACTCTTCGCGGGGCTGAACAAAATGATTCGCTATAGGCGGCTGCTTCGCTATAACAAGCGTGTTCGCCCGCTGGGGACACTAAAACCACTTCGTTGTAAGCGGCATTTCGTTACGTCCGACTTCGTTACATCCGACGAATTTTTAGTCATGTAAAGAGGGATTTTTGGCGGGACCAACCTTTTTGCTTCGTTATATCCGGCATCCGTTATATCCGACTTCGTTATAGGTGGCTTCGACTGTAATTGATAGTTTCTATCCTACCCTTCTGGAAAGTCTGAAAAATTAGGCTAAGGTTGAAGGTCAAAGTCCCATAGCGTACTGTCCGTTGGGGCAGTGAATTGTCAGAAGTTCACAATGTCTGGGTAGGGCATAATGACAGCGGAACCAGTCTCTTTCCTTCCGCCGCCTTTTACCTTCCCTGAACTGAATCAAGTGTCCATTTACTGCTGAGCGGGCAGAGACGGTTTTAAACCACGCAAAAATAATCGACGTCAAGAATGGTTCGAGCTCACGATCATCAGCTCCACATGCAAACACTGTAACTGTTTGAGTACGAGCCCATTTCTTATAAACTAAAACATGCTAAAACAGTCACATTAAATCAGGATAATAAAAGATTACAGAACATGACGAATTACGGTTGACGAACAGCACGCCACAGTTTATGATATATGTGTGTTTTCTGCCCGAAACGGTTCAATACAGGGAAGACCGTCTTCAGAATAGACAGTTAAATGTCGACGTTGACCAGAAAGATGTTTCGGGCATTCCAGGTCGCAAGAAACTTTCAGCATATTCGCGAAATACTGTCATAACACCGGAAATAAAATTATGAAGATGAAATAAACGATGAAAAAGAAAAGCGTCGAATACATTGCAAATATAATTATCATTGTAATTATAATGAATACTTATATAGCGCCTATTCTTGGCTAGAGACCATGCAAGCTCTGAGCGCTTTAGAATCCACACTCGGCTGCACAACGGGCTGCCTACCTGGGTAGTGCCGACTGAAGAGCTGCCAGCTGGCGCTTCATTCAGTCGTTTCCCGTGTCATCCAGTCCATATCATTCAATATTGTTCACTCAATTTCCTTACTTCCTTCATTCTTTCCATTTCTTACGCAGGGTGCATGCTATGTGTAACGTGTCATCCATACCAACGGCCAAACGGGCCTTCTCTTCCGAAATTTGGTGATAGGATTATACGTGTGTGCAAGATGTTACGCGTGCGTTCACACACGGAACCTCAGTTTATAGTCTCATTCGAAGGACTGTATGGGAAATGGAGTCAGAACTAATGTTAACTCATTGGGAAAAATGCCCCTGCACCGAAACGGCCCGGCGGAGATTCGAACCCGCAGCCCCAGGATCACCAAGATGATGAGTCCGGTGCTCTACCAGCTGAGCTATTCCGGCCCCATATAAGCATTTAGTGTGCTGCTTTGATCCAAAAGAAGATCGAAATTAATTTCAAACAGTTACTTTATGAATAAAGCTCCATATGTTATGATCCCATCCCACTTGACTATCGAGTAACTACCGATATCACATTTCAAGATTTTTTTTCACCATTTAAGTTTCTGCAAAAGTTAAATATTATCGTAAAAAAAAAAGAAAAAAAGTATAGTTCGAATACGGTTCTAGGCCCATATTCCTTAAACAATTCAAACCTCTTGTACAATTCAAGTACTTCTACGGTCTTTCATTTTCAGGCTGCAAACCGTTCGTCCTATTCATCATATTGTATCTGTGAAGTTTCTACAGCATCAACGAGAAAAGATGCCGTGAACACTGACAACCAATGAACAGCCGATCATTGACCCGGAGGCAGATAGGGAGCCAATCAGATCAACAGGAAGTAGTAAATGCCTTCAGAATGCTCAACGGTCGCCTGAATAGCTTAGTTGGTAGAGCGCCGGACTCATGATGCTGGTGATCCTGGGGTTGCTGGTTCGAACCTCACAAGAATTTTTTTTTTTTTGCCTTGGAGTTAACATGGATTCTGACTCCTTTTCCCCGATAGTCTTTCGAATGAAACTTTTAACCGAGGTTCCATGTATGAATGCACGCATAACATCGTGTACACGTAAAATGACATCACCAGCTTTCGGAAGAGAAGGCCACTTTTGGCCGTTGGTATGTCACGCACCTTCTGCGATAAAGAAATGAAAGAATGACTGAAAGTTGAGTGACTGATGTAAGACTGAATGCAACACAAAACGACCGAAAGTAGTGCCAGCATGAAACTCTTCAGACGGCTCTACCCAGGTAGGCAGCCCGTTGTGCATGTGAAAGCGTGGATTGTAAAGCGCTCAGAGCTCGGGTCTCGTATTGAGGATAGGCGCTATAACACTAATTCTAATAACTCCGCTTGCAAAAGGCACAGAGAGTAAATCTCTAGTCTCTTGATCTATGCGCCATCAAATTTCTTTCCACGCTGGTGTTGCCGAGTTTCAGCTGGCTGCCTGACAAACGTGCACCCAAGTAGCTACGGGTAAATTCCTCGCACGGCGATTACGACATGGAAGTCAAACATAACTTAAAGTTTGCGCCAGATGTGTTAAATGTTATCAAATATGTGTTTGAGAGAGAGAGAGAGAGAGAGAGAGAGAGAGAGAGAGAGAGAGAGAGAGATCTGCCGACGGTTTGTTCGCCAAGAGGTTATGAACATTTATGAAAGGGTATGTGATGAACACAATACAGCATCTATAGTAGATGTATGTATACGAGGAGGGGAATGGGTGATGGAAAAGATGAGGGGGGAAGGGGGGGGGAGGGTCGATGAGATTAATGAAAAGAAAATACAATATTTCGCCCACTTACTTCCAGTCAAAAAAGTGTTGGGGGCCAGAAAGTATCACCAACAGCAAAACACTCCACAAAAGCAACGCCTAGGCCCAGCCCGACAGCGAAATTCTCCCTATGAGCGATGCTTTATAACCTCCCCTGGCGGGACACGTCTGTACACAAAGTAACAGGTGAGACTAACACAAGGCGTATTTCATGTGGCAAAATAGATTTTACGTCATCGAGAGACGGTTGCACTTGGTGCGTTGGCCATATACTAGGGGAAGACGGGAAGGGAGAGGTTTGCAATGTTCGTGCGTTCATGCAGTTTGTTGAAAGATGACGATGTTTTGGGGTGTTTTTTCGCGCGCGCGCGTGTGTGCGTGCGTGCGTGTGTGTGTGTGTGTGTGTGTGTGTGTGTGTGTGTGTGTGTGTGTGTTGGTTTGAAAGTTTCTTATCCGACTCTAGCTCTCATTCTTTGCGGCCTCTCTCTCTCTCTCTGTCTCTCTCTGTCTCTGTCTCTGTCTCTCTCTCTCTCTCTCTCTCTCTTACGCGCGCGCGCGCGCGCGCACACACACACACACACACACACACACACACACACACACACACACACACACACGAAACACGTTAACACAGTCACAAACATGCACGAGCATTTGCTTACACGCACGCTTATAAGCACACGTATGAATCGATGCATGAAACCCATCTTATGGTAGTGAAAAAAATGTTGTTAGATCAGGATATAAAACCAGCTCACCAGTTGGTTGTATGTCACACTAAAGAACTCGGTGAAATCCACCACCAGCGTTTGTTGTTGTGTTTGCTGCTGCTGCTGCTGTGGCTGTTCTTGACGATAAACCGAGGTACGGTGCACACTAAGCACTTACCACATGTTCAAGAACCAAAGGCAGCAACGAAGTTGTCCCTGCTGAAAATTCCACTGGACTGGATCGACAAACGCATACTTGGATGGAGGAAACATTTGAAAGGTATTGGTTTCGCTGTATAGTGGCGACGAGCCCATTCCAGTAGCACAACAGAGAGAGCAGTCTGAATCTCGCATACAGAAATCTGTCGTGACGTGGGATTTGAAGTTTTACAATACAGTGCAGTACAATACACTACACTACGCTACAATACAATACAATACAATACAATACAACGCAAGGCAAGGTAAGGCAACGCAACGCAATGCAATACAACACATTACAATACAAAATGCAATGCAACACAATACAATACAATGCAGTAAACAGAACCCAATACAAGAAAATAAGTAGAAAGCAATGCAATACAGTATAAATAAGTGCAACACAATAAGTACAATAGAATGCAGTGCAGTGCAAAACAATACAACTCCACACAGTTAAAAAAAAACAACAACAGTGCAATTCAAAACAATACAATACAACGTAATTCAGTGCAGTGCAACGCAACACAGCACAGCACAACACAACACAACACAAACCAACACAATACTATACAGCGCAATTCAGTGTAGTACAGTCGGAAGCGGATAAGGAAACGTAAGCATGAAAGAGCTGATTCCCCGCACGTGTTACTGCGTGTCTATTTGAAGACCAAGTCTTAGTGTGCTGAGATGATGTAATAATAAGATAATAATAGTACTAGTACTTGCAGTAGTGAGAATAGTATTAATGATGCTGATGATAATAATGATAATACAACGGTATTTGTTTAGCGCAATTCTAGTTGAAAACGGCTCATTGCGCTCTCATACACCATTCAGACCTTCATTCATTCCCATGTAACAACTGTCTTATCACATAACTTACTGTGTACATACAGTATGGAAAAAAGCATGGTACAAAACGCTCGGCTGAAAAGATAAAGTTTTTAGCTGCGCTTTGAATACAGGTAAGATGGGCTGGGTTCGTAAAGTAGGAGGCAGTGAGTTCCAACTAGCTGGGATAGCAATGCTGAAGGAACGCTTATCAGATGATTGTTAAATTTCGCTTTGGTATCTGCAGGAGCTTGTGACCGGAAGAACGGAGAGTTCGTGATGAATGGTAAGCACAGAACGCAAAGGACAGGTATGGTGGAAGAGAACCATCAAAGAAATGGAAGGCAAGGGTGGCTGCATGGTTTTTACTGATGACGACATTTAACAAGCAGCCAGTGAAGCTTGCTCAGCAGTGGTGGAATGTGATCGCTTTTTCGACAAGGTGGTGGTGTTTCTCGAGGCGACGTTTGAGGGTATGCGCGCGTGAGTGTGGTCTGAAGTTCACATAACAAACGAGGCGAGCTAGGAAGAACCCATTGGCAGTGTTAAATAAAGTGTTATACAAATGCCGTCTTGGTGTGCAAAATGTCAGACGTGTCAACGCGCATACTGGGCTTCCAAGATGATGATGTCATCAGCTTTTTTGTTCTTGTTGTACTTTCAGCTTTAGTACTTCCGGGACGCACTAAGGTTTAGTTTCTAGAGAACAAATCGAGCTTGTTCTGGTGACATGGACTGTTTGGAAGTCACAACGTTGTTCTTGCTTGGGCTCTGGGTCATGTTAGGATTCGGGGAAATGAAATAGCTGATCGTTTGGCCGGGAATGCCACATCGAAGAAACTGTCCAACGTATCTGTCAGAATCAGTCGGGTTTGAAACCGAAAGTTAATGATTACAGCAGAAACCTCAGGCAGGAGGACTGGAATACACAGACGGATTACAAACTTTTCCAGATCCGTCCAGACCTAAAAGAGTTTCTCTCATCTACCTCTAATGGTCGCGAAGAAGAAAGAGTGTTATGCCGACTGCACACAGGCCATTTGCTTTTAATTCATTCGTATCATTTAAAGAGTGAAGAAACTCCGTGCATTCCATGTCATGTACCACTCACAGTGAAACATATTCGTTTAGAGTGTTGGGACTTGCACGATGAGAGACATAAACATTTTACAGCAGACTCCATGAAAACCTTGTTCAGAGATATTCCACCAGATGTGATCTTTGAATTTCTGAGATTAGAATTTTTCAGCTGATAAAGATTTTACAGGAGAAAGATTTTATACGAAATTTCCGGCGTGCTTTTAGGAGGTGTACCGATATGGCCCTTTGCGGTCGGCTGGGATATAAACAACATTCCCTTACCTTACTATGGGGTGTTTAGTCTTCAAAAGATCGCAGCTGTCCGATAACACGTGAAGGAGAAGATAGTGGCTTGTTTTCTTGCTTTTCTGTCTGCAGGCCTGTAATTGTAGTACAATACAATGCACTACCATTCTATGTAATGCAGCACAATACAATACAATTGGACACAGTACATTAGAAGAGAAATACATCACGATACACTACAATACACCGTTTATAGTGACGATCGGAGTTCATTTGACAAACGAAAATGTGAGAACGTAGGTTACGGGGAAACATTGTCAGAAGTAAACACAGTTTGAAATGTGGTTAATCAGACAGAATACAATGCTTGAAAGAACTGTACTTCCGCAGTCCTTTATATTGTGAAAATAGATTGATTTATCCATAGATTCATTGGTAGCAATACAAAATTCACTTAACGATTTCATGAAGAACGGACAAAACTTGTCTCTCTCACACACACACACACACGTACGCACGCACGCACGCACGCACGCACGCACACACCACACCACACACACACACACACACACACACACACACACACACACACACACACACATGGAACGAGGAACAAGATGAAATAAGCTGAAAAACTGCAACAAAATATAGGAAAAGCTATAGATGTGAAACCGTCCCAGATTTCAAAATGTGTAAGTTTAAATATCATGGACCAATTTTAGCCCGGTGAACTCACGTGTCCCCCCCCCCCCCCCCCCCCCCTCCCCCTCCTCCCATGTTTTTTTCTGCTCACGTTCTGTTTCAAGTTTTGATAGTGTAACAACGACAGCAGCAGTAGCAGCAGCAACAACTAGAAGCATAATGATAATGAAAATAATAATGATAATGAAAATAATTATGATAATAATACTACGTGCATATTTGCGTGCGCATGTGTCTGTAGAAACTTCTACTTTTTTCCCTAATAAGTCGAAGACTAAAAAAGATCTACTTGTTTCCCCCTCCCAACCCGCCTATCCCCCTTTCCCCGCTCACCCCCCACCCCCACCCCTCGCAGTTCTTTACTTGCCTTCCATAAACAAAGAGACGGTTGATAAAAGTAACAACCAAATGGATAACACGCGCCAAGGATAGCGTCGTCTGTACGCGCGTGGTCTTCGTCGGACGGGAAAAATAAAGTGAGGAGATCCGTTTCCTTGTTGTTGTTGTTATTGCTGTTGTTGTTGTTTTGAGAATTGCACGTGTCTATGCTATAATTAAAAAAAAAAAAAAAAACCTTTGTTGATCATGCGCGGGTGATGTGGGGTGACAGTATCCCCTTCTTCCTCCTCCCTGTCCGCTAATCATCATACCGCATCGCTGTCAGATGGGACACCAGCCTTACGTCAGGTTCCTTCCGGCTTTTGTTCGCTTCCGTCTTTTCTAATTGAATGCATTTCGGTTTCAGTTTTTGATCGCTGATGCCTTTACCAGTTAGAATATGTTTCTGTTTCCCCTCTCTCTCTCTCTCTTTCTCTCTCCTCTCTCTCTCTCTCTCTCTCTCTCTCTCTCTCTCTCTCTGTTACATGGGAAAACCCTTCAAGCCATGAAACCAGTTTGTACACATAACACTATGACTTGTCCCATCGAAGTTCAGCTCTCGGTTCACTTCCACAGTGTCGGTCACAGGCATTGAACGCCTTAGGCACGCAAGAAGAAACATGGCGTTCTGTTTGTCAGAATGACCCGACTCCTCAGCATGCCGTCAGCTGACCCCAGCTAAAGTAGATTCCATATGCTTCGTGAAGGTAAGTGTCACGATCATCGCTTTCCCGTTGAATGCTTGTTAACGGTCTTCAGCAAATTGGCTGGAGTCCACCGACAGTCATTTGACAGGACTGCGCCGCATTGTGTAGGGAGCCAGTTCTTTTTTTGTTTGTTTTTGTTTTGTTTTGGTTTTGGTTTTTTCTTTTTTTTCTTTATTTGCTTGTGAGTCGTAATCGTGTTTTTGTCTCGGCCTTTCGTGCTAACCTGACGTGTCGATGCCAAGCTGCCTGCCTCTTATGTTAACCTGTTCACCGCCTTAATCTCGCTTCACTTTTTTTAGCTCCCTTTACCAAATTTGGTCAACAAACAAAACAAAACACAATATTTCACAAGTTCACAACATTCACAAAAGTAGCTGCATGACACCATGTACGCAGCTCTTTTTTTTCTACAAAAAGCAGCATATAGTTAATACATTTTTTAAGTTGCTTTCTTTTTTTTAATCATTAAACGCTTGATCCTTCAATATTTATTCTTTAAAAATTCCACCAGCGGGGATTAAGTTTCAAGGAGGAAGGAACTTGAGTCTCAGGGTTGGACGCTGAGGCTTTCCATAGGGAATCAATATCTTAACCAAGGAATACCTAGTAGAGTTCGGTCTGCACTACTCAAAATCGGCCACTCTCCGGCCTCAAGGAAAACTAGATTTTCCTTTTACAACCCCCCTAAGGTTGAAAAACATGTCAACGACTCTGCCCAAGCCAAGCGCCCATGGCTCCCGTCTGGCAACTACCGGACTGCCATACATCTCGGGAACACACCCGTCCTACAAAACAGTGAGCTTCTCACCAATCACGTGCTTCAGCGTCCTATCAAAGTTAGAGATTCAAACACTGTTTTACCTAGGGTGTCGTCTTCGCGTCAGAAGACCAACACATGAGCCGTGTTGATACACTGTCATGACATCCACACACAGTGGAAGCTGGTTTATGAATTTCAGACTTCAACGGCCATCATTCGTTTGATCAGAATCATGACACGACACTGGCTTCAGCTGTTGACTCCATTTCATGCTTTCGTCCGTGTATGTCTGAGCATTTGATAGACATGCAGGGGGCGGATCAGGGGAGGGGAGAGCGGGTTTCCATGAGTGATGACGCTCACCTCCACACACCCTCTCTCTCTCACTCTCTCTCTCTCACACACACACACACACACACACACACACACACACACACACACACACACACCATCCTTCACCTTCCTTTCTTACTGTTTTTTTTGTTTTTGTTTTTTTTTCCCGAACAAGTATATCAGATGGTCTACTCATGGACACTGAGGATGTGTGAACTCACTCTCACTTATTTGTTTTTGTTTGTGCTCAGAACATCGATTGTGTTCATTGTGCTACACTTCCGATCTACCGGCGTGTGAAGACGATTGTCATTTTAGGCTGACATTGCAAACTTTGAAGTGAAATAGGCGGCTCGTGCTGGTGCTGTCGTTTTGTGGACTGAGAAGAAACTTTGGGCCAACCTCCTGACATTGGGACCAGGACTACTTTCTCACCGCCACAAACTGTTCGTGAATCACAGTTATAAAAAATAAAATTTTTTTTTTTCCATTTCTGTTTGGTTTTGTTTGTTGTTGTTTGTTTGTTTAATTGTTTGTTTTTGTTTTTGTCTTCTTTTTGTTTTTGTTGTTTTGTTGTTTTTTTTCTTTGTTTCCCTTTTCTTCATCTAAACTCTCTAACCTGCTCTAAAGTGGATTGTGCTCGTAGTACTCATCGCATCCTCTTTATTTGCACCGCTGTAAACATATATATATATATATATATTTTTTTTTTTTTTGGTGTGTGTGTTATCGTCATTCATTGCTTTAAGCTTAATACTTTGTTTTCTTTCTTTCTATTTGTTCGACATCGTGCTTCAACCATTGCTCTTTTTTGTTGTTTATACTAATTGAATTTTCTAAAGATACATTCTGTTATCTGTTTTAGGCATAATAGTTAACCTTTAAATTCTTTCTGTGCGTTTGTCATTATTGTGCGTTATCCACAAACGTTACTTTTCTCACCTGTATTCTGTTGTTGTTTTTTTTTCTTTTTTAACCTATAATTCTCTGTGTCTTTTTTTGTGTGAAAACGTCTTCCTCGTCGATGTGTGCCACTGTTCCCTTACTACCATGCCTTCCCATAATCCCGCTGTCCCAGGACTTCAAGTTGGACATTTCAATGTCTATCATTTATTTAATAAGGTCCATGAAATCTCATCACTCTTAAAACAGTCACACCATCCAGTACAAGTATTTGGCATAAGTGAAACAAGGTTAGACTCTCGCATCACAGATAACCTTATTAGCATTCCTGAATACAACATAGAACGACGCGACAGTAATCAACCCCAACATACTGGCCTTGCCGTATACATTCATCAATCAATTGCCAACATTACCCGACGCAGAACTGATCTTGAAACTAATACTGTCGAATGTATCTGGATTGAAATTAAAAAAAACTCCAAATCACCGCCATTAATAATCGGACATTTATATAGACACCCATCTTCCACATACGAATGGTATGACAACTTTGTACAAATGATGGATTGGATCTGTCACAACAATTCAAATATACTACTGTTAGGGGACTTTAATGTTGATTGTTAAAACAACAACCAGCTTGGACAAGTACACTATCACTTCATGCACTCCATCAGTTAGTACAAACCCCAACGAGAATAACTAAAACAACTGCGACTCTTATTGATCATGTATACACTAACAACAAATCTGCAATACTAGATGTTTCAGTGGTACATTCTGGTATTAGTGATCACTGTCCAGTCTTCTGCACGTGGTCCTTAAGGCTCCCAAAACCACCACCCAAAGGTCACACGACCATTCAATACCGCTCTTTCAAAAAGTTTAATGAAGCTGCATACCTCTATGACTTAAACATTTCCCCATTTCACTTAACTTATAATTACTCAGACGTCAATGATGCACTGTCCGTCTGGTACCAAACATTCCTCACCATCATAGATAAACACGCGCCGTTACATAAAAAAAGAGTTAGGCATCCGCAGATGAACCCGTGGTTAACGCCAGAATTACTGCAAGAAATGGTACTACTGACCAACTCAAGGCAGCAAATTTGTTTGACGAATATAAAGAGCAGGGAAACTTTGTTTCAAACGAAGTTGAAAAAGCCAAACGAGACTACTTCAGTCAAATGATAACGGACGCAAAATCCACAGCGCCAATGTGGAGGGCAATAAACACTATTGTACGCAACAAGCGTACAGATTCACAAAATTCAAGCTCAAACATCACACCGGACAAATTCAATACCCACTTTCTGTCATTATCAGATACCCTTACTCAAGCTTCACAGACTATAAGAGCACCAAATGAATATACATGCCCGACTTCCCTAATATCATTTTGCAAACAAAAACTTGGACCCAGTAACTCCGTCAAAATTCCCCTTCTTGCTGTGCATGAAGTAGGTATGCACATGGCGCGATTAAAGAATAAAAAATCCATGGGTCCTGATAACATACCCGCATTTCTTCTCAAGCTCGCTCTACCTTACATTGTTGAGTCTCTTACTTACATATATAATTTATCCATTGAAACTAATGTTTTCCCTCAGGCGTTCAAAAACGCCAAAGTGATCCCCCTTCCAAAATCAAATGATTTGTCGGATCCAAGTAATTTCAGATCCTATATCCTTATTTTCGATTCTATCCAAACCCCTTGAAAGACACACACACACACACACACACACACACACACACACACACACACACACACACACACGTATCTCAGTTCATGGAGAAAAACAAACTATTTCACCCACTCCAATCTGGATTCAAATCTAATCATTCCTGCCACACAGCATTATCACGAATGTGTGACTCATGGCTTTCAAATATGAACCAATCACAAGTGACAGCGGTTGTCTTTCTTGACTTCAAAAAGGCATTTGATCTTGTTGATCATTCCATTCTTCTAAAGAAACTATCTGTCTACTTGAACCATACCCCGACAATCTCATTATTCCAATCATACTTGAACGATAGGACTCAGTATGTGGTGCTTAATGGCAAAACTTCCGCTTCGGACTTTGTCAGACATGGAGTCCCACAGGGCTCTGTACTAGGCCCCCTACTATTCTGCATCTTCATCAATGATCTACCATTGTCCGTATCAGATGAAAAGGTCACGACAGATTTATTTGCTGATGACTCGTCACTCCAAACGAATGGTAGTGATCTACAGACAATAGAAACTTCTCTCCAGGAAAGTCTAAACGACGTGTCAGACTGGTGTCATTCAAACTTAATGGTCATACACCCAGCCAAAACCAAATCTATGATTATAGCTACCCGCCAAAAACACCAGTTGACTCATCTTTGCCTAAAACTTCAGTTGAATGGCACTTCTATCGAGCAGGTAGACGAGCATCGTGTTTTAGGGTTAACGATAGATAAAGAATTGAAATGGCAATCTCATCTCAATAACGTATGCAAGGTAGTCTCAAAACACCTTTTCCTGTTATCTCAATTAAAGCGCTACGTCAACAGTAATATACTTAAACTTTTCTTCATGCACACATAATGTCACGTATCAATTACGCCTCAACAGTGTGGGACGCAGTAGTGACGTCCACAAAAAAAGGCTGAATTCTCTCCATAGACGTGCAGCAAAGCTACTCCATCCAGCTGTATCTCTAACAACAGACGAAAAACTAAAAGCGCTGAACATACTTCCTCTGAATAGGCAATTGGAATTCAACAAGGCATCATTTATGTTTACAATCTTGACAGATACTATGCCATGTTATATCAATGCCCTTTTTACAAGATCGAACAGCTTTTCTGGCTCGACGAAATTCCTTCTTACCTACCCACGCATTGATCTATACAAAACAAGCCTAGCTTACTCTGGACCATATGTCTGGAACTCACTTCCACCGAATCTACAAAACATGAATACTTTAAAACTTTTCAAGGAACATTTGCATAAACATTTTATGTCTCAGTAATTAAATCATTCGATTACAATGATTAGCGCCCATTCGCAAAGTCTTCTGTGAACCATACTTTGAATAAATCGTCTAAACATAAAACCTACTCCGTTAAAATCGCTCATCCCCACTCCCACTCTGTCTACCATCCCTTTTCTCCTCCCCCTACCTACCATTCCCTCTTCCCCACCCTCCTCTGACCTCTCTCTCTGTAGTCTCGTTTGTTTGTTTGTAAGTTTCCTTCTGTTTTACATCCCCCATCTCAGTAGTGCTTTTATGAATAGTTTGCTTATCATTGTAGAATTAGATTACCATGTTGCTATGTTGAATTGTCAGTATGAATGATATGTGCTGAAATAATGTATGCATGACAAGGACAGATTGTAGACTAGGCTTTGGCCTAAAATCTCCATCCTTGTGTATTAAAGATCATCAATCAATCATCAATCAACATCAATCTCTTACGATACCCCCCTCCCACCTTCGTCCTACTTCACGCCTCCCTTGTGCGTATTTTAAAACATCTCAAAGCGTCATAATGTGCATTGGGGGGGGGGGGGGGGGTAGTCATCGCCTGGTAATGCGAAAAACAAAACAAAACAAAAAGAAAAGAAAAAAAAAAACATGGCAGAAAAGTCATAGCCTGGAAGTGCAGTCTGTCAGTTTTAATTTGAACACTTGCAAGAATTTTGCTTACAAATTTTAATTCTGGAAGATAGCTGACCGACAAACGCTGTCCATCTTCATAAAATGAAATCAAGACAAAAGGATATCATAAAATCTGTATGCTGCATATTGATGTTGATACGAGTTAAAGTTGTGTAGTAGTCTCGACAGCCCAAACAGGGTTCTCTTTCAGGGCTGATAACGCACTGAAAGAAGTCTTGTCACAAAACAAACAAACAGAAAAACACAACACGTGAAAGCACGCATAATTTGTCCGTGCATATACATTGTCTGTGTCTGTCTCTGTCTGTATATATATATACCTCTCTCTCTCTCTCTCTCTCTCTCTTCTGTCTCTCTCTGTCTGTCTCTGTCTCCCTCCCCCCCTCTCTCTTTCTCTCTGCATTTATGTCTATATGTTTGCAAGTCTGTACTCGTGCATTTGTTTCCAGAAAATCATGACACAATAAACGTTGCAAATGTTCATAGACGTGTCGCCACACATGTGCAGCTGTCGCGGGTGACGCCTTTATCTCACTCAGTCATGATATAGTAGCATTGTTCCTCATAGGAATGGGCCCATGGACAGCTGCAACACATTTTAAAGCAATCGGTTAGACCCGGCTGGGATTCGAACCCAAGACCACCTACTCTCGGGGCAGACGCCGCACCACCGGTCACCGCGACACAAACATATACACGCGTAAGCACACGCGCAGATACGACAAAAGAGACATATGCACGCACACACACACACACACACATGCACTCGCTAACACACATGCATGCATGCATACGCACACACACCACACACACACACACACACACACACACACACACGCGCGTGCCGGCGCGCGCGCACTTATCCCTTACACACACACAAACACACGCATGTGCACATCCGCGTGCGAAGGCATGCATGCGCATAACGGCACACGTTACACACTTCTTCACTCGGTGGTGCCCCAACAGGCCCTGAATTCATCTGGATGTGAAATCACATCTTCCACATCCCCTGACACATATGACACATTTCTTCAAAATCGGTCCAGTTATTGCCAAGATGAGAGAGAGGGGGGGGGGGGAGAAAGACAGACAGACAGACAAAGAGGGGGTAGGGAGGGAGAAAGAGAGAGAGAGAGAGAGGGGGGGGGGGAGTAAACGTGGACAGACCAATGAACGTAACTCCTGGGCTGTTTTTCCTGCGAGAGGCTGATGAAGGCAGTTACAAAAGCGTACTTAGGAGTAGAGTGGGGGAAAACAATGAACTATAAATACGCTACACAGAATCACAACAAGAATAAACCATTAAGACGGACTGTGGAAATGTCCAGTTGAAAGGCTAGCATCATGTGGGAATTGTCAACATCAGTCATCAAAAACTGAAGAACGGCTTTCTACCAACCATCCTAGATCCCCGACCCTGCTATTAATTTGGCATCTAGCCTACTTCATGGTGAATTGCGCTAAAATAAAACAACAACAACAACAACAAAAAGAACATGAGAGCGGTAGGTTAGGATATACACCAAAGCATATTAACCCATTGTTGAAACGCTTATGTTATCATCACCACCATCTTTTTATGAAAATTAGTTCAGCAGTTACTTGAAAACCAAAAACTAGACCGACAGACGGGACACGACTGGAACGGACACGATGACAAAATAATGTTAAGGGAACAGCGCGTGTCGAAGCAACAACATGTGCCGCCGGGTTGAATGATTTGTGCCACCCAAAGAGCTTACATTTTGGGAGAGTGGAGTGCAAATGTGATTTCTAAGCTGTTTCTGCAGATTGTCTGCAAAAGATCTGCAGGTCTGGGTCTTCAAGAAGTAACGGGTTATGTTGCCTTTGAGCTCGGGTTGACTGCCTACGAGACAGGTGTACCCATCCTGATGCGCTTGTTGCTGCAGCTCCCACTAGCCACAAGGCGGGTGCGTAACCTGACATGGCATTCCCCCGATTTTTCGCTCTCCCCAAAGAGAAATCACACGTGGACTGTGATCCAGTCCAGCAGAGGAGCATTGTTACTCCATCATGATTCGAGTTGTTGGGATCAAAAGAGGTTTTCCAAACTGAGTATTAGGCCTGGATATTACACGAGATTATATGGCATCCGTCAGTCTCGAGAGACAATGGTGTTGTGCCGTGGATCAGTCAGTTGAGTTTCAGCGCCTGCGGTGGCTGAAGAGCCCAGTCCTCGATGGCACACTCTGTTGCAGTTGCTGGAGGTGGTCTTGGTCATCAGTGTCTGTGGGTGCCGACGCTATTATTTGCCGTCTGCGGCGCCTCTGTTCTTCCAACTGGGCCTCTCTCCTCTGCTCTGCTTGCTTGATGCCGGCCTTGATGGTGGACTGCTAGCTGACCCGGTCTGAAGCTGCTGTCTCCAGTTCTGCTGGGTTGAGGCTGACTGTCCTCAGGTCGCGCTTTGCATACATCCTTGCGACCCTCATCCATGTAGCTGACGTGGCCAAGCCAGCGTGTTCAGCTCGGCGTCCAGAGCGAGTTGCTGGAGATGGTGGAGCCCAGGTATGAGAAGTCACCGACCACTTCGAGGGTATGATCACCTATGGAGATGCGGGAAGTGCTGCTGACGTCTTGGCCCATGATTTTTGTTTTCTTCAGGCTGATAGTGAAGCCGAACTCGGTGCAGGCATCAGCGAAGCAGGTGATGAGCCATCGTAGCACTTTCTCGGTGTGGGCAGTGAGAGCGGCAGTGTCTGTGAAGAGCATCTCCTTGATGAGGACTTTCCGCACCTTCGTCTTTACTCTGAGGTATGCCTGGTTGAAGAGGCTTCTGTCACTCCTTGTGTGGAGGAAGACGCCGTCTTCAGACTGTCGGAAGGCGTAGCGTAGCAGCAGGGAGTAGAAGATGCTGAAGAGTGTCGGAGCAAACACACATCCTTATTTGACACCGCTCTTGATTAGGAAGGGGTCTGAAGTTGAACCATCGTACTATAGAGTGCCATCCATGTTGTCATGGAAGGGCATGATCATCTTCAGGAGCTTGGGGGAACATCCAATCCGATGTATTAGGGTGAAGAGGCCTGACCTACTAACCAAGGCGAAACGCCTTGGTCAGGTCGATGAAGGCGATGAACAAGGGCGTCTCTCCTTGCAGCATTCTCTTGTAGGTGCCTCAGGGAGAATATCATGTCGATCGTCGACCTCGCAGTTCTAAAGCTGCACTGTGCCTCTGGGTACAGTCTTTTGGCGAGGAGTTGCAGCCTGCTGGGGGCGATGTGGGGGAAGGCTTTACAAACAATGCTGAGGAGGGATATTCCGCAATAGTTATTGCAGTCGCTACGGTCCCCTTTGTTTTTGTATGGCGTGATGATGTTTGCATCGCGCATGCCCTGGGGTACGGTCCCTTTCTTCCAACACTGCAACAGAAGCTCATGAAGGTGATTGAGGAGAGAACTCTCCTTGCCGGCTTTAATGACTTCTGGAAGAATGCCGTCGCTACTCGGAGGTTTACCACAGGCATTGCTGAGTTCCTCAATGGTGGATGGGGCATCAAAAACCTCCATGGCGGGCAGGGGAGTGGTGTTCTGGATGGCTGTGTGGGTGACTGAGTTCTCTCTGGAGTACAACTCAGCACAAACGAGACTCCCATTACACAAGATGAAATTATTGAAACTGTCAACGTTCAGACTAAGTGACGTATCTGATCTGTTCACAGAAGTGCTATGGTCTGAACTTTTCACAGATTGTGTACAGACTTGAAAAATGGACAAGGCCTTAACTTTCTGAACAAGTGATTTTGATACTGAGATATTTGCTAATGAAAATTGAGCTGACCTGAAAACAAAGAGAAGAAATCATAATGGCGTGCTTTACAAAGCTTTCAGAAAATGCTCAGCAGACAGCCCGTTCGTTAATGTTCCTTTTCTGAACGGATAATTCCGATAGTGGGATATCTGCTCATGAAAATCGGGCTAACCTAAATACAAAATAAATAAATCATAATGGCGTGCTTCACATAGCTTTCAAAAAACGCTAAGCAGAAACCCCATTCGTTGATGTTCCTTTCATAAAAAAAAACCTAGTTCTACATGTATGCTTAAGATAAGTATAGCCTGGAGAATTAAGATCAACATTTTCTGAAACATCTCTACAAGACAGCCCGCAGCCAGAGCCTTTTTTTCCATCGCAGTCAACTGGTTGACATGCTTGTCCCGACTTAAAAAAATCATTCTTGATCGCGATCCGAAGGTGACTGGTACTGGGTCCAGTCTATGTGGGCTGAAAAGGGCAGGCAACTCTGAACGTTACTGAAATGACTCGGCCGATGCTGACGTGTGCGTGTTCAATCTGATCGCACATCTCTTCACATCACTTGAAGTGACCCGGCAGCAGCAGCAGGGTCTGCTCCACTGGGTGGCCTTCTGATGGCCTAGAGTGGATTGTTACCTCGTAGCGGTTGATAGTGGTTCTCTGGTACCACGAACCTGGATGTGGCTGTGTTCTGGAGGCTCGACAAGCAGTGTTGGAATTACGCCGCTAAGAGGGTACGGGCATGCAGTCCCTCCACCCCCATCCCCATCCCCAAAAAGAATTAAAATATGTAGCATCTTTTGGAAATGTGAACTAATCACCAACGATAATTTATGCTTGCAGATCATGTCATTTGCACAAGCCCTTCATTACACTATCTTGCCAATCAAGTCACAAAGAAAGTTGTCGTAGAGTGTTGTGTGTGTGTTTTTCTTTACCCCCGCTTCTCCACATTCCTTGTTGATACTCACCTCATTTCATGTCATTCCCATGACGTAAGTGGTCGTAGGGGGGACATGAGGGACGATCTTCTCCATCGTGGCCCGTACTCTGCTTTTCGCAGGAGTTCTGGCAGCCTGAGGTTGGTCCATTCCATCACGGTCTCCGACCAGCTCTTTCTCTGCCTGCCTCTGCGCCTTCAAGCGTGCCCTGCAGGATTGTCTTTGCCAACGGGTCGTGTCGTGTGACGTGGCCATACCACATCAGCTTTCCCCTGTGGATCGTAGCCAAGAGGGGTTCCTGTGGTCCTGCCAGTGTGATCACTTACTCTTGGACAGAGTCATTGGGTCAGTGCTCTGTCCAGGTGATGTTGAGCAGTCTTCTTTATCTCTTAATGTGTGTGTGTGTGTGGGGGGGGGGGGGTGGTGGCGACTACATATGTGTGTATGTGTGCGTGTGCGCATGTGTGTGTGTGCGCGCATGATGTTGTGTCCGTTGTTGTGCGACAGTGTGTGCGGGATCATCTGTTGTGGGTGTGGGTGTGTGTTAATATGCACCCTGGTTTGTAGATGCATGGTACTTATTGCAATATTCATCTTTTCATTGGTTTCATGTATGTTTTCTTTAACCTTTTATGTAGTTGTAAGCGCTTAGGGCTTATGATGTAAGATTAAGCGCCATAAATAATCATTATTATTTCAAAGGCCAGGATTCTTCTCTCCAACTCTGCCGCCAAGGTCCAGCTTTCGTACACGTACAGATTATGCCATTTCATTTAATAAACACGTGAGCTGAAAACGATTTTTTTTCTTTTGTTATTTTTTCTTCAGTCAGGTTTCTTAGTTGTAAATTTTTTGATGGGTGGTTGTTGTGATTAGGTCCTTAAATAATAATAATATATAAAAGATGACTGGGAATGGTTTCAGGACTATGGCGACTTCAAGAGACGTGTGTGAGAACGAAGCACCAGGAAGCAATGAGAAGGTCGTCACGCCCACGGAAAATGAACAAATCGACGTTTCTCAAGTCCTGAACGCATGCAGTCCGGTGTCTGTCTTTCAAGGTATAGTTCTCTAACAGAGAGAGAGAGAGGAGAGAGAGAGAGAACGCAAATTATTGTTTGTGGCTTAATTTAACAAAAATTGAAAGCACAATAACACACTGATGTATGGATATAGAGAACGTATAAATACCAATTCAAGCTCAACCACCCTCAACCAGTTTCGGGCGGTTGCCCTTGAATTGGTATTTATACGTTCTCTGTCAAGTAAGACTTCAACAATGAATTAAAAAATGATAATCACAAGTTCTCAAAAAAAATACGGCAGCATGTCACAAGACATAACATTCATCTACAAACAAACATACTGTGTAGGATTATCTGTTTTTAATACTAATTTACAAAACTTTTCAGATTTCAGTTTTTGTTTAATCCTTTGTTTTCTTGATCGTTTTCAATAACATCATTTTCACGCATACATTCATCAAATGCGTCTCCGTCTTTCATCTAGTTTACTGCTCTGCTTTGTAGGCCAAGTGATCACATAGGGTCGTTTGACCTAGTTTACTCTCTTAGGGCTGGCAACTAGGCCAAGTGATCACATAGGGTCGTTTGACCCAGTTTACTGCTGTGCTTTGTAGGCCAAGCGATCACATAGGGTCGTTTGACCTAGTTCGCTGCTGTGCTCCTCTTTTCTCAACCAGGCTTGCAACTGGCTTTGGCAGAGTTACAGCAGTTACTGCTGTAGCCGAGCTTTTGTGGCGGCTCTAATCGCCAGTAGTAGTACATCCGTCATTGTATATTTGGAGCATTCATATGGAGATAGTGCTGGCTGCACACTACTCCTCTCCATACTGGTAGATGTACTAAGGTCTGCCTAGCCCTATCTAGTTTTTTTGCCAGAACTCCCGAAAATCACCATCCATTTGCATGAGCCTGATGATACTGTGGCGTTTGCTACACAGTTCATTAATACTGATTCCCAGCTTGTGAAATTTGGGATAGTTATAAAAACACACCGAAAGCTGAATAAGTTTTCTAGCATACGAATCAGCCATGTTTACCTGCGTCTTGAGAAATGAACGCCATGTTTGAAGCGATTTTGGTTTTTTAAACATGACTTGAGCTGTCTCAAGCCAGCGCCCAACAATCATGCGGGTTTTGCTGGTAGAGAACAGGCTTTGCCTAGTTCCTTTTTTGACAAATACTCTAACATGCAGGTGTAGTAAAACTTGTTATCTTGAATAGCACGACCCTGTTCTTCGGTAAACCTGTTAGCCATTGTTAAAATAACAACACAGCCAAACACAGTAGTCAGTAGGAGCACAGTCAAACACAACCTCCTCGCACTGCTCTTTGTGAAACTGTGAAATAGGTAGGAGGCGTGTGCTGCGTCGAAACTAGCCTTGCTGACTGTTACTATAAATAGCCGTTCACACGTAAGTTCCTGGTCATGTGCGCGCCGCGAGCCCGCTCTTATCTCCTCCCTTTACAAGTTCTTACTGTCAGCACCTGCAATTAGGGGTGTGGGCCCCGTCATTTGCCTTTCTCATATTACCATTGTCAGAGACACACAGCTGGTAAACAAGAAGCTCAGCCCGCTGACTTACTGTGGCACTATCATTGTGTTGTCTTAGTCCCTTTAAGTTCTTACTCAAGGCCCTTTAAGTTCTTAATCAAGTTACCTCAAGTTTTTAAACAAGTTTTTAATCAAGTTCTTAATCAAGTTACCTCAAGTTTTTAAACAAGTTTTTAATCAAGTTTTTAATCAAGTTCTTAATCAAGTTCTTAATCAAGTCACCTTAAGTTCTTAATCAAGTCACCCCAAGTTCTTAATCAAGTTCTTAATCAAGTTCTTAATCAAGTCACCTCAAGTTCTTAATCAAGTTTTTAATTAAGTCAACTCAAATTCTTACTCAAGTTCTTAATCAAGTCAGCTCAAGTACTTAATCAAGTCAGCTCAAGATTATAACTAAGTCATCCTCTAAGTACAACCAAGTTCTTATTCAAGTCAATTTATAATTATTTATTAAGTTCTTGAAATATTATTGCATCTGAAATGGATCAAAATGATCTTTTGTTGTTGGCGGTTCTGGCATGCTTTTTTGTTCGGCTTCTGTATTTAGTGGCTGAGATTTTTTGGACTGCTTTGGTTTTTGCTGGCCTTGTTTATATTTTTTATAACCGTAATAACCACCCCCAGCAGCAATGGCGCCAAAAATGACAACTGTTTTAAATTCAATATTCCATGACGACTTCGGTGTTGTAGGC
The DNA here is from genome assembly GCA_033310375.1 of Conus canariensis. Taxonomy (NCBI): domain Eukaryota; kingdom Metazoa; phylum Mollusca; class Gastropoda; order Neogastropoda; family Conidae; genus Conus; species Conus canariensis. The sequence goes on along the minus strand of CM065736.1, from coordinate 18,705,916 downwards.
AACCCTGTTGTTGTAGGCCTTGAATCAACTTGTTCTTGTTCTGGTGTTTTTATAGCTGGCATTGAAACAACTGGCTGTGGCAACACTGTTGGCGTTGGTGGTGTTATGTTTTCATTATGAGTTATATTCTGTGATTGTAACATTAATTTTCTTTGTTTGTTCCACTCTGCTAATCTTTTTCCTGATGCAACACGCCCAGGATGAGGAGGCTTTTTACTGGTCACTTTCTCCATCAGTATTTTCTGATTCTGATTCTGCTGTTTTTCTGGCTCGGTCATTTTTAAGGGAAATAAAATCTATATGATTAAAAGTAATTAATCCCATGATTACTGGCGATAACAATGTTCCAAATCTGTAATATAGATCACATCCTAGAGACTCTAATGACTTTGTTAAAACTGGATCCTGCGTTAAATCATACATAAAATCTTGTTCAGAATCAATGGGAGCAAATCTACTAACTAGTTTAGTGTACAAACTAAGAACTGTTTGCCCAACGCTTTTTACCATTCTTGACCCTAATTGCGCTTCATACCTGTTGTGATACTTTAGAATGTCTTGTGGCGACATCTGTTGTATCTGTTCTATGCTGAATTCATTTCCAAGGTACTGTTTTGTTTTTCCACATGCTGCCAAAGAATACAACCTTTCCTTTTTGGGCATAATAGCTTGGTCATCAACTTGATCATTTGTAATCATAAGTTCAGGAAGGTTTAGTAGATCGTCGCTGTTCATGTTTTATTATTAATTATAATTATTTTATTTTTTAAAAATGAGCACCGAAAAAACTGTTACCAACCTTGTATACCATTCTGCTGTTATTGGAGGTCTAAGTGTAGGATACACGATGCTTGGTAAAAACTTGTTAAAAATAAAACCAGCAGATCTTGGCAAACTAGACTTTGAAGACTCAGCAAAACTGGTTGCTATTATTACAGCTTCATTTGCTACGAAAGATTTTCTAGTTAAGCAAGGAATAATTCCAGACAGTATCAATATGTAAAATTGAAAAAATACATTTATAAAAATGGCTTCACTCGTGATGATGATAGGTGGCGCAGTGGTTAATGCGCTTGCTTTTAGCGGAAGTAATTACGCATTTAGTAAACTACGGGATGACGACGAGAGAAAAAGACATAACAAAGCTATGGAGCAACTAGCTGCAGCACAAGATTACTATGAAAAGCAGAGAATTAAGCAGTTAGATTTTATTAATGACAAACTTAAAGAACAGGGACATGCAGCTGACACATTTAAAGATGTTGATCAGGCAATAAAAGAATATTATCTAGTAACAGGCAAACCAATCGAGACATTGCCCCCACCAAAATTCAGTGACTTTTATCAACCATCAGAAAAACAAAAGATGCAAGAAATATTGTTTATTGCCTTTAGTATGACCGTTGTGTATTTTGTTGCACATAATATTGGCTGAATAAAAAATGAACAAGATCTGTTATTCGCCAAAAGGATATTGGAAGGGAATCACTGCAATTAAAAAGCTAAGCCAAGCAGCGGGAGTTAGTGAACAAACAGCAAAGGAATGGTTATCTAAACAAGCGATTTGGCAAATTTATCTACCAGCGCCTAAAAAACTACAGAGACCGCACTTTGTAAATACAACGCCAAACGACACCCATCAAATGGACCTTCTATATTTACCCCATGATATTACTAGACGAAAAAGATTTAAGTATGCACTTACAGTCATTGACATAGCTTCAAGATACAAAGATGCGGAACCATTAACACAAAAGAGTGCTTCTGCTGTTGCTGTCGCTATACAACTGATATATCAACGAGGGCCTTTAACTTATCCTCGCATGATTCAAGTTGATGATGGAAAAGAATTTAAAGGCCAAGTGAATCAATTATTGTTAAAACATAGAGTTACCATTAAAAGAGGTATTCCAGGAGTTCACAGATCACAGGCTTTGGTTGAAAACTTTAACAAACAGTTATCTGAAAGACTTTTCTCCTACCAGTATCACAGAGAGCTGATTGACAATTCTCGCAACACAGAATGGGTTAGAAGACTGCCCTCAGTTTTGCGCGCAATGAATAATGAAGAATTTAAATTAACAGGTCTAAAACCAGTACAAGCAATCAGAAAACAAACAATAAATGTTGTTGAAGGAGACTCCAGTTCATCCAGCAAACTATTGCCATTTGGTTTGAAAGTAAGGTACCTTTATTTACCGGGAGAAGCAGAAGGGGACACTCGCATCAGGGCAACAGATCCAGTTTGGAGTGTTGATCCATATGAAATAAAAAGAATTGTAAAAATGAATCCGCCTGTGTATTATTTACGAGAAACTGGCACAACAAAACGACCAGCCCCTCAAAAGATCTTTTGTGAAGGAAGAACTGCAGATAATCCCCCCAGACACAGTTCCGCTTTAACTGATTTACGTAAATATATTTGAGTTAAAATGGAAGCTCAGAACGAAGAATCCTTACGTATTGAAGCACAGAAGGAAGTAAGAATGGCAAAAAAAGAGGCCTCAAAATTAATGCAAGATTTATTTAATTATATTACCATTATTAATCAAATATTTGAGAAGAATTATAATCTTATGCTAAAACAGCAAGACAAAACCCCATATTATAGTTTTTTGACATGTCTTGAAATGATAAAAAAAATCCGGGAACATTTAGCAATAACGAGTAATACTTTGGTTAAATTGGATGGGGATATATTTGAGCTAATGTTGTTCTCCAGTGCCCAACAGCATATGAAAACTCTGGATTAACAAATACTCGTTTAGTGTTTGTTCTATCTAATGACTTCTTTGTTACAACAGTTGTGTTGATCTCATGTAGATTAGATCGTAGTTTTACGTTGTCATGATGAAAAGTCTTTTTATTGAACAATGCTTCCTTGTAGTTGTCATGTGATATGCTTGATTGCACAACACTGCGAGATATTCCCTTTGCTTTTTTGACAACTTTTTTTTGGCTTGAAAGACTGTACATTTTTGACCTTAAACCAATAAACTCCTTGATCACCCCTCCAGATAATTCATCCTTCATCTTTCCTAAAACCTTCTTATTAACAGTTGAATGCAAAGGTGAATCTTTAGGATAATCAGATGTATCGTACCATCCTTCTTTCCCTTTCGCTACTTCTATTTCCATGTCTTTATAGACGTCTTCAGTAGGAATATCTATAACAAAACTGTCTGTATCTGTGTAAAGTACTCTGGACTCTGGATACAAGGGTTTAAAGTAGCATAAAGAAATTCTAACATCAAAAGCTTTGATAATTCTAAAACAGTAAAGCCAATAAATACAGGTTTGTCCAATTTGACTTTCTTTTTCTTCATCATTATGCCAAAAAGCTGATCATGAAATCTTCTAAAGTCCTGATAATTTGGTTTTGAAGTCAGCTTAATTGCCTCATTCTCTCTGGTGACCAATCTGACATCTTTGCGCTTGTGTGGATTTTCCATAGTCTTTCCAAAACAGCTGTTGTTCATCAACTTGAAAAAGTCTTTTTCTGAAGCATCTGTGGATTTAGTTCTGAGATCAGTGTTCTTCATGATGTATGGTTTCATGAACTGTTCTTGATCAAAAGCAATTATACGATGAACTGCTGTCAACTTCAAACCATGTCTTAGATAAAATTGTAGAAGCCTGTAATTACATACATAATTTTTTTTGCCTCGAAGATTAGGCACAAGTTTAGGTGGTTCTGTCTTTGCCATCTTTAGGCTTTCTGCTGCTAATGGATAGTCATTATGAAGGTCATGGAGTTCATGAGGATATTCTAAATCAACTTCTAGAATGAGACCTCTTTTACGATCAGCTGTAAGAGTATGCAGTTGTTCTACAAATTCTTGAATGTTTTTCACACCGCCTGTGTACATTTTAAAGTTACGTAATGGAAGTGATTGCGCCATAGCCCAACCATACAGATTGTTTGCATCTAAATACATGTGATAGTTAGACCTTTTACTTGGGTCATAGTTGTCTAAATACTTGTTGTTTGCTTTACAGTAATGGTGCGACGCCATACTAATTCCTCCACGCAATCCGTTTTCAATCATCTGAAGCATTGGCAGGTCAGACAACAGGTCAATCTGTACACCTGTATATTTTAAGAAAGCATCCCAACTCATCCCGGGCGCAGAAATATAATGCGCAGGATCTAAACTGTAATGTTTCATGCAGGTCTTTCTATAATTTTCAAAGACGTCCGCCAACAAACATACATCTGCCATCAAATATGAATCATGATAGTCTCCCATTGTTTTACACTCCAACTTCTGCCATGCTTCTTGTGCGTGCTGGTAATCAGAATCACTGATGTCCTTTCCTCTAAGACTAGAAAAGAAAGCACCTTTAGGAGGAAGTGAGTCTTCATGAAACCTTTCCCAACTGTTCATGTACTCGTAAAGGTAAACGCCCTTTCTAACAAGTGTTGGGTCAAAATAGTGATCTGTTATTGGGCAGGACTTTAAGGACATAGCCAGTGACTCTAATGATCCCATCAGGTGTTGCATAGGTCATAAAAAGACAGGTTATTTAAAGTGAAACACATGTACTTTTCTGATGACTGTGCAATACATTTTACCCTAAAGTCGCTGGTTACTGCTTGCAATATAAGATGAGAGTCATAACCTCGCAAGTTGTGAAAGAAGATGGGCAGCTTCCATGTCTTTGGTTCAAACTTTAGTTGAAGATTGCATTTACTGTGTGCGGCTCCTCTGAATTTCCACTAATGTGATCATGGTCTCTTACTGTTGGGTTTTCTGGTGTTAGCTCTAAACCACAAATCCAACAATGTGTGGCCGAGTCATACTGTTCTTGGTCTTCGGGCGTCATCATGATTTCAGATAAATTCAGATTATTAGAACAGGCATTACGCACTTGCTGCATGCGCTGTAAAAATCTACTAGCCGCATTAGGTCCTCTATATAATTCTGGCTCTGAAGGGCGCCATCCGACCTGACAATGATGAAAGCAAACGAACAAATCTGATGATTACTCACTAAGGCTGTTTTTGGAAGTTGCTGTGGGGTTGGCCCTTCATAAGGAACAATGAGTGACTCGAAGTCTGCGTAAACAACATATGGAGTATTTTGCAGTTTTTTTCCAGTTCTTAAAACAAACTTTACTGCCTTCTCTGGGCATAATTAGTTCTGTATTACAGTCAACTGGGCTGATGCAATGTTTTATATGTTCGCTTGCGGCTTGAACAGATGGAATTCTTGTTAAACATTTTCTGCAGAATTCTTGTTTATGTCTATCCTTTGAAGTATGCTGCATTAGTCTACTCATTGTTCGTATCAAAGTGTAATGGCAAGGCAGCCCTGTTGGCGAATACATCAGGAGTAAGTCCACATGATTTTTGTCTGGTTCACCAATCGACGGACTATTCTTAGACACTCTGATAGGCAGAAGATTTGTTTCCTCATCCCATGTGTACACGTTAACAGTTATTGGGCGATTCTGTTCTTCAAACTGGTCAGTTTTGTCTAAGCTAACAGGAAAGGTTATTCCACTGAAGTTAAGATCATTGATGTAAGGTTGATAGTTAAATACTCTCTCTGCATTTTTGCGGGCGTGATGCAGCCTTGCAAGAACACACCACATAAAACATTTGTTGTCTGTGTTCTTTATGTTTAGAACTGCTCTTTTTAAAACCAATGCTGGGGGCAGCGGAATGTAAGCCTTGCCAAAAATTGGCTCATACTTAGACTGTTTTAATCTGATCTCTAAGACTTTACCCTCTGACCAACCAGAGCCTCTCATTTTAGCTTCCTCAGAGGCTTCATCAAACTGTGTAAGCAGCTGGTCTGCCCAACCAGGGGTTAAGTCATTATAGGAAAGAATAGTCTGCTGTTTAGTTGAGACCCAGACTTCTAGATTTTCATCATGTATTGTTTATATAGTCGATTAAAACAGTTAACCTTACTTTAACTGGCGGTTGTATTGTTAGTTTACCTGGAACTTGAGAAATAGCATGTGCAACACTTGCCTGTACGTTTGTTGGAGCAATAACTTCTAAATCAATATCATTTAAAGCTTTTGATAAACGTTCTTTCTCGAGCATTGCTTCAAACAATTCGTCCGGGCCTTCATATATCTTAGCCATGTTGAGTTTCTTTTCTAACTCAACATGTTTATTTAAATTAAAAAAAATACATCGACTCCAAAGTCGTCTTAATCAGAATCAATATCAACGGTCTTTTTGTGCTTGGACTCATAAACTAAAGTATAAACGCCCTTTGGTGTTGTTAATGTGATCTGTTTAGAACAGAGTTTAATGTCTCGTTTACTTTTTTTAAACATTCCTTTTTTATCTGATCGGTGTCTGGTTGTTGAGAAAAAGTTGCCCTTGCCTTTCTTTGAAGATCAAACTTTTGTCTTTTGTAGTCCTCAAAATCAGCCTGTAGGCGACTAAATTCTTCATCCGTGATGTTTGAGTCAACTAGTGCTTTATTTACTATCAGTTTGAAGGAACTAAGTTTAGCTGTTATTAGTTGAACCATAGCTGTGTGCTTTTGGAGTTTAGCTTTTATTTTTTTGCTGACAGCACCTGCAGCTGATGAACACAGGCCAAGAGTTAAAGACAAACCGCCTAGAGGTAAAGCTGCCGGTGCACCTACGCCTGTTGCTAAGAGACCTACACTTGTTCCTGATGATATAGCACTAGCGATCGATGTTCCAGTATTAGCATATGTAAAAGCATTAAAGACAGCAGAATACCTTCGTTTGGTTTTGCTGTATTTTGAAAGGTCCTGCTCTAGTTCTTGTTGCATTTGTGTAATGTTGGTTAATCTGAAAGTTTTTATGTCAGGGCTTTCTACAGCAACAGAGTTGCCTACTATCTCTTCTTTGGGCACTTTTGGATAAACCTGAACAGACATGCTTTTTAAAAATAAAAAAATAATTTAGTATTGGATATCTTTTAATCTGTTATCTTGAATATTCAGCTGCGCATCATATATTAAAAACAAATGTACATTAAGTGGTTTATCACTATCTTTTTCTTTATCAATTTGAATGTTTATTACGTCTTTAACTGTTCTCCCACTCCCATGCAACTGATTATCCTCTGTCGACCTTAGGTCAATCCATAAACCGTATTTCGTTGTTAAATAATCATCAAGTCTAACACTGTGAAGGTGTAGATCTTTAGACACAAGGTCTACTGTTGGATTTCTACACCTCCCGCCTCCAAACAATTTTCTTATTTCATCAAAATGCTGATAAGGTTTAAGCCCGCTACCGTAGACTTGGTTAGGACTACCCTCAATTGAACATTGTACTTTCGTTATTTTAGGATTGATAAACTTTTCACTTTGTCTTTTGAATGGTTCTTCATCTTCACACAGCAATAAAATACCTTTAAGGGATCTTGCTGTGGCACTAAAACTAAAGTTCCATATAGTGTCTGCCCTGCTTTTAGGATATTTAGTATGATGAATCACTCTTTCGTAATATATTGCTAATTTTGACTGATATTGTTGCTCAATCAGCCTTGCTAAGTTAGGGTTGCTAACAATGTCAAACTCTAACGAGATGTCGAAAATGCTGTACTTTGCTTCAGTGTCTGTAGATTTAATAACACGTTTGTATTCATTAAAAGTTAGTTCATATGACAATCTGTCTTTTAATGCTCCTTGAAAGTATGGCGCATGCGCTTTTAACAACTCAAAATCTAAGGGTATGGAAAAGCGATTTCCATAAGCAAAACTTACAGCTTCATACTTGTTGCCGGCTTTAGCATCTTCGGCGTCTATTCTGTGTTTTAGTGCTTCGTTATTTTCGATTCCTTGAAACGCAAGATCGGCCCTTTCATTCTCGGTTAGCCATAGATCAGAATAGATTAGAAATATGTCTGCATTGTGTAAAGAAAATATTTCTTGCCCCTCAAGTTTTATAGAAATTTTCTTAACGATTGCCCGTCCCAGATTCTGTACAACTGTCCTGCTTGTGTCTGTTGCTGATTCGAGTTCTATTTTGAAAGTAAGCCGTGCAGATCCCGGCACAATCACTTCATCTGCTCCTAGGTCTGGAAATTTAACAGTAAGAATTTGATCTGAATCAATAGTAGATGGATTATTTGGAACAATAATATTCTGTTTATTTCCCTTCACGCCAAAGGGCTCTTTCAGTCTTCTATGCGGGTCAAGAATTGAGCCATATGCTTGTGACATTTTTTTTTATAAAACAAAATAAAAAGTTAATTATTTAAAAACATGGCAGGGCATTGAAGATGAAGAAGATTATGATGTTTTTGATCCTGGAGACGACATGAGTGAAATGACTCCTTTGACACATCCATTGCCCTCATTGCGGCGTGAATTAACAGAAAGTAAGGTCGGATCATTTTACAAAGTTTAGGCCAAGAACCTCCCGAATTTAAAGACCTAATGATTTTGAAGTAAAAATGCCATTTGTTTGTGAGAAACGACCAAGGACAACTTGTACAGCTTACAACTAAACCAGACCCATTAAAGTTTTTAAAAAGAGTACAATTAGACAAAGGCTCAGTGTGAGCGACAAAATCGCCTTGGCATTACTAAACCAAAAATTAGGCGGGGAGGCAGTTGCTAAACTTCAAAACACACTACAAGAACTCCCAACAGATAACCAAATGCAAAACATAGAACTTAAAGATTTAAATCAAACAGCAGACGAAATAATACAAGCAATAGAAGCAGAAACCAGTTTTTCAGAAGAAACAGCATTAAAAACTATGCACGATCCGCCGCTACCTATGAGAGAAATAACGGCCCTTGATCATGCTTTGAGAAGCATCAGAGGCGAATTAACAAACAATTTAGCAAAACTGGGTGAACTAGATGAGCATATAAAAAGAGAAAAAGAAAAACTAGTTGAGGCTGACGACTCCAACTTAGGGCATGATGTTAAAGAAAGAATAACCCGAAGACTACATGATCTTGAACAAGAGAGATCAGCAAGACTAGAAGTGTTGTCTACTAACCGAGAACAATTACGAACTCAAGTGAGCAGAATAAGAGAAACTATCCAAAGAATTTTATATGAAGACACAACGTTAGCAGAACGAATAAGAACACTGTTTAGAGAGCAAGGCGTCACATTAGCAAGCGTTATAACAGCCTTAGGATTTGCAATAAGTACACTGGTGTTGGCTATTACAGGCGGTGGTGGCCAACGTTCAGTGCCTCCGCCACCATCCCTCCATGCCGCCTGATAAATCATGGATAAAAAAAACAACTTGATCATCTTGCGGGTTTATTAAAAAAATTAGCCACTAAGGCCATAGACTCTTTACCTGGCATATTAGGGAGTGTCGTTAGCTGGCTTTTGTCTACTGCAAGCAAAGTAGTTGGCTTTATGGCCGAGCACTTATGGACATTAGTTGTCTTAATAGTTGGGTTAATTTTTAGTAAGATAAAGAAGGAGTAATCCTAGGCCAGTTAATCCAAAAACAAGTGCTGTCTTTTCATATTCATGGTCATTATTTTTTTTGTCATCATCGGAACAGAGTCTTCAACAACCTTGGGCTTTGGGCCTTGGAATTGGTTGACTTATTCTTGGGGGGTCGACTACACGGGCAGGGCCCGCTTGTTTGTTTATTGTTTGTAATATTACTGGCTCAGAATTTATGTTGTTTTTTCCCAACTTTCTGTTCTTTGCCCGCCACAAGGATTTCATTATTGTAGTTTATTATTGTTCCTATCTGGAGTCTGAGGTCAGAAGGCAGCATGTATAAACCAGTGCCAACAGCAAAGTCTACTTTCGATCTTGCGAATTGTAAAACATTTTGGTACCTTTTAATACTTGATGGCAAATCAACTGCAGAATTAATGGCGTCCTCTAAATTTGCCAAGTACTGTTTTTGTGCATCAAAGCCAGTAGAAGGATCAGTTATGTTCGATCTTGCTTGTGCTTGCGAACCTAGCAAACACCAAACATAAGTACGAATGGAGTCGTTTATTCGTTCTATTCCCGCTCTAGTTAGACCATTAGAAGTGTCTAAAATAAATGTTGTCCACGCTGTTTTATGCTCTTGCTCTATGGACCCGAGGTGAACAGCTGTGCCTGAAGAGAAAGATGTGTAAGGAGGATTGTAATCATAGTTATACTTTCTGTGCACGCCCCAAAAATAAGGGGTGCCTAAACCATGATTGCGGTCCAACTTTTGTCTAAAGTCTGTCTTAACATTAATATTGAATTCGTTACAGATCCTTTCAAAAGCCTTGTTATCTATTCTGTTGCTGAATGGATTAAACGGTTTTGTCATTTGGTAATGGCGCTTGCAGTTCAGACAAAATACGTCTGAAGGTGTAATAGAAATGAAATCTATACACTGACCTCACCAAAGGATCAGGATGATTTAAATGATCGGCATACGACACTCCACACCCAGTTGATGCGCAAAACACAGCAAAGTTTAACTGGTTCTGATAAAACTGCATCGGATGACTGAACCACACTTTCGCGATGTGGTCTTTTTTAATAGGAGGGTTAAGATATCTGTCCAATGGATTACTAACCTTTACTTGAAAGGTGTCAGACTGAGTCACAGAAATGTCAAGGGTGTCCGTTGTTATATTTTTAAGATTGTAGTGCGGCCCGACAGAATATTTTGCATTAGTATATTTGAATGCACTCATTTTTAAATTTGTTTTAAAAATGTTTGTAACAATAACAACTCAAGACAGTCCTTCGTTTTTAGAATATGCTATTGATAATAACTGCGGAACCCAAAGGGTCGCACTCCATGAAATTTTTTACAAAGTCGTATGGTTTAATATAACTGAATCCAAGGAGAATAATAAGATTCTAAAAGTTGACAAAAGAGGAGACAAAGTTAGCCAGTTAACCATACCTGATGGTTATTACGGGTTTTGCTCGCTGAAAGAAGCAATGAGTAACTTCGACATTACTCTCAAACTTAACAATGCAAATTTGAAAATAATGTTGGCATTCAAACCTGAAGAAGAAGAAGTAGGTTACTATTTTGATGGAGAGCTAGCTAAAATGTTAGGCTTTACAACTGACAATCGAGACATTCATAGTTTTAGAGTTACATCAGACAAAACTACTTATGAGGGGGGAAAACCCGCTCGATCTTGCATTACATTCATTACTCTATGTTCATTTGGACGAGCTGAGCACTGATGAAAACTTATATGATGGAAGGCCCTCAACTGTTTTAAGAGCTCTTCCATCAGGGAAAGCTGCATATTGCGATTATGAAATTATACAATTCTCTAATTTACAGTTTAAAAAATTAGCTTGTGGGAGGGTCAGATCATTTAATATAAAGATCACAGATAAAACAGGGAAAGTCGTGAAATGTGATAACCTGCACATTGTTTTAGAAATAAAATAATAAGTTGTACTAAAAATAATGTCGCGTGGGCCAGAAGAATCGGGAGTTACATTAGCGCCTGAGAGGTGTGTAACTTTAGAATTAAAAGACCTTGCAGACGTTGAGGACTTTGAACAGAACGGTGAGATAGGCACTTTGTATGGTTTTGAGTACACTAAAGATGGTTATTATAAGCGCAAAGAGGTTGGCGACAACAAAAAGTTTCCTAAACTAGAACAACTACGCAATCTAGAAGCAAATAATGCGGGTCAGTATGAATATAAAATAGTTCGAAAAACTGACAACAAATGGCACTTAGAACCATATTTAGAATGGGACATAAAATTTGAATTCTTAAGCCCATTTACATTTTTTGACCGTCAAAAAAGTTTCAGAAAAGCATTGAACTCTGGCCCTTTACATGTAAGTCTTATGCCAGAGGACAACAGTCGGAAAGAGATCGAAATAAAGCCGTTTGGGGACAAATAGTACATCCTCCACAGAAGAGAATCGGTTTTAAAGAAAGCTTCTACAAAATTGCAGTTCATTCCACGCACAAAATTAGGAGACACGTTCACAATGATATTTAAAATTTCTGTCTTAAAAGATGAGGCGAGGAATGGAGCTTTGGGCGTCAGTGACAATCTTATGAAAGGAATTCTTATTAGCTGGCAAAACTTAGACGTTGACAAACTTAAAGTTACTGTCGTGTTCTTTACAATGGCGAGGATATTAAGGTCATAACAACAAGCAGCAAAATTGATATTAGTCTAAATAGAAACGATCTTACAGAACTGAACTGGATTAATCTTACACATTTGGGCCTTATAGGGTTTTATTATACTGAACAAGTTTTGACAGAGAGTATGATAAAAACAATAACTGGATTAGATTAAAATCTGTTTTAAAACTATGGAGCAGTTAAACTTTATGACAAAAACCCCTCATTGTTCATTAATTTGTGGACAGACTGGTTGTGGAAAAACAATATTTGTCCTCGACCTATTACAAACAGTTTATCGTTATAAGTTTGATCATATTGTGATTTTCTGCCCAACCTTAAAATGGAACAAAGCATATCACGATAGAAGGTTTATATGGACGGATGATGACATATATTTAGTTGATCCCAGCAATAAACTGAGTGAGTGTTTAGAACACTTTTATAGACTGTTTGAGGGAACACAGACACTATTTATTATAGATGACTGTTCGGCAGAGAGAGACATAGTTAAAAAGAGAAAAACTTTATCAAAACTGGCTTTCAGTGGAAGACATGCTGGGATAAGTGTGTGGATTTTATGTCAAAAATATAACTCAGTTTTAAAAGACTTTAGAGAACAGTTAAAGACTGTAGTTTTATTTCATATGAAAGACAGAGACGCATTTGATGAATGTATGCGTGAAAATGATGTTATTGAAAACGATCAAGAAAAACAAAGGATTAAGCAAAAACTGAAATCTGAAAAGTTTTGTAAATTAGTATTAAAAACAGATAATCCTACACAGTATGTTTGTTTGTAGATGAATGTTATGTCTTGTGACATGCTGCCGTATTTTTTTTGAGAACTTGTGATTATCATTTTTTAATTCATTGTTGAAGTCTTACTTGACAGAGAACGTATAAATACCAATTCAAGGGCAACCGCCCGAAACTGGTTGAGGGCGGTTGAGCTTGAATTGGTATTTATACGTTCTCTGATATATTATTTAGTTAAGGATGGTGCATTTTTTGTTACTTGTAAATCCTTCCTCCAGAAGAGATGATTATAACAGGAACCAGTATTGTTGCTTTTTGTTGATAGGAATGTCCTTCTCGGTATCTGTTTCCATTACCTCTGACTCACCCCACTGCTCATTTTCAGGCACCAGTAATATTACAGTGGACAAGGATGTCTGTGACTATGTCTCCACACCAGCCCTGGAAGAGGCCGACGAGATTCTGCAGAACACTGGGTGGGTGATACTGTGTGGACCCCCTGGCAGTGGGAAGACCACCCTGGCCTATGCTCTGTCCAGGCGCAGCAGAGAACAGGGCTTTTCTCCCTACGTTCTGGATCAGATACAACTGTGGAGATCCAAGATTGGGGAAAGGGAGCACAGCATCGTGGTGCTGGATGAGAATTTTGGCAATGTTTGTCTCGACAGTCAGCAGTACAAGGACTGGAAGAAGATCCTCAACACTGTGCTGGAGATGACCAAACATGGATGGTGCAGGCTGGTGATTACCGTGTACCCACACATACTGCATGAACTGCAACAGTTGGAAAGTCACTGGGACAGTCCTCTGCGAGATACTACTGCCACTGTGAACTTGACAGACTCTTTGCCAACAGATGTCAGAGAAAACATGCTGAATTTCCATCTGAAGAAACTTGATCTAGAGAGTGACAGACAATGTCAGGTTGTGGAGACAATCCTACAAAATGATGAGAGTGGTCCTGTTTTCCCTTGGTGCTGTGCACACATGGTAAGCCACTGGTCGTCTTCAGAAAATCCTACAGAGGTATTTCTGATACCAGCTGAGGCCCATGCTCTGCTGTTCAACGAGATGGTTTTGGACAAAATCCAGGGACCCATTTTTGTTGCAGTCTTAGTGCTGACCATGAAGGGAGTGTCTTACTTCCTGCACAATCTGTCAGAAGCTGCATCAAATCTGCAGAAGCTTGGGTTGCCTAACATTGATGACGACACTCTGACAAGGTATGCAGACATCCTGCAGGGATCCATATTGTTCCAAGGGACGTTTTCCAGCCGGGTGCTATACGAGGCTGCTGGCTTGGCTCTGGGTCGTTTCTTTCGCCTGCCCACACTGCTGAGAGTGTGTGACGTCCCATTCCTTGTGAAGTACGTGCATTTAACGGTCACAGCAGGGTCAGTGCCTGATGGTCTGCCTTTCACCCAATGTGTTACTGTTGGAGCCGTTCCAAGCTGCTCCATGGACCCCACATGTTGTGCAGTGGATCGCCGGGCATTGGTGGAGAGAATCTATACAGAAATCATTGTAGGTAACCTTCAAAGTATCTTTCAGCACCCCTGCCTCCAGTGTCCAGTCTTTTTGCAAGAACTGGAAGAGTATTGTTCCAAGGACAGGAAGAGGATGAAGCAGCTGTTGAATGCTGTGGATGCTGTGCATCATCTACCGTTGGTCTACTGGTCAGCCTTCCTTCCATCTCCCAGTCTGACCCACTGGTGTCTGGCCATGGTGAAGACAGTCACACGACTGTCCACTGTCGTGCTGATGGCTTGTTCCCTTCTTGATCAAGTGACTCAAATCTCCCAATACAGACTACCATCTCACTTGTCTAAAACATTAACGGTACAAATGTTCAAACACCGTATTGTGTCATGGATGTTCCGTTGCCTGGCCAGTGTTTGACTAAAGCGCTTCAGGAGCAGGTGGAATTAATTCATGGGGCAGAGTCGCTTCAAGGAAGACTGCAGTATCTCCTTGATCCCTCCCTTCCAATCCCCCCTGATCTCCTCATGGTTCAAGCGACCAGTGACAGACTGCAGCTCCATGTAAAGGACAGACATCTCTGGTACCTGGTGTTCCGACTGCTGACAGACAGGGTGGTGTGTGAGACAGACAAAGATGGTGACTCCCTCCTCCACCTTGCTGTGAACAGTGGGGAGACAGGAGTTGTCAGACTGTGTCTGAAAGCAGGAGCTCTCATCACCCAGAAAAACCGGAAAGGAGTGACGCCTTATCAGCTGAATCAGAGGACACGTGCTCTGGCCTCAAAGAACAGAAATCAGAGTGACACCGATCAGATCTTGGAACGTATTCGTAGGGCAGATAAAGAAGAAGTACAGTTTCTCCTTCTCTACGAAGTCGGCGTGAACGACATGAGCAGTAGTGGTAGAAACAGGATTACTTCTGGCGTGTCATGAAGGACGGGAAGACATTGCCGACCTGTTCATTGAGCTTGGGGCAGATGTCAATGTTGAGGACACCATGCGATATGGAATAAGATATTCATCACTCGGTCCTGTTTATTTCGCTTGCAATACAGCACTTACATATGCTTGTGTGAACGGCATGGTGTGTACAGTGAAACGGCTGCTACAGCATGAGGCTGACATCCCTACCAGAAGCGAGTACACAGCCCTGCACTTCGCTGGTCTTGTCTTGAACATGCTGCATCAGCTGACATCACCTGTCATTTGCTTCAGGCTGGAGCTGATATCACTGCCCAGGATATAACTGGTCGCACACCACTCATGTTTTCTGTTGGGAATGACCAGTTCACCGTAGCCAGGCTGCTGATAGATCACGGTGCGGACGTCAATACACAGAATAAAGAGGGTGACACCCCCCTTCTGTCAGCTGCCAAGTGTGGCAGTTTCAATACAGCTGAGTTGCTGATATGTCACGGTGCCAACGCAAACACACAGAATAGACGGGGTGACACACCACTTTTGTGGGCTGTCCGAAGTGGCCGGTTTGACATGGTTCAACTGCTGGTAGATCACGGTGCTAACGTCAAGACATGTGGGGAGCAGGGTCAAACACTACTTCTGTTGTCTGTCAGGAATGAGATGTCTGACACAGCTGAACTGCTGATAGATCACGGAGCTGACGTCAACGCATGTGATACAGATGGAAACACACCTCTTCTATGGTCTGTCAGGAATAGGATGTCTGAGACAACGGAGCTGCTCATAGTGCATGGGGCTGACGTTAATACAGTCAATACAGAGGGTAACACACCACTTTTGTGGGCAGCCAGAAGTGGCCACTTTGACATAGCTCGACAGCTGATAGAACGCGGCGCTGATGTCAATGCACGGAATATATGGGATGACACGCCACTTCTGAAAGCTACTATGCACAGTAGGTTTGGCATCATTATATTGCTCATACTTCACGATGCTGACGTCAACGCACGTGATAAACAGGTCTAACACCACTTCTGTGGGCTATTGTGCGTGACCAGTCTGACACGGTTAAACTGCTGATAAAGCATGGTGCCGATGTCAACGCACACGACGAACGGGGTGACACGCCACTTCTGTGGTGTGTCAGGAATGACCTGTCTGACACAGCCAAGCTGCTGACTGATCATAGCGCTGACATAAACGCACAAGATGCAGACGGAAACACACCATTAATGTGGTCTGTCAAGAATAGTCTGTATGATACAGCAAAGCTGATGATAGATCACGGAGCTGATGTAAACGCAAAGAATACGGACGGTAACACACCAATTCTTTTGTCTGTCAAGAACAGCAGATCTGAAAAAAAAACAACTGCGGATTGATCAAAGTGCTGACGTCAACTTACATGATAAACAGGGTCACACGCCAATTTTGTCGCCTGCCTTGTGTGTCTGGTCTGACATGGCAAAACTGCTCCTAGATCACGGTGCCAACGTCAATGCAAATGATAAACAGGGTCACACACCACTCAGATTGGCCTACATGAATGGCCGTTTTGACATTGCACAGTTACTGATAGACCACGGTGCTAAAAAAAACGCAATGCAGGAAGGGGTGTGCTCCTTAAATGTCGCACTCAAACAACCACAGCCACACAGACGCTGAGCAGATGGGAAATCCTTTCAAAGAGAACTGCCTCTGAAGCTCACTCAGTCCTGCAGTTGGAGTGCAGACATTAGAGGTATACTGAGAACTCCAGTACGGGGGTTCTCCAGCACAAGGGGAACCTACTGCTTCCTGACAGGATTCCTCTCTTGGAGAGTCGATGCTGCAGCCTCACTCAACCGTCCGCACAGGGAATCCTGCCTACATGTCTCCTGTTGATTGGATCTCGCTGGTCTTCTGGGCCTATTTATCTTCCATGGAAAACCTACGGGTCAAGTCACAACATGGAGTTCAACATTGTAGAAATAGAAATCACTGGTAAAACCAGCAAGTTCATCAAAAGGTGCCATTTCCCACTATTGCCAAAACAACACGTAACCTAATGAGTAGGTAGCGGCGATGAATCGGAGCTCGCTCGCTCCTTCAGCAGATAATAATCTTTCAGTAATGTCTCAGTCTCTTTGCACACGCAGCACACTATCCCTCACTTCCAAAGAACAGTACCACGGCAGTGTAGTCTGTCATATTCTTGCCTTCCTTGAAAGGAAATCTCTACTTCTTAGCTCCCTCAGGGAGCTTTGTTATCCGCTTGTTCCCCCAACCGTTAGTGGTCTGCTGGGCAGCTTCCAACTCCACCCACCCCCACCCCCTCCCTACCCCCGTCACCAGCGCAGAAAGGAGTCACCTTCTACTCTGGACATTGGTCCGCCAAGTCTGCGATGTGGGCCACACGGAATCATTAAAAGACAAACAAACATCTGGTCACTGACAGAAAGTTTCCCGCTGGGGTATTCTGTGTTATAAACTTAACTCAGAAACTTTTTTTTTATCGTCTCTACTTTTTATTCGATCTTGGAAAGCGAGAGAGTCACGCCTGGACAGAAAAGATTTAGAATTTTTCTTAAAATCAGTTTAGACAGACAGACTTTAATGAATACAAGGACAGGACGCCGAAAGTATAGTATGGATTTTGCACTATCCGTAAGTAGGATTACCGGGGCCCGTGACAAAATAAAGCCTTACCAGACCCTGCTGCCTGGAGGACCGTGGACAGGCAAGAGGCCGGGGGATGTCACTTCACTGAGCGCACCTACGGCTCGGTAGCGGGAAGGGAAATGCGTCGCCTAAACGCTTCTCGTCTTGGTTGCACAGCCGCACAGCGCAAAAGGACGATCTAGAATAATAAGTCTGTTAGAAATAAACTGGATAAAAAAAAATTAGCAGAAAAGAGACTAGAAACGTTATGTGTGCTGACGCGTGCATGATGGTACTTCTTGACTCATTTGTTGACGTGGTGATTCAGGCAAGCCCCCGTGTGAGAGCCTCTGTATGGTGTGTGTGTGTGTGTGTGTGTGTGTGTGTGGTGTGTGTGTGTGTGTGTGTGAGAGAGAGAGAGAGAGAGACAGGACTTCTCGACTCGTTTATTGACATGGAGATAACCCAGATGTTTGTTGGCCTGTGTGTGTGTGTGTGTGTGTGTGTGTGTGTGTGTGTGTGTGTGTGTGTGAGTGCGTGCGCGTGCATTTATATGTGCTCATTTATGAGTTTACATATGTGGATTCCGGTCGGAATGCACAGCTGTTCCTGTGTATGTGTTTGTGAGCAAAAGATTGTAGATGATCACGTGTATTATTGTCAGTGGTATTCACATACACCTACGACTGTATTTCCACAAAATTTGTGCTTTTTTTTTTTTTTTAAACGTGTACCTGATGGTCATATGCATAATTAATTTAGCAGCAACAGATTGAAAAAAAAAATCGTCTATGCATGAAATCTCATTCACTGGGTGAAAAAATTTGTTTTGATTCTCTCTCTCTGTCTCTCTCTCTCTCTCTGCTCTCTCTCTCTCTCTCTCTCTCTCTCTGTCTCTCTCTCTCTCTCTCTCTCTCTCTCTCTCTCGTACATGTACATCTTTCTTTGACAATAGTAAATGTGTATAGTGACCTGTGTGGTAGAGGTATTACCTCTACTGTTGTGAAATATTTATTCGATCATGAATTTATTCATTCTTTCTCTCATAATGATGGTGAAGAAGATGATGATGATAAGAGCTATAAGTCATTAAGTGAGATGGATGTTATTAGACATACTTGTTATATCAGAGAGCAAGAAAATATAGTATCCACTGTATACTTTCTGATATAGTCAAATGGTTGCTGTTTGATAGGATTGTTATGTCAAGGGCTACAATAACACAACATACACTGTATACTTTCTGAATGCAGTGACCGAGAGGACACAACATGTATTGTATTCTGTCTGATAATGGATGGTTGTTACTTGGTATGCTTGTTATGCCAAAGACAAAAACAATATAATGCACACTGCATACTTCCTGATGATATGTTATTTGATATGTTCGTTGTGTCAAAGACCAAGAGAACACAAAATCCACTGTATACTTTCTGATAATAGATGATATTTGAAATGCTGGTTATGCCCAAGACTAAAAGAATAAATACACACTGTGTACTTTTTTGATGATAGATGTTGTTTGATAAGTTTGTTGTGTTAAAGACCAAGAGAACACAAATCCAGTGTATACCTTCTGATGTATAGATG
>CM065736.1:18673987-18681487 GCA_033310375.1 Conus canariensis | reverse complement strand
CTGTAATGTATGCCATTAAACTCGGAGAACAGTCGCATGTGCAAGTGACCATTATCATAGTAACATGCTGTAATTTACGCTGTTATCCTCTGAGAAAGGCAGCCTGTAGACGTGACAGTCAGTCATATTTCTAAAGCTTAAGCGCACTTCCAAGCTTGTCTTGATTAATGTTATCTCACTTTAAAACCTGTCACAAACTTGGTTATCAGCTGTTTAGATGAAAACCAATGCAGGTGACGTGTGTGTGTGTGTGTGTGTGTGTGTGTGTGTGTGTGTGTGTGTGTGTGTGTGTGTGTGTGCGTGCTGTTTTTTTCTCGCATATCCTGCATTAATCTGTGTGCCTTTTAAACTCGTGAAGCTATCCCCAGTGTTATAAACTCGGGATCTTTTGAACAGTAATTGTTCATCCCTGTGTGTGTGTCGGTGTGTGTGTGTGTGTGTGTGTGTGTGTGTGTGTGTGTGTTTGTTTTTTTATCCCAAGTTACCAGCCCCCTCCCCCCTCCCCTAACAGGCCGTCTTTGACAGGTTCACCTCTTGATTTTGATACAAAGTACCGCGTTATTCTCATATTCTTATTTTCGTCTTCATTGCATACTGTTTTTTTCTTCCTTTTTTTTTGGGAAGGGCTAGGATGGGGGTGGAAGGCACTTTCTGTAAGTGCCGGAGGATACTCGATTTTTTGTTGTTGTTGAGAGTTTCTCTTTTGCTTGAATGGAAGTAACATTATCCAGCAGGTAATCCGAATGCGGCAGCAGACCTAATGAGCTCTTTACAATGCGAAACAGCTATCGCTTGCTGGTCCTGGTGACTTCCCCTTGGAAGAATAATGACATCAACAGAGCTTTCAACTGAATAAGGATGACTTCTCATACTCTTTTTCTTTTAAACAAAAATCCGGTCTTTTTTAACTGCTCCCTGTGTGGAAATGAGAGGCATCTGGGCCCTGGGTTTAACTGTCATTTCTATTATATTGTGTGCATATTTCTGCATCAGTCTGTGAACCCTTCAAGCATGGGAAGCGGCGCCCAGTGTTTAAAGCTTGGGATTTTGCAAATTTATCTGTCTGCCTCTCTCTCTGTCTTTGTCTCTGTCTGTCTGTCTGTCTGTCCGTCTGTTTGTCTGTCTGTCTCTGTCTCTCTCTCTACCTTTCTGTCTGTCTATCCGTTTGTCTATCTCACTGTTCATCTATCTATTCTGTCTAGTCTGTCTATCTCACCGTTCATCTATGTATCAGTCTGTCTGTCAGTTAGCCTGTCTGTCTGTCTATCTACCTACCTGTGTGTGTGTGTGTGTGTGTGGAGAGAGAGAGAGAGAGAGAGAGAGAGACTGAGTGAGTGAGTGAGAGTGTGTGTGTGTGTGAGAGAGAGAGAGAGAGAGAGAGAAGAGAGAGAGAACATATGTATCGATTAATCGAATTATGTAAACTCGATACCCAAAATCCGTGAACGATATACTTCTGTTGAGAATGTCTACATCTTGTCTGTCTTTCCACAAATTTTGGTCAAAATGGGTGTAGTAGTTTGAGAGTAACTTTACTGACAAGAGCAAGCAAACAAACGAAAACATAAGCTCCTCGGGCAATTTAAACGTCCCGTTTTCTTTGGATTTGGAAAGTGGACCAAGGGACCTAAATCCACGTTTGTTTTCAGAACCCATCCAGTTCCCGCCCCACCATACAGACGTGATTGTCTACCTTGTTTGCCCGCCGGGTTGGAGAATCGCCGCCATCAGCGATGAATCGTACAAGCTCCGCTCACCCAGCTAAATTGGAAACACTGGAGATGCTCCGCAAAGGTATGAATCTTTTTTTTTCCACGTTCCACCATGAAGAAGTTGCCTTCAACGACCTGTTCAGGCCAACCTCAAACCCACCTGTAAGAACAATCAGCCAGTTCCACTAGCTGACTTCCAAGTGTGCAGAGGGCTGCCTGTCTAGAGTAAACTGTACAGAGGGCTATCTATCTAAAGTGTACAGAGGGCTAGAGTAAAGTGTACTGAGGGCTATCGGTCTAGATTAAAGTGTACAGAGGGCTGTCTATCTAGAGTACAGTGTGCAGAGGGCTGCCTATCTAAATTCAAATGTACAAAGGGCTAACTATCTAAAGTTTACAGAGAGCTATCTGTCTGCAGTAAAGTTTACAGAGGACTGTCTACCAAGAGTACAGTGTACAGAGGGCTGTCTATCAAGACTACAGTGTACAGAGGGATATCTATCTAGATGAACGTGTACAGAAGGCTATCTATCTAGAATAAAGTGTACAGAGGGCTGTTTATCTAGAGTAACGTTTACAGAAGGCTGTCTATCAAGAGTACAGTGTACGGAGGGCTGTCAATCTAGAGTAAAGGGCACATAGAGCTGTCTATCTAGAATAAAGTGTGCAGAGGGCTATTTATGTAAAGTGTATAGAGGGCTTCCTGTCTGAAGTAAAGTGTACAGAGGGCTTCCTATCTAGAGTAAAGTGTACAGAGGGCTATTTATGTAAAGTGTACAGAGGGCTTCCTATCTAGAGTAAAGTGTACAGAGGGCTTCCTATCTAGAGTAAAGTGTACAGAGGGCTTCCTATCTAGAGTAAAGTGTACAGAGGGTTATTTATGTAAAGTGTATAGAGGGCTATTTATGTAAAGTGTACAGAGGGCTTCCTATCTAGAGTAAAGTGTACAGAGGGCTATTTATGTAAAGTGTACAGAGGGCTATTTATGTAAAGTGTACAGAGGGCTATTTATGTAAAGTGTACAGAGGGTTTCCTGCCTAGAGTAAAGTGTACAGAGGGCTTCCTATCTAGAATAGAGAGTACAGAGGGCTTCCTATTAAGAGTAAAGTGTACAGAGGGCTTCCTATCTAGAATAGAGAGCACAGAGGGCTTCCTATCTCGAATAGAGAGTACAGAGGGCTTCCAATTAAGAGTTAAGTGTACAGAGGGCTTCCTATCTAGAATAGAGAGCACAGAGGGCTTCCCGTTAAGAGTAAAGTGTACAGAGGGCTTCCTATCTAGAATAGAGAGCACAGAGGGCTTCCCGTTAAAGAGTAAAGTGTACAGAGGGCTTCCTATCTAGAATAGAGAGCACAGAGGGCTTCCCGTTAAAGAGTAAAGTGTACAGAGGGCTTCCTATCTAGAATAGAGAGCACAGAGGGCTTCCCGTTAAAGAGTAAAGTGTACAGAGGGCTTCCTATCTAGAATAGAGAGCACAGAGGGCTTCCCGTTAAAGAGTAAAGTGTACAGAGGGCTTCCTATCTAGAATAGAGAGCACAGAGGGCTTCCCGTTAAAGAGTAAAGTGTACAGAGGGCTTCCTATCTAGAATAGAGAGCACAGAGGGCTTCCCGTTAAAGAGTAAAGTGTACAGAGGGCTTCCTATCTAGAATAGAGAGCACAGAGGGCTTCCCGTTAAAGAGTAAAGTGTACAGAGGGCTTCCTATCTAGAATAGAGAGCACAGAGGGCTTCCGTTAAAGAGTAAAGTGTACAGAGGGCTTCCTATCTAGAATAGAGAGCACAGAGGGCTTCCCGTTAAAGAGTAAAGTGTACAGAGGGCTTCCTATCTAGAATAGAGAGCACAGAGGGCTTCCCGTTAAAGAGTAAAGTGTACAGAGGGCTTCCTATCTAGAATAGAGAGCACAGAGGGCTTCCGTTAAAGAGTAAAGTGTACAGAGGGCTTCCTATCTAGAATAGAGAGCACAGAGGGCTTCCCGTTAAAGAGTAAAGTGTACAGAGGGCTTCCTATCTAGAATAGAGAGCACAGAGGGCTTCCCGTTAAAGAGTAAAGTGTACAGAGGGCTTCCTATCTAGAATAGAGAGCACAGAGGGCTTCCCGTTAAAGAGTAAAGTGTACAGAGGGCTTCCTATCTAGAATAGAGAGCACAGAGGGCTTCCCGTTAAAGAGTAAAGTCTACAGAGGGCTTCCTATCTAGAATAGAGAGCACAGAGGGCTTCCCGTTAAAGAGTAAAGTCTACAGAGGGCTTCCTATCTAGAATAGAGAGCACAGAGGGCTTCCCGTATAAAGAGCAAAGTCTACAGAGGGCTTCCTATCTAGAATAGAGAGCACAGAGGGCTTCCCGTTAAAGAGTAAAGTCTACAGAGGGCTTCCTATCTAGAATAGAGAGCACAGAGGGCTTCCCGTTAAAGAGTAAAGTCTACAGAGGGCTTCCTATCTAGAATAGAGAGCACAGAGGGCTTCCCGTTAAAGAGCAAAGTCTACAGAGGGCTTCCTATCTAGAATAGAGAGCACAGAGGGCTTCCCGTTAAAGAGTAAAGTCTACAGAGGGCTTCCTATCTAGAATAGAGAGCACAGAGGGCTTCCCGTTAAAGAGTAAAGTCTACAGAGGGCTTCCTATCTAGAATAGAGAGCACAGAGGGCTTCCCGTTAAAGAGTAAAGTCTACAGAGGGCTTCCTATCTAGAATAGAGAGCACAGAGGGCTTCCCGTTAAAGAGTAAAGTCTACAGAGGGCTTCCTATCTAGAATAGAGAGCACAGAGGGCTTCCCGTTAAAGAGTAAAGTCTACAGAGGGCTTCCTATCTAGAATAGAGAGCACAGAGGGCTTCCCGTTAAAGAGTAAAGTCTACAGAGGGCTTCCTATCTAGAATAGAGAGCACAGAGGGCTTCCCGTTAAAGAGTAAAGTCTACAGAGGGCTTCCTATCTAGAATAGAGAGCACAGGGGCTTCCCGTTAAAGAGTAAAGTCTACAGAGGGCTTCCTATCTAGAATAGAGAGCACAGGGGGCTTCCCGTTAAAGAGTAAGTTACAGAGGGCTTCCTATCTGAATAGAGAGCACAGGGCTTCCCGTATAAGAGTAAAGTCTACAGAGGGCTTCCTATCTAGAATAGAGTGTACAGGGGGCTTCCCGTTAAGAGTAAAGTCTACAGAGGGCTTCCTATCTAGAATAGAGAGTACAGAGGGCTTCCCGTTAAGAGTAAAGTGTACAGAGGGCTTCCTATCTAGAATAGCAGGTACAGAGGGCTTTCCCGTTAAGAGTAAAGTGTACAGAGGGCTTCCTATCTAGAATAGCGAGTACAGAGGGCTTCCTGTTAAGAGTAAAGTGAACAGAGGGCTTCCTATCTAGAACAGAGAGTACAGAGGGCTTCCTGTTAAGAGTAAAGTGTACAGAGGCTTCCTATCTAGAAGAGTAAGAGTGTAAAAAGAGGGCTTCCTATCTAGAATAGAGAGTACAGAGGGCTTCCTATCTGGAAGAGAGAGTACAGAGGGCTTCCTATCTGGAAGAGAGAGTACAGTGGGCTTCCTATCAAGAGTAGAGTGCACAGAGGGCTTCCTATCTAGAATAGAGAGTACAGAGGGTTCCTATCTGGAACAGAGAGTACAGAGGACTTCCTATCAAGAGTAGAGTGCACAGAGGGCTTCCTATCAAAAGTGGAGTTTACAGAAGGCTTCTTATCTACGGTAAAGTGTGCCGACGGCTATCTATCTATAGTAAAGTGTACAGAGGGCGATCTGTGTAAATAGAGAGTACAGAGGGTTCCTATCTGGAACAGAGAGTACAGAGGGCTTCCTATCTAGAATAGAGAGTACATAGGGCTTCCTATTAAGCTTCCTATTAAGAGTAAAGTGTACAGAGGGCTTCCTATCTAGAATAGAGAGTACAGAGGGTTCCTATCTGGAACAGAGAGTACAGAGGACTTCCTATCAAGAGTAGAGTGCACAGAGGGCTTCCTATCAAAAGTGGAGTTTACAGAAGGCTTCTTATCTACGGTAAAGTGTGCCGACGGCTATCTATCTATAGTAAAGTGTACAGAGGGCGATCTGTGTAAAGTGTAACGACGGCTATCTATCACGGCTATATATCTATAGTAATGTGTGCCGACGGCTATCTATCTAGAGTAAAGTGTACAGAGGGTCATCTATCTAGAGTAGAGTGTACAGAGGGCCGTCTAGAGTAAAGTGTATAAAGGGCTGTCTATCTAAAGTAAAGTATACATAGGGCTATCTGTCTAGAGTAAAGTGTACAGAGGGCTGTCTAGAGTAAAGTGTATAAAGGGCTGTCTATCTAAAGTATACATAGGGCTATCTATCTAGAGTAAAGTGTACAGAGGGCATCCTATCTAGAATAAAATGTACAGAGGGCTTCCTATCAAGAGTAAAGCATTCAGAGGGCTGTCCATCTAGAGTAAAGTTTACGGAGGGCTTCCTGTCTAGCGTAGTGTGTACAGAGGGCTTCCTATCTAGCGTAGAGTGTACAGAGGGCTTCCTATCTAGAGTGAAGTGTGCAGACGGCTTCCTTTATAGAGCACAGTGTACAGAGGGCTTCCTATCTAGAGTAGAGTGCACAGAAGTCTTCCTATCTAGAGTAAAGTGTACAGACGGCTTCCTTTATAGAGCACAGCGTACAGAGGGCTTCCTATCTAGAGTAAAGTGTACCGACGGCTTCCTATCTAGAGTGAAGGGTAGAGAGGGCTTACTATCTAGGGGAAAGTGTACAGAGGGCTTCTTATCTAGAGTAGAAAATACTGGGGGCTTCCTATCTAGAGTAAAGTGTACAGACGGCTTCTTATCTAGAGTAGAATATACAGAGGGCTTACTATCTAGAGTAAAGGGTACAGAGGGCTTCCTATCTAGAGTAAAGTGTACAGACGGCTTCTTATCTAGAGTAGAATATACAGAGGGCTTCCTATCTAGAGTAAAGTGTACAGACAGCTTCTTATCTAGAGTAGAATATACAGAGGGCTTACTATCTAGAGTAAAGGGTACAGAAGGCTTACTATCTAGAGTAAAGGGTACAGACGTAGACGGCTCCTATCTTGGATAGAGTGTAATGAGGGCTTCCTATCCACAGTAAAGTGTACAGATGGCTTCCGGTCTGGAGTAAATCTACAGACGGCTCCTATTTTAGAGTTGAATGTACATACGGTTCCTGTTTAGAATTCAGTGCACCGACAACTCATATCTACAGTTAAGTGTACAGCCAGACATCTAACATATTGTGTACAGACGGTTCTGGTCTAAAGTTCAGAGAACAGATCGCTCCTGTTTAGAGCTGAGTGTATAGACGGTCACAGTCGTTCAATGTAAGTCGGTTCCTATCTAGAACTCTGTATGTCGATGACGGTTTCTATCTAGAGCTGTGATCAGATGGTTCCTATGTAGAGTTGAGTGTGCAGACAGCTCCTATGTAGAGATGAGTGTGCAGACGGCTCCCATCTAGAATTGAGTGTTCAGACGGCTCCCATCTAGAGTTGAGTGTTCAGACGGCTCCCATCTAGAATTGAGTGTGCAGACAGCTCCTATGTAGAGTTGAGTGTGCAGACAGCTCCTATGTAGAGTTGAGTGTGCAGACGGCTCCCATCTAGAATTGAGTGTGCAGACGGCTCCCATCTAGAGTTGAGTGTGCAGACAGCTCCTATGTAGAGTTGAGTGTGCAGACAGCTCCTATGTAGAGTTGAGTGTGCAGACGGCTCCTATGTAGAGTTGAGTGTGCAGACAGCTCCTATATAGAGCTGAGTGTGCAAACGGCTCCCATCTAGAGTTGAGTGTGCAGACGGGGCCCCATCTAA
>CM065736.1:18663987-18666487 GCA_033310375.1 Conus canariensis | reverse complement strand
CACACACACACACACACACACACACACACACACACACACCACACACACGCAGTGACACAACAGACACACACACGCACTGACCCACGCAGACACAGACACACGCGCGCGCACACACACACACACACACACACACACGCGCGCGCGCGCGCGCGCGCATGCACGCACACACACATACACACACACACACACACACTCACTCACTCACTCACTCTCTCTTTCTCTCACACACACTCACGCACGCACGCCCCCCCCCCCTCTCCCCCCCCCCCCCCCTACACACACACACAGAAGAAGAGAGATAGACAGACAGACAGACAGACAGACAGCATAAAACAGAGACAGAGGCCGAGATTCAAGTCTTCGTGTAATTATTCACAGTTCACCTCGGCACATCCTCCCCCCCCCCCCCCGTCCCCCCCCTCCCCCCCCCCCCCCCCCCCCCCCCCGTCCCCTCACTCTCCGCTCCCATGATGTCATCGCTTAGCTTCCTCATAAGTCGCCATCATGAAACATGCTTGATACCGGGATGACGTCATAGGACCGGCAAGGTCAAGGATATTGCTTTGTCAAAAGTAAAGTGAGATTCAACTCGTTGCTTGCCATAGCTAGCGGGAGGGCAGGGCAGGGGAGAGACAGACAGAGAAAGAGAAACGGCCATTGCAGACACACAGAGAAAGACAAAGATACATGTACATTCAAACATACACATGGATACATCTGTATCTGTTATTACCTCTCTCTTTCTCTCTCTCTCTCTCTCTCTCTCTCTCTCTCTCTCTCTCTCTCTCTCTCTCTCTCTCTCTCTCTCCTCTCTCACACACACACACACACACAACACACTCTCTCTCTCTCTCTGTCAGTCTCTCTCCTCTCTCTCTCTCTCTCTCTCTCTCTCATCGTTTTCACTGTGGTTATTGACGTTGTCATGGTGATGGTGACGATGACGACAGTGATACTGATGATCGTAGTGACGCACGGATGCTTATACCTAGCTCGGTAGTAGTGCGCCTCACTTGGGAAATGTTCACTGACGGTCAGGTAAACAAACAAACAAATAAACAAACAGGCGAACTCTGGCAACACGACACCATGGCTCATAACAAGAAACAAGTCTCTCAACTTATATAGTTGTATCATGAGCAACGCCGTGCTGAATGAGTGTGCCAGTGACGGACCAGCGTTTGGCCTCCAGTTCAGGGGAGACAATTTTGTTACAGTACTGCGACAGAATACCCATAGACGGTTACAACGGCATTGGCGACCAACCTGCAGTACTCAGAATCGAGCACAGGATTCAGTATAGGTCTGCATGTCTATGCTATAAGATTGTCTCACGTGAAGCGCCTGCCTATCTCTCTGACCTCCTCGAAATGTATATAGTCTTACCCGTTCCCCCAGTTCTTCCTCTGATGACCGAATTTTTCGAATTCCCTCGTAAATCTACGACCAAAAGCAGCACGGATCAAGAGCATTCTCATTTTCTGCGGCGATACTCTAGAATTCGCTACCTTTTTGTACTCCCAGTTCTTATAGAACAGGGAATACTTTACAATGGGAACGAAGAAATGCTGTCTGTGTGTCTGTCTGTGTGTCTGTCCGTGGTCAAAATGTGTTCCACTCGCTCCAGACAAAACTTCTGGGCCGATCTTTCTGAAAATTCGTATGTATGTTCATTATGGGTCACGGATGATGCCCGATGTTTTATTTTACCAGAATAGCCGTTACTAACAGCTATAACGGCCCCAAACGGTTTTTCTTCTTTATGGAATATATCAGAAAGTACCTGTATTCAAGATAAATTGGGAGTACGTTTATATGCTTTGCATCTTGTTCAACTTAAGTCATGTCCCTTCCTTCCTGACATTCTGGTCAAACGCCAGTTGCAGAATGCCACCTGGAAAATGACTGAATTGCTACCTGTCACTTGCGCCTCTTTGCTCGTGTACAAATGAACTGTACAAGGTGTTGTACAATGTGTGTGTGTGTGTGTGTGTGTGTGTGTGTGTGTGTGTGTGTGTGTTGTGTGTGTGACTCACGAATGCAGAATTGTGTGGGCGTGCATATGTGCGTTTGTGTGTGTGTATGTGTGTGAGGGTCCGTGCGCTGTGTGTGTGTGTGTGTGTGTGTGTGTGTGTGTGTGTGTGTGTGTGTGTGCACGCGCGCGTGTGTGTGTGTGTGCACGCGCGCGTGTGTGTTTGTGTGGGTGCATGCATGTGTGTGTCCTGCGTGTGTATATTTCAGATGTTGACTTGTTAAAATTTGTTTACGCGTCCTACAACCTACGTTGTGAGGATGGGCGCGATAGAAATTGTCCTCCTCTTCATAATTATTAGTATTGGTATCATCATCATCATTATCATCGTCGTCATCATCATCATCATCATCATCATCATCATCACTCGACTGCAAGACCGGGGACTGATAGAGTGACAGATTGGGATTCGAACTTAGTTGCTAGTTTTACAGGGGGTGCACGGAAGGGTGATACAAGATGGATGAA
>CM065736.1:18656487-18658987 GCA_033310375.1 Conus canariensis | reverse complement strand
CTCACTCCCACCCATGCATCAAACACACACAGGTAGAGTAGCTCAGTAATCACATAACTTCGGGCTGGCTATATACACTTCTTAACTGAGCACACTAATTCGCCTGTCAGGGGTTCGGAACATAACATCTACGTGGAACTGACATGGATTTGCATGAAATTTAAAGGGAATATTATACTCCTGCTGAATATCACTGAGAGCAGAGCAGGAGAAGAGAAGATGTATTTCGTCACCGTTTGCATTTTCATATTATGGGCATGTCAAATTCTTTCAGCAACTGTATATATACCATTGACAAATGACACAGCAAATCTGAACTTCGTCTGGTATTTTTGTCTCGCATGTGTAAGAAATGAGTTCATGTAATCATTCAGTTCCTTTTGTGTGTGTGTGTGTGTGTGTGTGTGTGTGTGTGTGTGTGTGTGTGTGTGTGTGTTTGTATGTGTGTGTGTCCGTGGTAAACTTTAACGCTGAGATTTCCTCAACAAGTGCAAGCATCAGCGCAACAGGTTTGCAAGAACGATCAGGGTTGTGTAGATTTTTTTTCTGCGTACGCAGGCTGATACTCCTGCAGACACTCCCTTTATAGACAGGCAAGGATTAATCCCCGTCTACCCAACAAACGGAGTGGAATTTTGTTGTACGACCCTTTTTTTAATTATTCCACCATTAAGGCAGCCATACTTCAACTTCGGGGAAGGTACATACTATGTGTAACGTGTCATCCATACTAACGGCCAAACTGGCCTTCTCTTCCGAAAGTTGGTGATGGGATTTTACGTGTGTGCAAGATGTTATGCGTGCGTTCACACACGCAACCTCGGTTTATAGTCTCATTCGAAGGGCTGTATGGGGAATGGAGTCCGAACCCATATTAACTCCGAGGGAAAAATCCCCCTGTACCGAAACGGCCCGGCGGAGATTCGAACCCGCAACCCAGGATCACCAAGATTACGAGTCCTGCGCTCTACCATTGAGCTGTTCCGGCCCCCATGTTGTTTAGATCTTTCTAGCCATCACATCCGTGAAGATGTCACTGAATTCTAGCGTCTGTCAATCATCTTCAATTAACATTTTAAGTAACGGAATCAGTATTACAACATTTTCATTTTCTTAGAAATTATGATCATTGCTTACAATGGTTGCTTTATTTACTGATAACAGACTTGTTAAAAATGAGACTACACTTAAATACTGTAACAATTATTTATTTCGTTCCGTCGGGATGGAACTATTCAATGCCGTTTCTATCAAACAGTGGCCCGGAAACGCAGAACTGATGTATGATTAACATAAGAGTAAGGCAGACGACAGGTACACAGTAACTTTAAATGTTATGTCACGCTGTTGAAGCATGTTTTAGTTTTAGAGAAAAACAAGTGGTAAAAAAAAATGAGTATAATATCTTATGAAAAGATCTCTTGTGGGGTTTTAGTGAAGTTGTATAAATATCTTATGAAAAAGATCTCTTGAGTGAACGTTGTATAAATATCTTATGAAAAAGATCTCTTGAGTGAACGTTGTATAAATATCTTATGAAAAAGATCTCTTGAGTGAACGTTGTATAAATATCTTATGAAAAAGATCTCTTGAGTGAACGTTGTATAAATATCTTATGAAAAAATCTCTTGAGTGAACGTTGTATAAATATCTTATGAAAAAGATCTCTTGAGTGAACGTTGTATAAATATCTTATGAAAAAGATCTCTTGAGTGAACGTTCTGTCCACAGAGGCCAACGAGCAGACGAATGTTTGGAAATCTGCAAGGGAAGTAATACATGTTAGAGCTCGCGTTCAGCGAGAGTGTCTCCGCTGCTGTCATGGGACAGATGCAACTGGTAGGCGCGCCTGAAGCAATTTTGCCCCAATCGGTCATCTTAACAGTTCAGTCATAGAGGGAGAAATAACAGACAGGATGCCAATAACGCAGACAGTCGATATCCCGATCATTATCCTGGAGTGCATCTCAAATGAGAGGTGTGAGTTCGACATCGATCTGCATGATCCATAAACTGGGAAAAGATAATTCTATTTGCAATGGAAAGACAGGCGTTATCTTCCCCTGAACTTTGTTTTCCTCCAGAAAAGGCTTATTGCCAGAGAAAGGGCAGCGTGTAGTAAAGGTCTGAATATTCTTGTCTGCTGCTGCTGAGGTATATGAAGAGGCGAGTCCAGGAGGGGAGCGTGAGGAACAGCGAGCAGCGATGGGGCTGGCAGTGGGAAGGTGGGGGTGAGATGACACAGGAAGGTGGAGGGGAAAGTGAATAGAGGGGAACTGTGCGGTGACTCTTTCTTTCTTTTTCAGGCATCTTTTACCGTAGACAGCAGGATCGAACCGATTTCGGGGAAGGTTCTCTTCATGATTGCGTACAGATATTTCTCGTCAGCAGGTAACCGGGATCCAGCAGCAAACCTGATGAGTTGTAAGTAGAGCGAAACAGTTGCCGCGTGCTGGTCGTGCCAAACTCCCCCTTGGAGAAACGTTGTACCGCATACAGT
>CM065736.1:18648987-18653987 GCA_033310375.1 Conus canariensis | reverse complement strand
GTCCCCTGCCTATAGGGATTTTTGTTTGTCTGGTTTTTTTTTTTCTGATATATATTTTTTCTTCACACGATTTTTTCCACACCCTCTTCCAAAAGGCCGTATGTTCTACCAAGACCAGGTTATGGGGTGTATGAGTCGGCCGATTATTCCTCAAGATCCAGGGTAGTGTGTGTGTGTGTGTGTGTGTGTGTGTGTGTGTGTGTGTGTGTGTGTGTGTGTGTGCGTGTGTGTATGTGCGTGTGTGTGTGTGTGTGTGTGTGTGTGTGTGTGTGTGTGTGTGTGTGTTGTATGTGAGTGCATGAGTGTGTGTGCGTGCATTTGTATGTGTGTTAATGTGATTGAAGAAAATAGAGATATTGTTGAAACTGAGAAAGGTATAGCTGTTGTTGACACTGAGGAAAGTACAGCTGTCACTGACACCAAAGAAAGTGCTTTTGTTGACGCTGGAAAAATAACATTTATGGTCGAAACGAAGAAAACGCAGTTATGTTTGAAAGAGAGAAAAGTACGTTGACACAGAAGAGGGTACAGCTATTGTTGACACACTGAGGAAAGGACAGCTATCATTGACACTGAGTAAAATACAACTATCGTTGACACTGAGTAAAGTACAGCATCATCTGCAGATAGAAAAGTAATCTACAGTTGGCTAAAGCGAAAGTTCAGCAAACTTTCACACTGAAAAAAGTACAGCTATCATTGACACTTGGGGAAAAAAGCAGCCATTGTTTACACTTGGAAAAGTACAGCTATCAGTGACACTGAAGAATGTACAGCTATCATTGACACTTGGGGGGAAAAAGCAGCCATTGTTAACACTTGGAAAAGTACAGCTATCGTTGACACACTGAGGAAAGTACAGCTATCGTTGACACACTGAAGAAAGTACAGCTGTCATTGACACACTGAGGAAAGGACAGCTGTCATTGACACACTGAGGAAAGGACAGCTGTCATTGACACACTGAGGAAAGGACAGCTGTCATTGACACACTGAGGAAATGACAGCTGTCATTGACACACTGAGGAAAGGACAGCTGTCATTGACACACTGAGGAAAGGACAGCTGTCATTGACACACTGAGGAAAGGACAGCTGTCATTGACACACTGAGGAAAGGACAGCTATCGTTTACACTGAGTAAAGTACAGCTGTCATTGACACACTGAGGAAAGGACAGCTGTCATTGACACACTGAGGAAAGGACAGCTGTCATTGACACACTGAGTAAAGTACAGCTGTCATTGACACACTGAGTAAAGTACAGCTGTCATTGACACACTGAGTAAAGTACAGCTGTCATTGACACACTGAGTAAAGTACAGCTGTCATTGACACACTGAGTAAAGTACAGCTGTCATTGACACACTGAGGAAAGTACAGCTGTCATTGACACACTGAGTAAAGTACAGCTGTCATTGACACACTGAGGAAAGGACAGCTGTCATTGACACACTGAGTAAAGTACAGCTGTCATTGACACACTGAGTAAAGTACAGCTGTCATTGACACACTGAGGAAAGTACAGCTGTCATTGACACACTGAGTAAAGGACAGCTGTCATTGACACACTGAGTAAAGTACAGCTGTCATTGACACACTGAGGAAAGGACAGCTGTCATTGACACACTGAGTAAAGTACAGCTGTCATTGACACACTGAGGAAAGTACAGCTGTCATTGACACACTGAGTAAAGTACAGCTGTCATTGACACACTGAGTAAAGTACAGCTGTCATTGACACACTGAGTAAAGTACAGCTGTCATTGACACACTGAGTAAAGTACAGCTGTCATTGACACACTGAGTAAAGTACAGCATCGTCTGCAGATAGAGAAGTAATGGACAGCTGGCTAAAGGGAAAGTTCAACAAACTGAAGAAAGCTAAAGGAAAGTTCAACAAACTGAAGAAAGCTAAAGGGAAAGTTCAACAAACTGAAGAAAGCTAAAGGGAAAGTTCAACAACTGAAGAAAGCTAAAGGAAGTTCAACAAACTGAAGAAAGCTAAAGGGAAAGTTCAACAAACTGAAGAAAGCTAAAGGGAAAGTTCAACAAACTGAAGAAAGTACAGCTATCACTGAAACTTGGGGAAAAAGCAGCCATTGTTTACACTTAGAAAAGTACAGCTATCATTGACATTGAGAAAGTATTGATATCGGTGACGCTGAAGAATGTACAGCTGTCATTGACATTGAAGAAAGTATTGATATCGGTGACGCTGAAGAATGTACAGCTATCGGCTTTTTTTTTGAGGGGGGGGCAGCCATTGTTGACACTTGAAAAAGTACAGCTATCATTGACATTGACACTGAGGAGTGTACAGCTATCATTGACACTTGGGGGAAAAAGCAGCCATTGTTGACACTTGGAAAAGTACAGCTATCATTGACACACTGAATAAAGTACAGCTATCATTGACACTGAGTAAAGTACAGCTATCGTTGACACTGAGTAAAATACAACACATCGTCTGCACATAAAAAAGGGTAATCTACAGTTGGCTAAAGGAAAACTTCTGCAAACTTTGATACTGAAGTAAGTACAGCCATCATTGACACTTGGGGAAAAAAGCAGCCATTGTTGACACTTGGAAAAGTACAGCTATCATTGACATTGAGGAGAGTATTGGTATCGGTGACGCTGAAGAATGTACAGCCATCATTGACACTGAGGAAAGTGCAGCCATCACTGACACGTGGGGGAAAAAGCAACCATTGTTGACAGTTGGAAAAGTGCAGCTGTTGTTGACAGTGAAGAAAACAGACCTGTCGTTAGTATGAGTAAAGTACAGCGACTATTGACATAGAGGAAAGTATGTTATCGTTAACACTGAAGAAAGTTCAGCTATCACTGCCATCGAGGAAAGTATGTTATTGTTGACACTGAAGAAAGTACAGCTGTCACTGACAGTGGAGAAAGTACAGCTATCATTGAGATTGAGGAAAGTGTATTATTGTTGACACTGAAGAAAGTACATCTATCATTGACATTGAGGAAAATAATGTTATCGTTGACATTGAGGAAAGTCCAGCCATCATAGACATTGAGGAAAGTAATGTTATCATTGGCACTGTGGGGCTGTCATTGACATTGAGGAAAGTACGGTTGCCATTGACACAGAGGAAAGTACAGTTGTCATTGACATTGAGGAAAGTACAGCTATCATTGATATTGAGGAAAGTACAGCTATCATTCCCATTGAGGAAAGTAATGTTATCGTTGGCACTGAAAAAGTACAGCTATCATTCCCATTGAGGAAAGTAATGTTATCGTTGACACTGAAGAAAGTACAGCTATCATTCCCATTGAGGAAAGTAATGTTATCGTTGACACTGAAGAAAGTACAGCTATCATTCCCATTGAGGAAAGTAATGTCATCGTTGACACTGAAGAAAGTACACTTGTCACTGATATTGAGGAAAGTAACGTTATCATTGACATTGAGAAAAGCACAGCTATCATTGATATTGAGAAAAGTACAGCTGTCATTGCCATTGAGGATAGTAATGTTATCGTTGACACTGAGGAAAGTACAGCTATCATTGATACTGAGGATAGTAATGTTATCGTTGACATTGAGGAAAATACAGTACCATTGACACTGAGGAAATTAATGTTATTGTTGGCACTGAAGAAGGCACAGCTATCGCTGACATTGAGGAAAGTATAGCTGTCATTGCCATTGAGGAAAGTAACGTTATCGTTGACACTGAAGAAAGTACAGCTATCGCTGACATTGAGGAAAGCAGTGTCCTTGACACTGAAGAAAGTACAGCTATCATTGACATTGAGGAACGTAATGTTATCGTTGACACTGAGGAAAGTACAGCTATTATTGACATTGAGGAAAGTAATGTTATCGTTGACACTGAAGAAAGTACAGCTATCATTGACATTGAGGAAAGCAATGTTATCATTGACACTGAAGAAAGTACAGCTATAATTGACATTGAGGAAAGTAATGGTGTCGTTGGCACTGAAGAAAGTACAGCTATAATTGACATTGAGGAAAGTAATGTTATCGTTGGCACTGAAGAAAGTACAGCTGTAATTGACATTGAGGAAAGTAATGTTATCGTTGGCACTGAAGAAAGTACAGCTAAGCAATGATATCGTTGGCACTGAAGAAAGTACAGCTGTAATTGACATTGAGGAAAGTAATGTTATCCTTGGCACTGAAGAAAGTACAGCTATCATTGACATTGAGGAAAGTAATGTTATCGTTGACACTGAGGAAAGTACAGCTATCATTGACATTGAGGAAGGTAATGTTATCGTTGACACTGAAGAAATTACAGC
Source organism: Conus canariensis (assembly GCA_033310375.1). NCBI lineage: Eukaryota > Metazoa > Mollusca > Gastropoda > Neogastropoda > Conidae > Conus > Conus canariensis. The sequence continues at coordinate 18,649,689 of CM065736.1, read as the reverse complement.
TATCATTGACATTGAGGAAAGTAATGTTATCATTGACACTGAAGAAAGTACAGCTATAATTGACATTGAGGAAAGTAATGGTGTCGTTGGCACTGAAGAAAGTACAGCTATAATTGACATTGAGGAAAGTAATGTTATCGTTGGCACTGAAGAAAGTACAGCTGTAATTGACATTGAGGAAAGTAATGTTATCGTTGGCACTGAAGAAAGTACAGCTATCATTGACATTGAGGAAAGCAATGATATCGTTGGCACTGAAGAAAGTGCAGCTGTAATTGACATTGAGGAAAGTAATGTTATCCTTGGCACTGAAGAAAGTACAGCTATCATTGACATTGAGGAAAGTAATGTTATCGTTGACACTGAAGAAAGTGGGGCTGTTGTGGACGCTGATGAAATATACCTTTATCATTGAAACTTAAGAAAGTACAGCTGTTCTGATGAAATTACAGGTATCATTACACTCAAGAAAGTACAGCCAACATTGACTCTTACGAAGATAAAGCTTTTGTGGGGGGAAAATACACCTACAGTTGACACTAAAAGCACATCTATCACACACTCATTAAAGCCCCACTATCGGTTGAAACGTAGAAAAGTACAGCTGTCTCCGACTCTGTGGAAAATACAGCGGTCATTAAAATTAAGGTTAAGGTTAAAGTTCTATCGCCTAATGGGCGTAGAGGCAGTGACCTATGAGAG
>CM065736.1:18628987-18643987 GCA_033310375.1 Conus canariensis | reverse complement strand
AATAACATCGTTTTCTTTCATACATTCATCAAATGCGTCTCTATCTTTCATGTGAAATAAAACCACTGTCTTTAATTGCTCTCTAAAGTCTTTTAAAACTGAGTTATATTTTTGACATAAAATCCACACACTTATCCCAGCATGTCTTCCACTGAAAGCCAGTTTTGACAAAGCGTTTCTTTTTTTGACTATATCCTTTTCTGCTGAACAATCATCTATAATAAATAATGTCTGAGTTCCTTCAAACTGTCTATAAAAGTGTTCTAAGCACTCGCTAAGTTTATTGCTGGGATCAATCAAATAGATTTCATCATCCGCCCATATAAACCTTCTGTCGTGATATGCTTTGTTCCATTTGAGTGTTGGACAGAAAATTACAATATGATCAAAATTATAACTATAAACTGTTTGTAATAGGTCGAGGACAAATTTTGTTTTTCCACAACCAGTCTGTCCACAAATCAATGAACAATGAGGGGTTTTTGTCATAAAGTTTAACATCGGCATTGACACCAAAGTCGTCTGCTCCATAGTTTTAAAACATAATTTAATCTAATCCAGTTATTGTTTTTATCATACTCTCTGTCAAAACTTGTTCAGTATAATAAAACCCTATAAGGCCCAAATGTGTAAGATTAATCCAGTTCAGTTCTGTAAGATCGTTTCTATTTAGACTAATATCAATTTTGTTGCTTGTTGTTATGACCTTAATATCCTCGCCATTGTAAAGAACGACGACAGTAACTTTAAGTTTGTCAACGTCTAAGTTTTGCCAGCTAATAAGAATTCCTTTCATAAGATTGTCACTGACGCCCAGAGCTCCATTTCTCGCCTCATCTTTTAAGACAGAAATTTTAAATATCATTGTGAACGTGTCTCCTAATTTTGTGCGTGGAATGAACTGTAATTTTGTAGAAGCTTTCTTTAAAACCGATTCTCTTCTGTGGAGGATGTACTGTTTGTCCCCAAACGGCTTTATTTCGATCTCTTTCCGACTGTTGTCCTCTGGCATAAGACTTACATGTAAAGGGCCAGAGTTCAATGCTTTTCTGAAACTTTTTTGACGGTCAAAAAATGTAAATGGGCTTAAGAATTCAAATTTTATGTCCCATTCTAAATATGGTTCTAAGTGCCATTTGTTGTCAGTTTTCGAACTTTTTATATTCATACTGACCCGCATTATTTGCTTCTACATTGCGTAGTTGTTCTAGTTTAGGAAACCTTTTGCTGTCGCTAACCTCTTTGCGTTTATAATAACCATCTTTAGTGTACTCAAAACCATACAAAGTGCCTATCTCACCGTTCTGTTCAAAGTCCTCAACGTCTGCAAGGTCTTTTAATTCTAAAGTTACACACCTCTCAGGCGCTAATGTAACTCCTGATTCTTCTGGTCCACGTGACATTTTTTAAAACAACGTATTATTTTATTTCTAAAACAATGTGCAGGTTATCACATTTAACGACTTTCCCTGTTTTATCTGTGATCTTTATATTAAATGATCTGACCCTCCCACAAGCTAATCTTTTAAACTGTAAATTAGGGAATCGTATAATTTCATAATCGCAATATGCAGCTTTCCTGATGGAAGAGCTCTTAAAACAGTTGAGGGCCTTCCATCATATAAGTTTTCATCAGTGCTCAGCTCATCCAAATGTACATAGAGTAATGGATATAAGGCAAGATCGAGCGGATTTTTTCCCTCATAAGTAGACTCTTTTTGTAAAACTAAAAATATATCATGTGTAAAGCCTAATATTTTAGCTAGCTCTACATCAAAAAGGTAATGGTCTACTTCTTCTTCAGGTTTGAATGTCAACATTATTTTCAAATTTGCATTGTTAAGTTTGAGAGTAATGTCGAAGTTACTCATTGCTTCTTTTAGCGAGCAAAACCCGTAATAACCATCAGGTATGGTTAACTGGCTAACTAAGTTTCCTCTATTATCAAATTTTTTAATCTTATTATTCTCCTTGGATTCAGTTATATTAAACCATACGACTTTGTAAAAAATTTCATGGAGTGCGACCCTTTGGGTTCCGCAGTTATTATCAATAGCATATTCTAAAAACGAAGGACTGTCTTGAGTTGTTATTGTTACAAACATTTTTAAAACAAATTTAAAAATGAGTGCATTCAAATATACTAATGCAAAATATTCTGTCGGGCCGCACTACAATCTTAAAAATATAACAACTGACACCCTTGACATTTCTGTGACTCAGTCTGACACCTTTCAAGTAAAGGTTAGTAATCCATTGGACAGATATCTTAACCCTCCTATTAAAAAAGACTACATCGCGAAAGTGTGGTTCAGTCATCCGATGCAGTTTTATCAGAACCAGTTAAACTTTGCTGTGTTTTGCGCATCAACTGGGTGTGGAGTGTCGTATGCTGATCATTTAAATCATCCTGATCCTTTGGTGAGGTCATTGTATAGATTTCATTTCTATTACACCTTCAGACGTATATTATCTGAACTGCAAGCGCCATTACCAAATGACAAAACGTTTAATCCATTCAGCAACAGAATAGATTACAAGGCTTTTGAAAGGATCTGTAACGAATTTGATATTGACCCAAAGACAGACTTTAGACAAAAGTTGGATCTTAATCATGGTTTAGGCACCCCTTATTTTGGGGGCGTGCACAGAAAGTATAACTATGATTACAATCCTCCTTACACATCTTTCTCTTCAGGCACAACTGTTCACCTCGGGTCCATAGAGCAAGAGCATAAAACAGCGTGGACTACATTTATTTTGGACGCTTCTAAGGGCCTAACAAAAGCGGGAATAGAACGAATAAACGACTCTATTCGTACTTATGTTTGGTGTTTGCTAGGTTCGCAAGCACAAACGAGATCAAACATAATTGATCCTTCTACTGGCTTTGACGCCCAAAAACAGTATTTAGCAAATTTAGAGGATTCTATTAATTCTGCAATTGATTTGCCTTCAAGTATTAAAAGGTACCAAAATGTTTTGCAATACGCAAGATCGAAAGTAGACTTCGCCGTTGGCACTGGTTTATACATGCTGCCTTCCGACCTCAGACTTCAGATAGGAACAATAATAAACTATAATAATGAAATCCTTGTGGCTGGCAAAGAAGAGAAGGTCGGAAAAAACGACATAAATTCTAAGCCAGCAATAGCAATAAAAAAAGAAGTCCCACCAATCCCCGAGCCCCCCAAACCCCCCTCAAAACCCCATCCAATCCCTGTGGTCCCAAGAAATAATGACCATGAATATGAAAAGACAGCACTTGTTATTGGATTAACTGCCCTAGGATTACTTGGTCTTTATCTTACTATAAAGTAACCCAACTATTAAGACAACTAATGTCCATAAGTGCTCGGCCATAAAGCCAACTACTTTACTTGCAGCAGACAAAAGCCAGCTAACGATCCCCCCTAATATGCCAGGTAAAGAGTCTATGGCCTTAGTGGCTAATTTTTTTAATAAACTTGCAAGATGATCAAGTTGTTTTTTTACCCATGATTTATCTGATGGTGGTCCTGGTGGCACTGCTCCCCCACCACCGCCGCCTGTAATAGCCATCACCAGTGTACTTATTGCAAATCCTAAGGCTGTTATAACACTTGCTAATGTGACACCTTGCTCTCTAAACAGTGTTCTTATTCGTTCTGCTAGCGTCGTGTCTTCATATAAAATTCTTTGGATAGTTTCTCTTATTCTGCTCACTTGAGTTCGTAATTGTTCTCGGTTAGTAGACAACACTTCTAGTCTTGCTGATCTCTCTTGTTCAAGATCTTTTAGTCTTCGGGTTATTCTTTCTTTAACATCATGTCCTAAGTTGTGGTCATCAGCCTCAACTAGTTTTTCTTTTTCTCTTTTTATATGCTCATCTAGTTCACCCAGTTTTGCTAAATTGTTTGTTAATTCGCCTCTGATGCTTCTCAAAGCATGATCAAGGGCCGTTATTTCTCTCATAGGTAGCGGCGGATCGTGCATAGTTTTTAATGCTGTTTCTTCTGAAAAACTGGTTTCTGCTTGTATTATTTCGTCTGCTGTTGGGCTTAAATCTTTAAGTTCCATGTTTTGTATTTGGTTATCTGTTGGGAGTTCTTGTAGTGTGTTTTGAAGTTTAGCAACTGCTTCCCTATCTAATTTTGGTTTAGTAATGCCAAGGCGATTTTGTTCGCTCACACTGAGCCTTTGTCTAATTGTACTCTTTTTTAAAAACTTTGATGAGTCTGGTTTAGTTGTAAGCTGAACAAGTTGTCCTTCGTCGTTTCTCACAAACAAATGGTCATCTTTTGTTTCAAAATCATTAGGGTCTATAAATTCGGGAGGTTCTTGGCCTAAACTTTGATAAAATGATTTGACCTTACTTTCTGTTAATTCACGCCGCAATGATTGTAATGGATGTGTCAAAGGCGTCATTTCACTCATGTCGTCTCCAGGATCAAAAACATCATAATCTTCAATGCCTGCCATGTTTTAAAAATAATTAACTTTTTATTTTGTTTTATAAAAAAAAAAATGTCACAAGCATATGGCTCAATTCTTGACCCGCATAGAAGACTGAAAGAGCCCTTTGGCGTGAAGGGAAATAAACAGAATATTATTGTTCCAAATAATCCATCTACTATTGATTCAGATCAAATTCTTACTGTTAAATTTCCAGACCTAGGAGCAGATGAAGTGATTGTACCAGGCTCTGCCCGACTTACTTTCAAAATAGAACTCGAATCAGCAACAGACGCAAACAGGACAGTTGTACAGAATCTGGGACGGGCAATCGTTAAGAAAATTTCTATAAAACTTGAGGGGCAAGAAATATTTTCTTTACACAATGCAGACATATTTCTAATCTATTGTGATCTATGGCTAACCGCGAATGAAAGGGCCGATCTTGCGTTTCAAGGAATCGAAAATAATGAAGCACTAAAACACAGAATAGACGCCGAAGATGCTAAAGCCGGCAACAAGTATGAAGCTGTAAGTTTTGCTTATGGAAATCGCTTTTCTATACCCTTAGATTTTGAGTTGTTAAAAGCGCATGCGCCATACTTTCAAGGAGCATTAAAAGACAGATTGTCATATGAACTAACTTTTAATGAATACAAACGTGTCATTAAATCTACAGACTCTGAAGCAAAGTACAGCATTTCTGACATCTCGTTAGAGTTTGACATTGTTAGCAACCCTAACTTAGCAACGCTGATTGAGCAACAATATCAGTCAAAATTAGCAATATATTACGAAAGAGTGATTCATCATACTAAATATCCTAAAAGCAGGGCAGACACAATATGGAACTTTAGTTTTAGTGCCACAGCAAGATCCCTTAAAGGTATTTTATTGCTGTGTGAAGATGAAGAACCATTCAAAAGACAAAGTGAAAAGTTTATCAATCCTAAAATAACGAAAGTACAATGTTCAATTGAGGGTAGTCCTAACCAAGTCTACGGTAGCGGGCTTAAACCTTATCATCATTTTGATGAAATAAGAAAATTCTTTGGAGGCGGGAGGTCTAGAAGTCCAACAGTAGACCTTGTGTCTAAAGATCTACACCTTCACAGTGTTAGACTTGATGAATATTTAACAACGAAATACGGTTTATGGATTGACCTAAGGTCGACAGAGGATAATCAGTTGCATGGGAGTGGGAGAACAGTTAAAGACGTAATAAACATTCAAATTGATAAAGAAAAAGAGAGTGATAAACCACTTAATGTACATTTGTTTTTAATATATGATGCGCAGCTGAATATTCAAGATAACAGATTAAAAGATATCCAATACTAAATTATTTTTATTTTTAAAAAGCATGTCTGTTCAGGTTTATCCAAAAGTGCCCAAAGAAGAGATAGTAGGCAACTCTGTTGCTGTAGACATAAAAACTTTCAGATTAACAAACATAACACAAATGCAAACCCAACTAGAGCAGGACCTTTCAAAATACAGTAAAACCAAACGAAGGTATTCTGCTGCCTTAATGCTGTTACATATGTTAATACTGGAGCATCGATCACTAGTGCTCTATCAGCAGGAACAAGTGTAGGTCTCTTAGCAACAGGCGTAGGTGCACCGGCAGCTTTACCTCTAGGCGGTTTGTCTTTAACTCTTGGCCTGTGTTCATTGGCTGTAAGTGCTGTCAGCAAAAAAATAAAAGCTAAACTCCAAAAGCACACAGCTATGGTTCAACTAATAACAGCTAAACTTAGTTCCTTCAAACTGATAATTGATAAAGCACTTGCCGACTCGAACATCACGGATGAAGAATTTAGTCGCCTACAGGCTGATTTTGAGGACTACAAAAGACAAAAGTTTGATCTTCAAAGAAAGGCAAGGGCAACTTTTTCTCAACAACCAGACACCGACCAGATAAAAAAGGAATGCTTAAAAAAAGTAAACGAAACATTAAACTCTGTTCTAAACAGCTCACATTAACAACACCAAAGGGCGTTTATACTTTAGTTTATGAGTCTAAGCACAAAAAGACCTCTGATATTGATTAATTAATTTAAATAAATATTTTGAGTTAGAAAAGAAGCTCAACATGGATAAGATATATGACAGTTTTGACCCGGTTAGATGCAATGGAAGAGGAAGAGCGTTTGTCAAAAGCTTTAAATGAGGTCGTTTTAGAAGTTATTGATCCAACAAACGTGCAGGCAAGCGTTGTACATGCTATTTCTCAAGTTCCAAGTAAACTAACAATAAACCCTCCAGTTAAAGTAAGGTTAGTTGTTTTAATCGACTATATAACAATAAATGAAGAAAATCTAGAAGTCTGGGTCTCAACTAAACAGCAGACTATTCTTTCTTATAATGACTTAACACCCGGTTGGGCAGATCAACTTCTTACACAGTTTAATGAAGCCTCTGAAGCAGCTAAAATGAGAGGCTCTGGTTGGTCAGAGGGTGAAGTCCTAGACATCAGATTAAGACAGGCTAAGTATGAGCCAATTGTAGGCAAGTCTTACATTCCACTGCCTCCAACATTAGTTGCAAAGAGAGCAGTTCTGAACATAAAGAATTCAGACGACAAATGTTTTATGTGGTGCGTTCTTGCGAAGCTGCATCGCGTTGCTAAAAATGCAGAGAGAGTATCTAACTATCAACCTTGGGTCAATGATCTTAACTTTGATGGACTCACCTTTCCTATAGGTGTAGACAAAATTGATCAGTTTGAAGAACAGAATCCCCCAATAACTGTTAACGTATACACATGGTCTGAAGAAACCAACCTTCTGCCAATTAGAGTATCAAAGAACAGTCCAACAATAGGCGAACCAACCAAACACCATGTAGACTTACTCCTGATGCACAGCCATTCAGGATTGCATTACACGCTAATACGCACAATGAGTAGACTGTTGGTGCATACTACAAAAAATCGTGGCAAACAAGAATTCTGTAGAAAATGTTTAACAAGAATTCCGTCCGTTCAAGCTGCGAGCGAACATGTAAAACATTGTCTCAGTCCAGTTGACTGCAATACAGAACTAATTATGCCAAGAGAAGGCAGTAAGGTTAGTTTTAAGAATTACAAAAAACTCCAGAGGTCTCCATACGTTGTTTACGCAGACTTTGAATCGCTTATTGTTCCTTATGAAGGACCTGCTCCAAAACATTTACCAAAAACAGTTATAATGAATAACCACCAGATTTGTTCATTTGCCTTCATTATTGTCAGGTCGGATGGCGTCCATTCAAAGCCAGAATTATACAGAGGACCTCATGCAGCAAAACATTTCTTAAAACGCATGCAAGAAGTTCGTAATGTCTGTTCTAATAATCTAGTCCTATCCGATCTTAAGATGACCCCTGAAGATCAAGATCGCTATGACTCATCCACTCACTGTTGGATTTGTGGTTTAGAGCTAACACCTAAAAGTTTAAATCCAACAGTAAGAGACCATGATCACATTAGCGGAAAGTTTAGAGGAGCAGCGCATAACAATTGCAATCTTCAACTAAAGTTTGATCCTAGGACTTGGAGACTTCCTATATTCTTTCATAACTTGCGAGGTTACGATTCTCATCTTATATTGCAAGCAGTAACTAGCGATTTCAGGGTGTCATGCATTGCGCAGTCATCAGAAAAGTACATGTGTTTCACTTTAAATAATTTATCTTTTTATGACTCTATGCAACACCTGATGGGATCATAGAGTCACTAGCAGGATCATTAAAGTCCTGTCCAATAACAGAAGAATATTTTGACCCAACGCTCGTTAGAAAGGGCGTTTACCCTTATGAGTACATGAACAGTTGGGAAAGGTTTGACGAGCCAACCCTTCCGCCTAAAGGTGCGTTCTTTTCTAGTCTTAGAGGAAAGGACATCAGTGATTCTGATTACCAGCATGCACAAGAAGCGTGGCAAAAATTAGAATCTAAAACAATGGGAGACTATCATGATTCCTATTTAATGGCGGATACCTGTTTGTTGGCGGATATCTTTGAAAATTACAGAAAGACCTGCATGAAACATTATAGTCTAGATCCTGCGCATTATATTTCTGCGCCTGGGATGAGTTGGGACGCATTCTTAAAATTTACTGGTGTACAGATTGACCTGTTGTCTGACCTACCAATGCTTCAGATGATTGAAAACGGATTGCGTGGCGGAATTAGTATGGCGTCTCACCATTACTGTAAAGCAAACAACAAATACCTAGACAACTATGATCCAAGTAAAACTTCTAACTATCTTATGTATTTAGATGCAAACAATCTGTATGGTTGGGCTATGAGTCAATCACTTCCATTACGTAACTTTAAAATGTACACAGGAGGTGTAAAAGACATTCAAAAGTTTTTAAAATGGCTTCAGAGTCTAGAAGCTGATCAACAACGGGGCTTTATTCTAGAAGTTGATTTAGAATATCCTCATGAACTTCATGACCTTCATAATGACTATCCATTAGCGGCAGAAAGTTTAAAAGTGTCAATGACAGAACCACCTAAACTTGTGCCTAATCTTCGTGACAAAAAAAATTATGTCTGTCATTACAGACTTCTCCAATTTTATTTAAGACATGGTTTAAAGTTAACAGCAGTTCATCGTATAATTGCATTTGATCAAGAACAGTTCATGAAACCATACATCATGAAGAACACTGATCTCAGAACTAAATCCGCAGATGCTTCAGAAAAAGACTTTTTCAAGTTGATGAACAACAGCTGTTTTGGAAAGACTATGGAAAATCCGCACAAGCGCAAAGATGTCAGATTGGTCACTAGAGAAAACGATGCAATTAAGTTGACTTCAAAACCAAATTATCAAGACTTCAGAAGATTTCATGATCAGCTTTTTGGAATAATGATGAAAAAAAAGAAAGTCAAATTGGACAAACCTGTTTTTATTGGTTTACTGTTTTAGAGCTGTCGAAGCTTTTGATGTTAGAATTTCTTTACGACTACTTTAAACCCTTGTATCCAGAGTCCAGAGTTCTGTACACAGATACAGATTCCTTTGTAATCGACATCCCTACTGAAGATTTTTACAAAGACATGGAATTAGAAGTAGCAAAAGAGCATGCCGGATGGTACGACACATCTGATTACCCTAAAGATTCACCTTTGCATTCAGTTATTAATAAGAAGGTTTTAGGTAAGATGAAGGATGAATTATCTGGAGGTGTGATCAAGGAGTTTATTGGTTTAAGGTCGAAAATGTACAGTCTTTCAAGCCAAAAAAAAGTTGTCAAAAAAGCAAAGGGAATATCTCGTAGTGTTGTGCAATCAAACATATCACATGACAACTACAAAGAAGCATTGTTCAATAAAAAGACTTTTCATCATGACAATTACAAACTACGATCTAATCTGCATGAGATTAACACAACAGTTGTAACAAAACGGTCTCTTGACAGCACTAACACGAAAAGAGTATTTGTTAATCCAGAGTATTCATATGCAATTGGGCACTGGAGAATAGTATAATCATATGTCTTCATGGAGTTTCTGTTTGGTCAAGTGTTATCAGAAGCTCAACTATATCATTATCCAGTATAGCCAAATCATTATTATTCTCATTCATTACTGCTAAATGTGCTTCAATTTTTTTTATCATTTCAAGATTTTGATTTTTCCATATCAAAATATCAGAATCTAGGGATTGGGGTAGTAAGCGATTGTCTGGCTGTTTTAGCATAAGATTGTCAATGTTCTTAAATATTTTTTTGATAATAATATTATAAGCAGATAATTGACGTATTAATTTTGAAAACTCTTTTTTCTTTTGAGCTTCCATTTTAAACTCAAATGTATTTGCCTAAATTAACTAAGCGACTGGAACTGTGTCTGGTGGGATTATCTGCAGTTCTTCCTTCACAAAAGATCTTCGGGGGGCTGGTCGTTTTGTTGTGTCAGTTTCTCGTAAATAATACACTGGCGGATTCATTTTCACAATTTTTTTTATCTCATATGGATCAACACTCCAAACTGGATCTGTTGCCCTGATGCGAGTGTCCCCTTCCGCTTCTCCCGGTGAATAAAGGTATCTCACTTTTAAACCAAATGGTAATAGTTTGCTGGATGAAGACTCTTCAACAACATTTATTGTTTGTTTTCTGATTGCTTGTACTGGTTTTAGCCCTTTAAATTCTTCATTATTCATTGCGCGCAAAACTGAGGGCAGTCTTTTTACCCATTCTGTGTTGCGAGAATTGTCAATCAGCTCTCTGTGATACTGGTAGGAGAAAAGTCTTTCAGATAACTGTTTGTTAAAGTTTTCAACCAAAGCCTGTGATCTGTGAACTCCTGGAATGCCTCTTTTAATGGTAACTCTATGTTTTAACAATAATTGATTCACTTGGCCTTTAAATTCTTTTCCGTCATCGACTTGAATCATGCGAGGATAAGTTAAGGGTCCTCGTTGGTAAATCAGCTGTATAGCAACAGCAACAGCAGAAGCACTCTTTTGTGTTAATGGTTCCGCATCTTTGTATCTTGAAGCTATATCAATGACTGTAAGTGCGTACTTAAATCTTTTTCGTCTAATCGTATCATGGGGTAAATATAGAAGATCCATTTGATGGGTGTCGTTTGGAGTTATATTCACAAAGTGTGGTCTCTGTATTCGTTTAGGCGCTGGTAGATAAATTTGCCAAATTGCTTGTTTAGATAACCATTCTTTTGCTGTTTGTTCACTGACTCCCGCTGCTTGGCTAAGCTTTTTAATTGCCGTTATTCCCTTCCAGTATCCTTTTGGAGAATAATAGATTTTGTACATTTTTATTCAGCCAATACTTTGTGCAACAAAATACACAGCGGTCATGCCAAAGACAATAAACAATATTTCTTGCATCTTTTGTTTTTCTGATGGTTGATAAAAGTCGCTGAATTTTGGTGGGGCAATGTTTCAACTTGTTTGCCTGTTACTAGAAAATATTCTTTTATTGCCTGGTCAACATCTTTAAATGTGTAAGCTGCATGTCCCTGTTGTTTAAGTCTGTCGTTAATAAAATCTAACTGCTCCATTCTTTGCTTTTCATAGGTGTCTTGTGCAGTGGCTAGTTGCTCCATAGCTCTGTTATGTCTTTTTCTCTCATCGTTATTTTGTAGTTTACTAAACGCGTAATTACTTCCGCTGAAAGCAAGCGCGTTGACCACTGCGCCGCCTATCATCATTACGAGTGAAGCCATTTTTATAAATGTATTTTTTTTTACATATTTATATTTTCTGGAATTATTCCTTGCTTAACTAGAAAATCTTTCGTAGCAAATGAAGCTGTAATGACAGCAATCAACTTTGCTGAGTCTTCAAAATCTAGCTTGCCAAGATCTGCTGGTTTTATTCTTAACAAGCTTTTACCAAGCATTGTGTATCCTACACTTAGACCTCCAATAACAGCAGAATGGTATACGAGGTTGGCAACAGTTTTTTCGGTGCTCATTTTTTAAAAATAAAATAATATTTATTATTAATAAAACATGAACTGCGATGATTTACTTCCTGAACTTATGATTACAAATAATCAAGTTGATGACCAAGCTATTATGCGCCAAAAGGAAAGGCTGTATTCTTTGGCGGCGTGTGGAAAAACAAAACAGTACCTCGGAAATGAATTCAGCATAGAACAGATTCAACAGATGTCGCCGCAAGACATTGTAAAGTATCACAACAGGTATGAAGCGCAACTGGGTCAAGAATGGTCAAAAGTGTCGGACAAACTGTTCTTAGTTTGTACACTAAACTAGTTAGTAGATTTGCGCCCATTGATTCTGAACAAGATTTTATGTATGATTTAACGCAGGATCCAGTTTTAACAAAGTCATTAGAGTCTCTAGGATGTGATCTATATTACAGATTTGGAACATTCTTGTCGCCAGTAATTATGGGGTTAATTACGTTTAATCATATAGATTTTATTTCCCTTAAAAATGACCGAGCAGAAAACGTTGATGGAGAAAGTGACCCGTGAAAAGAATCCTGGGCGCGTTGAAGCAGGGAAAAAATTAGCAGAGTGGAACAAAAAAAGAAAATTAGAGTTACAACATATAACTCATAATGAAAAAACACCAGTTGTGCCAGAGCCACAACAAGAACAAGTTGTTTCAAGTCCCGCAACATCATCATGGATTATTTGGATTAAAAGAGTTGGCATTTTTGGCGTCATTGCTGTTGGTGGGGGTGGTTATTACGTTTATAAAACATATAAAGAAAGACAGCAAAAACCAAAGCAGCCCAAAAAATCACAGCCACTAAATACAAAATCTGAACAAAAAAGAATACTAGAACTGCCAACAACAAAATCTCATTTTGATCCATTTGATATGCAGTAATATTTCAAGAACTTAATAAATAATTATAAGTGACTTGAATAAGAACTTGATAACGACTTGATGATGACTTCATGACGACTTGATAAGAACTTAATGACGACTTGATAAGAACTTAATGACGACTTGATGACGACTTGTTAAGAACTTGAATAAGTACTTCATAAGTACTAATAAGAACTTGTTAAGAACTTGATGATGACTTGTTAAGAACTTGATGTTGACTTGTTAAGAACTTAAATAAGAACTTGAATAAAAACTTGTTAAGAACTTAAATAAGAACTTGAATAAGAACGTGATGCCGACTTGAATAAGAACCTAGAACGACTTAATGACGATTTTTTTCATAAAACACAATTAATTGTTACATTCTTTTCCGGGGAGACAACTCCTCTTCACTTCTGAAGGGTTTGCTGCCTTTATGTAGTACTCTAGGTCAGACATGTCTGGCCACGGCTTACTCAACTGCATAATTGCCGAGTCGAAGCATCGCACTGTTTGCTGGTTCGTGTCGAGTTACACATAACGGAGTAAGGGCGTCGTTTACTGCAGGCCGTCACGCAGCATTGTATAAATTTAGGCGGCTAAATTCCCCACCGGCGTCGTTTAGTGCAGGCGTTAGCCGTCACGCAGCATTGTATAAATTTAGGCGGCTAAATTCCCCACCCCAAATAATCTTTTTCCAATTTTATGTATTAAAATCTGCATTTTATATTTAAATCTAAAAGCATTTAAAACAAATATTTATTAAAAAGTAGTGGCTAAAAAGTAATGTAAGATACACTTTGTTATTTAGCTTTTGGTGTTGTTTTAACAAAATAAAAAACAACTTTACTCTAGGCAAGTAGACACCATGTAATTGTAAAGCGTTTGTTTGTGTACAGTATATATAAATCTTGAAGATAACAACATTGAGGATATGCCTGCGGTAGTTTTAAATACTTGGTTGTCATGGCATTGAAAAGTCTAAATTTGCCCTCTTCCCTGCCCTCAAGAGATCCTTCCCACTTTCGTATTGGGTCACTGGCGCGGCTATGAACGCCCGTAAACCCAAAATATGGTCACTGGCGCGGCTATGAACGCCCGTAAACCTAAAATAGTCGCCCTGGTGCGGCTATGGGAAGGACCACTAAAATGGGGGTGAGGGGATTGCCCAAATTAGACAAATAGAAAGCAGGCAAACAAGTATGAGAGGCATATCCTCAAAACTCTTCACATCTGGCCGTGTTATACGTGACCCTCTGGGTCTGACTTGGGGCCCTAGGGCGCCATAGGGTCTCAAGTAAGACCCAGAGGTGATCGGTAATGCGGCCAGATGTGAAGAGTTTTGCAGAAATTGATTTCACATTTGATGAATGTATGCGTGAAAATGATGTTATTGATCAAGAAAAACGAAGGATTAAGCAAAAACTTAAGTCTCAAAAGTTTTCTAAATTAGTGTTAAAAACAGATAATCCTACACATTATGTATGTTTGTAAATGTTTTTTTTATAAGAGAACTATAAAATGTGCTTTCTGGGTAATCCGGTGGAGCAGCAGCGAAACCGGCTCCAGCCGGTTGGAGCTGGGCGGAGCCGGATGAGCCAGAAAGCACATTTTATAGTTCTCTCCGTACGGACTTTATCGGTTACGAGGCAGGGGTAGCAAACTGCTGTCGGTTATTGCATTAGTAAGCCACCGTGGTAAGTATGTAAGATTAAACGTAATTTTAGAAGGAAAATGTCCTTGTGGCGAAATTCTTTCAGCATGCATGCAGTAACATAATGAACAAAAGAATGAAGCAAAAGTTAGAAAAAGAAAAAAAAAACTATCAAAAACAACAAAAGCAAAGAAAAAAACGACGAAAAAAGAAAACTCGGAGGGGAGGGGGTAGGGGGGGGGGGACTGCAAAAAAGGACAACAATACACGAAAAAGGGGGTGACATCACCTAAGCCACCCAATCTAACCATCTCTTCATGCAGGGGGTGACATCAGCTAAGCCACCCAATCTAACCATCTCTTCATGCAGGGGGGTGACATCAGCTAAGCCACCCAGTCTAACCATCTCTTCATGCAGGGGGGTGACATCAGCTAAGCCACCCAATCTAACCATCTCTTCATGCAGGGGGTGACATCAGCTAAGCCACCCAATCTAACCATCTCTTCATGCAGGGGGTGACATCAGCTAAGCCACCCAATCTAACCATCTCTTCGTGCAGGGGGTGACATCAGCTAAGCCACCCAATCTAACCATCTCT
>CM065736.1:18606487-18618987 GCA_033310375.1 Conus canariensis | reverse complement strand
AGAGTTTCCTCTCCAGGGAAGTCAGCTACGATTTTTCTGTTCAGCCTGTTGACAGTCTCGTTCAGGGAGGAGATTATGGCCCTTTCCGCTAACCAGTCTGAGTGAGCATGAAGATCCGGGTAGACTGCTTCTATCAGATCCTCCTGGCTATCAGACAGGCGTTGACAATGTTGGCTCTGGTGCCATTGAGGACGACAGGGAGGATCTGCCTGAAGTCCCCACAGAACAGCGTTGGGATGCCTCCCATTGGCCTGTGCACTTGGGTGATGTCCTGCAGCGTAGAGTCCATGGCCTCGTAGACAGCTTTGTGGGTCATGGGAGCTTCATCAATTATGATGGTTGCAGCCTCTTTGATGACTTTGGCCAACGTTGACCCACGCTTGACAGAGCAGGTTGGCGTTTCTTGCTTGTCGGCATCCAGAGGGACCTTGAAAATGCTATTTACTGTCCGCCCACCCGGCAAAAGAGTAGCGGCAATGACACTGGAAGCAGTGGCTAGCACTATTTTGCCTGTGGAGCGGATCCTGTTCAGGATAAGATTCAGGATGGTCTTTCCTGTCCCTCATGGAGCATCAAGGAACATTATGTTGCTGCTTGCTGTGGGATCCTGCCTCTGCTCAACCATGGTCATAAAGCTGTCGTACACGTCTCTCTGGTCAGCTGTCAGCTTCTTCAGCTGGTCATCAGCTGCTGCCCGGAGTGCAGTAGTGTCGTAATTGGTCTCGCGGTAGTATTCTCGAGGCACAGTTTGTTGTTGTGTGACTGTTGGCATCCCATACTCCTCTGTAGACTTGCCTCCAAGAAGGAAGAGTTTGTCCTGAATCACAGTAAGAGCTTGGTTGTAGATGGCATCTGTGTACTGCGCTTCATAATAGACATCTCTTCGGACTTGGAAGAGGAAATCTTCAGCAAGATGGTCTCTGAAGAGGTTCCACAGGTTGCCTGGGTTACTGGGGTTGAAAGCCACCAGGATAATACAGAAGTCACGCAGCAGTCGGGGTCTCTGAGAGATGGAGGCTTCCTCCAGGGCAAGTTGTAGAAGGCGGTCATCATCTAGGAGTCCAAGAGCATTGCAAGCATCTCGAAAAATGTTGTGGACATAGCCGTTGACAATCTTCAGCTCCTCGTACGAACGGGATCCTTTCATAACGTTGAGTAGAAGCCTCAAGAAGTAGCACTCTCCCTGGCGAGGACTGATACTGTACAATCGCCGGATTGCAGTGCCCCTTTGTCGTTTCTTCCACATATTCTGAGTGGACATCAATGTGAAGTGCTCAGGGACTTCCACGTACTTCAGCTCTCGTGCTGTAGGGTCTTGAGAGCATAGGCTAAAGATGGCGGTAAGGGTTGCTTCTGGGGGAGAGCCTTGTGCTCTTTGCGCTGCGTTGTGTGGATTGAAGTAGACCCATTGTCCATTCTCCAAATGGACAGCTGGTCTCTGCACCATGGGGTGGCGCTCATGCAGGTCAAATCCCAGGAGTCTCCAGGTCGCCTCGATGCTGCCAACGTAGCGGGCATTCTGGTACATTTGGATCTCATCAATGACTGGAGGTTGTTGAGCTGTTCCTTCACCTGCCTGAGTGGCTTGGAGTTGGAAGACGGCTTGGTCTGTGCCCTTGTGGACATACTTCAGGACGTACTTGATGAATTTTATGCTACTGCATATTTCCACATTGATGTGGCAGTTGAACTAATGTAGGAGGTAAGGGTTGTAGGGGACAACCCACTGGTTGGTGACGATGATTTCTCTCTGCCCAAGCTTCACAGTCCCAGTATGTCCTCATTCAGACTCCTCACGTCTCCTGTACTTGGGGTAGCTGTCCTCACCCTGCTCTATGACCCTTCTTGCCTCTCAATCAATTTTACCTCACAATTTTTTTTCGTAATACGATACACAGTCGATAGAGGGATGCCTGTACTTAATGAACTTACCGATGCATTCTCAATTCCTCGATTGAAGTGCTCCAAAATGACAACTCTATAGGGGCCGCCATAACCTAGTGGATAAGGCGCTGGACTCATGATCCAAAGGTCGTGGTTTCGAATCCCGGCTTGGTCTTGGAAATTTTAATGTGGAATGTTTCCAGCTAAAATGACCGTAGTTCACCCCGATGTCCACCCTGGCCCCGCAGGTGTCAGTCTAATGTGACGGACCAGCCGTCTGCATATCCTTGATTTTGGCACGGACGTTAAACCCAACTCAAACATGACAACTCTGTGAAAAGATTGCGTTTTCACGATGTATTATGTCTATTGGAGGGCCTCTGGGTTGACAACATTTCTGGTCTCCCTGTTTGGCGCAAGTATAGTCAGTGTTTCTGCGCTTCCAGTTCGTGATGCTGCAACGTAGAACATTACATGTGTAAAACACGGAACGGTCAGATCTGCCCCACGGGATGAAAATGTCTGACCATGGCTCTTGTTGACAGACAAAAATCAGACGGTATTGCAGAGCATCATAACTTCGGTGTATTTCTGAAATCCTCTGCAGACTACCATCTCTAAATTTAGAAATTAACGGTTTTTAACGGTCAATTTTAAGTTTCTGTTCATATTAGTTGTCTATCATTGATCAGCGTGTAAAACTGCACCTGTATACCAAATTTCATCAAGAAAGGTCTAAATTTAGAAAATAACGGATCTTAACGGTTTTTAACGCTCAATTTTATAGTTTCCGTTCGTGTAAGTTGTATATCATTGTTCAGCGTGTAAAACTGCGTCTGTATACCGAATTTCATCAGGAACGGTCTAAATTTATATAATAACGGTTTTTAACGGTCAATTTTTAAGTTACCGTTCGTGTAAGTTGTATATCATTGTTCAGCGTGTAAAACTGCATCTGTATACCGAATTTCATCAAGAACGGTCTAAATTTATATAATAACGGTTTTTAACGGTCAATTTTAAGTTTCGGTTCGTGTAAGTTGTATATCATTGTTCAGCATTGAAAACTACACCTGTATATCAAATTTCATCAAGAAAGGTCTAAATTTAGAAAATAACGCTTTTTAACGGTGATACCATTTCTAAATTTAGAAATTAACGGTTTTTAACGGTCAATTTTAAGTTTCTGTTCATATTAGTTGTCTATCATTGATCAGCGTGTAAAACTGCACCTGCATACCAAATTTCATCAAGAAAGGTCTAAATTTAGAAAATAACGGATCTTAACGGTTTTTAACGCTCAATTTTAAGTTTCCGTTCGTGTAAGTTGTATATCATTGTTCAGCGTGTAAAACTGCATCTGTATACCGAATTTCATCAGGAACGCTCTAAATTTATATAATAACGGTTTTTTAACGGTCAATTTTTAAGTTTCCGTTCGTGTAAGTTGTATATCATTGTTCAGCGTGTAAAACTGCATCTGTTTACCGAATTTCATCAAGAACGGTCTAAATTTATATAATAACGGTTTTTAACGGTCAATTTTAAGTTTCGGTTCGTGTAAGTTGTATATCATTGTTCAGCATTTAAAACTACACCTGTATACCAAATTTCATCAAGAAAGGTCTAAATTTAGAAAATAACGCTTTTTAACGGTGATAAATAACGGTCATAAAAACTATCGAATGACCCAATGTTATTCACAGTATGTCCTTCTAGACTCATGCCAAGTTTGGTGGCGATCCGAGGACTCCCTTTGCCGCCAACATCAGAAAAGATTGTATTTTTGATCGTTTTTAGGGGGGTACGTGTTGTTAACGGTTTTTAACGGTCATAAATAACTGTCGTAGAAACTGTCCAATGCCCCTATGTTACTCGGGAGATGTCCCTCTAGGTTCGATGTACCTGTGCAATGTCACAACGGCCATTTGATGAAAAGCAGAGGAAAAAGATGTCTTTGAAACCGTTATAACAGTTTTTTTAACGGTTTTTAACGGTTTTATTTCTTTAAAGATTAGCCCAAAACCATCCTCGGGTCACAACAGACATACCTGCTAAATTTCAAGAAGATCGGGTTTTAAACAGTTTCTTTGATAGGGTTTGGGTGTTTTTAACGGTTTTTAACTGTTATAAATAACGTTTTTTAACTGCCAAATAACGGTTTTAATTTTAGAGAAGTAGTCCTGTACCTGTGCAATGTCACAACGGCTATTTGAAGAAAAGCAGAGGAAAAAGATGTCTTTGAAACCGTTATAACAGTTTTTTTAACGGTTTTTAACGGTTTTATTTTTTTAGAGATTAGCCCAAAACCATCCTCGGGTCATAACGGACGTACCTGCCAAATTTCATTACAATCGGTTGAGCCGTTTTTGAGTCTATAGCGTACACAGACACACACACACACACACACAGACAGAATTTGCCCTTTATATATTAGATTATCATTTTTTTGTTGTTGCTTACTTGTGTGTTTGAGTTAGTCACATATTTTACTGTATAACGTCTGCACAGTTGATACTTTATTACTGCACACGTACCTCTGTTGTCTGGTTTTGGTTTGACAAAAAGGAAAAAAAAAGAAAGAAAGAAAGAAAGGACGCGACTTCAAGAAATGGTGTATAACCGCTCTGCCTTTATGGCTTTGTGCTTGGGGGCTCATAAAATCTGTCTTTGTCTCTGCCTCTCTCTCTCTCTCGCTCTGTTCCAGCTGTCTCGTCTCTCTCTCTCTCTCTCTCTCTCTCTCTCTCTCTCTCTCTCTCTCTCTCTCTCTCTCTCTCTCTCGCTGTTTGTCTGTCTGTCTGTCTCTAGCTGTCTCATCTCTTTCTCTGTCTCTTTCTCTCTTTCTCTCTCTCTCTCTCTCTCTCTCTCTCTCTCTCTCTCTCTCTCTCTGTCTCTGTCTTTCTCTCATGGAAGTAACAGGATACAAGTAACACAACATCCGGTATTGAGGAAAGGAGAAAGAGCATAAAAAGTGAGACGGGAGGAAGGAGAAGAGGAAGGACTGAGAGGTGGAGGTGATGATAGAGGAGAAGGGGGAAAGAACTCGCGGGGCCAGGGAGCAGAGGAAGGTGGGGGTGGGGCTGGGCGCCGGTTAGATCATTGATGTGGATGGAGATGTTCTCGACTGAATTTTACACACACACACACACACACACACACACCACACACACACACACACACACACACACACACACACACACACAAAGATTCAAAGATTTTAATCCTGTGACTCCTGTTGGGGTATGGAGGACTTGAAACAAAGCAAACAAATGTAAATGAAACATATCACACACACACACACACACACACACACACACACACACACACACACACACACACACACACACAAATTGACAAAGAGGTCGCATGTAAGGTTGGCAATTAAGTTGTTGTTGTTGTTGTGCGTGTGAGTTGGTGGTGGTGGTGTTGATGATGCTGTTGTTGTCGTCGTCGTCGTCGTCGTTTTTGTTGATTTCGTCGTTGTCGTCGCCGTTGTTGTTGTTTATAAGGAGGGCGACATTGGTGCTATGGAGTACCATTTCGGTCTGGTACTCCATGCCGGTGCCATTGTTCTCCTTGCTATTCCTGTTCTGATCGTCCTGTACCCCGGCTTCTGCTACCAGCAGCACAACATTCAACACTGCAGGCAACACAGCCAGAAGTCATGTGATTTTTTTAAATTTCTAACGTAATAAGTTTGATCAATTGAAATTTGGTTTGGTGTTGTATCGCATGTTTGTGATCGTATCCATTGAAATGAAATAGTTTCATCGTTCGCATTTTATCATTTACACACATACACACACGCGCGCGTGCGCGCGCACACACACACACACACACACACACAAAACACAACACACAACACACACACACACACACACACACACACACACACACACACACACACACACACACACACACACAACACAAAACACACACAACACACACACACACACACACACACACACACACACACACACACACAACACACACAGAGAAAGAGAGAGAGATGGTGGCGGTAATGTGTTAACACAGAGAGGGGGTGGGGGGGGGGGGGAGAGTGAAGGGATGAGAGAGCCAGCCAGACAGACGGACGCAGTGATCAGGAGATCAATTTAGATGAGAAATGAAAGAACACGTCTTTAAAGACTGTATAGAGGACTGGTCGTGTACTGACTAGAAAAACAACTGGAAATGACTGTAAAAAGCATAAATATTTACATTGTTTCTATTCTATTTAAATTTTCTTGCAAGAAGGGCTTCACGTCATCGTATTCAAACAAGCCGTGCCTTCTGAAGACATTACGTAAACAAGACGTCAGATCAACGTTGTCTGTAAACAATGGTATAAATTCTGCTCGCTGTCGTGTCTTCCCACAGAACCTATGTCCAACAGGCTAACTAGATATCGCATAAAAGCATTTTTTTGGTCAAAATATTACATTTTTTCTACAAAGGATGATGGACGAAATACTTTAATACAAAGAGTTCTGTGCGCCATTTTCTGTGGTTCCACCAGCCGCCGTGGCGTAGTGGGTAACATCGCGGATTCCCAGCTGGGGTGTGGTGGGTTCGAATCCGATCACGGCCATTTATTTCTGGGATGTTTCTGCCCTGACCGGCTCCTACTTTGACTCGACTTTGCCATGTGCAGGTGTCTTTATCTCTCGGGCCTGTTGACGCTAGATAATATTATGAAAGTAAGCGTAGAGTACAGCCCTGTCATGCAGCCGCAGACTTAAATGGAATTCCATGACATATATTCATGATCCCCATCCTCACTGATCGGTGTTCAAAAGAGTCTCCTATTCTGTGGCCCTTCATGTTTTGCTCTGATGGTGACTTCAGTAGGGATTTCCACTCTACGTCCTGAGTATGTTCGTGGTGAGGTGGCTTGTATCGGCAAGTTCATGGGCGCTGTCGCTGGACGGACGTGGTGGCGCCCTCCAGGGGGAGAGCCCACTCACGCTGGCTCCGCAACTAAGCAGTTCTTATCATCAGCAGGGGGTGGGGGGATGGGGGGGGGGGGGGGTTAGTAAGTGGTGTCCTGCATATGTTGGATCATAACAGGCACCTCTGAACACCATCGAAGTGACTTGGCAGCAGTGCAGTGTCTCCTCCGGTGGGTTGCCTTATGACGACTCAACTTTGACTGCTCCCTGTGCACTGCCGGTGTTGGCGCTGCGGCGGGACGAGCCGGGTATGGCTGTGGACGAGGAGGCGGAATGAGCGATTTGGGGCAATGACTGGCACAGAAGATGGGACAGCAAAAAAAAGAAGAAAAAAAGAAAAGAAAGAAAGAAAGAGAAAAGAAAAAAAAAAAGAAAAAACGAAAACGAAAAAAAATTGGTGTGTTTGCTTGATCACTGAACAGAAATCCATTCTGAGGCCGGTGATCATTTGTGATAACTAGGATCTCTTTTTGAGACAGTTGCGATTGTTTTTTTTTAAATATCGATAGTCATTGTGCAACAACAGTAATTGTTTCATAATACATGGGATTTTCATAATACCTTGATTATTTATTGACACCTATCACTCTCAAGTTGTAATGCCGATGATTTATTTCATAATACCAATGATAATTTTTCAACACATATGATTATTTTATTATACTGGTTTTAACTCTATACACGCCTGAATTATTTTCAAAACAACTTTTTTTTTGTAATATCAGCATCATTTTGTAATGCTAGGATTATTGTAAAGTAATTTGTTATTTATTTCATAAAACCGGTAAATGTTACACAATAACTTTGTTATTTTACAGTAGCCTGGTTCATTGTAATAATATGTGATTTATTCTATAATACCTTTGACTGTTTTGAATATGTGTGACTATTTATGATACATGTGATTATACATAACCTCTGTTCATTCTGTAATACGTGTTATAATTTTTTATACCACTTTGTGTTGACTATTTGCCAGTAGCCACCCGTCACGAAACCTTCTTCCAGTCAAGTGCTGTTTATTTACATACATCGTCCTTTATTGCTTATCTGTCGCCGCACTCCCCCCTCCCCCCCCCCCCCCCCTCCCAACTGGAATGTGTCTCGCTGGGGTCCTAGGGAGAAGGGCGGGGGGGGGGGGGGGGGGAGGAAGAAGGGAAGATCTATGGGGACCTAAATGGCTTGACCAACTTTGTCGGGGGCTGAAAAAGCCAAGATGGCCGACTCTACCAACCGGAGTGACTGGTTTTCGGTTGTCGTCTCAGTTCTCGCTCGGGTGGTTTCTTTTGAAACCATAGGGGGGATAGGTTTGCTACCCCCCCCCCCACCCCCACCCCCCCTCCACCCACCCACCCTTTTCTTTCTCCGCACCATTCTAGGAGCTGACTCACTCTCATCCTCCATACCCAATCCCTCACCCTGCGCTCCCCCCCCCCCCCCAACCCCCTCGCTCTTCTCTCCGCTCTGCTTCCTGTCTACTGGTCTTCCTAATACTTGTTCTTCGGGTGTTCATTCTACTTTTCGTCCTTTTCCTTACTCTCACGTGTTCTCGTCGTCATTCTCTCTTCATTCTTCTGCTCATACTACATCTACTCATCGCTGTACTCTTCATTTCACTTCTCCTCCTCCTCCTCCTCCTCCTTATTATCATCGTCATTCTACACTTCCTTCTTCCTACTCACTCTCTACTTCTGCTCATCGTTCTGCTCTTCATTTACCACGCACTCTACTTTTCATTCCACTCGTCATTCATTCTATTCCCTTCTACTTCATTCTACTCCCACTCTACTTCTTTTATTCCCACTCCGCATTCTGCTCTTCTTTCTACTCTCACTCTGATCTTCACTGCACTCATCATTGTACTTTTCCTTCTCTTTCCCGCTCTACTTCTCGTTCTACTTCTCATCCTACTCTAGTCCTGATGCTCATTCTACTCCTCACCCCTGCCCTTCGTCCTGCTCATGCTGCTCTCTCCATTCTACACGATATTCTTCTCTTCGTACTACTTCTCAGTCTACTCCTCACTCTATTTGACATCCTATTCCACATGCCACGGTTTATTCTACTCTTCATACTGCTCCTCTCTCTACTCCTCGTTTTACTCTTGATTCCAAAGTTCCATTAGATTTCCCATTCTACTCCTCTTTGTGTTCTTCATTCTACTCCTCATTGTGTTCATTCTACTCCTCATTGTGCTCTTCATTCTACTCCTCATTGTGCTCTTCATTCTACTCCTTATTGTGCTCTTCATTCTACTCCTTATTGTGCTCTTCATTCTACTCCTCATTGTGCTGTTCATTGTGCTCTTCATTCTACTCCTTATTGTGCTCTTCATTCTACTCCTCATTGTGCTCTTCATTCTACTCCTCATTGTGCTCTTCATTCTACTCCTCATTGTGCTCTTCATCCTACTGCTCATTGTGCTCTTCATTCTACTCCACATTGTGCTCTTCATTGTGCTCTTCATTCTACTCCTCATTGTGCTCTTCATTCTACTCCTCATTGTGCTCTTCATTGTGCTCTTCATTCTACTCCTCATTGTGCTCTTCATTCTACTCCTCATTGTGCTCTTCATTCTACTCCTCATTGTGCTCTTCATTGTGCTTTTCATTCTACTCCTCATTGTGCTCTTCATTCTACTCCTCATTGTGCTCTTCATTCTACTCCTCATTGTGCTCTTCATTCTACTCCTCATTGTGCTCTTCATTGTGCTCTTCATTCTACTCCTCATTGTGCTCTTCATTCTACTCCTCATTGTGCTCTTCATTCTACTCCTCATTGTGCTCTTCATTGTGCTCTTCATTCTACTCCTCATTGTGCTCTTCATTCTACTCCTCATTGTGCTCTTCATTCTACTCCACATTGTGCTCTTCATTGTGCTCTTCATTCTACTCCTCATTGTGCTCTTCATTCTACTCCTCATTGTGCTCTTCATTCTACTCCACATTGTGCTCTTCATTCTACTCCTCATTGTGCTCTTCATTCTACTCCACATTGTGCTCTTCATTCTACTCCTCATTGTGCTCTTCATTGTGCTCTTCATTCTACTCCACATTGTGCTCTTCATTCTACTCCTTATTGTGCTCTTCATTCTACTCCTCATTGTGCTCTTCATTGTGCTCTTCATTCTACTCCACATTGTGCTCTTCATTCTACTCCTTATTGTGCTCTTCATTCTACTCCTTATTGTGCTCTTCATTCTACTCCTCTTTGTGCTCTTCATTCTACTCCTCATTGTGCTCTTCATTCTACTCCTTATTGTGCTCTTCATTCTACTCCTTATTGTGCTCTTCATTCTACTCCACATTGTGCTCTTCATTCTACTCCTCATTGTGCTCTTCATTCTACTCCACATTGTGCTCTTCATTCTACTCCTCATTGTGCTCTTCATTCTACTCCACATTGTGCTCTTCATTCTACTCCTCATTGTGCTCTTCATTGTGCTCTTCATTCTACTCCTCATTGTGCTCTTCATTCTACTCCTCATTGTGCTCTTCATTCTACTCCTCATTGTGCTCTTCATTCTACTCCTCATTGTGCTCTTCATTCTACTCCACATTGTGCTCTTCATTCTACTCCTCATTGTGCTCTTCATTCTACTCCACATTGTGCTTTTCATTCTACTTCTCATTGTGCTCTTCATTCTATTCATCCTTCTATTCTTCAGTCTACTCCTCATTCTACCCTTTATTCTACTCCTTCAACTCTTACTCTTCATTCTACTCTTCATTCTACTTCTCATTCTGCTCTTCATTTTGCTCTTCGTGCTACTGCTCATTCTGCTCTATATTCTACTCTTCATTCTGCTCTTCATTCTACTCCTCGCTTTGCTCTTCATTCTACTCCTCATTGTGTTCTTCATTCTACTCTTACTTCTACTCCTCCTTCTACTCTTCATTCTACTCTTCATTCTACTCTTCAAACTACTCTTCATTCTAATACTGCTTCTACCGTTCATTCTACTCTTCAAACTACTCTTCAATCTACTCTTCATTCTACTCTTTATTCGACTCTTCATTCTGCTCTTCGGTCTACTTCTCATTGTGCTCTTCATCTTACTTTTCATTCTACTCCTCATTGTACTTCCATTCTACTCCCTATACTACTTGTCATTTATTCTTCATTCTACTCCGAATTCTACTCCACATTCTACTTTCATTCTACGCCTCGATATGCTGAGATTCAGAGAGTAAAACATCGTTTCAGACAACTCGAAAAGTCTTTAGAGACGTGCTGTCAAACTCTTTCTTTACAAACCCTCTTTTGTGAAATAAATGATTATTAAAGGACTTAACAGTTCTTCCCCTTGAACTCGAAAGTATCATCAACAATGGTGTCTGTATGATGAGATTATATACACAACCTTGGTCCACACTATCTCCGGGAGAAAATTTCAATACGGGATGTTCGAAATGAAAGTATTATTATTTATTCCCCGCACAAGAACCGATTTTTTTTTTTATGACAACGCTCATGTATTCAGAGGAACAATGAGGAATAAAACCCAGGAGGATGGTAAAAACAAAAGTAGTTTCAAGATCATTAAAAAAAAAAGCTCTTCACAGACATTAAATGGCACATTTATGCAAATGTTAATTTCTTCCTCCTCCCCCTCCTCCTCCCGCTCCACTCCCACCTTGCTTTGTTATGGTCAGTGATACGTTTCTGACCTGACGCCCCCAGCCTCTTCTATCCCTCCCCTTTCTCTCTCACTCTCTCTTTGCCTCTCTCTCTCTCTCTCTCTCTCTCTCTCTCTCTCACTGTGTCTCTGTTTCTCTCTGTCTCTGTCTCTGTGTTCTCCTCTCTCTCTCTCTCTCTCTCTCTCTCTCTCTCTCTCTCTCTCTCTCTCTCTTGTTCTTCTTCTTCTTCTTCTTCTTCTTCTTCTTCTTCTTCTTCGTCTTCTTCCGTTCATGCGTACATTCCAGCGCTCACGAGAGAGAGAGAGAGAGAGAGAGAGAAGAGAGAGAGAGAGAGAGAGAGAGAGAGAGAGAGAGTATACTTACACGCTAGCATGTGTGTATGTGTGTGTGTGTGTGTGTGTGTGTGTGTGTGTGTGTGTGTGTGTGTGTGTGTGTGTGTGTACGCTCGCGCGCGTGCGTGTGTGCTTGTGTGTGAGTCTTTGAGAGTGTGTGTACGCGCGCGTACGTGTTTGAGTACCTGTATGTCTATATGTGCATGAGCTCGTGCGTACGCGCCAAAATGGTTCGCAAACCAGTTTCTCTCTGTCGCCTCGCCAAGTCTTTACGGCACCGCCTCCAACTGCTGTGTTGGCGTCTCGTCATCACGCTGTCGGTCACAGATGAGTGGTGGCAGAATAGCGCACACAACACAAAAGGCGCCATTGGGCTTTCATTGGGCATGTTGGAAATCACGTAGGACACGGGCCACACGCCACAATTAGGATTTCGCCAAAAGTAGGATATCGCCACAATATTTAGTATTTCACCACAATTAACATATCGCCAGAATATTTAGGATTTCGCCACAATTAGCATATCGCCACAATATTTAGGATTTCGCCACAATTAGGATATCGCCACAATATTTAGTATTTCGCCACAATTACGATATCGCCACAATACTTAGTATTTCGCCACAATTAGGATATCGCCACAATATTTAGGATTTCGCCACAATTAGGATATCGCCACAATATTTAGGATT
>CM065736.1:18573987-18578987 GCA_033310375.1 Conus canariensis | reverse complement strand
AATGTGAGGATCAGATGCAAAAATACAGATATCCTTGTATCGCCTCCGCTCTCCCACGCTTAAAGTGTCACACACACAAAAAAAATAAAGTAATAATGAAATAAAATGAGATACTGAAAACCAAACAAAACAAACACCACAGGAAACAATTCTTCGTCAAGAGAGACGAGCAGCTTGATATTAACCTCCTAGCAATGTAACCATGGTCTCAGCTTTCACGGCATCACGCGGGCAAAAGCTCTCTCTCTCTCTCTCTCTCTCTCTCTCTCTCTCTCTCTCTCTCTCTCTGTTTAATTGTGCGTTTGTTTATGTACATAGACAAAATTATGTCAGTGGCCATGCAATGCAATGCTTTATTGACAAAAGTCATGATTTTTTTTTATATTTTTGTTGTGGTGGTGGTGGGGGGGGGGGGGGGGGGGGCGTTAAATCTCACCGAGTTAAAATGCCCAAACCATTATCTCGTGTAATTTCTCATGCACTACGTAAGGGAAAAGTGATTCAAAATCGCTAAGTGTGACAGCTTAAAAAGGTCCGATTTCATTTTGTCCGTTGACGGTTACACATACCACATACGGCAAAAACAACGCTAGTAGAAATGTAGAGAGAATGATTCCAAGTACACTGAAACGGTGCTGCCACGGTTACGGGTTGCAGAAAAACGTGTTGATTTTGAAGGGGAACATACAGCGATAGACGCTATTTCGGACAGGTTCTCGGATGGGCGCATGTCTATCATTCCCATCACTTCATGAGCCTGTTTTATGCCTTTTTTTTTTTCACAGTGGAAAATCACTCTGGAACTCGGTGGAGTGGAAGCATGCCTGTGGCGGGATGAGCTGACAATATCCGAGACAGTGCAGTTCACAGAACTGGTGTGAGAGGGGAAAAAAAAAAAACGTTGGTTCATATGATTACTATAGCTCGGAGGATTAGAGCAGTGTCAGTCCAATTTACATCGAATGTACAGGACAGCATATTTGCCACACACACCACACACACACACACACACACACACACACACACACACACACACACACACACACACACACACACACACCACACACACACACACACACACACACACACACACACCACACACTCCACACACACACACACGACGGCGCCCGCACACACACTACGCACACACACACACACACACACACACACACCACACACACACACACACACACACACACACTCACAATGGGAACGGCTGAGAATACAGTGTCGCCGTGACTGAAAGGAAAACACATGTTGACAAATTTCCACCATGTCGAGTGATCAGGGTGCCCATGCGGTACCACCCCAGTGACAGTGGAACACTTCCTGCAGGACTGCCCATCCAACACATCAAAAGCTGAGGGCAGAGACCTGGCCTGACAACACACCGACGAGAGAGAAGAAGCTCCATGGATTACTGGAGGGCCTCCACCGTACAGCAGCCTTCGTCAGTGCCTCTGGGGTTCCTGTCTGAGAAGAAGAAGAAGAAGAAGAAGAAGAAGACTGAAAAGAAAGAAAATGAACAGCTCTCTATGTTAGGACGGTGTCACCACCTATCTGGTGCCTATGTTAGGTTTTCCGGAGAAGATGTATTTTAAAGAGATGTGTGAAAGGGTTTGTTTTTTTTTTGTTTTTTTTTTATGACTTGAGTTGATTTTAACGTGGTGATAGCTCTGATATGGCCCTTTGCGGTCGGCTGGGCTATAAGCAACATTACCTTACCTTACCTTACGGTTTTCCGGACACATATAAAACCGAATGCCTTATCCGTTACCGCAGCCGTAAATGGACGAACGGAATCGCGCTTTTTGGCGTGTGCAGGTGTGGCGTGGACTTGTACGTGTCAACATCTTTGAAAACGACGTAAACCAATTACATCATTGTCGACGTCATATCCGTACAAATAGACCTCTTCCTTAAAAGATAAAGAAAGAAGTCAGGGAAAGCGCCTGTTTTTTTCATTGAAAACAGAGTTACCTTCCGCTAGTTTGCGGGTCAAGCGAATTGATCTAACGAGTCAAATATTTGATTTGAAGTGCGCGCCAGGATAACAATCAGAATAATTAATGTCTTTATTATAATCGTGCCATTATATGTTTTGGCATTGAATCTCTCTCTCTCTCTCTCTCTCTCTCTCTCTCTCTCTCTCTCTCTCTCTCTCTCTCTCTCTCTCTCTAACTGATCTCTTATGCTAACTGATGGAGCAAAATAGCATTGGGCACTCCCACCAATCGCGTCTGTCCCATAAAAACGGCGGGGTCACTCTCACTGAACGCGAGCTCTAACACAGATCACCTCCCTTGCAGATTTCCGAACATCTTCTATAAGCAGGTTTCACATGATCATTAACTATTGAAAACAGCTAATATCGAGCAAAAAATACTAGATAGCTGCTTTGACGTGAACCTAAGTATTTTCATGTCTCGATTAACCCTTTTCGCGTGAAAATGACTTTTATCTTGATGTTGTTGAATATTCGTAATGGCTCATTACGTCGATGTTCTTTGTGTGAATACAGACGCAAATATTATTTTTAGGCGAATACAGTAATTATGGTCTATTGCTGCCAGAATTCCACCATACACTCTACTCCATTTTCTTCTCTTTTCGCGTCAAAATAACCTTTTATCTTGATCTTGTTGAATATTCGTAATGGCTCATTATGTCGATGTTCTTTATGTGAATACAGACGCAAATATCGCTTTTAGGTGAATACAATAATTACGGCCTTTTGCTGCTAGCATTTCACCATACACTCAATTACATTTTCTTCCCCGTGTCGATCCTAACCTGCGAGTACAGACATTCATTGATACTTGTAAGCGGAGAAGGGGGGAGAGGGTGGATGAAGGAGGGAAGGGGGGGGGAGGAGAGAACTGGAGTGGAGGGGAAGGGAGGAGAAGGAGGAGGAGGGGTATTGAAAGGTATGGGGAGTTTCTTTGTATCAGGCAGTCTGCCCAAGGCCTTTTGGCTCAAACCGCCGGTCGGTCACTGAATGCTATATCTAACGTCCAAACAAAACGAAGCCCTGTGTGTACGAAACTGATCTCATGCTGAGCACGTGCTTGTTGTGATTGGCGGACATAGAAAGGGAGAAAAAAGAAAAGAAAACAAGACGACCGACTCTGTGGGAGCTAAGTGTTTCAACAAAGCGTTTTTGAGTGCCCCCCGTAAACGAACCCTGGAGGCGATTGAAATCGTCACGTTGGTCAGTGCGTTACACACTGACTCGGAGGGCACCGTGTAGCACAGTGTATCACGATAGCTTTGTTGTAGTTTCCGATTAGTTTTCCCCTCTTTTCAGCTGTGTGAAAAATTAGCTGACGGGAGACTTTTGAAGAGGACTCAAACGCGACAATCACCGAAGACGCTGTTGATATGGAGAGATTCTGTCAATAAAGCAACCACGTTAAACACACACGCATGCACGCGCGCGCGCGCGCGCGCGCACACACACACACACACACACACACACACACACACACACACACACACACACACACACACTGACTGACTGACTGACTGACTGAACCTATTTGTCGTCAGATTAACTCTTAGTTGCACACAAACACACACGCACGCACGCTTGCACGCACGCACGCACGTACCCCCCCCCCCCCCCTCCCCACACACACACATACACTAACTGACTGACTGAATGACTGACTGAACCTAGTTACTGCGCGCGCACACACACACACACACACACACACACACACACACACACACACACACACACACACACAACTAGCCCAGGAGCCCACGTGTATCTATGTACTCTGGATCGCGAGTTCTGGTCGCTTTACCGCTGGTTTAGAATTGTAATGGTTTTACCAACCGGTTCAAAGTTGTGACTGTTCATTACTGGTGACAGTGTTTGAGTGGTTATCTACCAGAGGTGAGAACTGTGACTGTTTTACCATTGGTTTCATTGGTGTGCGCAGAAAGGGGAGAGAAAAAGGCGATGGGGAAAAAAAACAGACAGGTACCAAATTGTCAATGTATATAAGTGTGTCTGGGCTGGAGAGTTTGAGAGCACGTTTCGAAGATTTTCAGTTGAAAATTCTGTTCGTCCTCTGTACATTTGATTCTGAGTCGTTATCAGGTAATTTCTTGTCTTTATATTTTTTTGTAGGGGGCAGTCGAGTTTGTTGCTTCAGCTTGTTTTGTTTTCCTTTTCAAGAGGGATTTGGGTGATGGAGTATTTAATTTCACATTATGGAGGGGGGGGGGGGGGGGGGGGATGGGCAGAGATGGAGAGAAAAAGGGGGAGGAAGAGAGAGATCGTGAGAAAGGGTGGAGGAAGAAAAAGAGAGTAAAAAGAAAGTAGGGAGAGAGAGAGAGAGAGAGAGGGGGGGGGGGGGGAGAGGCGGGAAGAAAGGGGGATGAAAGGGAGAGGAATAGAGAGTCAGGGAGAAAGAGAAAGGGAATAAGAGAGAAAAGAGAGAGAGAGAGAGAGATGGGGAGAAAAGAGAAAGAAATAGAGAGCTTTAGTGAGAAAAAGAAAGAATAGAAAAGAAAGAAAAGAAGTAGGGATTAAGAGATAGAGAAAAATAGACAGACAGACAGAAAAGAATACAGAGGCAAAGAGAGAATATGAGAGAGGGAGAGACAGACAGACAGACAGAGACACAGAGAGAGAGACAGATTTCAGATGCTGATTAGTGAAGAAATTTGCATCACGAAACAGCAGTTTCCTTTCACCGTGGAAACAAAATAAAATCTTCGCGAAGGGATGGGCCCTAGGTTAACCACGACTGCCGTATCACCCTGGATCTTAATCAAGTCTGCATGTAACACATGACCTGGAACGCGGCGTGACCGATTAACATCATAATGTCAGTCACGTCATGGTTTCGGGTGGTTTCAATCACGTGACGGTTTCAGTCACGCGTTGATTTCGGTCCCCGGACCAACGTCAGGTCAGTGCTACTGTATGGAGCCGAGACATGGAGGACAACAAAGACCACCACCAGGAAAGTGCAGACTTTCATCAA
>CM065736.1:18563987-18568987 GCA_033310375.1 Conus canariensis | reverse complement strand
CGGTTGAAAGATTATGTTTTGTAGTTTTTGAAGAACAAAAAATCGTATTGACATACGAATAATAATCAAACTAGTCAAGAGACATAGGTGAAAATAGAATTTATTTTCCTTTTGCAGTAATGATTGAAGCTGTGGGGGACAACAAGAAAAAATAGTAAAGAAACAAATTGAAAGACTTGGAGCCACCATACACAATCGGTGCTTTTATTTTTGAGGGTGGGGTGGGGATGAGGGGTGGGTGGGGGTGGGTGCGTGCCACATAGACATAATCTATACTTTGACTTGTGCATAGTAAAGTTTCAAAACGGAGTGACTGAGGGCGGAAAATGAAGCAAAAGTTAGGAAGAGAGGGGGGTAGTTACCGCCAAGGACACAGACAGACAAAGTACAGGACAAGACACAATGCATTTCGACCTCTTGGGTCTTCTTCCGGCAAAAAGCATAGTATGTATTACACTGACACACTTTATATACATTTAAACGAATAAACAAACAAACAAAAAAAGCCTTCGTAACAAGGGGCGATAAAAAAACAAAACAAAAACACGATGGCATCAACGAACGAGTGAACGGACTGAGCGTGTGGTTTGTCTGGTTTTCTTTTGGTTTGTTCCGTTTCATTTATATATATATATATATATATCATTATGTGAATATGATATGTGATGATGATGATGATGATGTGGGTGCCTGTGTGCAGAGGGGAGGAGAGAGGGGCGCAATGACGTCACAGGTCGTGAGTCAGTTGTGGGCCTTACGTGGCCCGGTGTTGACCACCTTCGTCATCTTGGTCTTATTGCCGCTGGCGCTGTCCGATCACCGGGTGAGTACCGCCCCCCTGCTCCTCCTCTTCCTCTTCCTCCTCCCCTCTGTGTGTGTGTGTGTGTGTGTCTCTGTCTGTCTCTGTATCTCTCTGTCTGTTTGTATGTCTGTCTCTTTCTCTCTGTCTGTCTGTTGTCTTCTCTCTCTCTCTCTCTCTCTCTCTCTCTCTCTCTCTCCTCTCGCTCTCTCTCTCTCTGAGGGAGAGGGAGTGTGTGCGTAAACATACTTGTGTGTGTGTGTGTGTGTGTGTGTGTGTGTGTGTGTGTGTGTGTGTGTGTGTGTGTGGCGTGTGTGTGTGGCTGTGTGTGTGTGTGTGTGTGTGTGTGTGTGTGTGTAGGCGTGTGTATGTGTGTGTGCATGTGTGTGTGTGTGAGTGTGTGAATGTGTGCGCGCGCGCGTGCATCCGTGTGTCTGTGTGTGTGTCTGTATGTGTGTGTTTGTGTGGAGAGAGAGAGAGAGAGAGAGAGAGAGAGAGAGAGAGAGAGAGAGAGAGGGGACAACGAGAGGCAAGACTTAAACAACTCACTTCGACGATGAAAGAATGTCAAGATTTAAAACAAGAATGGACTGAACCACGCAAGCGTCGAAGTGGTCCCACTGCGTCCGAATGTGAGGGAGGGAGACAGACAGACAGACAAGCAGCTGATCTGAATCCTAGGTGGCATGGGATGCTGGACAACTATGGGCACTCAACAGCTTCAAAAGTTCACAATTTACGTGAAAACCTGAACGCCTGTCTTGCGCTGAAGTGATTGAAGATAAATGATTGCTCGTTCATTTTCGTTTGTCCTAATTGTTTTGTATCTTGCCTGAAGAAGACCTAAGAGGTCGAAACGCGTCGTGTTTTATCTTGTGAACCGTTTGTCCACGTTTTTCGTTTTCGGCGGTTAGCTAACATTTATTTCAGATTTGTCTCGATTTCCGTCTGCAGTCGTCTCACTTTGCAAGTCCATGAAAATAATCGTTTTCACTTGAAAACAGTAACTTCCACATGGAAACAGTTAATTTTTTGTCGTTTTGACCCTGTTCACACGTCGTAGAGTGAAACAAAAGAAAAAGAAAACGACCATGTGACCCTAGTGTAAGCCACAGGCGGTGAAAATCATTAATTTTGTCAGTGTGATGGTGCACCTTTGGAGAGCCATTTAGTAACGATGCCTTCTGTTGGCGCAAAGATGACAGCAGTACCAAGTCACATTGGTCATAGTTGCCCGTTTTCATGGATCAATGATCTGTTACCGTGAATCATAAATGCTATTTTCGTGGTGATCAAACCTGACCGCCATGTTGGGGCCAAATCTGAGGAAACGAGTCATTATTGAACTGACATCAGTAATTTTTTCCTATGGGAACAGATGTGAAGTAATGAGCCCATATTGTTGTTGTTGTTGTCGTTATTATGGTATGGATGACACGTTACACATAGCATGCACCCTGCGTGAGAAATTGAAAGAAGGGAGGATATAAGGAAACTGAGTGAATGGTATTGACTGGATTACTTGAGAAACGACTGAATGAAGCGCCGGCAGGCAGCTTTTCAGTCGGCACTACCCGGTAGGCAGCCCGTTGTGTACACGTACACGAGAGTGTGGATTGTCTGCGCGGATTGGCAAGGCGCTTTAAAAATGTCATTTATGATTATTATTGTTATGATTATCATTATTAGTATTATTATTATTATCATCATTATCATTTTCATCATTATTATCATCATTCGTTATTATCATCATTATTATTATCATTTTTGATATTATTGTTATTATGTTATTTTTTTTTCAATTGTTATTATCATTATTATTGTTGTTGTTGTCATTGTTGTTATTGTTATTGTATCATTTCTATTATTGTTATTTAGAGTAGGTATATAACGCCTAATCTCCGTTTGAGACCACGCTCTGAGCGCTTTCCAGCCCACACTTTCTTTTACACAACGGGCAGCCTACCTGGGTAGAGCCGACTGAAGAGCGGCCTGCTGGCGCTTCATTCAGTCTGTCAGTCGATCAGTTTCTCATTCAGTTCTCCTTCTGTCCATGCATGCTGTGCGTATACGTGCTTTTCATACCAACGGCCAAACTGGTCCTCTTTTTTAATTCATTTCTTTTCTTTTTTTTCTTTTTTCTTTTTTTTTTTTTTTTTTTGCAACACAGAAAATACCAGAAGTCGACGTTAATATCACCGGTAACTTTTCATACTACACAAAAACGTACCGCTTTGTTAACAGTTATCAAGTCACGACAGTTATTTCACCGTTCAGTTGAAGATGTACAATGATCGTATGAATAGTGAGAACAGATCGTGGATCTGCCGTTGATCTTGATCCGCATCACAAATCGGCAACAAAATTGAATGGGTCCAATCTTGGGTAATATTCCGTCTACCCGTGAAATTTCGTTACAATCGACAGCTGAGTTTCTGTATAATCTCGTAAAAAGTTTGTAGTGATTTTTTTTTTGCAGAATGATTGTAATGCATTGTTTGATCTAGATCTGTGTGGTGGACCTGCGCCATGATTGAGTAGGTTCATTCATGGCGCACTTTTCCATCTTTTGACGATGTTTGGGGGAACATAGATTCAGTCGCTTTTGCGTAATCTTTGGACAAGCAAACAAATCACCATCTTGGTGGAGGTAACAAACACATCAACCAACCTATGCGGGAGGAGGCATAACCTCCTTGCCAGTGCTGAAGATGGCATTCTGATCATTGCCTATGTGATGCTGGTGACGACCGAATTAAAAAGATGCCATGATGGTTGTTACACTATGTGCGCTGTGACGACATGGTGTTGGTCAAAGTCAAAGATGTAACGCTGATGATTGCAGTATGGGCTCCGTTTATCTGTGATGTTGGTGATGGCATTGTTAAAGATGGCACGGTGTGGTTGTTGCAGTATTTATGCTGTGTCTACGTGGTGCTTGTGATGGCATTGTTAAAGATGGCATGGTGTGGTTTTGCTGTTGCAGTATGTACACTGTGTCTACGTGGTGCTGGTGATGGCATTGTTAAAGATGGCATGGTGTGGTTGTTGCTGTTGCAGTATGTACGCTGTGCCTACGTGGTGTGTGTGATGGCATTGTTAAAGATGGCATGGTGTGGTTGTTGTTGTTGTTGCAGTATGTACGCTGTGTCTACGTGGTGCTGGTTTGTGATGGCATTGTTAAAGATGGCATGGTGTGGTTGTTGCTGTTGCAGTATGTACACTGTGCCTATGTGGTGTGTTGGGAATGGTGTTGTTGAAGATGGCATGGTGTTGTTGTTTTTGCAGTATGTGCGCTGTGTCTACGTGATGGCATTGTTAACGACGGCATGGTGTGGCTGTTGTCGTGCAGTATGTACGCTGCGCCTACGTGATGGCATTGTTAAAGATGGCATGGTGTTGCTTTGTCCTTGCAGTATGTACGCTGTGTCTACGGGTGCTGTGATGGCATTGTTAAAGATGGCATGGTGTTGCTTTTGTCGTTGCAGTATGTACGCTGTGTCTACGTGGTGCTGGTGATGGCATTGTTAAAGAGGGATGGTGTTGCTTTTGTCGTTGCAGTATGTACGCTGTGTCTACGTGGTGCTGGTGATGGCATTGTTAAAGATGTCATGGTGTGGCTGTTGTCGTTGCAGTATGTACGCTGTGCCTACGTGGTGCTGGTGATGGCATTGTTAAAGATGCGTGTTGTTGTTGTTGTCGTTGCAGTATGTACGCTGTGCCTACGTGGTGCTGGTGATGGGATTGTTAAAGATTTCATGTGTGGCTGTTGTCGTTGCAGTATGTGCGATGTGTCTACGTGGTGCTGGTGATGGCCTTGTTAAAGATGGCAGCGTGTTGTTGTTGTTGTCGTTGCAGTATGTGCGCTGTGCCTACGTGGTGTTGGTGATGGCGGTGTTGTGGCTGACGGAGGCAATCCCTATCCCCGCCACCGCCCTCCTGCCCATCTTCATGTTCCCCATGTGCGGCGTGCTGGAGGCCAAGGCAGTCAGCAAGAGCTACGTCAGCGTGAGTACCGTCGGTGTTATCTCTGTCTGTCTGTCTGTTTGTCTGTTTGTCTGTCTGTCTCTCTCTCTCTCTCTCTCTCTCTCTCTCTCTCTCTCTCTCTCTCTCTCTCTCTCTCTCTCTCTCTCTCTCTCTCTCCTTCATGTTTCCAATGTGTGACGTGGAAGAGGCTAAGGAAGACAGCAAGAGCTATGTC
>CM065736.1:18556487-18561487 GCA_033310375.1 Conus canariensis | reverse complement strand
AGGTCGGTGAGGCTGTGTACTTGTTACGACGAAGGAACAAAGTCCTGTTGTATTGACGCTTTCCTACACGTAGGGCGGCGACTGAGGTGACTGTAGTGGTGATTTTGATCTCTTCTCGGACCACACCCACACAGTAGTAAGGTCCACTCTGGTAGCGAACTTACAGCTTGTTGTTTTTTTGTTTCTTACGGCACATGGTTCACAACTCAACCTTTATATTCTTGCAACAGTCACATGACACCGCCTTCAGTTCTTGCATCTGTCATAGATCACGTCTCTCTATCTCTGACTCTGTCTGTCTCTCTGTCTGTCTTCTTCTTCTCTCTCTCTCTCTCTCTCTCTCTCTCTCTCTCTCTCTCAATCACCCCCAGAAGACTTGGTCCGGAAAGAAAGGTATCAGAGAAAGACGAAGGAGACGAAGAAGAAAGATTTTGGAGGAAGAAAGAGACAGAAAGACAAACATCAGAGGGAGGAGGGAGAGGAGAAAGAGACAGCAAAGGGAGATATCAGAGGGAAAGGGGACAGAGGAGAAATAAGAAAGAATAGAAGAAGGAAATATCAAATGGAAAGGGGGACAGGGAAATATATTAGAGGGAGAAGGGGGCAGGGAGGAAATATATTAGAGGGAGAAGGGGGCAGGGAGGAAATATATTAGAGGGAGAAGGGGGCAGGGAGGAAATATATTAGAGGGAGAAGGGGGCAGGGAGGAAATATATTAGAGGGAGAAGGGGGCAGGGAGGAAATATATTAGAGGGAGAAGGGGGCAGGGAGGAAATATATTAGAGGGAGAAGGGGGCAGGGAGGAAATATATTAGAGGGAGAAGGGGGCAGGGAGGAAATATATTAGAGGGAGAAGGGGGCAGGGAGGAAATATATTAGAGGGAGAAGGGGGCAGGGAGGAAATATATTAGAGGGAGAAGGGGGCAGGGAGGAAATATATTAGAGGGAGAGGAAGACAAAGGAAAAAGATATGGGGGGGGGGGGGGGGGACAGACAGGGAAGAAAGATATTTCAGGAATATGGATACAGGGGGGAGAAAAAGGTTATAGAGGGAGAACGAGATGGGGGAATGAAAATATGAGAGGAAGGAGAAGACGTAGGAAGCTATATCCGAGGGAGATTCAAACCAGCAAGAAAGCTATCAGGGGAGAGTGGGACAGTGAAGAAAGATGTGCGAGGGAAAATGAGACAAGGAAGAGAGTAATCGCAAGGGAACATGACACAGAACACGTGAAGCAAGCGGAGAATGAGACAGAGCAGAAAGGTAGAGTATTAGAGGGAGAATGAGACAGGGAAGAACAGACTTATAGGGAGAATGAGACAGGAAAGAACAGACTTATAGGGAGAATGAGACGGGAAAGAACAGACTTATAGGAGAATGAGACAGGAAAGAACATACTTATAGGGAGAATGAGACAGGAAAGAACAGACTTATAGGGAGAATGAGACAGGAAAGAACAGACTTATAGGGAGAATGAGACAGGAAAGAACAGACTTATAGGGAGAATGAGACAGGAAAGAACAGACTTATAGGGAGAAAGAGACAGGAAAGAACAGACTTATAGGGAGAATGAGACGGGAAAGAACAGACTTATAGGGAGAATGAGACAGGAAAGAAATGAGCTACACAGAGCACGAAACAGGGAAGAAAACAGTCAAAGGGAGAATTGAGACAGAACAGAAAAACTCGTCACAGGAGAGTTGAAACGAGAAAAAGAAAAGAGTTATAGAGAAAACGAGATAAGATGGAGAGAAAAAAAGTTACACAGAGAATTGACAAGAAAGAAGAGTTATAGGAATAATCAAACGGAAAAGAAAAACTTTACAGGAATAGTGAAACAGGGAGAAAAAAAAAGAACTACAGGGAGAATGAAACAGGAAAGAAAAAAATCGCAAGGAGAATGAAACAGGAAAGAAAAGTTATAGGAATAATGAAACAGAAAAGAAAAAAGTTACAGCAATAATGAAACGGGAAAAGAAAAGAGTCACAGGCAAATAAGACAAAGGGAAAAAGGTGTCAGAGGGGAGAATGAGACGAGGAAGAAAGACACCAGAGACGAAATGAAACGGGGCAAGATAAGGTGTCTCAGGGGAGAATGAGACGAGGAAGAAAGACACCAGAGACGAAATGAAATGGGGCAAGATAAGGTGTCAGAGGGGAGAATGAGACCAGGAAGAAAGACACCAGAGACGAAATGAAACGGGGGAAGATAAGGTGTCAGAGGGGAGAATGAGACCAGGAAGAAAGACACCAGAGACGAAATGAAACGGGGGAAGATAAGGTGTCAGAGGGGAGAATGAGACCAGGAAGAAAGACACCAGAGACGAAATGAAACGGGGCAAGATAAGGTGTCAGAGGGGAGAAAGAGACGAGGAAGAAAGACACCAGAGACAAAATGGAACGGGGGAAGATAAGGTGTCAGAGGGGAGAAAGAGACGAGGAAGAAAGACACCAGAGACGAAATGAAACGGGGGAAGATAAGGTGTCAGAGGGGAGAAAGAGACGAGGAAGAAAGACACCAGAGACGAAATGAAATGGTGCAAGATAAGGTGTCAGAGGGGAGAATGAGACCAGGAAGAAAGACACCAGAGACGAAATGAAACGGGGAAGATAAGGTGTCAGAGGGGAGAATGAGACCAGGAAGAAAGACACCAGAGACGAAATGAAACGGGGGAAGATAAGGTGTCAGAGGGGAGAAAGAGACGCGGAGGAAGAAATCAGAAGAAAAGTGAGAGAAGGATGAGAGATGGGGGTGGAAAACTTAGGGTCGATGGGAGAAAGGGAGTTGAGAGAAAAGGAGTGGGGGTGGGGGGAAGAACAAGGGGGGGCGGGGGAGGAAGGGGGGCAGTCATGAAGGATGTTTTTGCCTTCTGTATTTATAATCTGCAGCTCCCACTCTTCAAACATCCTCAATTCTTATTCGGGAACGGGGTGCATAAGCTGCGTATGTTTGTGATTTCACAACCCGTCGACTCCTACGCATAACTGACGTGGGTCTTTAACCTGTCTACCTGTTTTTTCCTACGTATCTGTTCACACATTCTTCTTTCTCTTTATGTACTGCTTCGCGTTTCTTTTTCTCCTTCGTTATTGTAATTGATATTTATTGTTTTTTGTGACGGCAGGATGAAAAAACAAACCCAGCTGAAAAGCTTATTCTTTAACCCACAATAAAGATGATTTTGACTTGACTTGACTTGACTTGACTTGACTTGACGTGACGTGACTTCTCCCTGCACGCAGAACAAGAAGACGGGGACATCGACGCAGCGGCCAACAATGGAGACATCGCCTGGAAACAGCCCAGGAGCAAACCCTCAGCCCCTGCCACCGAGAGATACACGTACCACGGACCGGAGGGCGGCGGCAGGAGCATACAGGTGAGAGGCTGGTTTCAACACAGCGTTGGGGGGCCCGAACAGCTCAGTGGTGGAGCGCCGGACTCGAAATCTTGGTGATCCTGGGGTCACGGGTTCGAATCTCCGCCGGGCCGTTTCGCTACACGGGGATATTTCCCTCGGAGTTAACAACATTGGTTCTGACTCCATTTCCCATGCAGTCATTCAAATGAGAATTATAAACCGAGGTTCCGTGTGTGTGAACGCACGCATAACATCTTGCACACACGTAAAATCCCATTACCAGCTTTTGGAAGAGAAGGCCAGTTTGGCTGTTGGTATGGATGACACGTTACACATAGCATGCACCTTCCCCGAAGTTGGAGTATGGCTGCCTTAATGACGGGATAAAAAAAATTGTCATACACACAAAACTCCACTCCCTTTCTTGGGTAGTTGGGATTAATCCTTGCCTGTCTATACAGAGAGTGTCCGCAGGAGTATCAGCCTGCGTACCTAGAAAGAGAGAAAGAAAAGAAAACACACAGTATTGGTGAGTACAGCAGAAACACCCCCGGGGCCAGCTTGAAGTAGCAGAAGATCTTCAGAGAAGAAGCCCCAGTCATACAGGGATTTTTTTTCGCTTCTGAGCTTCTTTCTTTCACTGATCTCTAAAAGTGTGTGTATATAAATCCGCCAAACAACATGGACAAACGAATCACAAGACAAAACACGACACGTTTCGACCTCTTAGGTCTTCTTCAGGCAAGACAAACAACACTCAGGACAACTAAAAATGAAGAAGGAACAGTCACTCATCTTGTCCAATTCGGCATTTTCGTTGTCCTGAGTGTCGTTTATCTTGCCTGAAGAAACCTAAGAGGTCGAAACGCGTCGTGTTTGTCTTGCGATTCGTTTTCCCATGTTGTTTGGCGGAGTTATTACATACACTTGTTAAGATCTGTGCAGATTTCTGCTTGCAGTCGCCTCACTTTGCA
Organism: Conus canariensis; assembly: GCA_033310375.1. Taxonomy (NCBI): domain Eukaryota; kingdom Metazoa; phylum Mollusca; class Gastropoda; order Neogastropoda; family Conidae; genus Conus; species Conus canariensis. The sequence continues at coordinate 18,557,150 of CM065736.1, read as the reverse complement.
ACTAACCTCCTTACACTGTCTGTTGGGGGCCCGGCTGCATTCCCGGTCATGACTCTAGATGCCCTGTTTCTGCTGTCACAAAAGTTTTTGGCCCCGCAGAGATTCGAACCTTACTCCCAATGGATGGTCGAGCGTCTCAAGGCCAACTCGCTCTTTGTTTTCAGTTCAGTGCATGTGGCTTATAGCTCAGCCGACCTCAAGGGCCGTATCAGGACTGTCGCGTCTTTCCCACATTGCTCCGTGCGCCGTTCTAACATCAGGGGAAATTTTTAAACCCAGAAGTTCTCTTTTTGTTCCCCTCGACCAGATCCAGCTGGAACTCTTTTTCGGGTGCTCCTGCCCCCGTGCTGGGTTGCGAGCTGCAGAAACCCGGTAGAACCCGGGAGCCCGGCGGTTAAAGCAGTCAGCATAGGAAGCGAAGGGGAAAACGTGGGTTTAAGGTTTGAGTCTCGGCCGCCCACTTTCCTTCTCCTCTGTTCCCGCCATCCCTTGGCATTAGATCCAGAGTGAGGGATCTGAGTGCTGGTATTCAAATGAAACAAAAAAAAAACAAACAAACAACAACAACAAAAAACGAAGTCCTGTGTGCAGCGCCCTCGCGCATGTTAACAAGTCCACGGCAACGAAGTGTTGTCCGGGAAAAACTTGTGGGGGGAAAAACCA
>CM065736.1:18540501-18556387 GCA_033310375.1 Conus canariensis | reverse complement strand
TCTCTCTCTCTTCTCTCTTCTTCTCTCTCTCTCTCTCTCTCTCTCTCTCTCTCTCTCTCTCTCTCTCTCTCTCAATCACCCCCAGAAGACTTGGTCCGGAAAGAAAGGTATCAGAGAAAGACGAAGGAGACGAAGAAGAAAGATTTTGGAGGAAGAAAGAGACAGAAAAGACAAACATCAGAGGGAGGAGGGAGAGGAGAAAGAGACAGCAAAGGGAGATATCAGAGGGAAAGGGGACAGAGGAGAAATAAGAAAGAATAGAAGAAGGAAATATCAAATGGAAAGGGGGACAGGGAAATATATTAGAGGGAGAAGGGGGCAGGGAGGAAATATATTAGAGGGAGAAGGGGGCAGGGAGGAAATATATTAGAGGGAGAAGGGGGCAGGGAGGAAATATATTAGAGGGAGAAGGGGGCAGGGAGGAAATATATTAGAGGGAGAAGGGGGCAGGGAGGAAATATATTAGAGGGAGAAGGGGGCAGGGAGGAAATATATTAGAGGGAGAAGGGGGCAGGGAGGAAATATATTAGAGGGAGAAGGGGGCAGGGAGGAAATATATTAGAGGGAGAAGGGGGCAGGGAGGAAATATATTAGAGGGAGAAGGGGGCAGGGAGGAAATATATTAGAGGGAGAAGGGGGCAGGGAGGAAATATATTAGAGGGAGAGGAAGACAAAGGAAAAAGATATGGGGGGGGGGGGGGGGGGGGACAGACAGGGAAGAAAGATATTTCAGGAATATGGATACAGGGGGGAGAAAAAGGTTATAGAGGGAGAACGAGATGGGGGAATGAAAATATGAGAGGAAGGAGAAGACGTAGGAAGCTATATCCGAGGGAGATTCAAACCAGCAAGAAAGCTATCAGGGGAGAGTGGGACAGTGAAGAAAGATGTGCGAGGGAAAATGAGACAAGGAAGAGAGTAATCGCAAGGGAACATGACACAGAACACGTGAAGCAAGCGGAGAATGAGACAGAGCAGAAAGGTAGAGTATTAGAGGGAGAATGAGACAGGGAAGAACAGACTTATAGGGAGAATGAGACAGGAAAGAACAGACTTATAGGGAGAATGAGACGGGAAAGAACAGACTTATAGGGAGAATGAGACAGGAAAGAACATACTTATAGGGAGAATGAGACAGGAAAGAACGACTTATAGGGAGAATGAGACAGGAAAGAACAGACTTATAGGGAGAATGAGACAGGAAAGAACAGACTTATAGGGAGAATGAGACAGGAAAGAACAGACTTATAGGGAGAATGAGAACAGGAAAGAACAGACTTATAGGGAGAATGAGACGGAAAGAACAGACTTATAGGGAGAATGAGACAGGAAAGAAATGAGCTACACAGAGCACGAAACAGGGAAGAAAACAGTCAAAGGGAGAATTGAGACAGAACAGAAAAACTCGTCACAGGGAGAGTTGAAACGAGAAAAAGAAAAGAGTTATAGAGAAAACGAGATAAGATGGAGAGAAAAAAAAGTTACACAGAGAATTGACAAGAAAGAAGAGTTATAGGAATAATCAAACGGAAAAGAAAAACGTTACAGGAATAGTGAAACAGGGAGAAAAAAAAGAACTACAGGGAGAATGAAACAGGAAAGAAAAAAATCGCAAGGAGAATGAAACAGGAAAGAAAAGTTATAGGAATAATGAAACAGAAAAGAAAAAAGTTACAGCAATAATGAAACGGGAAAAGAAAAGAGTCACAGGCAAATAAGACAAAGGGGAAAAGGTGTCAGAGGGGAGAATGAGACGAGGAAGAAAGACACCAGAGACGAAATGAAACGGGGCAAGATAAGGTGTCTCAGGGGAGAATGAGACGAGGAAGAAAGACACCAGAGACGAAATGAAGTGGGGCAAGATAAGGTGTCAGAGGGGAGAATGAGACCAGGAAGAAAGACACCAGAGACGAAATGAAGTGGGGCAAGATAAGGTGTCAGAGGGGAGAATGAGACCAGGAAGAAAGACACCAGAGACGAAATGAAACGGGGGAAGATAAGGTGTCAGAGGGGAGAATGAGACCAGGAAGAAAGACACCAGAGACGAAATGAAACGGGGGAAGATAAGGTGTCAGAGGGGAGAATGAGACCAGGAAGAAAGACACCAGAGACGAAATGAAACGGGGGAAGATAAGGTGTCAGAGGGGAGAAAGAGACGAGGAAGAAAGACACCAGAGACGAAATGGAACGGGGGAAGATAAGGTGTCAGAGGGGAGAAAGAGACGAGGAAGAAAGACACCAGAGACGAAATGAAACGGGGGAAGATAAGGTGTCAGAGGGGAGAAAGAGACGAGGAAGAAAGACACCAGAGACGAAATGAAATGGGGCAAGATAAGGTGTCAGAGGGGAGAATGAGACCAGGAAGAAAGACACCAGAGACGAAATGAAACGGGGGAAGATAAGGTGTCAGAGGGGAGAATGAGACCAGGAAGAAAGACACCAGAGACGAAATGAAACGGGGGAAGATAAGGTGTCAGAGGGGAGAAAGAGACGCGGAGGGAAGAAATCAGAAGAAAAGTGAGAGAAGGATGAGAGATGGGGGTGGAAAACTTAGGGTCGATGGGAGAAAGGGAGTTGAGAGAAAAGGAGTGGGGGTGGGGGGAAGAACAAGGGGGGGCGGGGGAGGAAGGGGGGCAGTCATGAAGGATGTTTTTGCCTTCTGTATTTATAATCTGCAGCTCCCACTCTTCAAACATCCTCAATTCTTATTCGGGAACGGGGTGCATAAGCTGCGTATGTTTGTGATTTCACAACCCGTCGACTCCTACGCATAACTGACGTGGGTCTTTAACCTGTCTACCTGTTTTTTCCTGCGTATCTGTTCACACATTCTTCTTTCTCTTTATGTACTGCTTCGCGTTTCTTTTTCTCCTTCGTTATTGTAATTGATATTTATTGTTTTTTGTGACGGCAGGATGAAAAAACAAACCCAGCTGAAAAGCTTATTCTTTAACCCACAATAAAGATGATTTTGACTTGACTTGACTTGACTTGACTTGACTTGACGTGACGTGACTTCTCCCTGCACGCAGAACAAGAAGACGGGGACATCGACGCAGCGGCCAACAATGGAGACATCGCCTGGAAACAGCCCAGGAGCAAACCCTCAGCCCCTGCCACCGAGAGATACACGTACCACGGACCGGAGGGCGGCGGCAGGAGCATACAGGTGAGAGGCTGGTTTCAACACAGCGTTGGGGGGCCCGAACAGCTCAGTGGTGGAGCGCCGGACTCGAAATCTTGGTGATCCTGGGGTCACGGGTTCGAATCTCCGCCGGGCCGTTTCGCTACACGGGGATATTTCCCTCGGAGTTAACAACATTGGTTCTGACTCCATTTCCCATGCAGTCATTCAAATGAGAATTATAAACCGAGGTTCCGTGTGTGTGAACGCACGCATAACATCTTGCACACACGTAAAATCCCATTACCAGCTTTTGGAAGAGAAGGCCAGTTTGGCTGTTGGTATGGATGACACGTTACACATAGCATGCACCTTCCCCGAAGTTGGAGTATGGCTGCCTTAATGACGGGATAAAAAAAATTGTCATACACACAAAACTCCACTCCCTTTCTTGGGTAGTTGGGATTAATCCTTGCCTGTCTATACAGGGGAGTGTCCGCAGGAGTATCAGCCTGCGTACCTAGAAAGAGAGAAAGAAAAGAAAACACACAGTATTGGTGAGTACAGCAGAAACACCCCCGGGGCCAGCTTGAAGTAGCAGAAGATCTTCAGAGAAGAAGCCCCAGTCATACAGGGATTTTTTTTCGCTTCTGAGCTTCTTTCTTTCACTGATCTCTAAAAGTGTGTGTATATAAATCCGCCAAACAACATGGACAAACGAATCACAAGACAAAACACGACACGTTTCGACCTCTTAGGTCTTCTTCAGGCAAGACAAACAACACTCAGGACAACTAAAAATGAAGAAGGAACAGTCACTCATCTTGTCCAATTCGGCATTTTCGTTGTCCTGAGTGTAGTTTATCTTGCCTGAAGAAGACCTAAGAGGTCGAAACGCGTCGTGTTTTGTCTTGCGATTCGTTTTCCCATGTTGTTTGGCGGAGTTATTTACATACACTTGTTAAGATCTGTGCAGATTTCTGCTTGCAGTCGCCTCACTTTGCAACTAACCTCCTTACACTGTCTGTAGGGGGCCAGGCTGCATTCAGGTCATGACTCATAGATGCCCTGTTTCTGCTGTCACAAATGTTTTTGGCCCCGCAGAGATTCGAACCTGTACTCCCAATGGATGGTCGAGCGTCTCAAGGCCAACTCGCTCTGTTTGTTTTCAGTTCAGTGCATGTGGCTTATAGCTCAGCCGACCTCAAGGGGCCGTATCAGGACTGATCGCGTCTTTCCCACATTGCTCTCGTGCGCCTGTTCTAACATCAGGAATTTTAAGCCCAGGAAGTTCTCTTTTGTTCCCCCTCGACCAGATCCAGCTGGAACTCTTTTTCGGCTGCTCCTGCCACCGTGCTGGATTGCGAGCTGCAGAACCTGGTAGAACCGGTAGCCCGGCGGTTAAAGCAGTCAGCATAGGAAGCGAGGGAATCGTGGGTTTATGGTTTGAGTCTCGGCCGCCCACTTTCCTTCTCCTCTGTCCCGCCATCCCTTGGCCATTAGATCCAGAGTGAGGGATCTGAGTGCTGGTATTTCAAATGAAACAAAAAACAAACAAACAAACAACAACAACTAAAAAACGAAGCTCCTGTGTGCAGCATGCCGATCAGCGCATGTTAACAAGTCCACGGCAACGTAAGTGTTGTCCTGGGAAAAACTCTGTGGAGGGGAAACAACCACGTAGGAGGAAGAGGACAAGGGGTGGCACTGGACCATGGCTACCGGGTCTCCAAGGGCAGGGCACCAGAAGAAATTTGAAGTGACGATAAAATCATGCAGTACAATACAGTACAAAACAGTACAATACAATACAATGAAATACAACATAATACCGTACAATACAGTACAGTATAGTACAATGCAGTACAGTACAATACCGTATAATACAATGCAATGCAACGCAACACAACACAACACAAACACAACACAACACAACACAAACACAAACACAACACAATTCGATTCTGTGCAATGCATGTATTTATCGTTTCAACTCAAACTGAACACCCCAGAAGAATCTTTCTTGTGTAATACATTGTTGATAGATGATCAAACCAAAGAGACGTAGACACAAGTACACTGCAGTTGAAAATCGATTTTTTTCCCCTTCGCAATCCCTTCTTTGTGCACTTTGATTTTTGTTTGATTATGAGCGCACAAAACAGAATGCAAAACAACATTTTTTTTTAAATATACAGTATAAAACAGGCAACTGAAGTTTCTAAGAATATGTTCTTCAGCTGTCACGAAAAAAAAAAAACCCTTCGCTGATGATTGACAGGAATGTTCTGTGTTTTTGTAAGAAGACTTGCCACTCAGTTTTGTGTGCTCTGTATTTTGGTTTGTTTCCGGTAAAGCTGTAGTTTGTATTTTGGTTACTTTTCGGTGAAGCTGAAGTTTTGTGTGCTCTGTATATTTTGGTTTGTTTCCAGTAAAGCTGTAGTTTGTATTTTGGTTACTTTCCGGTAAAGCTTGAAGTTTTGTGTGCTCTGTATTTTGGTTTGTTTCCGCTAAAGCTGTAGTTTGTATTTTGGCTACTTTCCGGTAAAGCTGAAGTCCGTTTCAGTCTGTTCTTTCATTGGGTCTGTTTTGTTGAGAAGATTGAGAACGACGCGGTGGATACGAAAGACGATCTGGGGCTGAGAGAGACCGGACAAGAGGTGGTGTGCATGCAGGAGTTTACTGAACATGTGGACCCTCAGCCGTGAGTCTGTCGTCTGATTGATTGTTCGTTTATTTTTTAAAATCTTTCCAGTGTGTGTGTGTGTGTGTTGTGTGTGTGTGTGTGTGTGTGTGTGTCGTGTGTGTTGTGTGTGTGTGTGTGTGTGAGAGAGAGAGAGAGAGAGAGAGAGCACGCCTGCCATAGTCCATAGGTGCAGACACATGTCTTCGGTGTCCAGCATTGATGGTTAAAACTTCAACTACATGATCCTGTCTCCTGTACTTCAGAATCAGATTTTGAAGGTTGTCTAGCCGGTCTATATACCCTTCTAGAGATTTACATATTTTAACGTTACGATAAGCGGAGGGGGGGGGGGGGGGAGGCGTGTCTCCTTGGTCTGGTGGATGGAGCCCTGCTATCTGGATCTGAGAATCCTGGATTCAAACCCTCGCCCCGAGGCATAGAGGTTGCAGAAAAGTGTCCCTTCAGTGTCGAGATGTGCAAACTCCAACCCCTTTGCATGAGATTTAAAGCGAATGCCCGAGCTGAACGCATTCAGTCGTGAACAACAAACTCGTACACTATTGTGTTTAGACGCTTTCCCCACAAAACGAAGACAAAGTATCCAATTGAAAAAATGATAAGAATTTTGGTCACTTTACAAGTCTGTCAACAGGAGGGTGTAGTATTATTGACTACGCTGTTGTGTCACGATGTTTGTTGGAAGTTTTGCGTTTCACTGAATGCCCGTCCCCAAATCGGATCAAAACACATGTCTGTTGAAGTGGTGTTTAACTCCCAAGTTAATATTGATGAGGAAGCAAACGTAAATGCGAGTAGTTTTTAAGCTCGAAAAAATATTGTCTGGGACCAAAAATGAATTTGAAGACTTCAAGAAGAATATGACATCTGATGAATGTAAAAGCAGTTTAGGGACAGCATCTTCTTTAATAAATGCAGACATTAACGAAGTTCTTCAGACATTGAATGGTGCGTCGCTCGGTACTTGTTTATGTGTGAAGGTGGTACGCGTGGTCACATGAAAGGGCAGCCCAACCTGTAGAACAATTTTTTTCACAGCCTTGCAACGACTGTGGTGCCCAGATGTGTGGGTAGTGACTTCCGCGAGTGAACGGGACTCCGAGAAAGGCGACCAGTGGGGGTGCGAGGCGAGATACTTATCCTGTTTCCTTTGTGTCTTTGGAACACGCAATGGCGCTCTACCTAGCAAAAGGCGAAGATACTTCTTTTCCTCTTTTGAGTCGGCCCGCATTAGGAAATACCCACCGGTGTTGAGACAGTGTCCAGGCATACCACACTGCGCACACTTAGGACGCCACACGCAAGACACATTGTTAGGACATTCGCATACCTGACCTTTCACCTTGTTTGAAGTGCGCGCACCCGGCACGAATGCTACCGTTCAAACGAAGAAATTGAAGTTAGTTGCAAAGTGAGGCGACTGCAGGCAGAAATCCAAACAAATAACAAATCTTAAAAAGTGTTTGAAATAACTCCGCCAAACGACAAGGACAAACGAATCACAAGACAAAACACGACGCGTTTCGACCTCTTAGGTCTTCTTCAGGCAAGACAAACAACACTCAGGACAACGAAAATGAAGAACGAACAATCACTTATCTTATCTAGTCAAATTCGGCGTTGAATCAACGCCCATCTTGCGCCGAATTTGACAAGAGAAGTGATAGCTCGTTCTTCATTTTTAGTTGTCCTGAGTATTGTTTGTCTTGCCTGAAGAAGACCTAGGAGGTTGAAACGCGTCGTGTTTTATCTTGTGATTCGTTCGTCCAAGTTATTTGGCGGAGTTATTTCAAACACTTTTAAAGATTTCACGAAATTGAAATCATTATGAAATCAACACAGAATAAAGTTTGTCAGCGGTCGGACATTAGCAGTAAAACAATAATACTTCAGCGGGGTATTCCGCATAGCTGGCATGCATGTACTGTTATCGATCGTCGCTGTACGGGAGAAACTTCTCGTATGTTGTTTCACACAGGCTCACACCTGACAAAACATGTTTTGTTTTGTTTTTCCTCATTCAGCCGATTTTTGGGTAGTCTCGTGCGCTTATAATTTTACGCGTGCGATTCAATCTTTTCAAGTCTCTGCATGTTTGATCTAATGAATATTCTGTATGACAGAATTAGAAAATTGAATCGAAGTAAGTGAACCGATCGCCATTTCGAAGAAGGGAAATAAGCCTGACGTGGGTTATCTACTCCAGGGATCGGGGAATTCGATTTTGATTGGACAGTGGTAAGCATGTATGGACAGGGGAAGCTAACTCGAGCAGAACGCTGTTCTAATAGAGCGGACAGGTTCGGCCAATGCTTGAATCAGTGTTGCTCAGCCCGTCCAACCTTGACACTTGCCACATCTGCGGTGCATACAATCGGGTGCATGACGTGATGTTTGACCAGGCAGCCCACCTCCACGGATGACGTCAAAGCGGAAGTGGACATCGAGGACGAAGAGGACGACCCGGATTACAAACTGCTGTGCAAAGGGCTGTCACTCTGCATCGCCTACGGCTGCAACATCGGCGGTATCGCCACCCTCACCGGAACGCCGCCCAACCTCGTCTTCAAGGGGCAGGCGGATGAGTGAGTGGAGGGGGGTAGTGGTTTGTGTGGGAAGATGAAGGTAGTGGTGTTGGTGGTCATGGGAAAGGAGGTGGTGGTGACTGATAGTGGTGGCACTGAGGATGGAATGGAGGAGTGGTGGTGGCGTTGACGATGAAAGGGTGTTGGAATCGAGGGTGGTGGTGGTGATGATGATAATGATGGTGGGGTTCATGATGACAATGAGGATGGTCGAGGTGATGGTGCTAATACGATTTTGATGTCAGTTTTGTGGTAATCTTTTTCCACTTGAGCGAGATTGGATATTGCTGGCTCACACTAATGAACAGTTTGTTTTTTTTAATTGTTCTCTTTATCGACCTCATCTTCCTTCTCATCCTCCTTTTCATTTTTTTTTCTTCTTTCTCTTCATTTTCTGCCTCTTTCACCTCCGCTTTTTTTTCGCTTAAGACATGCTATATGGGGATTTCCCCCAGTCTTCCCCATTAGACATTAAATGCATGTGTGTAGCTGAAGACATTAAACTCAGGGGGGTGGGGTGGGAAGGGGGTTTTGGCTGCTTTCTTCCTTAGCACATTGGAGCTGAGAGACTCCGGAGGACTCTTGAGGTTTTGGGGTTTTTTTCGGGAGGGGGGGGGAGGGGGGGGGCATCTTTGGCGCCCTTTTTTTCTTAAGAGGCTGGAGCGAGGGGATACTTGCTACCTCTGTCTGAAGAGGTAGGAGCCAGGCATCTCTTGTTCTCTTTCCATTGAAGAGACTGGAAGCACTGAGGATCTTGTAGATGGAGAGGAGGGGGAAGGGAAGGGGGCTTCTGCGAATGATACTGAAGAAGAAGAAGAATGATGGTAACGATCATGACTTATGAGTTGTCGTTTCACAACCAGGTGGCCACATTGTTGTCACTCAGTCAGTCTGGTGACCTCAGTCGGACGGCCATGACCCATGACCCTCCCTCTCCAACCATCTCTGTCCCCCATCGCTGTGAGTAGGGATTCTCTTGGTACGTTGCTGTCCTCCTCCAGTTGGTCAATAAATGTGCGGGGCAGTCTGCCTCTCCACCTGTGTCCACGACTAGGTTCCCCACAGGATGAGTCTGTGTGGATTACTTCCTCTGTACTCCTAAGGCAATGTCCACCGAATCTTTCTGCTATTGTCGTCTTTATTTCTGGAAGGTTTCCGTATAGCGTCTTGCTGTTGTTGACATGTTGCTGCCGTGTGATGTTCTTCACAACTCTGAACACATTGGTATATGCCCCATCTAGTTGTTCTTTTCTTTTGTGTTTTTTTTTTTTTTTTTTTAATCTGCAGGGCTTTTGTTAACGTCCAAATGCTGGAGCCGTATAACAGGACTGATTCCACGGTGGTTCTGCAGAATTCCCACCTTGAGGTTGCTCTTTAGATTTTATTTCCAAATACTATCTGTTTTTTTTTTTTTTTTTTTTTTTTTTCAATTCTTGTCAAGTTTTCTGTCCAGGTCTTTGCTATCCTGACGTCAACAAGACTTTGACACAGGAACCAAAAAAAAAAGAAAAAAGATCGACTTGCTTTTGGACACTACTGACCTATCACTGTAATGTTCAGGACTGACTGACTTGCTGAGTGCGAGGAAGCAGAAGGAGAGGATGAAGACAGAGAAAGAGATGGGGGTGGAGGACGAGCTCAGTGTATGGACTGGCCTCACACTCAGCAAACTGCCTAAAAAGAGCGTCTGACAACCGGGAGGAGTGGAGGAGGAAGCTGGTTGTGAAGTCTTCTGTGGCGCCCCCAACGGTCTTCAAGACTCAGGGTTAGGTGATAGGTAAATTACTGATTGGCGGGGGGGGGGGGGGGGGGGGGTTGGTGGAAGCTGGCTGGCTGATCGAGTGACCTGTTCGCTCATTTGTTTGTTTGTCTGTTTGTTTTCAGTCTCTTCAACGAACGTTACAAGAGCCTGAATATGGAGGAGGAGGGGGCGGGGGTGACGTTTGCCAACTGGATGGGGATGGCGCTGCCCATGTCGGCCATCGTGCTGGTGCTGGGATGGGTTCTGTTGATGATCATGTTCCTCAGAGCCAAGTCAGTGTGTGTGTGTGTGGGGGGGGGGGGGGGGGTGAGGGGGATGGGGGGAGGGGGAGGCCGCGGAGGGGGGGGGGTGTCGGAGGGGTCGGGGTGACGTTCGCCAATTGGATGAGGATGGTGCTGGCCATGTCGGCCATCGTGCTGGTGCTGGCATAGATGCTGTTGATGGTCGTGTTCCTCAGAGCCAAATCAGTGTGTGTGTGAGGGGGGGGGGGGGGGGAGAGGGGATTTGGGGAGGGCCGCGACTGTGTGTTTGTGTGTGTGTGTGTGTGTGTGTGTGTGTGTGTGTGTGTGTGTGTGTGTGTGTGAGTGAGAGAGAGAGAGAGAGAGAGAGAAAGTCGGTGTGTGTGAGATTGGCGGGGAGAGAGGAAGAAGACAATGGAGATTGTGGGGAGGGGGTGTCTGTTCTTCAAGGCAATGTCAGTGTGTGTTAGGTGGGGTGTGGGTGGGGAAGAGAGAGGAGGGGAGGGGGGGGCGCTGTCTTTTCATGTGTGTTCTTCAACATAAAGTCAGAGTATGTAGGACGGGGAGTGTGGTCGTGATGGTAGAAGGTGGGGGGGCGGGGGGGTCTTCCATTTGTCGTATGCTTTAAGGCAATGGTAGTGAGTGTTAGGTGAGGAGTGGGGAGGGGGGGGAGTAGAGGGAGGAGGGTGTCTTTTCATGCGTGTTCTTCAACACAAAGTCAGAGTATGTAGGACGGGGAGTGGGGTGGTGATGGTAGGAGGTGGGGGGATCTTTCATTTGTCGTATGCTTCAAGGCAATGGCAGTGAGTGTTAGATGAGGAGGGGTGGGGTTGGGGGGGGGGGGGAAGAGGGAGGAGGGCGTCTTTTCATGCGTGTTCTTCAACACAACGTCAGAGTGTGTTGGACGGGGAGGGGAGGGTGGGGGGGGGAGTGAGGGGGATCTTTTCATGGTCATGACAAAATCATTGTGTGTGGTGAGCGGGGAGGGCAGGTGGGAAAGGGAGGAGGGGAGGTGTTTATTCATGATCACATGTTCGTCGAGACAGAGTCAGACTGTGTTGGGCGGGGGAGGGGGAGAGAGGACTGAGGGATGGGGGGGGGAGGGGGGGGGGAAGAGAGAGATGCTTTTCATGATCAGGCTTCTCGAGGCAAAAGTCAGAGTGTGAGTGGAGGGAAAGGGGGGAGGGGTTGGAAGAGGACGAGGGAGAGGGTGGTGTTGTCTTTTATGGTCATGTTCTTCAAGACAAAGTCGGTGTGTGTCAGGCGGGGCGGGGAGGGGAGGGGGGGAAGAGAGAGGGGGGAGGGTCAGAGGGTTCTCATGGTCATTTTCCTCAAGAAACAAATTGGATGTATGCGTTTGGGGTAGATAGATAGATAGATAGATAGATAGATAGATAGAGAAACAGACATGCTGAGAGAGAGAGAGAGAGAGAGAGAGAGAGAGAGAGAGGGAGAGAGAGAGAGAGACATACATACATACATACATACAGACAGACAGATAGATGGACAGAGACAGGTAGATAGATAGACAGGGGGGGGGGGAGGTAGATAGATAGACAGATAGAGAGAGAGACAGACAGATAGACAGACAGATGGATGGACAGATACAGTTTAATAGAAAGAAAGAAAGATCTTGAACACCACATTGCCTCGTGTTTAGCTTCTATATTTACTCAACGTGTGTGTGTGTGTGTGTGTGTGTGTGTGTTGTGTGTTGTGTGTGTGTGTGTGTGTGTGTGTGTGTGTGTGTGTGTGTGTGTGTGTGTGTGTTGTGTGTGTTTGTTTGTGTGTGTGTGTATATGTGCTTGCGTGTGTGCGTGCGTGTTTGAGCGTTTTGAGTGTGTGTGCGTTTTGAGTGTGTGTGTGTTTGTGATGTGTATGTGTCTGTGTCTGCGTGCGTGCGTGCGTGCGTGCGTGCGTGCGTGTGTGTGTGTGTGTGTGTGTGTTGTGTGTGTGTGTGTGTGTGTGTGTGTGTGTGTTCGTGCGGCGGTGTTCCAGCATGTGCAAGAAGATAAGCCCAGAGCAGAAGGAAGGAGTGAGGAAAGTCATCATGCAAGCGTGGAAAGACCTTGGTCCCATGACGTAAGTGTTGACGTCACTATTACACATCATCTAGGCCTGGCCTCATGACATCATTTATGACAACTTCATTGCATATTACCTTGGGCCTTTTGACATCTTAAACACACAGTCACCTTTGCTGTTGTAACGTCATTACTCCCAAGGCTGTTGTGACGTCATTACTACACATGGCTGCTATGACGTCTTCACTGCACGTTGCCAAGAACATCTGAACTTCACATTTACCTTGTCCGTCGTAGTGTTTTCGTCGCATTCTGCCTTATTTGTTACGAGATTTTAACTCTACATCGCCTTCGCTGTTAAGGGGTCTTAAGTATACAATGTCTTCGCTTTTATGGGGTGTTTACTGTACATTACTTTAAGTTTTATGGGCTCCCAGAACATTGCCTTGGCTGCTGGGCTGCTGCAGGATCTTTACCATATATTATCTGGACTTTTCTTAGGATCTATACGATAAATTAGCCTGGCTGTTGTAGGATCTTTACCATGTATTATTTTGACTTTTACAGGGTCAGTACTGTACATTAGCCTCGCTGCTATAGGATCTTTGATTTACTACATTACCTTGACTTTAATAGGCTCTGTACTAAACAGTAGCCGGGCTGCTATAGGATCTTTATCATACATTATCTTGACTTTTAATAGGGTCTGTACCATAGATTGGCCAGGCCGCTGTAGGATCTTTACCATATTTATCTTGACTTTTTGTAAGGTCTGTACTATAGCCTGGCTTTACCATATACTATCTTGACTTTTTTTTATAGGGTCTGTACGATATATTAGCCTGGGTGTTGTAGGATCTTTAGCATACGTTATTTTGATTTTTATAGGGTCTGCACGATACATTAGCCTGGCTGTTGTAGGATCTTTACCATACATGACCTTGACTTTTATAGGATCTTTACCATACGTGACCTTGACTTTTATAAGGTCTGCATTATACATTAGCCTGGTGCTATAGCGTACGTGCGTATGTGTGTGTGTCTGTTTATCTGTTTGTCTGTCTGTCTGTTTCTCTCTCTATCTCTGCGCACATGCGCGTGCGCGCGTGTGTGTGTGTATGTCTGTGTCTGTGTGCGCGTGCGAGCACGTGCCTGTGAATGTGTGTGTGTTTGTGTGTGCCTCTCTCTCTCTCTCTCTCTCTCTCTCTCTCTCTCTCTCTATCTCTCTATCTGTGTGTGTGCGTGTGTGTGTAAGCATGTGTGTGTGTGTGTGTCTCTACATGTGTCAGGATGACGGAAGTCATAGTACTGGTTCTCTTCGTCATTCTGACCCTCATGTGGATGTGTCTATGTGTGTGTCAGGATGGCAGAGGTCATTGTGCTGCTTCTCTTCGTCCTTGTGGCCGTCATGTGGATGTGGATGTGTTGATGTGTGTGTGTCAGGATGGCAGAGGTTAAAGTGCTGGTTCTCTGCATCATTCTGACCATCATGTGGATGTGGATGTGTCTATGTGTGTATTATGATGGCAGAGGTCATAGTGCTGGTTCTCTTCGTCATTCTGACCGTCATGTGGATGTGGATGTGTCTATGTGTGTGTCAGGATGCCAGAGGTCATAGTGCTGGTTCTCTTCCTCATTCTAGCCGTCATGTGGATGTGGATGTGTTGATGTGTGTATCAGGATGGCGGAGATCATAGTGCTGGTTCTCTTCCTCATTCTAGCCGTCATGTGGATGTGGATGTGTTGATGTGTGTATCAGGATGGCGGAGATCATAGTGCTGGTTCTCTTTGATATTCTGGCCGTCATGTGGATGTGGATGTGGATGTGTCTATGTGTGTGTCAGGATGGCGGAGATCATAGTGCTGGTTCTCTTCATCATTCTGGCCGTCATGTGGATGTGGATGTGTCTATGTGTGTGTGTGTGTCAGGATGGCGGAGATCATGGTGCTGGTTCTCTTCATCATTCTGGCCGTCATGTGGATGTGGATGTGGATGTGTCTATGTGTGTGTCAGGATGGCGGAGATCATCGTGCTGGTTCTCTTCATCATTCTGGCCGTCATGTGGATCAGCAGAGACCCCAAGGAGACTCCCGGCTGGTCCTCTTGGTTCATGAAGGGGTGAGAACACTCTGTTTGTCCCTCTCTGTCTGTCTGTCTGTCCCCCTCTCTCTCTGTGTCTGTTTGTCTCTGTCTATCTCTTCCCCCCCCCCCTCTGTCTGTCTGTCTGTCTGTCTGTCTGTCTGTCTGTCTGTCTCTCTCTGTTACTCTCTCTCTCTCTCTCTCTCTCTCTCTCTCTCTCTCTCTCTCTCTCTCTCTCTCTCTCTGTGCCTGTTTCTCTCTCTCTCTCTCTGTCTCTGTCTGTCTGTCTGTCTGTCTCTCTATCTTTCTCTGTATCTGTCTCTCTGTCTGTCTCTCCGTCTGTCTGTATGTCTGTGTCTCTGTATCTTTCTCTGTCTGTCTGTCTGTCTGTCTGTCTCTCTCTCTCTCTCTCTCTCTCTCTCTCTCTCTCTCTCTCTCTCTCTTCTCTCTCTCTTCTCCCACCCCGCCCTCTCTCTCTCTCTCTGTATGTGTGTGCCTGCCCGTCTGCCTGTCTTCCATGTTTGCCCGATTTTTCCCCATAGCTGATAACATTTTGGTGATATGTGGGTGTAGCTATATATAATAGAAAGATTGCAAGGAAACTGTGAAGACCGTAGACTCGCATTCACAAAACAATCCTAATCTTTCCACACATAAAAAAATGTCAAAATTGTCCATTTTGATACGTTTATTCTTCAATTGTCCATGCTGTTGCCCTCACCTTAATTGTCTGTGCCTAAACCGCCATTTGCCTTGACTTCCTAAATTTATATTGCCGATATTTAATTTACCCATGCCTTAATTGCCCTGGTTAAATTACCCTTTCCAAAAATTGCCTGTACCTTGACAGAATTGTCTTTTTCAGCGGCTCATGCTAATATGGCCCACGCAGAAGTTGCCTTTGCTTAAAAGGCCTTTTTAGCTAAAGAGCTCTTGCAAAATATGGCCCACGCCTAAGATATCTTTGCCTAAAAGGCCCTTTTGACGTGACAGTCCTTGCCAAATATGGCCCACGCCGAAGATATCTTTGCCTAAAAGGCCCTTTTGACGGGACAGTCCTTGCCAAATATGGCCCACGCCGAAGTTGCCTTTGCCTAAAAGGCTTTTTTTTTTTTTTTGCCAAACAGTCCATGTCAAATATGGCCCACGCCAAAGTTGCCTTTTGCCTGATAGGCTCTTTTGACTAGATAGCCCTTGCCAAATATGACCCACGCCTAAGATGCCTTTGCCAAAAAGGCCCTTTTGACTGAATAGCCCTTGCCAGGTATGGCCCACGCCGAAGCTGCCTTTGCCTAAAAGGCTTTTCTGACTAGATAGGCCTTGCTAACTATGGCCCACGTCTAAGTTGCCTTTGCCCAAAAGGTCTTT
>CM065736.1:18528001-18535501 GCA_033310375.1 Conus canariensis | reverse complement strand
CAATGACTGGTGTGTTGAAGCTGACTGACTGATGTGTTGAAGTTCAATGATTGGTGTGTTGAAGCTGACTGACTGATGTGTTGAAGTTCAATGACTGATGTGTTGAAGCTGACTGACTGATGTGTTGAAGTTCAATGACTGATGTGTTGAAGCTGACTGACTGATGTGTTGAAGTTCAATGACTGATGTGTTGAAGCTGACTGACTGATGTGTTGAAGTTCAATGACTGTGTGTTGAAGTTCAATGACTGGTGTGTTGAAGCTGACTGACTGGTGTGTTGAAGTTCATGACTGGTGTGTTGAAGTTCAATGACTGGTGTGTTGAAGCTGACTGACTGGTGTGTTGAAGCTGACTGACTGTGTTTGAAGTTCAATGACTGGTGTGTTGAAGTTCAATGACTGGTGTTTGAAGTTCAATGACTGGTGTGTTGAAGTGCATGACTGAGTTGTTGAAGTTCAATGACTGGTGTGTTGAATGACTGTGTGTGTTGAAGTTCAATGACTGGTGTGTTGAAGTCTGACTTGTGTTGAAGCGACTGACTGGTGTGTTGAAGTTCATGACTGTGTGTTGAAGTTCAATACTGGTGTGTTGAAGTTCAATGACTGGTGTGTTGAAGTAATGATGTTTTGAAGTTCAATGACTGGTGTGTTGAAGTTCAATGACTGGTGTGTTGAAGTGTGACTGTGTGTGTTGAAGCTGACTGACTGGTGTGTTGAAGTTCAATGACTGGTGTGTTGAAGTTCAATGACTGGTGTGTTGAAGCTGACTGACTGGTGTGTTGAAGTTCAGTGACTGGTGTGTTGAAGTTCAATGACTGGTGTGTTGAAGCTGACTGACTGGTGTGTTGAAGTTCATGACTGGTGTGTTGAAGTTCAATGACTGTGTGTGATTAATGACGATGGTGTGTTGAAGTGACTGACTGGTGTGTTGAAGTTCAATGACTGTGTGTTGAAGTTCAATGACTGTGTTGAAGTAGATGGTGTTTGAAGTTCAATGACTGGTTTGAAGCTGACTGACTGGTGTGTTGAAGTTCAATGATGGTGTGTTGAAGTTCAATGACTAGTGTGTTGAAGCTGACTGACTGGTGTGTTGAAGCTCAATGACTGGTGTGTTGAAGTCTCAATGACTGGTGTGTTGAAGCTCATGACTGTGTGTTGAAGCTGAACTGACTGTGTGTTGAAGTTCAGTGACTGGTGTGTTGAAGCTCAATGACTGGTGTGTTTAAGCTCAATGACTGGTGTGTTGAAGTTCAGTGACTGGTATGTTGAAGTTCAGTGACTGGTGTGTTGAAGTTCAATGACTGGTGTGTTGAAGCTTCAATGACTGGTGTGTTGAAGTCAGTGACTGGTGATGTTGAAGTTCAGTGACTGGTGTGTTGAAGTTCAATGACTAGTGAGTTGAAGCTGACATGACTGGTGTGTTGAAGTCTGACTGACTGGTGTGTTGAAGTTCAATGACTGGTGTGTTGAAGTTCAATGACTGGTGTGTTAAGCTGACTGACTGGTGTGTTGAAGTTCAATGACTGGTGTGTTGAAGTTCAATGACTGGTGTGTTTGAAGCTGACTGACGGTGTGTTGAAGCTGACTGACTGGTGTGTTGAAGTTCAATGACTGGTGTGTTGAAGTTGCAATGACTGGTGTGT
Organism: Conus canariensis; assembly: GCA_033310375.1. Lineage (NCBI taxonomy): Eukaryota > Metazoa > Mollusca > Gastropoda > Neogastropoda > Conidae > Conus > Conus canariensis. The sequence continues at coordinate 18,533,859 of CM065736.1, read as the reverse complement.
TGAAGTTCAATGACTGGTGTGTTGAAGTTCATGACTGAGTGGTTGAAGTTCAATGACTGGTGTGTTGAAGTTCAATGACTGGTGTGTTGAAGCAGACTGACTGTGTGTTGAAGCTGATGACTGGTGTGTTGAAGTTCAATGACTGGTGTGTTGAAGTTCAATGACTATTGTGTGTTGAAGTTCAGATGACTGGTGTTGATTTGAAGTTATCAATGACTGGTGTGTTGAAGCTGACTGACTGAGTGTGTTGAAGTTCAATGACTGGTGTGTTGAAGTTCAATGACTAGTGTGTTGAAGCTGACTGACTGGTGTGTTGAAGCTCAATGACTGGTGTGCGTTGAATCTCAATGACTGGTGTGTTGAAGCTGACTGACTGATGTGTTGAAGCTGACTGACTGATGTGTTGAAGTTCAGTGACTGGTGTGTTGAAGCTCAATTAACTGGTGTGTTCAAGCTCAATGAATGGTGTGTTGAAGTTCAGTGACTGGTATGTTGAAGTTCAGTGACTGGTGTGTTGAAGCTCAATCACTGCTGTGTTAAAGTTCAATGACTAGTGAGTTGAAGTTCAATGACTGATGTGTTGAAGTTCAATGACTGGTGTGTTGAAGCTCAATGACTGGTGTGTTGAAGCTCAGTGACTGGTGTGTGTTGAATTTCAATGACTGGTGTGTTGAAGCTCAATGACTGGTGTGTTGAAACTCAATGACTGGTGTGTTGAAGCTGACTGACTGGTGTGTTCAAGCTCAATGACTGGTGCGTTGAAGCTCAATGACTGGTTTGTTGCAGCTCAATGACTGTGTGTGTAAAGTTCAATGGTGTGTGTTTAAATCATGACGTGTTTGAAGTTCAATGAATGGTGTGTGTTGAGTTCAATGACTGTGTGTTGAAGCTGACTGACTGGTGTGTGTTAAAGTTCATGACTGGTGTGTTGAGTCAATGACTGGTCTTGAAGTTAATGACTGGTGTGTTGAAGCTGACGACTGGTGTGTGAAGTTCAATGACTGATGTGTTGAAGTTCAATACTGGTGTGTTAAGCTACTGATGTGTGTTGAAGTTCAATGACTGGTGTTGAGTGACGACGTGTTTGAAGTCAATGACTGTGTGTTGAAGCTACTGCTGTGTGTTAAAGTTCAATGATGGTGTGTTGAAGTATGACTGATGTGTTGAAGTTCAATGACTGGTGTTGAAGCTATGACTGTGTGTTGAAGTTCATGACTGATGTGTGAAGTCATGACTGTGTGTTGAAGTTCAATGACTGTGTGTTGAAGCTACTGATGTGTGTGTTCAATGACTGGTGTGTTCAAGCTCAATGACTGGTGTGTTGAAGCTCAATGACTGGTTGTTGAAGCTCAATGACTGGTGTGTGTGTAGAAGTATCAATGGCTGGTGTGTTTGAAACTCAATGACTGGTGTGTTGAAGTTCAATGACTGGTGTGTGTTGAAGTTCAATGACTGGTGTGTTGAAGCTGACTGACTGGTGTGTGTTAAAGTTCAATGACTGGTGTGTTGAAGCTCAATGACTGGCGTCTTGAAGTTCAATGACTGGTGTGTTGAAGCTGACTGACTGTGTGTTGAAGTTCAATGACTGATGTGTTGAAGTTCAATGACTTGTGTGTTGAAGCTGACTGACTGATGTGTTGAAGTTCAATGACTGGTGTGTTGAAGCTGACTGACTGATGTGTTGAAGTTCAATGACTGATGTGTTGAAGCTGACTGACTGATGTGTTAAAGTTCAATGACTGGTGTGTTGAAGCTGACTGACTGATGTGTTGAAGTTCAATGACTGGTGTGTTGAAGCTGACTGACTGATGTGTTTGAAGTTCAATGACTGATGTGTTGAAGCTGACTGATGATGTGTTGAAGTTCAATGACTGATGTGTTGAAGCTGACTGACTGATGTGTTGAAGTTCAATGACTGATGTGTTGAAGCTGACTGACTGATGTGTTGAAGTTCAATGACTGATGTGTTGAAGCTGACTGGCTGATGTGTTGAAGTTCAATGACTGGTGTCTTGAAGCTCAATGACTGGTGTGTTGAAGCTGACTGACTGATGTGTTGAAGTTCAATGACTGGTGTGTTGAAGCTCAGTGACTGGTGTGTTGAAGCTCAATGACTGTTGTGTTGAAGCTCAATGACTGGTGTGTGTTGAAGCTCAGTGACTGGTGTGTTGAAGCGCAATGACTAGTGTGTGTTGAAGCTCAATGACTGGTGTGTGTTGAAGCTCAATGACTAGTGTGTGTTGAAGCTCAATGACTAGTGTGTGTTGAAGCTCAATGTCTGGTGTGTGTTGAAGCTCAATGACTGGTGTGTTGAAGCTCAATGTCTGGTGTGTTGAAGCGCACTGACTGGTGTGTGTTGAAGCTCAATGACTGGTGTGTGTTGAAACTCAATGACTGGTGTGTGTTGAAGCTCAATGACTGGTGTGTGTTGAAGCTCAACGACTGATGTGTGTTGAAGCTGACTGACTGGTGTGTGTTGAAGCTGACTGACTGGTGTGTGTTGAAGCTCAACGACTGATGTGTGTTGAAGCTGACTGACTGATGTGTGTTGAAGCTCAATGACTGGTGTGTGTTGAAGCTCAATGACTGGTGTGTTGAAGCTCAGTCACTGATGTGTGTTGAAGCTCAATGACTGGTGTGTGTTGAAGCTCAATGACTGGTGTGTTGAAGCTCAGTGACTGGAGTGTTGAAGCTCAACGACAGGTGTGTGTTGAATCTGACTGACCGGTGCGTTGCAGGCCTCGGGGTTGTCGGACTGGCTGGGGAACAAGCTGATCCACCTCAGCTCGCTGGATCCGTGGGTGCTGAACCTGATCCTATGCATGATCGTGGCCGTCGCCACCGAGGTCACCAGCAACACCGCCACCTCCACCCTACTCATGCCCATCATGGCGCAGATCGTGAGTCCTGGGTCCTGGCATGGCAGTGGCCGTGACGGCTGCAGGGATGGGGGGTGGAGGGTGGAGAGAGAGGGGGGGGGAAGAGAGAGGGGGGAGGGACGGAGAGAGGGAGAGCGTGGGGGGAGGAGAAGGGGAGTGAGAGAGTTGGAGAGAGAGAGAAGAAGAGAGGGGGGGTGGGTTAGAGAGAGAGGGGAGAGAGGGGGGAGGAGAAGGGGAGGGAGAGAGTGGGAGGGAGGGAGATGGAGAGACAGACAGACAGACAGACAGACAGACAGAAAGGGCGGGAGAGAGAGGGAGAAAGAGAGCGAAATATATATAGAGAGAGAACGAGCGAGAAAGAGAGGGAGAGATAGGGAGAGGGGGAGAGTGAGAGAGAAAGAAAAGTTATAATTGTCCCTCACCTTGACAATAGCTCCCCGCCACCCCCACCCCCGCCGCCACCCCCTTCTCCGCCCGTCCTTCTTTTCATCACGTTTTGTTAAAATGGGTTCAGAAGGTTTTTTTTGTTTTTTTTTTTTGCGTATTCTTGCTGAGCATATCCTGAACCTGCCTTCAGTCCAATTCTTTGCTGCGCCGCCAAAACACTAAAATCAGCAAGAATATGTCCATTTGTAAGAGAACATACAGACTATGCATGGTGTGTAGGAGACTGGTTGGAGAAAAAAAAACAAAGAAAAAGAACAGAAAAAAAGAAAGAGAAGCTATTAGTGGAAATTCTTTTTGTTTTTGTTTTTTCTGCTTTTTTTCTTTTTGCAGATGAAGAGGACAGTATGAAGCACCAACTAATGAAGAGGTGGATTTCGGCCGGGGAGGGGGGGGGGGGGGGGGGGGGGGGGGAGTCACCGCCTTAGGTGCTCCAGTGATCCGATAACTGATGCCACCAAAAAAAATCTTTCCTACGGATTCACATCCAAAGTTACAAGATTCGCTCTTGGGCTATGGTCCCTCTTTTCATCAAATTTTGTTAAAAATCGGTTTGGTAGTTTTTTGCGTATTCTTGCAGACAGACAGACAAACAAACGCACCAACAAACGCTCGGTGAAAAAATCTCTAGCTGGGGGTAATAATTGCAGCATGTGTAAAGAACGATCCAGCTAAATGCAGAAAATCACGTCATTTTAAATGGCATGCAGGATCGTCTTCGGTTCCACAAGCCATGGTGTGTTTGCATAGAAGATGTTCCTGGGAGCATGCTGAGGTGCCTATGCGTGGTTCTTGAGAGTGTGTGCGCTTTCATTTGGCTACCTGTTGTGTGCATCAGATATGTACAGTCATTTTTTTTTTGTTCCCGACTGAAATGTATTTGTGTATACCTAAGATGAGGTATGAATGTGTCTTGTCCCTCCAACTCTTCCTTGAGACTCATGTACATTTGGGTAATAAAGATGCATCTTATCTGTCTTCCAGCAATATCACTGATAGCAGCAGTCGTAGCGGTTGTAGGAGTAGTATCAGAAGAAGTTGAAGTAGTAGTAGCAGTAATAGCAGCAATAGTAGTGGTGGTGGCGGTAATGGAGGTAATAGAAGAAGCAGTAGCAGTGGTAGTAGGTGTAGTTGTTGTAGTAGCAATATCAGTGGTCGTAGATGTAGTAGATGTTGTAGCAGTAGTAATAGTATTGCTAACAGCATCACTTGCGCATTATCACTAAGAGGGAACAGACATGAAATGCAGCAGCAACAACAGCAGAAGAAATAGTAGTAGCAGCAGCAGCAGCAGTAGCACCAGCAGCAGCAGTAGTACTACTGATACCAACAGTAGCGATTAGCAGTAGTGCAATATCACGTTTTGTGGACATACGGTAAAAAACAAAAACAAATAAAAATCTTGGAATAGTAGTAATAACTATTGTAATGCTACAAGCAGTAGCAAGCAGCAACAGTATTAGAAGCAACAGCAAGAGCAGCAGTAGTAGTACATGAATGATTTTACCTAAAGTGGTCAGTTATTCAATTATAGAATGAAAACAAAAACAACAACAAAAACAAAAAAAAAAAGAAGAAGCAGCAGACGACAATACCTCCCCTCTGTGGTTTCAGGCTCTGAACGTGGGCGTCAACCCGTTGTACCTCATGGCCTCGGCTGCCATGGCAACGTCCTTCGCCTTCATGTTGCCCGTGGCAACTCCGCCGAACGCCATTGTCTTTTCGTACGGTCACTTGCGGGTGTTTGATATGGTGAGTGCGTTGGGGAGAGAGAGAGAGAGAGAGAGAGAGAGAGAGAGTTGAACCGATCCATTTCATTTTGATAGACTGATCAATGTTTGCTCCGTTTGAATTTTGGAGGATTTGTACATATGGCGACAGCGACAGGGGCAGTTCTAGCGAGTTAACTGCTAACCAGCAAACTGAATACTCTATCAAAAGCAGGTCACACACACACACACACACACAAAACACACACACGCGCGCGCGCGCGCGCGCGCATAAGAGAGAGGGAAGAAAGAGATGAAAGAGCCATAACTATTTTTCACATTTTCAGTTATCTCCCCTAGAGCCATTTCTCCGTTTCTATTTCATGACATAGTTCTAGCATTCTGGGATGAAAGAGCCATAACTATTTTTCACATTTTCAGTTATCTCCCCTAGAGCCATTTCCCCGTTTCTATTTCATGACATAGTTCTAGCATTCTGGGATATCTTCTTGACAACATGGCGACGTGTACTGTGGCGGCAGTTGACAGTGAGATTAAAAAACGAGATTGGAGACGGAGGCTCCCAATTAAAAAAAGAATGCCATTAGGAAACAATTGCGTGTGTGGTGTGGTGTGTGTGTGTGTGTGTGTGTGTGTTTTAATACCAAAATAAACAGTTATAATTATGCGAAAATAACATATGTCAGAGGCTGTGTGAGGCTATCAAGAAGGCAAACATGTGAGGTTTGTCATAATTTCAGTTTTAGTACTCCCAGAATTCACTCAGTTTTCAGCTTTCTTGAAAAACAAACCGAGGTTGCCAACGT
>CM065736.1:18520501-18523001 GCA_033310375.1 Conus canariensis | reverse complement strand
TTCGTTTCCATTGTCCTAAATGTTGTTTCTCCAGCACACCTGAAGAAGACCAAGGAAGTCGAAACGCGTTGTGCTCTGTCTATTAATTGGCTTGTCCTTTTCATCCGGCGGATTAGTATTCTTTTCGAGTTTGTTCCGTTTTCCGCCTGCAGTCGCCTCACGTTGAAACGTTCCTGGCTCAGTACGCGGACTGGATTCGAACTTCGGCCCCCGTCGCAGTCCTGTGCTTTTACCAGGAGGCCGAGTGCCAGCTGGCGGCATGTTCTGTTTGATGTCTGCTGGGCATCATCAGCCCTTGTTAACTCCATGTCTGTTACATTCTGTGGAACTGTCACCAGTAGACCGGAAGTGCTGGTTCCAGTTTCAGGCTGTTCAAGCCATTTGCGTTGCCTGTAGGTGCGATGATTGTCACGTCATGTTTTCAGCAGGGGCTGTAGCATCTGCGTGTTAGTACACGAATCATGTGCAGCAAATTTTGAATGCTCGGGTGTCAATGAATATTACAGCAAACGCAAGAGATAAAAATGCCAGCAGCCGAACTCTTGAAGTTTAGCTCCGGGATTTTTTTAAAAGACAGGATGTGCAGCTAATTAAAGATTTTCAGATAGTTACCAACAGATGTGAAGTAGATGTAACACCTTAACACCTGAATATTAATGAATAAAATGTGACGCTAACTTACAAGCTGGATTTTTTCAAAATGGAGTGACTGACGGCGGCAAACGAAGCAAAATTTAGAAAGAGAGGGTGTTAGTTACCGCCATGACATTGACAAACAAAGCACATGACAAGACACGATGCATTTCAACCTCTTGGGTCTTCTTCAGGCGAAAAAATAAATCATATTTAACATTTAAGACAGTACAAACAAACGAAGAACGAAAAATGACTCATCTGTTGTCCATGTGGTGGGGATCTCCCCACCACATGGACAACAGATGAGTCATTTTTTGTCCATGTAGTGGGGATCTCCCCACTACATGGACAACAGATGAGTCATTTTTCGTTCTTTGTTTGTTTGTACTGTCTTAAATGTTAAATATGATTTATTTTTTCGCCTGAAGAAGACCCAAGAGGTTGAAATGCATCGTGTCTTGTCATGTGCTTTGTTTGTCAATGTCATTGGCGGTAACTAACACCCTCTCTTTCTAAATTTTACAAGCTGGGATGTTAATGAATAAGATGTGAAGCAAGCTTAAAGCCTGGATGTAAAGGAACTAGATATGAAGCAAACGTGAAACGTGGATGTTGGTGAATAAGACGTGAAGCAAACTTAACATCTAGATTGTCGAAAATAAGGTGTAAACTTAGCACCTTAATGTTAGTGAATAACATGCGAAGCAAGCTTGCCACATGGGTGTAAGTAAATAATATGTGAAAGGCACTTAACACCTGAATGCTAATGAATAACATGTGAAACAAACTTAACATCGGGATGTTAATAAATAAGATGTGAAACAAACTTAACACCCGGATGTTGCTAGATTGGACGGAAGCAAACTTTAACACATGGATATTAATAAATGAGATATGAAGCGACTTTAACACTTGGATGTTACCGAACAAATTGTACAGCAAATTCAACACGCAGATGTTGGTAAATAAGATGTGCAACAAATTTAACGTCTGGGTGTTGACAAATAAGATACAGGACAAACATAACACCTGGATATCTATATAAAGATGCACAGCAGTTGTAACACTTCGATGTTGATAGGTAACATGTGCAGCGTATATAATACCTGAATGTTTGTCATAAGATGTGCAGCAAATTTCAACGCATATAAGTCGACAAATAGAATGTGCTGCAAATTGAACACCTTGATGTAAGTAAAGAAAACTTGCAGCAAATTTAGCACCTAAACATTGATAGATAAGATCCGAAGTAAACTTATCTCCAGGGTGTTAGTAAATAAGATGTGCCTAAAAATTTAATTCCTGATCATTGATAAATAACATTCCAAGTAAATACCTTGATGTCTGTAAATAAGGCGTGCTACAATACTCCCAAGACATTGATAGATAAGATGCAAAACCTTGATATTAAAAAAATGAACGTGAACAAGTTCGGATTTTGGGATGTTAATAAATGCACTGGGCAGCAATTTTCACATCTGAGTATTAATGAAGAGGATATAAAGCAAATGTTGCATCCAGATTTTGCATGTCGGCACTGAACTATCAAATGCTGCAATTCCGATTTCTGGAACCACCTCGATGTCGGTTCTGGGCATACGTGTGTGGTTTTCTTAACTGTTGTTTTTGTTGTTTTGCTATGTGTTTTTTTGTGTCATTTTGTTAGTGCTTTGAATTTTTGAATTATTCACTGAAAAGTGTCCTTGGTTTCCGATGTGATGCTATGCAATATTGATTTGATTCGTTTACGAGAATGTTCTAGGGTGAAAATAATTATCACTCGTCTGTACATATTTCAGGTCACATTTCTTTTTAACCGTAGTGCATTTTGACCAAGCTTTTTCTGTTTCTATAGTTAATTGCA
>CM065736.1:18510517-18520401 GCA_033310375.1 Conus canariensis | reverse complement strand
TTGTTCTGTACGTAGTATGATATAACACAAAAACCAGTATAAACTCTGAAAATAATGTTTTTCAATTTATACGCATGATAATGTTTGAGAAAAAAGAGTTCTGTAAAAATGTGTATGTACACACACAAGAACATGTTCTCATAACATGTGTAGACTGGCAAGAACACACCTAGAAAAAATCGTAACAATTTTGTCATTTTAGTAATATTAAACTGGAAATGTTTGCATTCTATTTTTACGTGCACGTGAAGAGAAATTCATGTGCTTGTTTTCTCAGAGGGACCTTTTCCTCAGGTGGTGTTTTGAATTCAGAAGTAAACTAATGTTTAACGTAATGAAGACCTGTATGATTTCAGTACTGGTCTAAGAGCCCAGAGATGGCCCTGAAGGTGATCTGAACGGTAAACATGATTTGATGGTCTATTGTAACACTGCAGCATCTTCTCAGGACTCACCTGCTTCTAGATTATTCTTATGCCAGAGACGAATACCGAAGCGGATGCCCCAGAATAGATGATGCCTTGTTAATCACATCGTTGTTATCGTGAAGGGGGCCAGAATTGCTCAGTAGGTAGAGCGCCGGATTCTCGATCCTGGGTTGCGGGTTCGAATCTCCACCAGGGTTGTTTCGGAACTGGGGTATATTTCCATCGGAGTTAAAACTGATTGTGACCCCGCTACCTCCGAAAGTCCTTCGAATGCGACCATAAACTGAAGTTCCATGTGTGAACGCACGCATGATATCTTGTACATCACGTACACTCCCATCACCAACTTTCGGAAGAGAAGGCTGTTTTGGCCGTTGGTGTGGGTGACACGCATATGCACAGCATGCACCGAAAGAATGAAAAACTGAGTGACTGCTACTGACTGAATGACACGGGAAACGACTGAATGAAGCGCTGGCAGGCAGCTCTTCAGTTAGCTCTACCCAGGTAAGCAGCCCGTTGAGCAGAGGAGAGCGTTGTTTGTAAAGTGCTTAGAGCTTGGTCTCCAACGGAGAATAATAATAATGATAATGAAAATAACAGTAATAATAATGATGATGATGATGATAATCATGATGATGAAAACATGATATCCGTCTACTGTCCTCTAGGTTGTACTTTTTCTGCGCCTCAAAAAGAAAAAAAAGAAAAAGAAAGAAAGAAATCAGCTGTTGTTTTACAGCCAACATGAAAAGCTGATGGTGTATGATTTTTCACGATCAAATCTGTCATTACAGGTAGGGGATGGGAGCGTTTATGCGTCAGTTGCTGGCATGAAGTTTTTTCACATTAAACCTGTGACTGTTGACTCCCAAGTTTTCACGTCAAACCAGAAACTGCTGGCGGAAAGGATTTTTTTTCTTATCGTTTTTCTTTTTTGTTTTCTTTCTTTCTTTCTTCTTCTTCTTACTTTTTTGTTTGTTTGTTCATCAATCTGTTGATTTCTGGAATGACGTTTTTGACCTAACATCTGTAATTGCTGGAAAAGGGCTTTTCACATCAAGCCAGCAATTGTTGGCATAAAGTTTTGTTTTGTTTTCGTCTAGCAAAACCAATGATTGCCGGCATAATTATTTCTCACACCAAACTTGTGCTTGAGCGAGTAAACTTTTTCACATCAAACACTGGTGGATTGGTAAACACTTCTATAAGTGAAAGCTGGCATAAGGTTTTTCGAATCAAACCGAAAAAAAAAAAAAATGAAAGGATGAAATCACACGCTTATCTTGCTGCTAACACACAATGCTGTCTCCGCCTTTTGCGGACCTTAGAGAATGGCAGAGTACGCTTCAAAATTTATCACATTTCGCTATCTCCGTATTTCTTTCACATTTCATGTCTCCATACACTTCCTCATGTAGACTGGTTGGAGAGACTCCGTGGTAGCGTTAGACAGGTGGCGGATCTCTCTTTGAATTAAAGAAAGAGAATATGACAAAGTTATACGCTGGGGCTTTCTCTTTGAATTAAATTGAAGAGACTCCATGACAGAGTAATACCGTTGGCGGATTTCTCTTTGAATTAAATAAAGAGACTCTATGATGAAGTTATTATACAGCTGGGGCTCTGTCTTTGAATTCAATGAAGAGACTCCATGAAAGAGTTATACAGCTGGGGCTCTGCCTATAAATTAAATGAAGAAACTCCATGATAGAGTTATACAGCTGGGAGTCTGTCTTTGAATTCAATGAAGAGACTCCATGAAAGAGTTCTGCAGAGGTCGGAACCGGTCTTCATATGGATATGGTTGTCTCCCTTGCGTCGGAACGTGATTTCTCTCTCTCTCTCTCTCTCTCTCTCTCTCTCTCTCCTCTCTCTCTCTCTCTCTCTCTCTCTGTGCGCGCGGGCGCACGCGCGCGAGAGAGAGAGAGAGAGAGAGAGAGAGATTACCAGTGTCTGGTGAATATGAAAACAAACGTTTAACAGATAACGAAACTTTATTTTATTACATTGGAACATGTTACAAAAGTTATTCCAACTTGCTTTCTATCATCTACACAAAATCATTTATACAAATGATGATGATAAACATTACAATGATCATTTGATTATAATTATGTGATGATAATAGGCCATATATCAGGTATATAATGATGATAGTAGGTGGAACATTTTCAGTTTAAGAAAATACTGTGCACGCACGCACGCATGCACGCACGCATGTACACACACACACCACACACACACACACACACACACACACACACACACACACACACACACAGGGGAGGGATAACTGTGTTTTCCTTTAAAATTTCCATTTATTCCAACATAAACACCACGCCACACACACACACACACACACACACACACACACACACACACACACACACACACACATGCGCGCGAAACCGCGTACATACATATGCGAGCGCTCTCCCTCCTCCCTCCCTCCTCTTCCGTCTCCCTTCTTCCCCATCATCTTCCTCGCAATATCCTCCTAACTTCCCAAATTTGCCCCCCCCCCCCCCCCCCCCCCCTCCTTCCTGCTCTCACTTTTTAAACCCACAGGGTGGTAGTAGCAGAACCTCGCTGGATTCAAGACACGGGTGATGAGAACCTGCATACCGCACACAACAGGGACCAAGAAGATTGTCTAACAGTCCATTCAGGAAAAAAAGATGGGGTGGAGAGGCGGCAGTATGATACCTCGTCTGTCTGTCTGTCTGTCTCTCTCTCTCACACACACACACACACACACACACACACACATGCGCCGCCACACACACAACACCCGCACACACACACACACACCACACAAACCACAAACGCACGCGCGCACGCGCATACACGCCCAGACACACACATCCCTCCGCCTCATGTGAATGTTGACATTTCAGTGAAGCGTACCGTTCAATACTTCTTTGCAAGTAAATAAATTTGGCATTCAACAGACAAACATAATTATTGTTCGTTAACGAAATTCATCACAGAATTGAAAAATAGACATTATTATGTATCATCACCCATAACGAGTTAAAATGATTTTTTTTTTTCTTTTTCAAAAGAAAAAAAAAATCATAAGGCACATTCTGTTGAAAACGTTGTGTGTGTACGTCTATGCATGTTGGCACTACAAAGAGATATTTGTGAGAGGAAGGGAGATAATTCAGAAAGGTACAGACAGACGGACTGATTGATGGATAGACGTACAGGTGACCAACCAAAATGACCTGATGTTGTGCGCCAGTATTGAAATTGAAAAATAAATTGCAAATGTTTGCATTATTTCATATGAACTGAACATACATATCGAAACATGTTATTCGTCTGGATCGATCAAGCACCGAAGAGAGAGAGAGAGAGAGAAGAGAAAGAGAAGAGAGAGAGAGGAACGTAAGAGAGACGAGAAGACTGAAAGAGACAAAGAAGAGAAGAGATTCATAACAGAATGGATATTATAAACATGTGTCTTCAACCATTTTAACCACTGTTTTTTTAAGAGGACGAGGAAGAAGGGACAGAGAAATCAAAGATGGCACCGTTAGTTATGTCCTTGAGAAAAAAAAACCAAAAAATAAAACGATTTATCACTTGCATAATGCGGATATAAATGTGATTGCATAACCGAGATGTCTTCTTAAAAAAAAAAAAAAGAAGAAGAAAGTTTGCCATTGGCGAGAAGAGGTAAACAGGCACAAAATATCACAGACACGTGTTTTTCAAAACAAATACCCTGTATATCTACAAAAACCAAAGCATACCGACAGAACCAGTTTAGATGTATAGTATAAAGTGATGCGGAATCTACATGAACGATTTAGTACCAAGGATGATTAGTGGGGGAAAAAATAGAACATGAAGCCCACATAAAAATAACAAGTAATACAGTTCTACACCAACGTCATTAAATCACAATAAATAAATCGGTAATTTAAATGTGCTGATTAGTTGCATGCGTGAAGGATTAAGTTGCGATCGTTGGCAACATTACTAAAATGACCAAATTCTGTGTCTTGTTGATGGTAGCTTGTAGTACGAGACAGATAAATATATAGAGATCTACACCATGGATTTCGTATCAATTTCAGCTCGATTTCTTCAAACAAGAGCTCGTAAACATCAGACATTCTGAACTTCACATACAGCAAATCTTTAACACAATATGAACGTAAAGATGTATAGGCTACATATACAGAAACCTATAACTTCTCAAGAACGTTTACACCACACCAAAAGTTCAGAAGTCAATCTATCCATATATACAATCAATAAAACAGTTTACAGCGGTTAACGCATATGTTTCGATGGTTTAAATGATTGAGACAAAGTTCTATGGTTAGTTAATTCGGTCAAATGTATAACAAGGAATCTGAAGATGATTTTTGGCCATGAACTCCTCAAGAACATTTACATGACATGAAATATTCAGAAGTCAATGCATTACATATGCAGTCAATAAAACAAAGCTTGCATCAATCGGTCAGCGCACTTGGTCGATGTTTAAGTGATCGAGACAAAGTTCTATGGTCATTCAATTTGGTCAAATGTGTGATAAGGAATCAGCAGATGGTTTTTTTTTGGGACATCACTTTATGCCCAATGATGTACATTTGGAAAAAAAAAAATCACTGCCCTATGTCTCTCTCTTTCTCCCGAAATAAATTAAATATTACCTTGTTCACCCACTCTCACATTTCATTTGGAATTGTTATGACTTTCACACAGATTTGACATTGAGGAGAGAACCCAAAATAAATATTGCGATCACAGTATTGCAGAAGTCTGATTATACGCCACTTCACTATGACGTCATAGGTCTGAGTGACGTCATCACGGTCTGTAATTGTTTCTCCTTTTCCTGGAAATCTGTGTGGCCAATCACCAGCTCGCTGCGGACAGAGAAAGACACATGAAAGAGAGATGACGGGAAAAAGAGAAAGATACAGGACACAGGAAATCGACTTAGCGTCAAAGATAGACACACTATATATGGATCGATGTGGGAAATTAAAGAAACATGAAATAAAGAGCATTCATGAGAGAGCAGAAATTACGGTAACAGACTTTGGAAGTGTGGATCACATTAAATGGCGAAGGCACAAGAAACAAGGGTCACGTTAGAAACACACACACACACACACACACACACACACACACACACACACACACACACGTGCGCGCGCCCTCATACGCAAGCACGAACACACACATACGCTCACACACTCACGCGGCGCGTGGTCACCATCTCTAAGCAGTCACGAAGCACTCTCTCTCTCTCTCTCTCCTCTCTCTCTCTCTCTCTCTCTCTCTCTCTCTCTCTCACACACACACACACACACACACACACACACACACACACACATAACAGAGAGAGAAAAATCCACGTGTGCACTACACACACACACACACACACACACACACACACACACTCGAAGGTTTGATGGATGCTGGGCAAGTTGTTCTGCATATTATTATTGGCGGGTGCAGACTGTATTGCTACAGTCTTTTTGTTTCTTTCTCACAGGTGTACAATATGTTTTTGTGCGGAGAAAGAGTAAATGCGACCATCAGTTTCATCAGTTTCACGAATTCCTCGTCACAGAACTATGTCGTCTCATTCAAATACACGAAAATCCCGATCTTTCCCTTCGCCATTGTCTGATTGTCTTCCGAGTAGTTTCCCTTGCATGTCTCGCGGCAAAACGACATTTTGACTGTGAGTGCGTTGCATACAAGATTTTTCACGGTGTGCTCTCAATTCTGAATGTGAATGGTGGTATTTTGTTCGGAAAACGCCATGAACACATTTCCATCAAGAAGTGTGCTTACTATCCTTAAAAACGGAAGATGGAGAAAGCTAAATTGTTGTGGTGCTTTGACTGACGGACACGGCAAACCTGTGTGAGGAATTGCCTGTGACATTGTGATAATGATTGTTGTGTACAGAAAAGAAAAACCCGTCTCGAATTTCCAGAAACAGGAGACTGAACACACCGAGGGTCGAGAGAGGAACAGAAGGCAAGTGTTTTTTATATTCCTTCTGGTCTGGATTGCTTGGCTGGTTTTTACCCCCCCCCCCCTCTCTCTCTCTCTCTCTTTCTTTCTCTCTCTCTCTCTCTCCTCTCTCTCTCTCTCTCTCTCTCTCTCTCTCTCTCCTCTCACCCTTACGTCTCACGTTCCCCTACACATAGCCGCCCCCCCCCCCCCCCCTCTCCCCAGCACAACTACTTCTCCACACACTTTTTTTTCTAACAGTGCAGAAGTACACTCTTATGCTAAAATGATCAAACTACAATGCAGTTTTTTTTTTTTTTCTGTGAAGAGGTTCGTTTTGACGGGGAATGTTTCCTGAAACGTGTTGCAAGAGAGGGGGACAAAAGGAAATCGTTAACAGCTTTGTCAGCCGTGCAGTCCTAATAACACTCTCTCTTTCTCTCTCTGAGTGTGCGTGCGTATATGCGCGCACTGTGTGTGTGTGTATGTGCGCGTGTGTGTATGTGCGCGCGCGCGAGGGTGTATGTTTTTTTGTAATCCGTGCATTTCGACCACGAATCTGTGTTGTAGTCCAAACTTATACCGCTTTTTGGAATCCACATCGCAAGATCATAACGATGTCGATTTCGACTGTCTGTGGAAAATGGTTCACGACTATCTCAGTTTCAGTCTCCTTCCCGCTGTCCATAGACTCTGTTGTGTCAACGGGCGGAAAGCCTTGTACACTGTTGACCGTTCGCATTCTCTCTGTCTGCCTGCCTGTCTGTCTCTGTCTCTCTCTGTCCTCTGTCTCTGTCTGTCTCTCTCTCTCTCTCTCTCTCTCTCTCTCTTCTTCTCTCTCTCTCTCTCTCTCTCTCTCTCTCTCTCTCTCCTCTCTCTCTCTCTCTCTCTCTCCATCCCACTGTGGCTTCAGTACAAGTCTTCCCTCCGCACCTTTCCAACGTATTCATCGCTATCCCATCTCCCATCCCCATACCTTTTCCTCCCTCCCTCCTGCCCCCCTCTCTCTCTCTCTCTCTCTCTCTCTCTCTCTCTCTCTCTCTTCCTGGCATTCCCTTCTACTTTCTCTCGTCCTGCCTACGTCACTCTCTGTTCCTTATCTCCCCCGTATACACTCTCTCTCTCTCTGTCTCTGTCTGTCTGTCTTCTTCTGTCTCTCTCTGTCTGTCTTCTGTCTGTCTTCTGTCTCTCGCTCTCTGTCTCTGTCTCTGTCTGTCCTGTCTGTCTGTCTCTCTCTCTCTCTCGTCTCTTCTCTGTCTCTCTCGTCTCTGTCTGTCTGTCTTCTGTCTCTGCTCTCTGTCTCTGTCTCTGTCTGTCTGTCTCTGTCTCTCTCTCTCTCCTCTCTGTCTTGTCTGTCTTCTTCTCTCTCCTCCTTCTCCTCTCTTCCTCTCTCTCTCTCTCTCTCTGTACCTGTAGTTAATTTCTCCATCTCCATCCCTGTCCAGTTCCTCCAGAAGAAAGGCGATCTCTTCCTCGGGTAGTTGTATGCCCGTCTCCTGTCACATCACATCATGTCACGTCACATCACATCATGTCACATCACATCACACATCACATTATGTCACATCACGTCACATCATGTCACGTCACGTCACACCACAACACATCACATCACATCAATCACGTCACGTCACACCACAACACATCACATCACATCAATCACATTACATCACATTACGTCACGTCACATCACCTCACGTCCTATCACGTCACGTCACATCACATCACATCTTATGCGCACGCACGCGCGCGCGCACACGTACACACACACTCTCTCTCTCTCTCTCTCTCTCTCTCTCTCTCTCTCTCTCCTCTCCTCTCTCTCTCTCCAGTAGTCTTCTGGACTCGGACTATAAAAAGACTCAAGTTCTCCCATTAAGTCTGAGATTACAAAAAAGGGATCATAATGCACAAGATTGTGTCTGGGAAGGCACTGAGATTACAAAAAAGGGATCATAATGCACAAGATCGTGTCTGGGAAGGCACCCTCAACATTAGTTCACAGATTCTCAATAAATTCCTCAAGGACTCTACCCAAACTTCATGTCCCTGTTCCTAGAATTGACTTATTCAAATCCAGTTTAACATATTCCGGTTCCTGTCAATGGAACTCGCTTCCTGAATCAACCAAACAACGCCAGTGCATATCAACCTTCAAACACCATTATTTCAACCATCTTATGTGTCAGTACTTGCATACTCCGCCATAAATCCACCACCAATCACCACCACCCTCTCTTGCCTTATGTATGTACCTGACTATTTAGAAAGTGTTTTTGTACTTGAAATGCACATGTATGTTATTTTGTTTAGTAAGTATGTCTTATATGAGTACGTGTATGTTGTGTGTGTGTGTGTGTGGTGTGTGTGTGTGTGTTGTGGTGTGTGTGTGTTTCCTACTACCTCCTGCCCTCTTGTCATTCTGTCGATATGCTTATATTCTTATGTGACTCTCTCTCTCTCTCTCTCTCTCTCTCTCTCTCTCTCTCTCTCTCTCTCTCTCTCTCTCTCTCTCACGGTTCTGCTGGAATGACTTGATTTGTTATCCATATGACATCCCCTCCTACCCGTGGCGACTGGGCTATCATTATGCATTTCCTACCTCCATTTGGGCTTTATTTTCTATCCCCTCCCCCCGGTGCTTCAAAATCGATTGTCTTGTATCTCTTTGGATTTTTTTTTTTTTTTTTTTTGATTGTCAGATTGTTCTAAACATGCTCTCTTATCGCACCCACTCTCGCCTCTTTCTCCCCCCCCTCTCTCTCTCTCTCTCTCTCTCTCTCTCTCTCCTCGCTCGCCTCGCTCGCTCTCGCTCGCTCGCTCTCTCGCTCTCTATTTTCTTTTCTTTTTTTCTTTTTTCTTTTTTTGTTTTTTTCCCTCTTCTTCTTTTTGAATTTTAATCCCGTATTGTATTGTAGTTCTAGTCACTTTTTGCATGCTTCCTTTGTTACCTTTTATTTTATATTGTTGACCCTACTCAGGGCGAGGACTGGATGTAAAAAAAGCACATCAGTGCTTATCTATTATCCTCGTTAATAAAGAATTTTGTCTTGTTCTTCTCTCTCTCTCTCTCTCTCTCTCTCTCCTCTCTCTCTCTCTCTCTCTCTCTCTCTCTCTCTCTCTCTCTCACACACACACACACACACACACACACACACACACTCACACACTTTTCATCTGCCTTCGGATGAATGGCATCGCTTTACTCATGCAAAATGCACAATCAACATGGCTCATTAAGTGGCAGTGATGTTGAATATTAACTAAATTCAAGAGCTGATCCTAATTTCCCGAAACGAGTAAATAACACGCCTTCACTTTCTACGATTGAGATACACACATCGGATCTACTCCAAAGGTCAGAAATAGATCTGAAGGGAATGGTTTGCATTCCGTCGTCTTGTCCGTCACGGAACCTCAATCGGCAGATCTTTTTTTTTTTAGTGTAAATCGTCCTCC
>CM065736.1:18495517-18498017 GCA_033310375.1 Conus canariensis | reverse complement strand
TTTAAAAAAGGTGAAGCAAATAAACATGCGTTCAAACAAAATAGAATGAAAATTTCAACAACAAAAAAAAGGTGAAACAAATAAACATGCATTCAAGCAAATAACAGGAAATATTCAAAACAAAGTTGAAGCAAACAAACATGCGTTCAAACAAATAAAATGAAAAATTCCAAGTCTGTGTCGCACATAACAAAGGAAAGGTGAAACAAATAAACGTGGATTCAAACAAATAAAATGAATAACACGCAAAGACCATCTGGTTTTTTTCCCCTCCACCTTTACTAATTTTTTTGTCTTTTTTTCTCCTTTTTTTTTCAAAGGCGGTTTTTTCTTCTTCCTTTTTCACCAACTCTCACGCACCATGCAAGTCTGTATGTTGTATTGCTACCAAAGGACATTTTCTTGCTGACTTTCAGTGTTTGGGCGTTTGATACAGCGCGTCAGGGTTTGTTTATGTACTAGGCTTTGGTGTACCGACACTTTCACACCGTATTAACAAAAAGATACAAAAAAAAGGAAGGAAGAGGGAAAGGTCCAGACATCTCCCGGGAACCATCCTTGAAACGACAGACGAAAATAAGTATGCAAGGATGACACCAGAAGTGCGCCAAGAAGGAGAGAAGGGAGGAACAAGAAACAAGATGCAAAGCAAATATAAATGTACTCCAGAGAACTATAAAATAGGCACTCTGGCTCACCCACCTCCGCCAGCTCCAACCGGCTGAAGCCGGTTTCGCTGTTGTTTCCGCCGGCTTACCCAGAATGCCTATTTTATAGTTCTCTAATAGTAAACACTTTACAAACATACATAATGTGTAGGATTATCTATGTCTCTCTCTGCTGAGCAGTCATCTTCTTGCTAGTTTTACTGCTCTTATCTAGGCCAAACGTTCATCCATGCACGTTTGACACAGTTAGAGGGGCTTCTAACTTTATATCTATGTCAAACGTTCATGCATGCGCGTTTGACACAGTTAGAGGGGCTTGCAACTCTATATCTATGTCAAACGTTCATGCATGCCCGTTTGTCCTAGTTACGAGAGCCACTACATCCTGTTAGACTCATGCTGCTAAAATAGGACGTTCACGCGTGAACGGCTATTTATAGTAACAGTCAGCAAGGCTAGTTTTGCCGCAGCACAGGCCTCCCACCTATTTTACAAAGAGTTTCACAAAGAGTTTAACTCTCCACACGCCTTTTCTTTTTTTCATCCTGGGCTTGGGACTGATTTTCTTTTGTTTAGATACTCCACCATACAGCCGTAATAAAACAACATGATCATCTATAGCAAGAAGCTGTTCCTCTGTGAACAAAACACGCCCGTCTGCATTGGAAGCCATGGCTAAACTGGCTGGCTCTTGTCCGGTCACGTGGCAGCCTCGCATTCTCTCGAGAATGTTCGGGAACATTTGCTGATGTAATAATGTTGCAAGTTCCTATAAATAGCCGCTCGCACGGGAACGTTCTTGGTCTTGTGATTGCGGGGAAGGTAAGAAACATGTTTTGATATGTTTGGAAATTTAGCCGCCTAAATTTATACAATGACGTCTAACGCCTGCACTAAACGACGCCGGTGGGGAATTTAGCCGTCTAAATTTATACAATGCCGCGTGGCGGCCTGCAGTAAACGACGCCCTTACATCTGTTATGTGTAACTTGACACGAACCCGGAAACAGTGCGGCGCTTCGACTCGGCAATTGTGCAGTTGAGTAAGCCGTGGCTAGACATGTCTGACCTAGATACTACATAAAGGCAGAAGTGAAGAGGAGTTGTCTCCCCGGAAAAGAATGTAACAATTAATTGTGAAAAAAAAATCGTCATTAAGTCGTTCTAGGTTCTTATTCAAGTCGGCATCACGTTCTTATTCAAGTTCTTATTTAAGTTCTTAACAAGTTTTTATTCAAGTTCTTATTTAAGTTCTTAACAAGTCAACATCAAGTTCTTAACAAGTCATCATCAAGTTCTTAACAAGTTCTTATTCAAGTACTTATTCAAGTTCTTAACAAGTCGTCATCAAGTCGTCATTAAGTTCTTATCAAGTCGTCATTAAGTTTTTATCAAGTCGTCATCAAGTTCTTATCAAGTTCTTATTTAAGTTTTTATCAAGTCGTCATCAAGTCGTTATCAAGTTCTTATTCAAGTCACTTATAATTATTTATTAAGTTCTTGAAATATTACTGCATATCAAATGGATCAAAATGAGATTTTTGTTGTTGGCAGTTCTGGTATTTCTTTTTTGTTCAGATTTTGTATTTAGTGGCTGTGATTTTTGGGGCTGCTTTGGTTTTTGCTGTCTTTCTTTATATGTTTTATAAACTAATAACCACCCCCACCAACAGCAATGACGCCAAAAATGCTAACTCTTTTAATCCAAATAATCCATGACGACTTTGGTGTTGTAGGTCTTGAATCAGCTTGTGTATTTACAGCTGGCATTGAAACAACTGTTGGCGTTGGCGGTGTTATGTTTTCATTATGAGTTATATTCTGTGATGCAA
>CM065736.1:18449968-18495417 GCA_033310375.1 Conus canariensis | reverse complement strand
ATTGATTGATGTTTACTTTAGAACTTGATTGTTACTTGGCTTTGTCAGGTTTGTTTTTACAAATAATGAAAGAAAAATGTCCCAAAGTTGCATGTTCATCTCCTTTTTCTGTATGTCTGTGAAATGCTGTTGATGATAAATTTACTGACTGATGGCATGCACATTTACCATAATCTTATTTAAATTGTTAAGTTGAAGCATGCACATGTATGCATACTTATACTTTCTATGACTGTATCAGTCACTGTCTTGGTAGTAGTGATGTCAGTGAATGTGGAAAAAAAATTGATATCTGTTTCATTAAATTTGTAAATAAATAGTTGAAAAGTTATTATGAAATAGTACTGAGTCTAATTGAAAATTTTCATGGCCGTAATCAGTAATAAAGGGAAATACAAATGTGTACATCTCATCACCATTTAAGCCAGTTTGTGCCAGTTCTACAGGTAAGAACCAATAAATGCCCTACGTTTGTGGACATCCTGTAGGTCAGAGATGAAACACGGGAAGCAGCTTAATGAGACATAATGATAGGAGGGATGCAGGTGGGTGGAGTCTATACTTGGTATCATTGCACTGGGGTTAAGTTATGGTCCTGTCTTACAAAAGTAAATGAGATTGATCAAAACCACTTGGCTACAGAGACTTGTTGTAAGATGGAGGTTAGTTCTGAGCAGAACATAGTTAATGAATTTTTGCGATGATTGATTGATCAGACACAACATATAGACCCAGCTGCATCCTATTGATAATTCAACATCGGGTCATCATCATTCATTTAACCTTAATCTTTAGTTTGTACATGTTGAGTTTTTCTATGAGAGTGTGTACTAGGAAAACTAAACCAGTGGAATGTTATTTTGACTGAATTTTAGAGAGGAGAGCATACGACTGGCAGGGACATCCATGGGCAGATCAGCAGCGGAAATGGAAAACCATGTTTTCCAGAAAGCTCAGACGAGGGTAAGACTTATTATAGTTCCTGAATTTGTATACTTCTGACATTAACAAGTCAACTTGATTTCCTCCCCCCCCCTCCACTCCCCTGCCTTTTTGTTTGTTTTTTCTGGTTTTGTTTTACTTGTTCAAAGTAATTTACTACTTCGCATTTGATTGTTCATAAGAGTTTAGATGCTTTCAATTATAGATGCCTTGATGTTTCTTTTGGCATTAATTTGATAATGTGACAGAACTGGTGCGCGATACACAGTATCTTAATACCTTACAGTAAGCATGACAACCTGTCCAGAAGGTGTCCATGGAAATTGGAATAATAAGGAGGAAGTTTTTCTATTGAAATACAACTGTACTAGAGAAAGGCAAGCATGTGCCAGAAAAATAAAGACAAAAAAGGACGGGGTAGGGGGGAGCCCTTGAGTGAGGATCTCTATGGGGAGGGTCTTTCTTGCTAGGTTTCTTTCTAATTTATCATGCGTCATTGCATGTATTACATTTTTGGCCTGTCATTTTTTTTTATCATGGAGATATATCCTAGGTATTTATAAATGGTTGCTACTCTGATCAGCATCTTTTGATTTAATTTGGTGAAGTCGTATTGTGAATTATTTTCTTTTTCATATATATATATATATATATATATATATTAGCATTGTTTCTTTCTTCACATATTGTTATTTTCTTTATCATATATTTGTATAGTTTCTTTCTTGTCAAAGGTACAGCCTATTGCCCTGGTGCTCCTTCTCAAATATTATTAGAACATATTCCATCAGATGCTTCTGTTAACTGTGCTGAACTTACAGCCCAGGTTCTAGCATTGAAGATAATCTCTCAATCCACAAACAAGAACTTTCTGGTTTTGTCTGATTCGCTGTCAGTTTTTGAGGCCATAGCTGGCCGTAACCTCCATCATCCCGAACTTCTACACTTTTAACTATGTTGGAAGCGGAAGGTCACAACATCGTTCTAGCTTGGGTTCCTGGTCATGTTGGCATCGGAGGGAATGAAATGGCTGATCATTTGGCCAAGAATGCCACAACAGGGAAACTGTCTAACATATCTATCCCCTACACAGATCAAAAACCAAAAGTTGATCATTATGTCAAAGACCTCTGGCAAGAGGAATGGACCTTGCAGACGGATAACAAACTATTTAAAATCTGTCCAAACCTGAAAGAGTTTTTACCATGTTCCCGAGGCGGCCGTAAAGACGAAACGGTCTTGTGCCACTTGCACACAGGCTACTCGTTTTATACCCATTCTTATCTTTTAAAAGGTGAAGAAGCTCTGTGGTGCATTCCATGTCATGTTCCACTCACAGTGAAACATGTTCTTTTAGATTGTTGGGACTTGCACAATATGAGACATAAACACTACAGCAGACTCCATGAAAACCCTGTTCAGAGATGTCCCACCTGACATGATCTTTGAGTCTCTGACGGAGATTAACAGTTTTCATTTGATCTAAGTTTTTATGGAAGAAAGATTTTTAACAAAGTTTCTGGTACGTTTTTAGAAGATGTATTTTATAGAGATGTGTGAAAGTTTTTTTTTTTTTTTTTTTATGACTTGTGAGTTGATTTTAATGTGGTGACAGCCCTGATATGGTCCTTTGCGGTTGGCTGGGCTATAAGCAACATTACCTTACCTATCTCAAAGGTAGTTTTGTCTGAATGTTTCCTTTCCTCTCCCCCCCCCCCCCCCCCTCCCCCCTGCCATGTAGCTGATGTCTTGGAAGTAAGAATTTACTGCTGTCATGTTGTCCTTGTTTCAGTTGCTATCAGACGTTTTTTTTTTTTTTTTCAAGTGGAGATTTCTTGCTGCATTCTCCTTGTTTCAGTTGACAGAAGTTTTCCTCCTCAGATTTCTCACAACCTGCTATTTCGTTTGAAGTCCCAGATCTGTCCCCACTTCAGTAATGTTTTCAGATGTTAGGAGGAGGATGGGTTCATTGTGATTCAGCTGGTGTGTCAGTGTTGTATGTTGTCTGCAGGATGAGTACTTGGCGTTGGTGGCACGACTGATCATCCACGTCAAGGAATACAGTGAGTTGACTTTTCTCTGGCTTTTGATGTTGGATGTCATGTAAATCCCAGTACTTAGGTTTTGTTTAGAGATGTTCAGTGAGAAGCAATTTTTTTGAGTTTCCAAAGGAGATAAAGAGTTTTCATTCGATCTAAGATTTTGTGGAAAATAGATCTAGTTTTAAGTGTTCTGGATATGTTTGTAATTTTAGCAATTAAATTGATAGTTGTCCTTTCTTTTGTTTTTTGTTTTCACCTTGGAATGAATTTTGACAATATGACAGCTCTAAGAAGGGCCCCCTCTCTCCACCCGACCCTCGCCACCATCCCCATAACACCCCTCCTCCCCCCTCTGTATTTGAAGGCCTTGGAGGTAACCTAACATAGAGCTTTGAGGGTGTTTCTGAGCAAGACGCTATGAAAGTGAAAGACGCTGACAAAAATTGTACATACATACACTTACAGTCCCGACTGTGGTTGGAGTGGAAAGTTGAGAGTATACCACTCAGTGCTCAGAATTGTATCAGACTGCACCATTTTGGAGAAACGTTTTTTCTTTTTTTTTCTTCTGGGTAAGGGAGAGTTTGCTTAGCGGACCCCCATCCCTTGAATTCAAGAGATTTTCCTTTTCCTCAGTGAGAGCTCTGGTGTTTGGACATCTATTATGTATGATACCGAGAAAATGCAGATAGTTCGTTGTGCAGTCATTTGTTGTACGCCTTTCAGAAGCTACATTTTTTGATGTAACATAATGCCAGGTGAATTTTCTCGAGACCTTGAGTATATGGGGTCTGGTCTTGTATGCCAAAAGAAAAAGAGCCATAAACACACGGCTGTCCAATCTGCACCAAATTTTGCATGAAACATTAGTAATGGATGTTGTTGATGCGCACGTATCTGTTTTCTTTTCTTTTTCTGACAATATGGTGCTCTCTCACACCGTGATGAATCCAGCACAGCCACTCTGACTCATATCTGGGTCACCCCAGTCATTGCCAACTACCTTTGAACCGATTTCAGTCACATTTGTGTAAGGTGTAATTTCTGAATCAGTGTTGTCCCACAGTCATGCTAATTATATTGTCTGTATGACTTTCAGTTTGCTGTCGTGATCAGCCTCATTAGAAAAAGATAAGTCTGAAGGTGGGGGTGGGACTTCACCTTTGAATGTATCATTTTTGTGATCAGCCACATTTAATACAAGGTGAAAACAAATATACTGGAAATTTCTTCTTTTTTTTTTTTAAATGGCAGTGCAAATGGTGCCAGCAAGTACAAAAGTTATCTGCTTTGAAATGTGTCTCAATACCCATCTCTTCCCAGATAACCAGTACATTAACCTCCATGGGCAGATGTGGGGGAGTCAGCAGAGTGTGAGTAATGTTGGAAACTGGAAGATCGCTTGGCATGCTCATTTATTTTTTCTGTTTTACTCTTTACAATTTCAGACAAGAACCGAACCCCACAGGGGATGGCCGGCGGGGTGAACATGGGCCCACACGGCCACATCAACACGGGGGCTCCTCCGGGGATGGGAGACAACCAGGGCAGCATTCAGGACCCCATGAACGCCTTGCAGAACCTGGCGCGGCAGGGGGGACAGCAGGGCCAACCCCCAGGACCCCCACAGCAAGGTAGGGCGGAGCTCTGGGACACAGACACCTTGCTTCCTACGGTCTGTGGTTGAACAGAAGTTTTCTTGCTGAACTCTGTCTGCCCTGTATGTGCAGCTTGAGTTTACAGCCTCTGTTTAGGTTTGGAGCAAATTGTTCATTGGAAGTAGCGCAAGTTAGCTAAAACAAAGTGATGATTTCTGACTTCAGTCTCTTTGTCTCTGGTCTGTCTTTCTTTCTTTTTGTGAATTTATTATAAGGACTCACCGGTGAGTACATTTATGAAGTTGCGGAATGAAACTCTTTATTCCACAGAGAATCTGTTGATTTCGGTTGACGCGGTTAAAGTTTGCCACGCCACATTTATTGGCTGATCGATTTTTTGGTTCACCAGACAGTGTTGATGGAACGTCATCGACTTCACATCCAGTGTCATTTTCTTCACCAGTGCGAACATCAAATTGGCAAGAATCACCCCAGTCCGTGTCTGTCGTATTTCATGATACACTCCTGAATGTTCTGGGCTGATTGTTAAGCAAGAAAACGTAGGCGTTGAATCATGCTGACTGACAGTCAAACAGTTGATGATGAAAGCAGCACAGATCACAACTGGGCCACGTGGCATGTAGGCTGACCTTTTGGGAATTAGTTTTTTTAAGCTACCAGGCTGAAGTTAACATGCAGCACTGTGACCTAAGAAAACTCATAGACAGTCAGATATGATTGGCTCTGTGTATATGTGTACTGGTAACCAGGGTTATTTGAGTGAAGAATTATATCATGGAGAACATGGTCAAGCCTAAAGAATAATGCAACAAGAGGGTGAAAAAAGAGAAAGTGATAAATCAGTAGAATCTGTGTGTTGCCTCAGGGATGATGGGGCCGCAGCATGGAATGCACGCTGCAGCGCAGCATCGTCAGCAGGTGATGCAGCAGCAGGCGGTACTGATGCAGCAGCGAGGACAGATGCCACAGCGACCCACTCTGCAAGTCAGTGGTGGCTGTTTGTGTGTGTGTGTGTGTGTGTGTGCATGTGTGTGTGCATGTATGTGTGTGTGTTTGAGGTGTTGTTACTGTTTATTGCTATCGTTGTTTGTACTGCATGTTTGTGAAAAAAAAAGGAAAACTAGCAGGGCGATAGGGAGAACACAAACCTCCACCAAGGTCGAACAGTCCGCTTTTCTTCAATTGAACCATACCTGAATCTACCATATCCCTCTTGGTATATCTTCAAAATTATTACAGAAACTTTGGAACTGGTTTACATATCTTGACCGTCACTGTCTTGACTACTCTTGGTGGTAGTTGCGGAATTAAAACTCAGTTTGTCACCATTCACTATGGAGTAATGGCATAAAAATCATGACTACACACCTCCAAATGTTAACTTTGCTCTCTGGATTGGGGTTGTAGTCCAGATCCGCACATGTCCAACGTGCTCATTGATACCAATACCTCAAAGAAGCCTGACTTTTTTTCTTTGAGATCCGTTGTGTGGTTTCTTCAGAAATGTACAGAGATGGTGAAAAATGACATATTTTGTGTTAAAGAAGGTGAAAGCAAATTCCAGGATTCACCCTTTTGTATTTATCCATACCTTAAGGACTCATGCTAGGGTCACATTCCATCTTTCCAGCAGATTTGGTCAAAATCGGCTTGGTAGTTTGTGCATAAACTTGCTGATGGACAGACAAACCCACAGGTGTGGGTGAAAACTGAATTTCCTTGGCGGAGATGTCAAACGAGAAGGTGGTGGTTATTATTTGATCGTCTTTACATAGCTGCCAATCTTCCAGGATTTTTCGAGAATTTCCGTAAGTCGGACATTATTCCTGAAATCCTGAATTCAGTGGTAAAATTCAGAATTTCAAAGTTTTGTTGAAAAAATGTGATTGGGTTTAGGGGATCAATTTTGAATAGGGGTGATTAAAGTATTGCAGAATAAGGCCCAAATGATATGGTTCCTGAATTTGGACTCGATAAGGTTGGCAGCTGTTTCTGTATTTGTTTACATCTTTTGTTTTATTTGTCATGGTGTAAGTGTTGTGTTGTCTGTCAGGCACTGATGAAACCTCTTCCTGAACTTGGATGATTGTGTGTGTTTTCAGTAACTTGATTTCAGCAGCAAATACATAAACATTTACACGTGCATTGATAGTTTATATTTGGTTTTTCTTTTCATTGTTATTTTTCTTTATTTGTTTATCCAGAAGAACAAATTTTGGTAAAACCACCCACACTTTCAGTAATTGTACTTTTTATTTATTTATGTTTTTTTTTCAGTCAGAAAGAACTTATTTCCATAAAACCACCCCGTGTCTTAGAACTTTGATTTGGAAACAAGACTACAAGTGTCTTGATGATTTTTCAGTTTTTCCCTGTGTGGCTGCAAAATGTCATGTATATGTGTTGTGTTATATTAACTGTTGTGTAGATTAATTGTTCCCTTGAATTTATAGTAAATGTTTCTCTGTTTGATTTTGTATGTCTTAAGGTTGCTGTAAGACTCAATCATACTGATTAAAAATACTGTCAGAATAAATGCAGTGTTGGGTTTGAAGGTTAACGCTTAGCTTTGAATTGCTGTGTGGCTGAACCTAGCTTTGAGTTGCTCAGTGGTTGAGTTAGCTTGAGTTGCTCAGTGGTTGAATTTAGCTTTGAGTTACACAGTGATTTGAGTTTTGGCTTTGAGTTGCTCAGTTATTGAGTTTGGCTTTGAGTTGTTCAGTGGTTGAGTTTTGGCTTGGTGTCAGAATGTTCAGTTACCCTCAGGCTACATGGAAACGCGTCCTCAGATCCAGATGTCTGCTGTGAATCACGTTGGGATCCAACATGCGAAAAAGTGTTTTGCAAAGATTCGGGTCAGTGTTTGTCACTGTGGTGGTAAGTGGCGGTTTAAAGTAAAGGTTAGACACCTGCTTTAAACCTTTGTGTCTTGTGGAAGTTTGGGTCACTCTGACGAAAGTGTTGTGTGGTGGTGTCCTGAGTGTGTGTGTGTTTGTGCTCTTGTAATGATGGTCATTTGTGTGATGTTCTGAAGGTGAAATAGTGTTGGAAGATTGGCTTTTGTTGTGTGATGCTGTGTTATTTTAGTTATGTTGTGTTGTGGGTAAGATTTCCTTCTCTTTCCTGACTTGCTGAGGTATCACTCCACCCCCCACCCCCAAAAAAAAGAAAAAGAAAGAAAACAGTAGTGCTGGGTTTTGCCTGTTAATGCATATTAAAAATGGTCACATAGCAGGTTTCAGGTTTTTCCTGTAGATGTCACATTATGAGGTAAGGCAACAAAGGGAAGAGAAGGAAATGGTACCACCTTGTGTGATGTGATGGTCAGAGGGACATTTTCCAATCCAAGTTTTTGCTGTCATGGCTGTTCAAGTGCTGATCCCAATGAAAAAAAAAAAAGATCAACAGTAAATCCGTCACCGGGAGACGAGGGTCAAAGAGTAGAAAGCATCAGAATGGGGGAAGTCTTCAGAACTTTGTAAGAGTGTCGTACCTTGCTCTGCTTATGATTTGTAAATGACAGAATTAAGCGACAACTAACAGGCTTTGAGTTGGTTTTGCTGTATGTGGTTTTATGTATGATAATTGTGTGTGATGCAGAGAACTGCTGTGAGTTCACGGCTGCTTTAGGGGTGTTCAGTCACCCTGACTGCTCCTCAGTTCTGTCATTGACATAAACATGCCAAAGAAAAATACAGATACCTTGCCACAGTATCGTAAGATTGCTTTTTGAGAAGGTAAATCAGTGTTCAACGTCTGGGAGGGAATGTTGTCCATGGAATCCCTGGTTTTAAAGGAAGAAAGTCAAAACAAAAGCATTGGAATTTTTTTTTTAAAAGAAGGAACTGTGGAGAAAATGGGAAATTTGCACTGTGACTAGCATTTTTTAACAGAAGGAACTGTGGAGAAAATGGGAAATTTGCACTGTGACTAGCATTTTTTAACAGAAGGAACTGTGGAGAAAATGGGAAATTTGCACTGTGACTAGCATTTTTTAACAGAAGGAACTGTGGAGAAAATGGGAAATTTGCACTGTGACTAGCATTTTTTAACAGAAGGAACTGTGGAGAAAATGGGAAATTTGCACTGTGACTAGCATTTTTTAACAGAAGGAACTGTGGAGAAAATGGGAAATTTGCACTGTGACTAGCATTTTTTAACAGAAGGAACTGTGGAGAAAATGGGAAATTTGCACTGTGACTAGCATTTTTTAACAGAAGGAACTGTGGAGAAAATGGGAAATTTGCACTGTGACTAGCATTTTTTAACAGAAGGAAACATCTACTTTCTTAAGTCTTAGTTGACATTTGTCCACATACTTGTAAAGCAATCACCAGTAAAGGCCAACAATCCAACATGCTGTGCTACTAGAGCTCAAACCTTGCAACTCAAAAAGGATAAATACATTGATAGAGTAGACATCGAGTAGCTGAATGTGTTTAGAAAAAAAAAATTTATGTATTCTTTTTGGAACATAAGAATTAACATGTGCTTGTGCCACTCACTTGCACATGAGCACACACACACACACACACACACACACACACACACACACACACACACACACACACACACACACACCATTACTGTCCTTCATGTTCAAAGTTGTTGTACTTCATTAATTCTTTTCATTTGGTGCTGGACTCGCGGTTCAGCAGAAATGAAGGCATAAGTCCACCCATGCCTAACCTTTGGTAGCGCATCAGATCTCAGTTGAAATCAAGTGCATCCGTCCATAACCTATGAATAAATAATAGTAAAGGGAGGTTACTTATAAACCATTTCCTTCTCAAATCATGTATGACCAAGAAATAAAAGGATTATCATTGTTTTATTTCCCAACTCCATAGGTTAATGAAGTAAATTTACAATGAGACAAGTATCAGATGAAATCTTTGTGAAAGATCTTAATGAATATCTGTAAAACTGTAAGCTGGAAAGCCTCAAGAGTTCACATGGTGGCAGAACATATGTTTTAAGTGTAACACGGTCAAGAATTATTTGCACTTGATTGGAAATGCAGTAATTCAGCCTGTCGGAATAGGAGGTGTTGATGAACTAAGGGCTGAATGATCTGTTTAAACTTTAATCCCCCATTTATCAAGGAACCATGCACAACTGGATCATTCAAGCATGATTAGTATTACGCATGTTGTAGGACAATTATATTTTGCAGCTTTGTGTCCCTTCGATGAGGCAGTCTCTAGTCATGACAGCTAGAGTAAAGCAACCCTAGTCATTCAACTGAATTGTCAAAACAGAAGCTATGCTATTAAGGATACTCAGCCGGTCATTATGTAAGAACTGGGAGGGTTAAAATTCAATTGACCAAAGAGTGACTAAAACAAAAAAATTGTTATTTTGTGGTTTGGATACATTGTATTGCTAAGTAACTGATTTTCACATGCCCATGTTGTTTCTGTTGTGAAAGGTACTTGTTAATACCGTGAAAAAAAAACAAACTGGTGCAAGGTATCTGTGCTTTACCTCTGTCCGTGTTGTGCGTTTCAGTACTGTGTGTTGTGTGTGGGCGGTGTGTACCCCAGCTGCGTTGTGACTCAGCATTGTGTTGTGTGCATGGTGTAGTCGCAGTTGGCACAGCAGCAGTCTGTGATGCAGCAGCGAGCTATGCAGAAACCGCCGTTGGAGGTAATTCGCTTGCTTCTCTCCCTTTGTTGCTTGGATGTTTACGCTGTAGTAGGCCTGCGAAGATCTTGGACCGGGGAGTTGGGATTGGGAAGGGAGTTGGTGGGTGGATGGGTGAGGACCATACTGACGTTGTTTTGATATGTCTGCTCTTTTCCTGTTGTCTTTCGTTTTTTTATTTTGTTATTTTCTGTCTTCTTCCTCCTCGGCACTTTTCAAAGTCCTTCACCTCCCTTCTCTGCTTCCCATCACTTCCCTTCCCCCTCCCCCCTCCCCCCTTCCTCAGTTTTTAAGATCACTAGTGTGTCATTGTTTCTGTTTTTATGTTGTGACCCCAGGCATGGCCCGCAAGAACGTGGACTTTGAAACCATGTGAAATAATTACTGTTGCAATAAAAATGTAAAGCTGGAGTCAGGACATCTGTTTTGGCATTTTTGTTTGTTTGTTTTGTTTTGTTTTGTGTCTGCATAATGTAGAGATGGAGCCGGTGATTTCTTCGCACAGGTCCTTGTAATTCCATGTTGTGTGTGGAGTTTGTTCCGTCTTGCTGGTGGCTTTTGGAGGATTGTTAGTGAATACAATTGTGTGTCCTTCCGTGTGTGGTCTGTTCATGTGGTGTTGGTGTGTTCTTCAGTGTGTGGTCTGTTCATGTGGTGTTGGTGTGTTCTTCAGTGTGTGGTCTGTTCATGTGGTGTTGGTGTGTTCTTCAGTGTGTGGTCTGTTCATGTGGTGTTGGTGTGTTCTTCTGTGTGTGGTCTGTTCATGTGGTGTTGGTGTGTCCTTCCGTGTGTGGTCTGTTCATGTGTTGGTGTGTTCTTCAGTGTGTGGTCTGTTCATGTGGTGTTGGTGTGTTCTTCAGTGTGTGGTCTGTTCATGTGGTGTTGGTGTGTTCTTCCGTGTGTGGTCTGTTCATGTGGTGTTGGTGTGTTCTTCAGTGTGTGGTCTGTTCATGTGGTGTTGGTGTGTTCTTCAGTGTGTGGTCTGTTCATGTGGTGTTGGTGTGTCCTTCAGTGTGTGGTTTGTTCATGTGGTGTTGGTGTGTTCTTCTGTGTGTGGTCTGTTCATGTGGTGTTGGTGTGTTCTTCCGTTTGTGGTCTGTTCATGTGGTGTAGGTGTGTTCTTCAGTGTGCGGTCTGTTCATGTGGTGCTGGTGTGTTCTTCAGTGTGTGGTCTGTTCATGTGATGTTGGTGTGTCCTTCCGTGTGTGGTCTGTTCATGTGGTGTTGGTGTGTTCTTCAGTGTGTGGTCTGTTCATGTGGTGGTGGTGTGTCCTTCCGTGTGTGGTCTGTTCATGTGGTGTTGGTGTGTCCTTCCGTGTGTGGTCTGTTCTTGTGGTGTTGGTGTGTCCTTCCGTGTGTGTGGTCTGTTCATGTGGTGTTGGTGTGTTCTTCTGTGTGTGGTCTGTTCATGTGGTGTTGGTGTGTTCTTCTGTGTGTGGTCTGTTCATGTGGTGTTGGTGTGTTCTTCAGTGTGTGGTCTGTTCATGTGGTGTTGGTGTGTTCTTCCGTGTGTGGTCTGTTCATGTGGTGTTGGTGTGTTCTTCAGTGTATGGTCTGTTCATGTGGTGTTAGTGTGTTCTTCTGTGTGTGGTCTGTTCATGTGGTGTTAGTGTGTTCTTCAGTGTATGGTCTGTTCATGTGGTGTTAGTGTGTTCTTCAGTGTATGGTCTGTTCATGTGGTGTTGGTGTGTTCTTCTGTGTGTGGTCTGTTCTTGTGATGTTGGTGTGTCCTTCCGTGTGTGGTCTGTTCATGTGGTGTTAGTGTGTTCTTCAGTGTGTGGTCTGTTCATGTGGTGTTGGTGTGTTCTTCTGTGTGTGGTCTGTTCATGTGGTGTTGGTGTGTTCTTCAGTGTGTGGTCTGTTCATGTGGTGTTGGTGTGTTCTTCTGTGTGTGGTCTGTTCATGTGGTGTTAGTGTGTTCTTCAGTGTATGGTCTGTTCATGTGGTGTTGGTGTGTTCTTCTGTGTGTGGTCTGTTCTTGTGATGTTGGTGTGTTCTTCTGTGTGTGGTCTGTTCATGTGGTGTAGGTGTGTCCTTCCGTGTGTGGTCTGTTCATGTGGTGTTAGTGTGGTTTTCTGTGTGTGGTCTGGTCATGTGGTGTAGGTGTGTTCTTCTGTGTACGGTCTGTTCATGTGGTGTTTGTGTGTCCTTTGTATTATCTTCTTGTGATGTTAATGTGTTCTTCTGTGTGTGGTCTGTTCGTGTGGTGTTGGTGTGTCCTTCAGTATGTGGTCTGTTCATGTGGTGTTGGTGTGTTCTTCAGTGTATGGCCTGTTCATGCAGTGTTGGTGTGTTCTTCAGTGTGTTGTCTGTTCATGGGGTGTTTGTGTTCTTCAGTGTGTGGTCTGTTCATGTGGTGTTTGTCTGTCTGTCAGTTTGGTGTCTGTTCGTGTGATGTTTTTGTGTCTTTGGCTCCAATTTTTATGGTCTGTTCGTGTCATGTTTGTGTCATCCTGGTGTGTGCTTTCTTTACATGGTGTTTTCAAAATGCCATCTGATGTCTCCCTGATTATTATGGAATCTTAACACCCCATCAAAATCCTGCATGCTTCTACTAGGTGCTTTGTGGTGTGCATCAATAACTTGTATTAGTTCATTTGTAGTTTTTTTTTTTTTAATCTTGATCTCAGTTTTGTTTGTTTCTGTCCTATTTTTATAGATGTTGAAATATACTTCTCTGATCTTTTAACGCTGTACCGAGTAAAAAATAATCTTCTTTTTGTGTCATATTGATGTATTTTTGTGTCTATTCAGATTCTGTTGATGTATTGAAGAAAAGGTTGATGTATGTTTTTCTGTTATTGGTCGAGTTATTTACAAGTAGTGTTAGTATTTTTGTTAATTTGGAATTGAGTTATTATCTAGTAGTATGAATAGTTTTGTGTATGTATTTTTTTGGATTGAGTTATCACCAAGTAGTATTAGTATGTTTGTGTACACATGTCATTTTTATATTGTAAACATGTACATTCTGTTGTTGCTTCCTTCCCACCTATGTGGGATGTTGATGTATCGATTTCTGTCTGTTGTGAACGAAGCGTCAGGACGCCTTCATCGTCACGTCGCCCCAAAATGTGCAGCCCATGCCAGGTCAGGGGCTGGCTTCCTCCGCCAATGTAGGTACTCCCTCTGCAGGGCGGGTTCTCTCCCTTTGGGTTTTCCTTTCTTTTCTTTAGTTTGGATTTCTACTTTTGATTTTGTTTGATTATTAGCATACGAGCTTCCCCCCCCCCCCCCTCCCACCTCTCCTGATTGTTATAATTTGTTTATATGTAGTGATAAGAGAGGAATGTTTTGCCCATATGACAAGCAGTATTCTGTGTAAAGGGCATTTGTTCTTTTTAATGAATTTTGTTTTCTAGATTAATCATGTATTTCCTCTCAAGGAAACCACACTGGTACATGTGCATGCACACACACATGCATACACACTCGCACACACACACACACACACACACACACACACACACACGCACTCTCAAACACACACACACACACACACACTCAAGTGTGGTTCCGTTCATCTCTTTTAAGCCCATAACACACTGAATTCTGGGCAGGAGTGGGAGAAGGACACATAAAACCAACAAGTAAATGCCTCTGATAGGAATCGAACCCACACCTCCCAGCATGCAAGTTCACGACACACAGCTTTATTTTTCCGTCCAATGCGAGACACTTAGTTAAAGGGCCGAACAAACAAGGCTTACACATTTCTGACCCAACATTTTTGTTGTTGTAGTCCAAGCAGAGGCATGTACCAAACTTGTGTACTAGTTCACTAGGGAAAATTAACTTCCCAGAAAGTGATGACGTCATTTTTGCACAATTGTGTGTGTGTTGTCATTGTTTGAATATCGCCTGACCACTTGCATACAAGCTTTCATGCCGTATCTACATTATCTACAGGAAAATAAACCTAGTCGAGTTTGGTATTAAAAGAATTGTTGGGAATTCGCCTATTCAGTCATCTCAAGAGCGCAGATATATTACATTTTTCATGACAACCACTAATTGTCAAACTAACAGCCCCCACTTGGAATGGCCGCTCAGCGATGCTGAACACATTGTTGCCAGACCGGCTTTACACAAATGACATTAAGTTCGCCGAGTACAGCACAGTTAGCTGGCTGGTGGGGAGCAGCCTGCAGAAAACACCCCTTTCCCTGACCTGCATTCACGGCTTGGCCTCTGCAGCTGTGGGCGAGCTGTAAACTCCCCTGCCTCTCAAAACTAAGTGGCTTGCTCTGAACAGCCGTGGACACTGAACACCGCTCCACAGTGGGTTGTAAAGTTCAAAGTTCAGCAGACGTGTCATCTGTGGATGGGTGGGGAGGTAGGAAAGAAGGAGAGGGTGTGGAGGAGGGAGTAAATTTACTAAAAAAAAATTCTGGAATATGAAGTACAAGTGAAGATTTTCATGTTTCTTTGCATTTTCAGTCAGGGAAAGACTCACAAAGAAGAGGAAGGAGGGGAGGAGGCAGTAATTTTTCTTCTTCTTTTTTTTTTTTCCAAATCTAGAATGTGAAGTAGAAATGAAGATTTCAACATGTTTCTTTATGTTTTCAGGTTCACTTCAGTGTTGTTGAATATTTTTATTTTTTTTTTGTTTTTAAATGCATGGCCTCCAGATCTTGTGTTGTGGAACGAACATTCTTTTTTTTCATGTATGAAAATTCCAGTAGAATTAGACAACCAGAAAATGCATGTGGCCTGTCCAAGTTTGCTTAGTAGTTTTTACTAGCTGTAAACATGTTGAGTTTTCTGCTTTTGATGTTCCAATTGATCTTTAGGATTGATGGGTGACTGTTGATTCCTCGTTCATTCTGTGTGTGTGTTGTGTGTTGTGTGTGTGAAGTTGATAGATGCTGACAATAACAGACTGTCATTTTCAGTTCTAAAAGGGGAGATGCTGCCGTGCACAGTGATTGCTTGTGCAGAGTGAACATGATCAGCGTTGTTATTCTCTGTCCAGTGTGTGTAGTGTGCAGAGTGAACGAAGACCAGCTTTGTTATTCTCTGTCCAGTGTGCGTAGTGTGCAGAGTGAACAAAGACCAGCTTTGTTATTCTCTGTCCAGTGTGTGTAGTGTGCAGAGTGAACAAAGACCAGCTTTGTTATTCTCAGGCCAGTGTGCGTAGTGTGCAGAGTGAACAAAGACCAGCTTTGTTATTCTCTGTCTGGTGTGTGTAGTGTGCAGAGTGAACAAAGACCAGCTTTGTTATTCTCTGTCCAGTGTGTGTAGTGTGCAGAGTGAACAAAGACCAGCTTTGTTATTCTCTGTCCAGTGTGCGTAGTGTGCAGAGTGAACAAAGACCAGTTTTGTTATTCCTCATGGTTAGTGCAAGTGAACAAGACCTTGTATCTCAGCCGTGTGCGTAGTGTGCAGAGTGAACAAAGACCAGCTTTGTTATTCTCAGGCCAGTGTGTGTAGTGTGCAGAGTGAACGAAGACCAGCTTTGTTATTCTCAGGCCAGTGTGTGTAGTGTGCAGAGTGAACAAAGACCAGCTTTGTTATTCTCAGTCCAGTGTCCGTGGTGTGCAAAGTGAAATTTGTCATTTTTAAATGTATGTGTACACATTTTGAACCTGTGTTCAAAGTCTCATCCAAAGGAATAAGGAATTGGAGGTGTAGGGGAGGGAGCTTAGAGTGTCTGCAGCTGTTGACTGAGGAAAAAATCTGCTCTGAGATAGTACACCCCAGCAGGGATTGATCAGGGGATATTTGGGTAGAGAGGACAATGCTTTATCTTTTCGGCCAGCCAGGCCCCATAGCTCTTCATCTGTACATTCTTGAAAAGCAGCTCGTAATTGATATTCAAAGGACTGTCTGAACCCTGGAATGTCGTAGTGGTTTTCAGTAAGTAGGTAGACACAGTGGCTCAGAGGGGGTGTGGTGGGCATGATGTGCAGATGCCGTTCCATCAGGCGACCAGCACCATCAACACCATGACGTCCATGGGCCGGCCAGGCATGATGGGAGCGCAGGGCATGCCCCAGGCCTTCATGCCGGTAAAGTACCTCATCCATGTTTCCTCCCAAGATGTTCAGTGGTGTTGATACTCCTGTATCTGTTGGTTGAAATATCTGTGATATGAGAGCAGTTTGGTATGGAGAGAGATGATGTCATGTATATGTGAGTTAGTTTGTGTGATGTTGAAATAAATCTCCCTTTTCCTGTTCATACTTGTTGCGTAGATGTGAATCAAATGATGCCTGTTTACAGCCCTTGCCTCTGCGGTCCTTTAGGCTTAAAACGATATCATTTGGTGCTATGTGTAGATGAAAATTGAAGGGAGAGAGGACCCAGGGTTGGAACAGTCAGTGAGCAGGCTTAGGTTTGAATCAGTCAAAAAGCAGGCGTTTTCCCTTCCCTCGTACTTGTTACGTCCTGTGTCTACTCAGAGACCTGAACTTACGTCTTGAATCTGGTTGCAAAGTGAGGCGACTGCGGGCAGAAATCCAGCAAATTTGAAAAATGATTTATAAGGCTCTGCCGAAAAACATAGACAAACGTTTGTCTACGTTTTTTGGCAGAGTGTTATAAATTATTTTTCAAATTACATCTTGAACTCGATTTTTGCTCCTAATGTGCCGAAACCTGTCTGCGTAGTTAACCTCCCCCCGATACAAAGGGAGGTGAGCCTTATAACTTCCTGCACCTCATGTCACCATGTGCTGGAGGCAACAAGCGGTGACCAATCTAAAAAACCTGTCAGCTTTGGATGTTCATGAGCGACATCATGGATGATGAGAGTGACTGTTATCGGTGATGAGCCAAACGAGGGACAGGAACCTGACTCAGACAGTGAAAAACTGGAAGAAAGTGAAATAGAGGCTGAGAGTAGAGGCAGTAAAGAAAACGTTTCCTTGTGGACCGACAATGTCGGCATGGTGAATTCTTGTGTCAGCACATCATTGTGCAAACATTGTTCAAATTGGATAAAAGCATACTCAGACTAACCACTTTTATCCGGTTTACACTTTACAGATACTTCTGTTACTATTTTACAATAATCCATTCTGAAAAATATTTTTTAACTTTTTTTTTTCTCTAAACTTAACCCACTTTCGACTTGAACAGGAGAATGAGATTACTAAGTTTCATGTTTAATGGAGAGGGTTAAGAAGTATTTGTGCTTTTTATCTGGATGAGATGAAACGCCAAGATCTTTCCATAGCTTGTTCTTGGCATATGTACATGCCGGTTACGCTGATACAAAGGGAGAAAAAAGTACTGATGTCTGGGTGATCTGCTTCCTGCAGGGAAGAACGCTCTAAACTTCTTTCAGGGAAACCTGTTGGGATGCGAATAATGTGAAAGAATTTTTACAAGTTGAAAAAGCTGCTATTAACTGCAGTTTTCTTGGGAGGCTTGCCATAGTTTGAGACGTTAGCACAAATATTATGAATGATTGTGGTAATGTGGTTTTGATTCAAATGACGAGAGAGAGAGTGACAGAAAGAGGCAGTGTGTGTGTGTGTGTGTGAGTGTGTTTGTGTGTGTGTGTACCTGTGTGTATGTTTGTGTTCACTTGTGTGTGGTGTAAGTAGCATGTATGTGAAAATGTAACCATAAATGCACAACACCAGCGTAGTGTGGCAGTGAAGGTCAGGTCTCAGTGTCTGTTCTGTCTCCTTCATCTCGGTGTCTGTTCTGTCTCCTTCATCTCAGTGTCTGTTCTGTCTCCTGCATCTCAGTGTCTGTTCTGTCTCCTCATCTCAGTGTCTGTTCTGTCTCCTTCATCTCGTGTCTGTTCTGTCTCCTTCATCTCAGTGTCTGTTCTGTCTCCTCATCTCAGTGTCTGTTCTGTCTCCTCATCATCTCTCCTCTCGGTGTCTGTTCTGTCTCCTGCATCTCAGTGTCTGTTCTGTCTCCTTCATCTCAGTGTCTGTTCTGTCTCCTTCATCTCAGTGTCTGTTCTGTCTCCTGCATCTCAGTGTCTGTTCTGTCTCCTTCATCTCAGTGTCTGTTCTGTCTCCTTCATCTCAGTGTCTGTTCTGTCTCCTTCATCTCAGTGTCTGTTCTGTCTCCTTCATCTCAGTGTCTGTTCTGTCTCCTGCATCTCAGTGTCTGTTCTGTCTCCTTCATCTCAGTGTCTGTTCTGTCTCCTTCATCTCAGTGTCTGTTCTGTCTCCTGCATCTCAGTGTCTGTTCTGTCTCCTTCATCTGAGTGTCTGTTCTGTCTCCTGCATCTCAGTGTCTGTTCTGTCTCCTTCATCTGAGTGTCTGTTCTGTCTCCTGCATCTCAGGTCTGTTCGTCTCCTGCTCTAGTGTCTGTTCTGTCTCCTGCATCTGAGTGTCTGTTCTGTCTCCTGCATCTCAGTGTCTGTTCGTCTCCTATCTAGTGTCTGTTCTGTCTCCTCATCTCAGTGTCTGTTCTGTCTCCTTCATCTCAGTGTCTGTTCTGTCTCCTTCATCTCGTGTCTTTCTGTCTCCTTCATCTCCGTGTCTGTTCTGTCTCCTGCATCTCAGTGTCTGTTCTGTCTCCTTCGTCTCCGTGTCTGTTCTGTCTCCTTCATCTCAGTGTCTGTTCTGTCTCCTTCATCTGAGTGTCTGTTCTGTCTCCTTCATCTCAGTGTCTGTTCTGTCTCCTTCATCTCAGTGTCTGTTCTGTCTCCTTCATCTGAGTGTCTGTTCTGTCTCCTTCATCTGAGTGTCTGTTCTGTCTCCTTCATCTCAGTGTCTGTTCTGTCTCCTTCATCTCAGTGTCTGTTCTGTCTCCTGCATCTCGGTGTCTGTTCTGTCTCCTGCATCTCAGTGTCTGTTCTGTCTCCTGCATCTCAGTGTCTGTTCTGTCCCTGCATCTCAGTGTCTGTTCTGTCTCCTGCATCTCAGTGTTGTTTGTCTCCTGCATCTCAGTGTCTGTTATGTCTCCTGCATTGTGTCTGTTCTGTCTCCTGCATCTCGGTGTCTGTTCTGTCTCCTGCATCTCAGTGTCTGTTCTGTCTCCTGCATCTCAGTGTCTGTTCTCTTGGATCTGTGTCCACAGCCGGGCAGCCAGCCGGCGCCGATGAGCGTCGGATCTGAAATGTCACCCATGCCGCAGAGGTAAGACACCCCCTCCCCCCACTTCTGTCTCCACTAACCTATAATGATACAGTATGACCCCTCCCACCCCAAAAGAAAGACCACTCCCAAATCCCACTCCCTGCCCTCCCGCTCTACTTTCTCTTCATGTACCCATAACATACACATCCTCATAGGCTCAAAAGAAACGTGCAGGGAAGTTGGCATGTATAAGCCTGCATTACATAACACTGAGGCCCTTGATTGCTTTCGGACTTGTGCAGAGATGGTTTCACCTATGTGGAGATACACAGGCACAGAGGGCTTTTTTCATTTACAGGGCATTGATTAACATGTGTGTCTTTTACACCCATTGTCACAGATCTTCTGTGTGGATGCATGGTTGCCTGTGTGAATAAGGTCGTCTAGGAGGCAAGGGAAAACACAAACAGAAATCTCACTCGGTACCACCCCACTTAGCAGACAGCAAGACACAGAACAGTGGCTTGACAGCACAAATACCACGTATAAATCAAACAGAAAACCTTCAGTCCTCACACTCATTCGTTCTTTCAAACCCAGGCTAGACCACTCTCGTTCAGACACAGATGAGGTTGACAAAATCTCTACAAATGGTCCTAGTTGTGGGTGGACCAGGAAGTGGATGATACACCA
This sequence comes from Conus canariensis, assembly GCA_033310375.1. NCBI lineage: Eukaryota > Metazoa > Mollusca > Gastropoda > Neogastropoda > Conidae > Conus > Conus canariensis. Next base: position 18,475,484 of record CM065736.1, on the reverse strand, counting down.
GTCAACGCAAGAGATTTGGATCAGGTTGCATCATTTTGAAAAAGAGTGACAAAGGGTTTCAGCGATTTTTTTTGCTTTTTCCTCTGTGAAAGCCCTGCATCTGCATAATCTTTGTAGAATGGTGCATGTTAAGCATCTGTGTGAACTATGTAATGTGACATTTGTTGAGTCATAGGTATTACGTGTGTAGTGTGACATGTCATCTGTATAAACAGTGAAGTATCTAAGATGTGTGGAATGTTACCTGCATAATCTGTGTAGCGTGACATGTCAACTTATAAACAGCGAATTATCTAAGCTATGTAAAAGGTTACCTGCATACTCTGTGGAGCATGATGCATGTTGATGACACAGGTGTGATCTGTGGAGTGTGGCATATGTTGATGATACAGGTGTGATCTGTGGAGTGTGGCATATGTTGAGGACACAGGTGTGATCTGTGGAGTGTGGCATATGTTGATGACACAGGTGTGATCTGTGGAGTGTGGCGTAGGTTGAGGACACAGGTGTGATCTGTGGAGTGTGGCATATGTTGATGACACAGGTGTGATCTGTGGAGTGTGGCATATGTTGATGACACAGGTGTGATCTGTGGAGTGTGGCATATGTTGATGACACAGGTGTGATCTGTGGGTGCTCTGTTGTGCAGTTCACCAGCACCTGGCTTGCCATCGCCCTCCCCCCAGGCCAACATCACCCCCTCCCCTGCCAACAGGGGGATGGTGGGAGCGCCCTCTCCCAGCACCTATCTCAACACTCCTGGTTAGTTACCTACCTTACATTTGTTAGTACAATGATACCTCCCTCAAAAACAAAAGAAGCTTTTGAAAATGTTTTGTTTTCCAGAAATTTTTGTGGTCTGTACTAAAATTATGGTATCAGGTCAAACTCTATGAATTTCTGTTCAGTCATTTTTTTCAATGAAAGTCTGGTAACCTGTTTTCTTTTTTTAAAAAATGTTACTGACAAGCTCCTCATTTCTGCATCTATTTGACACAATGATGTTTACATGCTATCTATGTGGTGCATTGAGGAAAGGCTTGGTGCCATGAACTGGGTGTATACTGAAGATCTTGCAGTAAGATTCAGTCAAGCTTTGTGGTCATAAGCCCTTGATTGTGACCAGAAATGTCGAAGGAAGTTCTGTTCCAAGATCTTGTACTTTTCACCCAGATCAAGGTACCAGATTGTTTAGTCTGCACTCTTTATTTTATATCTGTATGTTGTATTTCAAAGGAGGGAAAAGTTTTTAATCATTTGTTTTCTTACCAGAATGGAAAATTGATTGAAAAATGAGGTAAAGATGGGTTCTGGAACTAAAGGTAATAAAATAAGATGATGTTTGTTTCTATTACCCCCGCAAGGAAACTCTTAACCTGTGTAGGGTGTAGATGTGTGACTGTGTTTATTTTCACCCCCATTAGGGAGACTCCTAACCTGTGTAGGAAATGACTGTGTGACTCTCTGTTTATTTTTACCTTCAACAGGGAAACACCTGACCTGTGTAGGATATGACCATGGGATTCACTGTTACATATAATCTGTGTGAGATATGGCTGTGTGGATCTGTTTATTTTTACCCGCATCAGTGACACTCCTAACCTGTGTGGGATATGGCTGGATGAATGGCTGTTTTATGTCTGCCCCCACAGGGAACCCCCCAGGGTCAGTGCCCAGTCCCGGCACTGGACAGCACACCTCAGCCGAGGAGCAGATGTACCTGGAGAAGCTGTACATGCTGTCCAAGTACATTGAACCGCTGCGCCGCTCCGTCAACAACCTGGAGAAGAACAAGGATGAAGGTACCGCTTTGATTTGGTTCGAACTTTTTCACCATCTGAGTTGTTTGAAACAAAAGGTCCATTACTACCAGATTAGGCTAGAGAAAATGGGAACTGTTAACTAAGAAAACATGAAGAAACTGCAAGTCCTCATTTAATTGAACTTTGCATAAAAGAAATCTAGTAATGGATGTTGCTTGATATGGATGTTTGTGTATTGGTGATGTTAAATGATTAATCCTTTAATTAAGGACAGAAGCTCATCTTGAACTCTTCCATTTCTGTTGTTACATTCACTGGTTTGTGTTTCTCGAACAATTGGATACTCGAACAATTGGATAATGGAAAGTTTTGAGTGTACTGTGGTGTTCCTTGTTATCACTATGATCTTGAGTTGATTGTGATGTTACAGACAGCAAGAAGAACTACACCAAGATGAAAAATCTCCTGGACATTCTGACTGACGCCAACAAACGGTCGGTTGATCAGTTTGGTTATGTTTTTCAGGGCTCACAGTTTTTAGCAAGATGAGCTAAGATTGAGGAATGGGGAAAAGCAGATCAGGGGAAGCTTTAGATTTGATACAAGTGAAGTTGTGGGTTTGTGTAGTTTACAATTTTTGGCTGGAACAAAATGAACATGTCTGTTGATTATCTGATTGTGGTAGCATACTTATTATTTAGGGAGCTCTGTGTGTGTGTGTGTGTGTGTGTGTGTGTAGAAATATTCTGACTATATGTCTATTGCTTTGATGTTCGAAGAGTTGTCCTTGCAAACGGAGGATGAAAGTAAGGATAGCAGTCAGAGGAAGACAACACTCAGAGGGAGAGAGAGATGGTGGCAAAGGTGCAAGGGGAAACAAGGCTGAATATGATTGGGGAGATTTTTTTTTATGTCCTTTTTTCCATGTGTGTGTGTGTTTGTGAGAAAGTGCATGTGTGTACGTGTGTTAGTGTATGAGGGTGTGTGTAGGGTGGTATGGTGTGGTGTGGTGTGTGTGTGTGAGGGTGTGTGTGTGAGTGCATGTGTGTATGTGTGCTTGTGTGTGTGTATATGTGTGTGTGTTAATTATGTTCCTTTTCTTTAAATGAAAAATGTTGACATTCTGTTCATAATGATTTATTAAATGTCAGTACAACCATGGGTCAATCTGACAATTGGTTTCAGTTAGTAAGTCTCTGTGTGTGTGTGGTGTGTGTGTGTGTGTGTGTGTGTGTGTGTGTGTGTGTGGAGAGGAGTGCACTGGAGAAATGTTGGGGAAGAGGAGGGTAAGGGAAAGGGTATGACCAAGAATATTAAACAGTAGTCGTACATTGGGCATGATAAACACACGACACTGAACTTGGTCTCTGGTTTTAAAGCAGGGTGATGTGGCTTGAAAATAAAGTGTGTGCACAGATTAACAACTTTCTGCATCGATGTTGTTTAATGAAAAACATGATGCTAAACGTGTGCTTATGTGTGTATCCATTTATGTAGATATATTCACTGAGTGTGTCTATGTAATTTGTTTTGCAGTGTGTCAATGCAGACTCTTCTGCGCTGTGAAATTGCTCTCAACAACTGGCATTCCAAAACTATAGAACATGTAAGTCATTAACTTCTTTATGTGTACTTTTGTACGTTTACGGGTAAGTTTTATGGTTCAAGGGTGATGGATTGTGGTTGAGTTTGCAAGCGAAATAGATTTTATGCAGTGTTGATGAACTTTTGATGTCTATGTATTTTAGATATGTTTTGATGGTAACAACATACTATGACATTTACAGAGAGAAATGAAAAGTTCTTGGTCATAGACACAGAAACATATAACTGTCATGCGTGCCTATGAATATACGCACTACATACACTTTTACAGTTGTGTTCACAGACACTTCCACTTGCATACCTGTACATGTGTACAATGTAAATGTTCATGCACATGTGCAGACTGGCGAGTTCATTCCGACCGGCACACCGTTATGTTCATAATTACAGTCACACTTTTCTGCCTTCTGTGGCTGTGGAAAGCAGATGGACATAAAACAGATGTAAGAAAACACTACATGTATATATATATATTTTTTTTTTTCCCCATATAGATCTGTCAGAGATTTAGGTTTCATTGAGCACATGTAACCTGTACTGTGCTTCGTAGGTCTCCTGCAACCTACAGACACAACGTTATTATATCTTTTTAATGATTGATTTTTTTTTTTTACACAAAATTTTAGTTAAAAAAAAATCCCTATCTGTCAGCCAGTTTTGTTAGTTGTTTTTACAATCCAACAAGTGGCTGATTTTAGTCATCAATATGATACAGGCTTCTAATTTCAGTGTATAATGTTTGTGTACTTGTAGTCCCTCTGGGCCTTTTAAACTGAATGGATTTAAGTTTTGTAGTCATGTCATCATGAAATATCTTCAGGGAAGGACTGAAACAGGAAAAACCCAAAAGAATTACGAACCAGTGTTGAAGGAAACCATAGTTAGGTGGAAAAAAAAAGAATTACGAACCAGTGTTGAAGGAAACCATAGTTAGGTGGAAAAAAAAAAGAATTACGAACCAGTGTTGAAGGAAACCATAGTTAGGTGGAAAAAAAAAAGAATTACGAACCAGTGTTGAAGGAAACCATAGTTAGGTGGAAAAAAAAGAATTACGAACCAGTGTTGAAGGAAACCATAGTTAGGTGGAAAAAAAAAAAATTACGAACCAGTGTTGAAGGAAACCATAGTTAGGTGGAAAAAAAAGAATTACGAACCAGTGTTGAAGGAAACGATAGTTATGTGGAAAAAAAAAATTATTAAAACCAATGTTGAAGTCAACCACAGTCAGGTGACCATTTTGCTGACACTATGATAGGTCATTTCAGATAAGCATGCCTGTAACACTGATGCCGGACTGAAACCCTTGGCTGATTTTCCAGGCAAGTGGCGTCGCAGCATCAAGGGAGAGTGGAAGCGGCATGCTGGGACAGCCTCTGATTGATGCTATTGCGGCGAACATCAATTCCCCGACCCTGAATCACACCTTGAACAGGACCTTTGGACCCACAATGTCGGCCATCCTGGGAGAAGGGATCAGGTGGGTTGTAGTAGAGCACAAAGGGCAGTTGTTTGTTGGACGCTACTGCAGTTTAAGGGGCCCACTATTTTCTTTTCTCTTTACGCTGATTTTCACTGTTCAGACACTTCAGACTGAACCCTGAGGTCTTTTGGTGGCTAAGTATATTCAAATTTCTGCCCAAAAAAGAAGAGGCTAGAAATGTTTTGGGCGCTTGTCATTGAAGTGCCTGGCCCCACTCTGTCCGGAAACAGAGGTCTCCAAGCGATAAAGTTCTTGCGTTTCCTATAAAGAGGGGGATAAACTGTCACTGCAGTGCCAGCAGCAAGGCTTTGGTTCATGCGTGGCTAAATTACTGCACGGCGTTTGATTGACAGATTTTGTGAGACATGACCCAGCAGTGTGACCTTGTCTGTTAATTTGGAGACCCCTGTTTCCACCAGTTCCAGGTTTGTGTGTGCTGAGCCTCTCTGATTGCCTGCAGGCTTCCAGCATGGACAACCAGATGACATTGCTGTGAGTATGCTGACCTGAGATGGCCACTCCAAGCCCCAGTTGGAATTGGCTTCCAGATTTCTCCGTCCATGGTCGGCACACAGTTTTTCCCACCTGACTTGTCGCACATGTTTCTCAATTAATTTCGAACAATTTTATCCAAAACCTTTTTCAAAAAATGTTTGTTGACAAGTTTTGCTATTGACGGTAATGTTTGTTGACAAGTTTTGCTCTTGACGGTCTTTGTTATAATAAAGCTTGTTGTTTGTTGTTTTTTTTCCTATCAGCTCAGCTTCATCATAGCCATTAGTGGAGATCACATGATGATTGCCACGCCCTGTCCCATCAATGAGTTTGGAATCGTAGTCTGAGCTGTCTTTGCTCAAATCATCACGTTTTTCGTTTTTCCCTTCCTTTAGTTTCTTTCATAGCTCTCTCATTCACTTTACGTTTAGCTGTAGGCCTGTCTCTGTCAAGTGGAGACACTTTGGAAGCAAGGACAAACATGATATGTTCTCATTTTGTATTCAGTCTGTGAAATCAGTGCTCCTGTCTTGCATCCAGGTTTTCAAAGGATGATTGGAGTTTTCAACATCGGCAACTTGGATTTCCCCTTTAGAGGATATAATTTTTTTCCAGTATACTGAGGTGTTTTGTCTCGGCCCAAACAAAAAAAAAGGCAAAAATCTTCATTGTAAGCTGATCTGTGCGCGAACTGTGTGGCTAACAGGATGGGGAACAGAAGCCCTAGTGGTGCTAACCGCCTTCAACTGTGCCTGCCTGTTCAGGCCTCCTCAGCAGGAAAAAACAGATACTTTTCTTGTTTGGTAGTAGAGTATTAGAAAGATGGAAAATCAGAACAGAATTGGATAGAATAAAATTGCCTTGCCTTGTTTGAAGTGAGAAATTGATACTAAATAAATACTCAGCACATGGAATTTGCATCTGCTTATTTGCACTTTGAAACAGCAGTAGATATCACTCTCTGTATGCAAGAATCCAACTCATCTCAGTGGTCATCAAGCGCCAGTTGACTCATTTCATGCTCGTTCCGCAGCTGCATGTCGTGTGAATTCACTGGACAAGAACTAGATGAGAAATGTTTATTTGTTTAATTTAAAAAAGCTGTTTAACTCTCCCCCTTTCTCTTCCCTCCCCTCTTTCCTTCCCCTATCTTCCAGCCATGCAGAAAAAAAACACCACCTGTCTTGTTTCATAGATTTTGATTTTTTTTGTTTTGTTTTCCGTCATGTTTTCCTGAATGCTGCTGTGAAAACTCCTTAAAAATGCTCTCCCCTGCCTTTTTAGACATCTTCTTTTCACAATGGTTTAGAGACGGAGAGGGGGGAGGCTAGAGAGGGAGGAGGGGACCCTTTGTTTTGTTTGTCTAAAAGAGATTTGCCACTTGATGGAAGGCTATCCAGTTATGTAAGACTCAAGTTTTTAACGATTTTCCCGCCTCTTCCTTCGGTCTGCCCAGTGACACTTTGACCTTGACCCCTCAGGTGCCCCAGCCCCCCCAGGAAGCGGCAGAGGGTGGACAAGGAGAACCAGAAGGAGGAAGGGCTGCCGTTGGTGCTGCAGCGGGAGATCGCCAACCTGGGCAACCGCTTCCACGTGTCGCTGGACATCCTGCACCACCCGGCCAACAAGACCATCCACCTGGTCTGCAAGCTGGGTAGGTGTCGCGGGTCAGGCAGGCATGTATTGTTCAGTGAGTTGGGAAATATCCAATTTTGTTATGTGATGAAAAGAGCAGGAAAGATAGGCAGATGAATGATTTGATAAACATTCTGTAACAATTGTCAGGTCTCTGGGACCAAGCAGTTTCTATCATCAGTAGGGGGTTTAGCAGGTGGTGTCCTGCATGTGTTGGATCAGAACAGGCGCCACTGAACACCACTGAAGTGACTCGGCAGCAGTGCAGTGTCTCCTCTGATGGGTTGCCTCATGATGACTTGACACTGACTGCTACCCCTGGACTGTCGGCGCCGGGGCTGAGGCGGGCCAGGCCAGGCTGTGGTTGTGGACAGGGGATTGAATGAAGAGTGGTGGGTGCAGGCCCACCCAGACGGCATAAAAGACGGGACAGAAAAAAAAAAAGAAAGAACAAATGTCTGCTTATTTGTTGTACAACCTTTGTTGGACAGTGCATGAGCGAAACCAGGCTGGGCAACATCACCAAAGTTATTCAGCAACAGTGCAGTGTCGGCTGTTGTGGATGGCGTCATGACTGTGTGAGGGAACCAGAATGATCCGTGGGGAAATAATGTGACTGGAGAGACAATGAAGATGAGACAAAAAAAAGCAATAACTGCTTCCAACCCCCCCCCCCCCCCAACCCCCTCCTCTCCATCACAATCCCCCAAAACAAAACAAAAGAAATAACAACAAAAAAACACCATCTTTGGCAATGGATTTCTATCTGTAAAAAATGTGTAAAAAATGTGAAATGCAAGTTACTGTATGCTCATGCTGACCCATGACCTCCTACTAGTCTCATCACCATCATTACCACCTCTGAATAGGTACATCAGTTCATTTACTGATTTTTTTGCACCCATTTTTTTAAAATTGCAAACATGAGACTGAGTTTCAGTCATGGTGAATTCAAACGAATGTAGGACTTGCTTGGATGAATGTGTGCTTGCAGTTGCACGGACTGAAAATTCAGGGGACTGAAGTCATCCATTTGTGGTTTTAAAGATGATTGTTTCCCTTGGATCATACCTTCAGCCATGTGGACCAGATTAAATTCCGGGAAAGTCACATTGTGTTATCTGTGGCAAAGCCAAACTGCAAAGGCCACATCAGGGCTGGAAGCAACTTAAAACCAAAACTCTACAAGAATTGAATAAAATTACTGGGCACAAAGTCGCAAGGCCAAATCATGTACTGAAACTAAAAGACTTCACTGATACAGTGACAAAGACCTGCTTTAGGTAGAGACATGTTGTAGATAAGGACATGCATTAGGTAAGGACCTGCTTTAGCTAAAGACATGTTTTGTGTCAGGGCACCCTAGAGCTAAGGATGCTTTTGAGGACCAAACTTTTCCCCTGGGTAATGACAGCACTAAAAGAGTTGTGTGTGGTGGGATGGACTGTAATAACAACACTGAAGCCAGGCTACATTCCCATTTCTAAGAGTACTAAAAAAAAAGTTTAAGTCTGATGATGAAAATGACAGAATATGATAAGTAACATTCATCTTAACTAGTGGCAGATAAATGTATCTGGAAGTGGTTATTCCATGGTAGTAAGTACCCAGAATGGAAGTTCCAACATGAAACAATGGCCATATGACTCACATGTGTCTTCCATTAAAATGGGTAGATTGGTTGTATCTGACGGTGAAAAGTTAAACAAAAATGTTGTTTTTATCCTAAAACATCATATGCAATTCAAAGTGTATCCTCAGAATACATAAACGCTAAATTTTTTGTTTATGCAAAGACCAGCCAAAACTAAAAATGCGGATCTCAAATAATACTCGAGCAGAGGGAATTTTATATAGAATCTCCTCAAAGGCAGCAATGAAGTGAAAAGGGAAAAAAGAATGCAGCCTCTGTTCAACCATGGATACAGAAACATACAAATGCAACGGTTGTTTGTTAGATAGACACAGACTGAGATTACATGCATCATCAGAGTTGGAAAGACAGATTTCATTAGTGACTTACTGTCAGTGTCTTCCTGTGTGTGTCCAGATGACCTGAACCTTCCCAGTGTTCCGCCAGTGCTGGTGACGATTCCTCCCAATTATCCCCAGGACAGCCCCGTCTGTGAGCCCAAGAATTGCCCTGGTTACGGTGAGTTCTTCAGGCGGTATGCATGGTTGCCCTGCAGTTATCATACAGCTGTCGTTAGACCTTGAAGTTAAGTTTTTTGTTGGTGACTGATATTCCAGTGAATGAAGTGTGCAAAAGTTTACAGATGAAGAACAGGCTGTCGTCGTCTTTTCCTGCACACATTCACTCAGTAACATGTACACACTAACACACACATATCTTTGTGTGAAGTAACTTGTGAGGACACAAGTGTTTAACATTGTCTTCTGTGAGACCCGTTTACCCATAGGTTATTTTGCATATACAGCAGGAAAGAAACAGCTAAATACGAAAATATTGTATTGGTAAGTAGCACTTAAAAAAAAAAACCTGGTCAAAATATTGGGGAGGGAGGTGGGGGTTCATTACAGAGTGGAAGAGAATCTGCTTTAGATATCATGTTGCACTTAGATACTGATTTTTGTTTCAGGATACTGGAAACGTATGCCATAAATAATGAACTGTTTGGGAAAGGTAAACAGATCTGTATGTTATACACATTATGAGAACTTCAAAGTCAAAATTATTTAGCCTAACTCCATCGCCATGTAAGAGAAAGATGCCAAAGTCTTAAAATTTGCTTTTTCTCCATGCAGAATCCCAGATTCTTCAAGTGCCGCCTTCTGGACTGAAATGTGTAAAATGGGACTAAACCACAGCATTCTGTTTTCATTGCCAAACCTTCTGAGGGCTTGAGGCATAAATAAGACACGATAATTTTAATGGAAAGAAGTCCTCACTAGGACAGGAAACAAGGAAACACACGCACACACACTCGGCTCTTTCTCAATGTCTTCTCCACTGTCTTACTGGGTCATCCCCACTTCCATCTTCCTTGCAGGTTCCAGATCCAGGCCTGACGGATGGTGTGGGATGATGGCTACCTGCCGGTGTGTCATTGTTTTGCCAGCCCTCCTGAATTTTTCTGAAATTTCCAGATTTTTAAACCTGAAAATCCAGAATTCCAAAAGTTGGTTAAATAAGTTTTTTGTTAACAGGGCTGGTGAAGTGTTGCAGAGTAAAGCCCAAATTATGTGATGTCATCAGCGATGTATGTAGCGGACAGTGCATTTTTTTAAAAAACCCACATTCATCAGTAAAGCACCAGGGGTTAGAACTGCTTTCAGTCAAAACTCAAATTACCATCTCTTCAGGCCACCCTCACCCTCTGGTTCCCCAACTTTGACTGCAGAAGGTTGGCAGCTATGGCGTGTTCTGTCCAGCCCCAATTCCTTCCTCAGTATCAACACAGATGCTAGGTCATGTCCCACCCATTGCCACCACTCCTCGTTGCATTGTCCAGGCTGGTTAGGACAGCTAGTGTGTTTGTGCAGCCCCCCAGAGCTATGTCAACAGGTGCTCCAGGCATGTTCAGCCAAGTGACTAACTCTGTGAGGACTAGAGGTAACACAGAGTGATGTACCCTGGTCCTCCATGTTTGGGGTCGTTCATGTAAATTTGAAAAATGATGTATAAGACTTTGCTGAAAAACGTAGACAAACAAATCACAAGACAGCTTGCGTTGAACTGGATAAAGATAAGTGGTTGCTCATTCCTGAGTCTTGCCTGAAGAAGACCAAACAGGTCGAAACGCGTCATGTTTTGTCCGTGATTTGTTTATCTGCGCTTTTCAGCGGAGTCTTATGAACTATTTTTCAGATTTGTTTTGATTTCCGCCTGCAGTCGCCTCATGCTGCAACTATATCATTCATGCAAGAAAAGTACTGTTACAGAAGAATAGAATGTTGACCTACATTGGTAGTGTCCGTGTGATGTTTCAGATGCCAGCAATTTCTACAAGACAGTGGGCAGCATTATGGAGGAAATGATGCGACGCATGTCCAACTACTCCCTCACCGCTCTCCTCAATGCATGGGTAAGCCTTCAACACTTTTCACCCAATGGCAAGGATTTTTTTTTCAACAAAAAAGGTCTTTTTGAAATTTGTGTGTGTGTCATGGCTTCTGTCATACTAGAAATTTTTTGTTTCTTTCTTTCTCTTTTTTTTTTGTGCAGTGTTTTTGTACTTTGTAGGGTGTGATGTGTGCTTGTGTTTAATTGTAACACATTTTCTTTGATATTTGTAAGGAGTATGATTGTGCTGTTTAGCTAGTGTGGTTGGCAAGAATGTTCTCAAAGCTGGAACTGGTTCTGAAGTTTTCCCTTTCATGTTTCCATTTTATGGGGTTGGAGGTTCAGATGTGCAAAGTGCAGGAACTTCAGATGTGAAAAAATGAAGTCTGATCGTGTGTGTGTGTGTGTGTGTGTGTGTGTGAGTGTGTGTGTGTGTATGAGTGTGCACTTTTCAGTTTAGCATCTATTTTACATAATGTGGTTTAAGACACATAAGAAAGGGGAAAAGTGTGAAGATGAATGAGATGAATGATGAAAGGAAATAGAGGAAGTGGTACAAATGTGCAAAATCCCAGTAATTTGTTAACATTGGTGGAAAACAATTCTACAGAATGAAAGTCAATGTCCATTTGAAGTAGAAATAAATGTTCACAAATCTTAAAGACGGAAGAAGAATTGTGTGGGTGTATGTATGTGGCATTAACTTGTCTCCATTTATGATTTCAGGAGATGAGTGTTCGTAAAGCATGTGCTCCGTCGATGACAACGGATGCTGGCTTGCTGAACATGCTGTGATTCTTACGACAATGCCTTTGTCTTTGCGGAGAGTACCTGGCAATTGGTCTCTAGTCTGCTTTTGTCCCCACCCCCATCTACACACCCACACTCTGGGAAGGAATGGTCTGTGAAGTGTGCAGTCAAGAAATCTTTGTTTTCTGGTCTACAGCAACAGCATGTCTGCCTGTACATGCTTCTTCATGTTTGAAGGAGGGAAATCATCTCTTAATGACAATGACTGGAGAAATAGATATCGTCTTCGCATTATGTGTTTGCTGTGCCAAAGATATCTTATGTGGGATGGTCATACGCTTTCAAAATTCAGTGGGAGTGTATGTCTTGGCTTTCCTTCTGCTTTGATTTTTGAGTGCTGGAGAGAAATTGAAGGAGGTTCAACATGTTTTGAATAAGAAAATACTGTCAGTAAGTTATTGCAAAAGAGCCAGAGAAAGAAAAAATCCAACCAAAAACAAAGTGATCTTCTGCAAGTCAGAATGTGGGATTTTGATTTCATTTGACTTTAAATTCTTTTGTACTGTATTTGTGTTTGACTTCTGTTTATTTCATTTATATAATCAGTTGATTAAAAATGAACAATGGTTTTTGTTTATTTCACTCAGCCCTGACAAGGGGTTTCATGGCTGGTGGACTTGGATGCTGTTGAATCTTTAATATGTAAGCAGTTGCAGATTTCATATGATCCTTGAAGTTTTGTAAAAGTTTGGATAAACTGAGACATCCTTTCTACGGCTTTGAAAGTCCATAAAAATTGACTTTGATTTGTAAAAGTATGTAAATTTGATGATTCCCCTAAAAAAAAAAGATCTTGTTGCAATTTAATTCTGTTTCCATCATGGAATCAAAGACCTAACTCCTGAAACTTTTAAGTCATTTTGAAATGTTTTGGAAATTTGATTCTAGCGGTGGTTATGTTTTGATAAGCAAATTTAGTATTTTTTATTGATCAAAATGGAGAGTTTCTAATTTGACATAAAGGTGAGGTGATACACATGTTGACTTTTACATGACTTAAGAGAAAGTCTTTGGTATACTGATTTTGTAAATTTAGTCCAATTTGGTCTTACAAGTTTGTAAACTTTAAGCCCTTTTTGAATACGAACCGTGTCTCACTCAGTCATTGACGTGTGTCCGATTGGATCTGTGACATCTATCTAATTGAAGCTTTTGTTTTACTGTTTTATTTATGTATCGATCATCTATTATATTCTACTGCTTTCATTCATGAATCCATTAGATTCTTTTGTATTGCTTTAGCTTGAAACTTCTGTGCCTTTGAAGGGACTTGAGGAGAGAGTCTTTAAAATTCTTTGAATATTGGGTGAGCGTGATCTTGTGCAGCTCTGCACTGAACAAACACAAGAATGTAATATGGATTTTAGTTTTGCAAAAACTAAACTCTGGCAAAATTATGGAAAAAAAAAAGTTTGGCTAATTGAATCAAATCGGAACTGGTAACGATTGGATCTTGGTGCAGACTCATTATCTGCCTATGTTGATAAACAAAGTAAGGCTCCATAGCTGTTGGAATAAATTTGGAATCTTTGTGAACAGAAGATATATAAAAAAAAAATTGGGGCAGAAGTTAATTAACCCTTTGCCTCCCATGACTTAATTGTAATTTTCAAAACCTTTCAGTTTCAAATGCTGTCTGCCTTAACATGTGATGCTTCAAATTTTGATTTCAGTTGATTGAATAATTGATTCAGTTCTCTAAAAAAAATCATACATGGAAATCATCCCTGAATCGCATGCGTTCCCAGTTTCCCAATTATTCCCCTTGATCTCTGAACTGTGGATACATTCATGGTGGACAGTGAAAGGCTTATGGGTTTCTGTATCAAAACCTGACCCAGGACATTACTGACAGAAGTGCTCAGTATGTTACGGTGGCTGGTTCATCAATAGAATGACAAAGGTTTTAAGAAGAAAGTCTGGTTTGTGATGAATTGTTATCACATGCAGTGTTAAATCTTATCACAGAACAGCCAAGGAGTGTTTGATGATGTTATATTATGGTATCTTTAAGGTCTCTAAAACTGTTAGCAGCTGGATCAGTTGAATGATTGGAAACTCTGAGCACAGGTTATTTCTGATAGTTTTGTCAGCATTTTGGCATGCAGTATGCTGGAAGTAACATGTCCCTTGAAATGCCAGTGACGTTACATGCTTTATGTTTTCTGCATCTTTACATGCATTATTTTCTCCATGGTTACTTGCATTATTTTCTTTGTGTTTAGTAGTACTTGTAGTCCTCTAGCTTTTTGTTGTTGTTTTTGTTTGTGGTTGTTCCACCATCTCTGAGCCCAGTCGCATTCCTCCAACACTGCCTGTTTTTGTGCCCTCCCCCCTCCCCATGAGCACAGCTACATGCAGGCATGTCCTGTTGCAGTCCCGGTACTGTAATCCATAGAGAGCAATCGGTGTCAGGTCATCATGAGGAAATGCCCCAGAAGAAAATGTGAATGACATATCCTGACACATACATCAATCTATTGACATCAAAGAGACATACCTGACAAACAATGTTTTAACATCATAGCCTAGATAAATAACATTTTCTTCTGACTGGTATGCGACGATAGGATCATTGACTTGGTAATGGCGCTAGAACAGAACTCTGTGCCACAGATAGGTCAGTGCTAGTTTCATTAGTACAACTAACTGTAGGATGAAAAAGATGGAATGGCAAACAAAAGAATGTCGAGTAACATTCTGCTGAAATACAAAGGAAGAAAATGGTGGTTTGTGAGCAAGGCTTGCTGTGACGATGGAGGTAAAGACTTGCGATGCATACTAATGAAGCTGATTAGATGATGCCTCATTAATGAAAGAACGTTCCAGAGGAGTGTTTGTCAGGATTGTCAGATGGGAGATCGCGTTTCTGTATGGTGCAGGAATCTCATTCGTGTGATGTACAGTGTTTTGTGTGTGAAGGGCATGAACGACATCATCATTCGTGTGCATTGTACACGTGTTTTGTGTGTGACAGGGCATGAAACAAATCCGCTAAAAACATGAACTGTGTTCACTTCGAATGCTTGTGCAGTACTTAATACAACTTGTGTGTCCCAGTGTCACGAATACTGGAGAACATCATTTATTGTCCCATGAGATGAGAGGAAACTGGATGTAGTCTGTGAAGTTGGAGTGGACTGTAAAGGAGAAAGGATAGTAGTGAGAGAAGGCTGGGAGAAAGGGAGAGGGAGAGAAGGTTGGGAGAAAGGGAGAGGAAAAGAAGACTGGGAGAAAGAGAGAGGAAGAGGTTTGGAGAAAGGGAGAGGAAGAGAAGGATGGGAGAAAGGGAGAGGAAGAGAAGGATGGGAGAAAGGGAGAGGAAGAGAAGGTTTGGAGAAAGGGAGAGGAAGAGAAGGATGGGAGAAAGGGAGAGGAAGAGAAGATTTGGAGAAAGGGAGAGGAAGAGAAGGTTTGGAGAAAGGGAGAGGAAGAGAAGGATGGGAGAAAGGGAGAGGAAGAGAAGGATGGGAGAAAGGGAGAGGAAGAGAAGGTTTGGAGAAAGGGAGAGGAAGAGAAGGATGGGAGAAAGGGAGAGGAAGAGAAGGTTTGGAGAAAGGGAGAGGAAGAGAAGGATGGGAGAAAGGGAGAGGAAGAGAAGGATGGGAGAAAGGGAGAGGAAAAGAAGACTGGGAGAAAGAGAGAGGAAGAGAAGGTTTGGAGAAAGGGAGAGGAAGAGAAGGATGGGAGAAAGGGAGAGGAAGAGAAGGTTTGGAGAAAGGGAGAGGAAGAGAAGGATGGGAGAAAGGGAGAGGAAAAGAAGACTGGGAGAAAGAGAGAGGAAGAGAAGGTTTGGAGAAAGGGAGAGGAAGAGAAGGATGGGAGAAAGGGAGAGGAAGAGAAGGATGGGAGAAAGGGAGAGGAAGAGAAGACTGAGAGAAAGGGAGAGGAAGAGAAGATGGGAGAAAGGGAGAGGAAGAGAAGGTTGGGAGAAAGGGAGAGGAAGAGGAAGGATGGGAGAAAGGGAGAGGAAGAGAAGACTGGGAGAAAGAGAGAGGGAGAGAAGGTTGGGAGAAAGGGAGAGGGAGAGAAGACTGAGAGAAAGGGAGAGAAAACTGGGAGAAAGAGAGAGGGAGAGAAGGTTGGGAGAAAGGGAGAGGGAGAGAAGATTGGAGAGGAAGAGAAGGTTGAGAGAAAGAGCGAGGAAGAGAAGTTTGGGAGAAAGGGAGAGGAAGAGAAGGTTGGGAGAAAGGGAGAGGAAGAGAAGGCTGGTAGAAAGGAGAGGGAAGAGAAGACTGGGAGAAAGGGAGAGAAGACTGGGAGAAAGAGAGAGGGAGAGAAGGTTGGGAGAAAGGGAGAGGGAGAGAAGATTGGGAGAGGAAGAGAAGGTTGAGAGAAAGAGCGAGGAAGAGAAGGTTGGGAGAAAGGGAGAGGAAGAGAAGGTTGGGAGAAAGGGAGAGGAAGAGAAGGCTGGTAGAAAGGGAGAGGAAGAGAAGACTGGGAGAAAGGGAGAGAAGACTGGGAGAAAGAGAGAGGGAGAGAAGGTTGGGAGAAAGGGAGAGGGAGAGAAGATTGGGAGAGGAAGAGAAGGTTGAGAGAAAGAGCGAGGAAGAGAAGTTTGGGAGAAAGGGAGAGGAAGAGAAGGTTGGGAGAAAGGGAGAGGAAGAGGAGGCTGGGAGAAAGGGAGAGGGAGAGAAAACTGGGAGAAAGGGAGAGAAGACTGGGAGAAAGAGAGAGGGAGAGAAAACTAGGAGAAAGAGAAGACTGCAGAAAGAAAAGAATGAGAGAAGACTTGGAGAAAGAGATCATGGTGAGATACTTGTAATTATTGTGAGCAAGTGTAGGAGTAATAGACTTGATGGAATTAAAGAAGTGGGAGAGGGAGACAAAAACCTGTATATAACAGTACATGTGTCATCGTTCACATACAGATTGTACTTCTCGAAAAAAAATTTTAAAACATGCATTTGTGCTCACAAGTCTGCTCATGCACACACATTCTCTCTCTTTCTCTCTCTTCGCACAAGTACACTTGTGCATACACACACACACACAACACACACACACACACACACACACACAGACAGACAGACATGTGTGCACACACACACACACACACACCAACAGATTTTCTGCCTGTTTGTGTATGTGTAAAGGGGTGGGTATTGGAAGCAACATGAAGGGTTATTGCTTCTTTTTTGATATCCGGATATGATGTTAAATGGTTCAGTTATGTTTAGTTTTACATTAATGACCTAATCTAGTTCTAGGGCCATGAAGAATGAGTGGTTGTAAAGTGCCATGAATGAGCTGTCGACAGCGGCGTTGTGCTCTTTTGTGAAATAAACTTCAGTTTCAGTTTATACGGCTGTTTGATGGCTGTCCGTAACAGTGTGTGCTGTCTGAGTTTCTGAGTGTGTGGTGCTTGTGCACTTTTTTGTGCGTGTGTGTTGTTTATTCTTTGGAAAAATATATCCAAGAAATTCACACACATTTGTTACCTACCCTGCTCCACATACATGAACAAAAAGCATACTGGGGATTATTTTGATTTTCCATCACATAAGTGTTTGTCTATATCTATCTATACACATCTACCTACCTGTCTGTCTAACTTTTATCTTTCTCCGTCTCCCCTCCCTCTCGACACATCACATGTATACAAAATCATATCTTCTGTGCCCTACTCACCCCAAGCCAAATAAACATGCCTTTTTGGAAGAATTGCTTTTCAAATACAACTTACAAGGTAGCAAAATATGCACACGACTAAGAGATGAATCCAATACGAATTGCAAAGAAAATCGAATTCATACATGAGTTTACTGGAAACAATTTTTCTTTAACTTTCACACTGCATTACCCCCGAACCATAAAAACTGAAATTCACCATTAAGTAATCCAGACCAAGAATTGTGACTTTACACTTTTGATTTTGTTTTCTTCTGCGCTGCTGAATCAAAACGAATGATGATATCCTCTGCTGAAAATATTATCTAACATGTTAGATGATAAACCACTGCTCTGAATCTTCTATTGTGTTGATACACAAATTTTAGCATGTCAATTTCTATGAAGAGATTTCATCGAGACATTTATGTCCTTTTTCTCATTTATTTGACAAAATCTACAATTGTCATCTATCGCTGACCTTTTTCCCCTGTGTGTGTGTGGGTGTGGTGTGTGTGTGTGTGTGTGTGTGTGTGGTGAGTGTGTGTGCGTGTGTGTGGCGTATGTGTGTGTGTGTGTGTGTGTGTGTGTGTGTCCTTATTTTGATTTTGATTGTTTTCTTTGGTTGGTTGTTTTAAAAGGTATTTGCTATGCTTGTTGCTGTTTTGTTTTGTTTTCTTTAATACATTTCCCCCCATACATTATTAAGTACACCTCTTTGTTTGCGACCCCCTGATGCGACTCCTGACCAACAGGATTTCGCATCACCTTTCGGCTGCGGCGGACAGCGCAGCCAGGAGCCACTACAATTGCCTACTGGCCTGTACGATGCCGTGCTGTCACAGGCTAATCCCTCCCCAGTGCTTAAGGCGGCCTTGCCGTGCATCTTGGGTCAGGAGCAGTCGCTCTTTGGCGACTATTCGACTGCTGTCATTTCCCACTCGTCGAAGAACGTAAGCAGGCAGCATCATTTGCGGCCAGGCGGCCCCCTCGTCAGCCTCGCCCTGCTAGACCCTCCTTTCGTTCCTCCACTCCCCTTGCCAGACCCCAGCCCTATCCCAAGCAGGCACCAACTTGCGCCGCACGGCCCGCCAAGTGCCCTAACACCTCCTCTAGGCCGAAGCCGAAACTTCCCCAGCAGAATTTTCAGTTCGGCCAACAGGCACGGCCCCGGAGGTGACTGGAGGACTCACCTACGGGAAAACTGGAACAGGGAGAACCCTTATCGCTACCCCCCTATCCCGCCCACTCGCCTCCCCCCCCACCCCGGCCCCTCTGGCGGGCAGCTTATCCCGGCATGCCCACCAGTGGAGACGTATGGGCCTCAGCCCTTGGATAGTGGCGGTTTTACAGGAGGGGTTCCGCCTGCCTTGGGCCCACGAACGCCCCCCTCTGATGCTGTTCTCCCCCTCCCTCCCCCAGCGAACCCTCCCCGGGCCAAGTGGAGGCGCGTAGCCGGGAAGTCGAAGAACCTCTCCAAAAAGGGGCCATCACGGAGATCTCCCATCCCAGCCCGGGGTTTTACTCCCACCTCTTTGTGGTCCCCAAACCCTCAGGAGGATGGCGGCCCATTCTCGACCTCTCTCCCCACAACAAGTTCCTCAGAGCCACCAAATTCAAGATGGAGACTCCGACTCAGATCAGAGACTCCATCCACCATCAGGATTGGGCTACCTCAATAGATCAGAAGGACGCTTACTTTCAGATCCTTATACACCCATCCCATAGACAATACCTACGGTTCGTCTGGCAAGGTCGGGTGTTCCAGTTCAAGGCGCTCCCCTTCGGCCTCTCCCTGGCCCCCTTCCTCTTCACGAAGGTGGTCAAGGAGATGGCCTCCCTGGCCAGACAGGAGGACATTCGCCTCCTGGTGTACGTGGACGACTGCCTTGTCCTGGCTCCCTCCCGGGCCCAGTGCCAATCCCACACCAATCATCTCCTGCACCTCTGTTCCATACTAGGGTTTGTCACCAACCCCAACAACTGCGAACTCAACCCAGTCAGCAGTTCTCCTTTCTGGGCATGAGTTTCGACACAATCTCCATGCAGGTCTCCCTGACCCCAGAGAGGTCCGCCCGCATAGTGGACCTCATCTCCCGCCTCTGCCGATCGTCCCACACCTCGGCCAGAACCCTTACCTCCCTCCTGGGGATGATGGAGTCCTTCTCGTCCCTCATTCCCCTAGACCGGGTCCCCAAGCGCCAACTCCAAAGGGAGTTCTGTCGTCGTTGGTCTCAGACCTCCGACCGCTGGGATCAGACCATTCCCCTCGGGCCTTGGTTCCAATGGGCTACGGAAGAGTGGCTTAACCCCTCCACACTGACCCCCGGGGTTCCCATCTCCCTCCCAACCCAGCCCCTGGAACTCTACACAGACGCCTCCAACTCAGGCTGGGGCGCCCACTTGGAGAACAGTCATGCCTCGGGAGTGTGGGACGCACAGACTGCCCGTCTCCACATCAACGTCCTGGAATTGGAAGCGGTCAGGCTTGCCCTCCTCCGCTTCCAAACCCAGGTCTCGCACCGACTTGTTCTGCTCACGGACAACACTTCGGTGGCTTGCTATGTCAACAAGAGGGGGGGGGGGGGGGGGGAGGGGGGGTGGGGGCTCGCTCCATCAGCCTCTCCCTCCGGACAGAGGCCCTCCTCCGCTGGTGTCACACACAGGGAATCACCCTCCGCGCGAGACACATAGCGGGGACCCGCAATATCCTGGCAGACTCCCTCAGCTGGTCCAGGTCCCTCCTTCACACAGAATGGACCCTCAGCAGGCTAGCCCTAACCTCGGTGTGGGCACATTGGTTCGGGCCCATGGTCGACCTCTTTGCCACCCGATTCAACCATCGTCTGCCAGTGTATGTCTCTCCCGTCCCTGATCCCCAAGCGTATGCAATCAACGCTCTCTCCCTTCCCTGGTCGGGCCTCATAGCATACGCCTTCCCTCCCTTTCCGATCCTCCACAAGGTGATCAGGAAGGCGAGGCTGGAAAGACCCAGCCTCATCCTCATCACCCCATGGTGGCCGGCCCAGTCCTGGTTTCCGGACCTCAAGTCCCTCTCCCATGTTCCTTCGCTTAAGCTCTCTGCTAGCTCCATCCGGGGCTACAGGTCAGCTATCTGCACCATTATTCGCCATCTCGGCGGACCCTCCTTTGAGAATGACTTCCTTCTCAGAGAGATCTCTAGGTGGGTGGCTCTACGTGAGTCCCAGTTCCCTAGGTGCATCCCCCTTTGGGATCTCTTTATTGTCCTGGACGCTCTCAGAAAACCCCCTTCGAGCCTATCGCCACCCTCCCTTTGACCTTCTTTCGCTGAAGACCACATTTCTCCTCGCCCTGGCTTCGGCCAGAAGGCGAAGCGAAATTCATGCCCTCAGCGGGGACCCCAGGGACATTGCCTTCCACAGGGACGGCTCTCTCTCTCTCTCTGAAGTTTCTTCCCAAATTCTTAGCTATGAATCAGGAACCAGGCACGGCCTATCCCTCCCTCGTCATCCACTCACTGGCGGATATCCTGGAAAGAGGGGAAAGGGGGGGGGGGGAGACATGGACCTGTGCCCTTCTAGGTGTCTGAGATACCACTGGGAACGCTCGCACCCCAGGCGCCCTTCCCGGGGACGTCTCCTCATTTCTATCAACCCCAATAATAATAAAGACATCTCGGCTGGCACTATCTCTAGGTGCTTTCCAAGACGGTCAGATCTGCCTACGCCCAGGCGTACAAGGATCTCCCCGTCTTATCTCCCCGGGCTCATGAGGTCAGAGCGCTGGCCACTTCCGCAGCGTTCCAGCACTCCCCCTTGCGCCATCTACTGGAGGCAGCCTACTGGCATTCGGAAAATCCCTTCATAAACTTTTATTTAAGGGATATCCGCATGACCAGGGCTGATGGTTCTAAGAGATCTCTTTTGTGGCGGCTAATGCAGCTATATCAGTTCCGCCCTCTAACCCCAAGAACTATTTGGGCACTCGGCCCACCTCCGATTCCTTTAAATTCTGCTATGGTCTGACATGGTATAGTATATGACGCCAAAATGGGGAGTTTGTATTATACTCCCTGTTTGGCTAGTATACTTACCATGTCAGACTCTAATGCCCGCCCTACCTTCCCCTCTAGCGCCAAGGTTCTCGGGTTACCTTGCGCACAGGCCTCGATGAATGAGGAACAGGAAGCGGCCACCGGCTTTCTTCCTATGGCGGAAGTAGGGTGGGCGTCACGTGACGGTCTTATTACTGCATTAGCCACAAAAATTCGGCCTGGCAGAGCTAACTAACTGCTGTTGAATGCTATGGCCTGACATGGTAAGCATACTAGCCAAACAGGGAGTATAATACAAACTCCCCATTTCTCATGTTAAAGATATACTTGAGGGCTAAAAAAAAAGTTTTCCTCTGAATCGTCTTCTGAACCCAAAACTTCCTTCAAATCCAACATTTCCTCCCAATCGACATTTGCTCCAAATTCCGTACTTTCTCCATATCCCATGCGTCCTCGAAACCCAGTATATGGTAAAGATAAACAAACAAACAAATAAAAAGCCCCCAAAGCAAAACACCAGCAGATCTACCAAATCGACATTCCCTTCAAATTCAGTGTCTTCTCCACGTCCAACACTTTCTCCAAATCCAGTACATACACTTAATTCAACATTTCCTCCAAATCCAATACAACCATCTGATCAAATCAACATTCCCTCCTAATCCATACCCATCCACCAAATCGACACATCCTCTAAATCCAGTATGTCCGTCAAATCCAACACTTCCTTCAAATCCAACACTTCCTTCAAATCCAACACTTCAGCCCTATTCCAGTACTTTCACCAACTCATCCCCAGCTCCCAAAACAAGAAAGCAGCCAAAACATCTAATTCCACCTGCTGCCTACAAAGACAAATAGCAAAATCTCATGTACCGCTACCTTAATTTTTCTTTTTGATTGCGGCTTGTGGCTTGTCTGGTGTGTGTTGTTGTTGGAATTTGGCTGTTTGTCTTTATTTTGTTTCCTTGTTTGTTCTGTGTGCTCTGTGCTGTCATATCTGCTAGGGCATGTATTCGTTTCATCATGGGAGCGAGAGTGACTCTACTTGTTTGTTTTGTTTGTTTGTTTTGTTTACTTATTTTGTTCATTCTGCATCTGTATGCTTTGTATATTTTCCTAGCAAAATAGTGAGGCTAAGCACTTCATCAGTTTTAATGTTATCTTCTGATCCAAAGAGAACCATCTTGAAATTTCAATGAAGACGTTCGCAGGCGGTGTCATCCACAAACTGATTTATGTTAAAATTCTGTATCCGCTATTTTCATACCTCTTGTATCATTATCTTCTCTTATTTTGAAAGTTTTTAATTCTACACATAAAACAAACAAGAAAGAAAAATTGTGTCTCCCTGTCAACAACCTTTTTGGATCCTAAAACTTGTAGACACTTAACCATTTACAGTTACATATGCCTTTATGTTCTTACACAAGACTAAAATCCAGTTACGTACAAATTCACTGAACCCGTGTGCTTCCAATACTTCATTCATATAAAACCAATTCACTGTGTAGAATGCTTTTTCAAATCGATTGAGATGAGTAACACAGGAAATTGATTTTCTCCAAGATAGTGTATTATTTCATAAACTGCCCACAAGCTATCTGTAATATACCTTCCAAGCATAAATCCTATTTGATTTTCATTAATAAGTTTAGGCAAGATTGATTTAATTCTATTTACAATGCCTGACAAATCAGTTTTGTAAACAACATACCAGTTGCCGTGGTGAAGTGGTTAGTGTCGCGGACTCCCGGCTGGGAGGTCGTGGGTTCGATTTCCATCAGAGTCATGTGAGATTTTTCTGTCCGGACCGGCTTCTACCCAGAGTTGAGTTTGCTACAAGTTCAGTTGGGAAGACTGGGACCACACAGTCGAGTCTCATCCACTTAATGGATGCATCTCTGAGAGTGTTGCTCAAATTTCTTGACCAATACTGCAGGTGTCTGTATCTCTCGGGCCTGGTTGACGCCGGGATATATTATGAAAGGAAGCGTAGAGTACAGCCCTGTCATTCAGTCTCAGACCAGAATTGAAATCCGTAGCATCATCTTCATCATCCTCATTCTCATCGATCAGCATAAAAAAAAGTCTCAAATTATGTGGCCCTTGCTATCATGGTGATCTCAGTTTCGATGTCCTCACCACGTCTGTGGCCCTGGTTTGATTCCATCGGGGTCACCGGTACTGGCAAGTCCATGGTGGATGTCGTTGGACGGATGTGGTGGCGCCCTCCGGAGGGAGAGCTCACTCACGCTGGCTCCTAAGCAATTATTGTCGTCAGTAGGGAGCTTAGTAAGTGGTGTCCTGCGTATGTTGGATCAGAACAGGCGCCACTGAACACAACTGAAGTGACGGCAGCAGTGCATGTCTTCTCCGGTGGGTTGCCTCTTGACGACTTGACATTTACAGCTCCCTGTGGATTGCCGGTGCTGGGGCTGCGGCGGGACTGACCTGGCTGTGGACGGGGTGTCGGAATGAGCGGTGTGGGTGCACTGCCGCTGAGGTGGCACAGAAGATGAGACAGCATAAAAAAACAAACAAAAAAGTGCCAAAAAACATTAAGAAACGTTATTATCGATCAGAGAACGTTGCTGTATTTGGTGCGGGGATAATGGTTAAAGGATAATATCGATCAGAAAACGTTGCTATATTTGGTGCGGGGATAATGGTTAAAGGATAATATCGATCAGAGAATACCAGCCGCCGTGGTGAAGTGGTTAGCGTCGCGGACTCCCGGCTGGGAGGTCGTGGGTTCGAATCCCATCAGAAGTCATGTGGGTTTTTCTGCCCCGACTGGCTCCTACCCAGAGTTGAGTTGCTGCGGACTCAGTTGGGAAGACTGGGACCACACAGTCGAGTTTCATCCACTTAATGGATGCGTTTCTGAGAGTGTTGCTCAAATTTCCTGACCAACACTGCAGGTGCCTGTATCTCTCGGGCCTGGTTGACGCCGGGATATATTATGAAAGGAAGCGTAGAGTACAGCCCTGTCATGTAGTCTCAGACCGAAATGGAAATCCGTAGCATCATCTTAATCATCCTCATTCTCATCGATCAGCATAAAAAAAAATGTCTCAAATTCTGTGGCCCTTCATGCCCTGCTCTCATGGTGACCTCAATTTCGACGTCCTCTCCACGTCTGTGGCCTTGGTTTGGTTCCGTCGGGGTCATCGGTATCGGCGTGTCCATGGGGCCTGTCGTTGGACGGACGTGGTGGCGCCCTCCGGAGGGAGAGCTCACTCACGCCGGCTCCGCGACTAAGCAATTATTGTCGTCAGTAGGGGGGTTAGTAGGTGGTGTCCTGCGTATGTTAGATCAGAACAGGCGCCACTGAACACCACCGAAGTGACTCGGCAGCAGTGCAGTGTCTCCTCCGGTGGGTTGCCTCTTGACGACTTGACATTGACTGCTCCCTGTGGGTTGCCGGTGCCGGGGCTGCGGCGGGGCCGACCGGGCTGTGGCTGTGGACGGGGTGTCGGAATGAGCGGCGTGGGTGCACTGCCTCTGAGGTGGCGCAGAGGTTGGGACAGCAAAAAAAAAAAAAAAAAAAAAAAAAAAAAAAAAAAATCGATCAGAGAACGTTGCTATGTTTGGTGCGGGGATAATGGTTAAAGCATGACATCGATCAGAGAACGTGGCTATATTTGGTGCGGGGATAATGGTTAAAGGATAATATCGTTCAGAGAACGTGGCTATATTTGGTGCGGGGATAATGGTTAAAGGATAATATCGATCAGAGAACGTTGCTATATTTGGTGCGGGGATAATGGTTAAAGGATAATATCGATCAGAAAACGTTGCTATATTTGGTGCGGGGATAATGGTTAAAGGATAATATCGATCAGAGAACGTGGCTATATTTGGTGCGGGGATAATGGTTAAAGGATAATATCGATCAGAGAACGTTGCTATCTTTGGTTCGGGGATAATGGTTAAAGGATAATATCGATCAGAGAACGTTGCTATATTTGGTGCAGGGATAATGGTTAAAGCATACTAAGGAAAGTTAGTTTCAAGGTGAGGTGACTGCAGTCGGAATTTGAAACCATTTTTTT
>CM065736.1:18442468-18444968 GCA_033310375.1 Conus canariensis | reverse complement strand
TGTTTCTGCCGGTGCTACTAGCTCACATTCTCCTTCTGCTTCCTCTTCTTTTCAACTGTCTTCCTCTTGCTTTTCCTCCTCTTCCTCCCGATGTTGCTGCCACCACTACTGTTGCTGCCACCACTACAGTTGCTGCTGCTGCTACTGTTGCTGCAACTACTACTGTTGCTACCACTACTACTGTTGCTGCCACTACTACTGTTGCTGCTGCTGCTGCAAAGCCTTGTAAGATTGCTGTTTCTCCATATTCACCTTCTGCTTCCTCTTTTCTCTCACTCCTCCTCCTCCTAATCTTCCTCCATCTCGTCATCGCCGTTCTCTCCCCGTCCTGCTGCCAGGTTTAGTATTACTATTGCTGTTGCTCTTTAATCACTTTCCGCTCATTCTTCTGACGTTTCCTCCTCTTGCTCATCCTCATCTCCCCCTCTTCCTCCTCCTCCCCATCCTCCTCCTCCTCCTACTGTTCCTATGCCTTATTTCATTGCAGCTGCTGCTGTTTATTCTCCGAGGTCTCTATAAGTACAAATAGCCCCCCCCCCCCTCCCACCCCCTCCTTCTCTCTCTCTCTCTCTTTTGTTTTGAGACTGACGTCTCTTATTTTCTGTTTCTGTGGGCCATCCTCCTGCCTTTGTTATGGAAACTTTTTGTACTCCCAGTTCTTATAGAACAGCGAGTACTTTACAATGGGAACGAAGAAATGTTGTCTGTCTGTCTGTGGTCAAAATGTGTTCCACTCGCTCCAGACAAAACTTCTGGGCCTATCTTTCTGAAAATTTGTAGGTATGCTCATTATGGGTCACGGATGATGCCCAATGTTTTATCTTACCAGAATAGCCGTTGCTAACGGCTATAACGGCCCAAAATGGTTTTTCTTCTTTACGGAATATCTCTTCATGACGCATGTTTGATTGTGACGTCAAATACACAATGACGCATGTTGATTGTGACGTCAAATACATTATGACGCATTTTAATTGTGACGTTTTTTCAGGAAAATAAACTGGGAGTGCGTTTATATGCTTTGCATCTTGTTAAATTTTCTCTTGATAGTAGTTTATGACATGCCAGCTCTTTCGTGACTATCTGCAAGTAAGGCAGCTGAAAGCTGTACACACTGACCAGAGTGGACACCAGCTGTCCATTCTGCGGGGTTTCATATAGCATTCGTAGCTGTGTTTTGCGGCATTTGGATCTGGATCTGTAGAGTACGTTGCTGTTGCCAGTTATGACATGAACGCAACAGTGGGAGGAGTGCGCAGCCTAGCACTACCTTGTCATGACCGCTGGTAATGCTGTTTCTTTTTCAGGATGTGTGGGTTTGTGTTTAATGGTCTGACTTGTTTTGAAACGTGACGGGGTTTTTTCATGTTGTTTTTTTTCATGTGTGTTTTTGACACCTCTGTGTGGTGGGCTGGTCAATGATGATTGACAACTTGGTTCTCCTTTTTCTTCCTCCCCCTCCTCACTTTTCCTACTCCTCCCCCCCCCCCCCCCCCCCCTTCTCTTCCTGCCAGTACAACTACTACTGTTGCTGCTGCTGTTACTGCTTTCTCTTCTTTTCTTCTCTCTCCCCCCCCCCCTCCCCCCTTTCTTTTTAAAAAAAATCTTTCTTCTATTTTTTTCCCCGTTTCATTCCTGTGCTTTCCTTCCTGGCATGCATTCACTGGTCTCAGGGGTCAAAAACTGTGGAGGCCAAATTTGAACAGGGTGCAGCCGGAATGCACTATGATCATTGCACGGGGTGAAAAAAAAGAAGAAAAAGTTCGCACGTGCTCACGAACCTCACATTATTTCCAACATACAGGAAAAGTGCAGGCCACCAGCCTATTCACGTGTACATTCCTATGTGCATCCAAGCAGGTGCGTCGTGGGTGCATGTGCTCATGTGCACGAGTGCGCGCGCACTTACGTGGCCAGTCTAGATTTGTTTTGTCCTGCTCGCCGATGTGTGAACATCATGCTTGTTTGCACCCACGTGTGTGTCCGCATGCTCACACACACATACACTCGCACGCACGCAGGTATTAACGCACACATACACACAAGGAACAACACAGGCACGCGCGCGCGCGCGCGCACACACATACACACACACACACACACACGCGCGCGCGCGCGCATGCGCGCGCGCACGTCAGAGGATGCCAATGAACAGACTAAAACCGGCACCGCAGTAATAGTACCTTTTTTTTCATGTCCCCCAAAACATCAGAAGATGTAACTATTTATGGTACATGGGCAGGGACGGGGAAGGGGGAACGATGGTAGTACATCATTAGGGGGAAAAAAAACAAAAAAAACCCTTTCGGACCTTCAACCTTTGACCTCTAAGTCTACATCAATATCTTCTATTCTTTTTTTCCCCTCCAAAATCGATCACGTGGATTTTAAACGGAAAGACACGAACCAGAGGCTTTAGAGCGCTTAAACTCTGCCATTCATCTTTAACTTTGTTATGTAAATCCGACCCAGAAGCTACAGCGCTTAAACTCTGCCATTC
>CM065736.1:18434968-18437468 GCA_033310375.1 Conus canariensis | reverse complement strand
CCATATAATTTTGCGATACTTATTTTCCATTTATCACTGATTTTAGCATTTGGGGATTCATGTTTTTTTTTTTTAAAGATTAATTAACCTCAACTTCTCCACGGGCATTCGTAATGAACAGCATCCTTTCGTTCCCAGGAACCGTACCCGAATCTTGGATCACAAGAGTTCATACACGAGGGCACGACATACTGCGCCGGTACCCCCATCTTGTTATCGTTGCTAATGGTGCCTGAACGCGCGCGAGACCTATCTCAAGGTTACGATCACCTCTGGCACCAAGTGCTTCAGTGTGGTTCGCATCAGCAGCTGGCTGGCTAACGTCCTCTCCTCCCCTTTCCTGCCCCCCGCCCCCCACGCTCTAACCCACCCTCATCAACCTTTCTTGACACCCCCTCCCTCCTCTCTTGCCCTCCGACATTACGCTGAAACAACAATGAGATCATAACACTTCGTCTTCAAACCAGCGGTGAGAACTAAAACGGTGAACCCCCTCGCCATCTGAGTCCTGCAGAAGAATTTGAAAATCAGGTAGGAAATCCAGATGTCTGCAAACAGAACCCCTCCCCCCAACCCCTCCCACTTCTCTCTGCCCCCCCCCCCCCCCCCCCTCACGTTCCTCCCAACTCCACCACCCGTCCTTCTTCTCCTCTTTCCCGTTCCTTTTTCTCTCCAGGCAAGTGTCGTCCGTGAGTGCAGCCGCAGTTTCGTCAAAATCTCATTTCACGCAGTTTCTAAGCTGCATGTACATCGCACGCGCGCAGCCCTTTTCTTTAAACGGAAAGGACGTGTGTAACTATGATTATGCGAAGCGGAAATCCCGGAGGTAACGTCACACGGGCCACACGCCACAATTATGATTTTGCGCTGAATGACTCTTTGTAAGCATTTTAAGGCCCAACATAAGTTTGAGCCAGCATTTGATACGAAACTGAAAAGTAATCAAAAGAACAACCCTACACCACTCATTTTTATCTATTGGGGAAGGGGGCGTCCACCAATGACATTATTCACAGTCTTCAAACACATGACCTTTCCCTCGAGTGACGTCACATTTCAGGCCTTGTCACTCACCTATGACCCTATCTTTGCGCCAGCTGGTTCCGCCCAAATAGTCCCATTCCTTTCATTTTAATCTGTCTGCTTGGAACCACCTGGTATGTCCCTGGATGAGCGTATGAAAGATAAGAAGGTAAATCACCTTTCAGACAATACAAATACTCAAAACAATCTAACTGCGCCTGCCTATAAATACTCGACTTCTTAAGCAGTTTGAAAGACTACCGTGTAAGAACAACATGTCCCTAAAAGCTTTCGCAATGAGGACGTAAAACTCAACCATTAGCAAGTTCTTCGCGCATGCATTGTCGGTGTGCAGCCACCTTTCTTCCGGTAGTAAGGGGGAGGGGGGGAGGGGGGGGGGGTTAAGAAAAAAATACGACGGCTCTTCCCACCAATAAGAGAACTTGACTACCTTTCGGTGTATGGTGACAAAAATAATGGATGAACATTGTTTGTGAACGATTTCCTTTTTGACTTCCAGTTCCTGAAGACGACGTCCATCTTGTTGGTGTGGAAGAGGAAGTGGATTTTCTGTCGTGGAGAGAAGCTGAATTAGCGATTTGACTATACAAACTTCGTCTTTGTTTTTTTTTTTGTGTGTGTGTGTGTTTTTTTACCACGTGTCTTTTATGTAATACTAATACTCTCTCTCTCTGTGTGTGTGTGTGTGTGTGTGTGTGTGTGTGTGTGTGTGTGTGTGTGTGTGTGTGTGAACTGTCAAATTTCCATTTGTTCTCTGTTGGGGGCCTGTGCCAGCCATCTGTAATTCACTGAGCAATAATCAAAGAAAGGCAGAGTTAAGGATTGTTTGATTTTTCAGCAGTACCCAAATAAAGAAGTCCCTGAGGGAGGCCCAGAGCCGAAACGTTGGAAACAAGGAAAACTTGCTCGTTTGATTTTTTTCATTGTGTGACTGTTTCTTGCTTGTTTGCTTTTACATTGTGTGGTTGTTTATATATATATATATATATATATATATATATATATATATATATATATATATATACATATATAGATAGATATATATATATATAGATAGATGTGGTGTGGTGTGGTGTGTGGTGTGTGTGTGTGTGTGTGTGTGTGTGTGTGTGTGTGGTGTGAGGTGTGTGTGTGTGTGTGTGTGTGTGTGTGTGTGTGTGTGTGTGTGTGTGTGTGTTGGGCTAAAGGGACTAGGTGATGGGATAAGGGTGGAAGGGACGAGGAATGAGAGAGAGAGAGAGAAGAGAGAGAGAGAGAGAGAGAGAGAGAGAGAGAGCATTTGCTTGTTTGCTTTTACATTGTGTGGTTGTTTATATATATATATATATATATACATATATAGATAGATATATATATATAGATAGATGTGGTGTGGTGTGGTGTGTTGTGTGTGTGTGTGTGGTGTGTGTGTGTGTGTGTGTGTGTGTGAGGTGTGTGTGTGTGTGTGTGTGTGTGT
>CM065736.1:18429483-18431983 GCA_033310375.1 Conus canariensis | reverse complement strand
AGGTATGTACACTCTGGGTTACGGATGATGCCCGATGTTTTAGTTTACCGTTATACCGTTACTAACGGCTGTAACGGCCTGTAACGCTTTTTTTTTCTTTATGGAATATCTCAGAAAGTACTTGGCCGATCTTTGTGAAAATTACCACGTACGTTCATTATGGGTTACGGATGATGCCCGATGTTTTAGTTTACCGTTATAGCCGTTACTAACGGCTGTAACAGCCTGTAACGGTTTTTCTTCTTTATGGAATATCTCAGAAAGTATGTGGCTGATATTTCTGAAAATTTGTAGGTATATTCATTATGGGTCAAGGATGATGCCCGATGTTTAAGTTTACCGTTATAGTCGTTACAAACGGCCCATAATGGTTTTCTTCTTTATGGAAAATCTCAGAAAGCACTTGGCCGATCTTTCTGAAAATTTGTAAGCATGTTCATTATAGGTCACAGACGATGGCCGATGTTTACCAGAATAGCCATTACTAACGGTTACAC
The DNA here is from genome assembly GCA_033310375.1 of Conus canariensis. Lineage (NCBI taxonomy): Eukaryota > Metazoa > Mollusca > Gastropoda > Neogastropoda > Conidae > Conus > Conus canariensis. The sequence goes on along the minus strand of CM065736.1, from coordinate 18,431,486 downwards.
CGGCCCAAGACGGTTTTTCCTCTTTATGGAATATCTCACGCGTATTCAGGATAAACTGGGAGTACGTTTATATGCTTTGCATCTTGTTTTCATTGACTCTTTTCACCATTTCTGGTCATGCTTGTCCACTGGGGGTGGGGTAGGGGGTAGGGGGTGGGGATAGGGTTTTCTTTTCTTTCTTTTTCTCTTTTCACCATTTCTGGTCATGTTTGTCCACTGGAGGTGGGGTGGGGGGTAGGGGGTGGGGAGAGGGTTTTCCTTTCTTTCATTTTCTCTTTTTCACCATTTCTGGTCATGTTTGTCCACTGGAGGTGGGGTGGGGGGTTAGGGGGTGGGGAGAGGGTTTTCTTTTCTTTCTTTTTCTCTTTTCACCATTTCTGGTCATGTTTGTCCACTGGAGGTGGGGTGGGGGGTAGGGGTGGGGAGAGGGTTTTCTTTTCTTTCTTTTTCTCTTTCACCATTTCTGGTCATGTTTGTCCACTGGGGGTGGGATGGGGTGTGGGGTAAGGGGTAGGGCGGGAGGGTTTTCCTTTCTTTCCTTTTCTCTGTTCACCATTGCTGTGTGATGAAGGTCGTGGCTCTCTCTGTTTTCCTCCCTCATTTCTTGAACTCCCTCCCAACTTCTTCTAGTCTCTTCCCCATTGCCACTATCCCCGTCTCCCACCTGTCTCTGTCTTTATCTATTATGTGTCTCTCTTCTCTGTCTCTGTCACTGTCTCTGTTTCTATCTGTCTGTTTGCCTGTTAGTCTGTCTGTCCGTGTCAGTCAGTCTGTCTGTCTGTCTGCAACTGATAGAAGGATCTGGCGTTTTCAACGTCAAAACTTTTGTTGAACCCTTGTAAACATCTTGTTATCCCTCCGTCTCTCTCTCTCTCTCTCTCTCTCTCTCTCTCTCTCTTCTCTCTCTCTCTCTCTCTCTCTCTCTCTCTCTTAGTCTGCACTTACTCACCCTATCTGTCTGGCTGTCTTCGTCTGTCTGTCCGTCTCTCGTCTCTCTGTCTCTCTATCTGATTCACTCTCTGTCTGTTTGTCCGCCCCCCCCCCCCCCCCCCCCCCCCCGCATCTCTCTCTCTCTCTCTCATATTTGCAACTGGCAAAAGCAGCTGTCATTTCCAGCGTCAAAACTTGTTATACCCTTGTAAATATAACATCTTGTTTTCTCTTCGTGTCTCTCTCTCTATCTGTCTGTGTCACTTTCTTTTTCCCTCATCATTCCCCTTCCTGCCTTTCTGTCTGTTTCTCTGTCTGCCTGTTCGTCTCTCTTTTTCTCACCCTCTCTCTTCCTCCCTCGCTCCCCCTCTCTCTATCTCTCCCCACCCCCTCTCTCTATATGACTATTCCCACCCACAGACATATACATTTACACATATGTCTATGATTCCACCTTCTCTCTGTCTGTAACCAGAGACAGTAGAAAGGGCCCTTTCTGCCTTCTCTGCCGTAACCCTCCACCCTACCCCTCCCAAGTCTCTCTCTTCTATTTCTTTTCTCCATCTTTCTGTCTCTCTTTCTCCTGTTCCGTCACTCTGTTTCAGCATGCCCGTCTCCCTTCTCACTCCCCCGCCCTCTCTTTCCCCCCCCCACCCCCCCCCCCCCCCCCCCCCCCCCCCCCCGTCTCCCTTCTCAGTCAAGGTCGCTCTCTGTCAAAACAAAGCACGTTCCTCTCCCAGCTGGCCAAACGAAGTCACACACTCCTACACCAAATACCACACTCTTCCTTCCACTGTTCCGTACCTCATCAGTTCACACGTCTGCGAGTGAGTGTTGCCACAACTCCTGCACAGGACAAACTGTTTATTCCTGGCCTCCTTTGATCAGCTAGAATGCTATATTACAGTGAAAGCTGTCCATAATGACCTTCAAACTTCACTTCATAATAAAAAAAAAAAGAGGGAGGGGGTGGAGGGGGAGGGGAAAGGGGAGGAGGGAGAGGGGGGAAAGGGTTATAATAATGGAAGATAGTCTTCACTGTTGAGAAGTCAGTATAGTACACTCTCTTTCTC
>CM065736.1:18406983-18424483 GCA_033310375.1 Conus canariensis | reverse complement strand
TTTTTTTTTTTTTTTTTTGCAAACGTTATAAACTGAACTGCTACTTGAATACGTCTTCAAGTCCATTGCATGATTTTTCTTTCGTACAGAAACGACAGACAAAAACTTTTGGCGTTTTGCCGAGTACCTTCGACCCTTTCAGCCGGACTGTCAGAACAGTGAGTAAAAAAAGACAAAAACAAGGGCGGAACAAAGTACGTCACGTAATACCAGTGACGTCAGAGCCACCAACATCCGCCAAGGCTTAGTGACTGTGACGTAATTGCATCAGGAGACTTTCTGTCTTTTGCATTAGGATAGTGGCGATGGAATTTTGACGCGCGCGCGCGCGCGCGCGTGTGTGTGTGTGTGAAGGTGGTAGCAGAGGAGGTGGTAAGGGAGAGTGAAACGGTGGTGGTGGTGGGAGGGGAGGCTGAGGATAATGAGGGGAGGAAGGTGGGGGTGATTCTTGAGAATGGAGTCAGAGCGTATGTTTTGAAATATGTTTTGGTAACCTCAAAAGATCTTGTAGAAGGCGGAGGACATGCACATGCCAAAACGCTCGCGCTCTCTCTCTGTCTGTCTGTCTCCTGTCTGTTTATCTCTCCCCTGTCTGTCTGTCTGTCTGTCTGTCCCACCCATTCTCTCTCTGAGTCTTTGTCTGCTCCCCCAACCCCCTCTCTCTCTATCTCTGTCCCTATCTATGTATCTATCTGTCTGTCAGTCAGACTGTCTGTCTGTCTGTCCCTCACACACACACACACACACACACACACACACACACACACACACACACACACACACACACACGAGCATGTGCGCGGACTTATTCACTCAACACACACAGACACACCGACACACACCACACACACACACGATACCCTTTAACGCGTCTCTAAATCTTCCCGGAGAAAATGAAGGCAAACAGTTATTCCCCGTCCTCCCCCCCCCTCCCCCCCCTCCACTCACTCTTCCACAGCATGTATCAGATTTATGAGACGGTTATCACAGCATCCCAAAAATATCGCCTTCAATGATGTTACACGGTGCAAAAAAAAAAAAAAGAAAAAAAGAAGGCAATCTTCTTTCCAAAGCGCCCTCTAGGAGACCATTTTTTTTTCTCTCTCGTTGAGTTCTCGGGCTTTCATCTTTTCACGAGCATGCGCACAGACGGTGTGAAGAGTCAAGACACACACCACTGCATTTGAACTCCCCCGGGACAATTTTGAACCGTAAAAAAAAAAAAGAAAAAAAAAGAAAAAGGTTCCCCCCAAAGCAGACGCATCTTTTCATCTGTGAGGGTTCGAAACCGCTTCTTTCTTTCTTTCCTATGTTCTCTTCAAACGGCTCTGATGCGTTTCGCTGTCGGCTGGGCTTGACATGTCAGTCAACCGACTCCTCTGCACGTTCATAGTGCAGCAGACAAGGGAGATCATCTCATGGCTGACAATAGTTTAGAGCTAAAGTCAAAATTCCCCCTCTCTTACAAAAAACGTATGAATGTTACTTGTCCTGCCTGAAGAAGACCTAGTGGGTCGAAACGCGTTGCCTTGTAATATGTTTGTTCCTTCGTTTGGCCACCTGCAGTCACCTCACGTTGAAGCCAATTCAGAGATGTTCCATTAGATGTAGTTTTTAGGTTCAGACGAGATGTTAGTATGTTTCATCACACATGGATCACACTTTCATCTAGAATGGGTGCTTTTTACCTTTACTTTTTTGACTGCCAGTATTTTCGTTTTACTTGTGCAATCTCTTTTTTTTCCATCCTAACTGGATTTACAGTCTTGACGTGGCCTGCTGTGATTAGCCCGGCTGTGAACAACTCGAAATGGAACTAAGCACCTAAACAGTAAACTGAACAAACGTTTAGCGTTCAAACCAGTTTTGAATTCGCCAACTGCAATATGATTTTACGGGGTCAATTGATGTGTGTGTGTGGTGTGTGTGTGTGTGTGTGTGTGTGTGTGTGTGTGTGTGTGTGTGTGTGTGTGTGTCCCTCTTTCTCTTTTTCCTACAATATCAGGTATACTTCCATCTTTTGACTGAAAAGGGTAAACGGAAACTCTGAAAAGAAATGGACAGTCGAAGATCCTCGGAGAAAATGCCCCCTCCCTCCCCCATCATCCCTCCACCCCCAAAAAAGAAATCCCGATTGTCTCCCATCCACATCTACACCTCTCTCTGTGTCTCTATCTGTTTCTCCCTCTCCGTCTCATTACAGAGTTCGGAATTAAGATTGATCATTTTTCAAACTTTTAGCTTAGTACCACAAATCATACAGGTACATCTAATCGTCTTTCAAAATTCCGGCTGGCATACAGCACACATTCAAGTGAAACTGATCATTAAAAAAAAACTACTGATTGTCAAAATTCCTTTTATGTACAGAAAATATGCAGGTAATGGAAATGTTTTCCAAAACACATCTGACATAAATCGAATGTAATTACTTATCTTTCAAAGTTCATCTTATTGTTAGCAAATATCCAGTTTGTTTTAGTCATTTTTCAGATTCATCTCACGTATACCAAACATTCTGCTAAGACGGATGATCATTTCAAAATTAATTTCATGTGCTTAAAACTTTCGTGTGAATTTATTCATTATTCGAAGATCTTCATAAAACATTCAGATGAGATAAACGATTCTTCAAAACTCATCTCACTTACAGGTGACATTCAGCGGAGATTACCTTTCTAAATTCATCTAACATAACACATAGTAGTGAGGTCAATTACTTAAAAAAAATCATCTCACTAACACGAAATTTACAGGATGTATTTCAAAATTCATCTTGGTTCACTAAACTATTCAAGCGAGAAGAAAGTTTTGAATTCAGCTCACACAAACCATGAAGAGAAGATGGATCATTTTCACATCGTTAGTTCAAAACGTGCGGGTAAGATTGATTATTTTCACATCGTTAGCTGAAAACGTGCAGATGAGACTGAACCTTTTCCCAAAGTTTTTACGAACGACATCAATCGTGCAGGTGGGAGTAATTATCTTTCAGAAGCTCAGGTGTCCACATAAAATGGCGATGGGAGTCATCACGGTCTTTGCCTCTTCCCTCTGCCTCCTTTTATCTTTTCAAAGGAATCATTGCCGTGATTGAAACACCTCCTATTAATTGTTTAATGAGAAGAGCGGGGAGGGGAGTGGTTATACCCCTCTCGAAAACTCCCCCTCCCCGCTCGCGTGGCCGCCTCCCCATCGCCTTTCCTCCCCCTCCTTTAAAGAAAACTCGTTAAATGTCAACAGGCTCAACACGTTAAAGGTAATACTTAACGAGCACTTTCACGAGCTCAGAGAGACTGTTCTTCACCAAGCGAGTAAGGGAAGCTAAACTCGTTCTCTCACCAACGCGAGTTAAGGGACAGCTGAAACTCGGGCCAGTCGTCTGAACACTTTGTCACATATGACTACGCTGAAGCAGTCAGTATAGAGGTGGGAAGGAGAACCCACCCAAAGTTGCAGATTCATACAACCAATGGGTACCTGAAAGGTGTGTGGGTGGGACTGGGTTCATTCGGGATTTGGAGGTCCTACCTCCATGAAGGTTAGTGGGGGAAGAGGGGGTGGTGGTGGGAGGGGTGGTTGGGGTCCCTCATGAGTGGAGGGGGGGGGGGGGGGGGAGGAAGTTGTACCAAAAATGCAATTTTGCTGGCTCGAGGGTGGGAACGGGATGGGGTGGAGGTAGGGGGATGGGGAGGGTGTCCTGGAACCCTGCCCCCCTCCCCCCCACCCACCCACCCCCCCCTCATCCGGCCCTGGCATAAACATGCCAGGCATGGTGGTTTGTATGCGGTCCGCGGCTACGTGCAGGCGAGGGGACGGCCTCATTGAACAATGGATAACAAGAAACTGGCGTTTATAGTAACCAGAAAGGGCGGCCCAGCGGACTGAACAATTCTGTCATGGCCCGCGGTGACTGGAAGTGATATGTAACCTGCGCAAGTGAAGGGGTCTCTAACAAAGGCAAAACAGTGCGAAAGCAAGGGAAGATACTTATCGTCTCTCCTCTGAATCTATGATCGTTTCAAAGGTTTCAAAGGTGACACACGATCACTTTAAGATGATCTACAAACAGCACCGCATGTCTGTGAGGTTGAAACGGTTGATGTGGACATCAATTTAAACTATGTAGGAAACACAGGCTCAGGACATCCAAGAACAACATCAACACGCTGATACGGTAAAAAAAACAAACAAACAAAAAAAAACGGAAAATTAACGGTTGCTGCAGAAGGTGAATGTGGACACTAACGGTTGTAAAAGGCCACATCTATGCTCGGCAAAGAACAACATAGACAAGCACTGGAAAATCTTATTAATTGAGATTGTGTATCTGGTTTATGGAAGCGGCATCGTTTTGGGATTTTTTTTTTTTAACAGTGCTTTCACATTCACATAATTCTTCAGTGTCACGTTGTTTTCAAACAAATATAACAATAACAGTTTGTTTACCTCTATGTACAGATTAAGTCAAAGCTGCTGACGTCCAGTTCAAAAATCAAATTGTCTTATTTCATTCAACCCATAGTACATTTGCTTGATAATCTTTCAGCAGAAATGCTGCAGAAATAGCTCAGTGGGTAAAGCAGCAGACCCCTGATCTTGGTGATCCTTGGATTGCGGGTTCGAATCTTGCTCGGGGCCGTTTTGGTACAGGCGGATTTTTCCCTCAGAGTTGATATTGGTTCTGACTTCCTTTACCAAAAATCCTTCGAATACGACTATGAAACGAGATTCCGTGTGTTAATGCACGCATGATGCACACATAATATTTTGTACATCCCATCACCAACTTTCGGAAGAGGACAGTTTGGCCGTTGGTTTGGATGACACCCACACACATATCATGCACCGAGAGAGTAAAAGAATGAATGAAAAATTGATCGACTGATATTGGACTGAACGACACGGGGAAACGACTGAATGTAGCTGCAGCAAGCAGCTCTTCAGTCAGCTCTACCCTTGTAGGCAGCCCGTGGTATAAACGAGAGCGTGGATTGTAAAGCGCTTAGAGCTTGGTCTCTAACTGATGATAGGCGTTGTATACGTACTCTTAATAACGACGATGACAACATTAACAACAACTAAAACAATGATGACAATATCACAAAGAATAACAATATTAATGGTAAGTTCTGCAATCCAGCCACAGCAAAACTCAGCTGCAGTGTCAAATGTTTGCCTCAAAACAAGGGACATTATTGTCAGACGCAGTTCTCTGGCAGTACGAGAGGAAATGAAAAGCCCGCAACAGACTTTACAACGACATCCATCTTTCTACACGTTTCCAGAAAGAGACGAGAGAACCATGTCTGAAACATCACTGCCACAAACGCTTTGAGACCATGACTGTCAAACCTGTTGGCGCTTGAAGTTAGTGCAATTGAGAACGGAGGAGCTGGAAGAGTCAAACTGAAAATCATGACGTTTTCTGACTCCACATACAATCCAAGAGAAGAAGAAGGTAGGACTACCTACCTATATCTGAAGACATCACCAAAACGACCCTCAGGGGGGAAAATCGCAACTTGTGAAAGCCGAAATATCCCAAAAGATACGGTACTTGTAAGAGTTCTTGCCAGCTGGAAAGCAGCTTGTTTCTTCGTTCTTCACTGAGTCTAACTTCTCTTCACTGGGCGTGGTGTTAGACGGTAGAGAAAGAGAAATGTGTGTGTGTGTGTGTGTGTGTGTGTGTGTGTGTGTGTGTGTGTGTGTGTGTGTGTGTACTCGTGTGTGTTGTGTGTGTATGTGTGTACGTGTGTGTGTGTGTGTGTGTGTGTGTGTGTGTGTGTGTGTGTGTGTGTGTGTGTTGTGTGTATGTGTGAACGTGAGTGCGTGTGTGTGTGTGTGTCAGTGTGGTGTGTGTGTAATTGTGTGTAAGTGTGTGTGTGTGTGTGTGTGTGTGTGTGTGTGTGTGTGTGTGTGTGTGTGTGTGTGTGTGTGCGCGCGCGCGCGCGTGCCCGTGTGTGTTTGTGAGGGGACGGTGGGTGGGGGTAGTTGTGGATGAAAGGGGGTATAAATATACATGTAATTGATCTAGACTGTCTTATCTTGAGGCTTTTCATGTATGCCAGTTTGGGGGAAACTGAAGCATGAAAAATGAACATAAAAAGAATGTTAGGTCATGGCGTGTGAACGCATGGGCAAGACTAACTGTGGATATACTGAAGGGTCTTATCAATAAAGACTTGAAATGAAAAAAAAAATATCAGAGAAACTTGAAGAAATGAATGATTATGCATGCATGCATGTATGCATGCGTGTGTGTGGGGTGTGTGTGTGTGTGTGTGTGTGTGTGTGTGTGTGTGTGTGCGTGCGTGCGTGCGTGCGTGCGTGCGTGCGTGCGTGCGTGCGTGCGTGCGTGCGTGCGTGTGTGTGTGTGTGTGTGTGAGTGTGCGTTTCTGTGTTTCTTTGTGTGAATGACAGACAGAGTGAGAAAGAGAGAGAGAGAGAGAGAGAGAGAGAGAGAGAGAGAGAGAGAGAGAGAGAGAGAGAGAGAACATGGGCGGATCAAGCACTAATGGAAGGAAGGGGGTTCCAAACTGAGAGGGGGGGGGGGGGGTGCAGAACATAACAGCAGATTTCATAAAAGAGGGAAGGGGGTGGTACAAGGAACAGAGAGTTGGGGTTGGGGAACATGATAGATTTTGTGAAAGAGAGAGAGAGAGAGAGAGAGGAGAGAGAGAGAGAGAGAGGGGGGGGGGGGAAGGGAGACACGATACAGATTTAAAACATCAAAAAAAAAAAAAAAAAGAGGGGGGAGGGGGTGGCCTGGGAGAGGGAGAGAGGGCTTCTACCAGAATCAATAAAGTGTACTGCAACCTGGCAGATAAGTATATATCCACTACTCATGTGCACATCTTTTATTTATGTAGGTTTTTTTTTTATTATTCATTTCTTCTTCTATTTTTTTTTTTTTTTGATCGAGGGTATGTTCTAGAATCCCTGGACGTCCACCCCCTCCCTAAAAAAAGCAAAAAAGAAAAAAAATATCCGTCTCTGGAGAGAGAGAGAGAGAGAGAGAGAGAGAGAGAGAGAGAGAGAGAGAGAGAGAGTGCGTGTTCAAAAGACAAGTACTCTGACGCTTCTAATGTTTTCGTCTGTGATTTCTGTCACGTTCTGTATGTTCTGTTGCTGATCATGATATTTTCACGTTTCTCTTCGAGGCTTTGACACTCGCTTTATGAACCACACGCAGCAGTCTTGAAGGTCTCAACACGTCATAAATGTCTTTCAGGGTGTTCTATTCAAACCTTCTACGTAGCTGTTTGGGCATCGGATACAAAATGACGTCATTGCATACCGCAAAAGGCTATTGACGTCAACATGCCATCCTCATCAGCCTCCGCTTTGAAATAAAGCCAGCAAACAACAATAAGCCATGTTTTGTTCAGTTATACAAAAACGTCTCTTGAGAGCAACTACTACGCCCCTCCTCTCTCTCTAGCTCTCTCTGTCTCTCTCTCTCTCTCTCACTTTTTGTGCATGGGGTCAGCCACATTGTAACGATGGGAAAGAAAGCTGTCTTTGACTGTGCTCGAGTTCTCCTCAAACTCAATGAAATTACAAGACAGACGTACTTTAAAATCTTTGACGCCCAGGTCCAGCCAATCTTGTTGTATGGGTCAGAAATCTGGGGTCTAGGTGCCATAGAAGTGATTGAAAAAGTGCATACTCAGGCGTGTAAGCGATTTTTCAGCGTCTCCCCTAAAACCCCGAACACATGTATGTATGGAGAGCTAGGCAGATTTCCCATACACGTCAATTCATGCTTGACAGCAGTGAAGTACTGGTTGAAACTACTACATATGGATATTACCAGATTACCCAAGCAAGCATATTTAATGCAGCTCGGTATGGAAGAAAATGGAAAGATATGTTGGGCATCTAAACTAAGAAATGTGCTTCAAAACTGTGGATTTGGTTTCGCTTGGCTGAACAAAAGCGTCGGAAATGAACGATCTTTTCTGTCATTATTAAGACGGCGTCTTTTAGCAAACTTCATTGATGACTGGTTCACTACAGTTAACAGCAGTGAGAGATTTTCTCTGTATTCTTCATTTAAGTCAAATTTCCTTAGCGAACCATATGTTGATAATATGCGAATTAAACATTTTGGAGATACTATCGCTAAATTGAGAATAGGTACCCTCCCATTGAATGCAAACGTTTCTTCTATATACTCAAAATAGTACCACAGATGTATTGTGTAGTTTTTGCAGAACTGAGATAGAAAATGAAATTCACTTTGTTTGTAACTGTCCATGCTACAAAGAACTACGACTTAAATATCTTGGCACAAACCGAATTAATGAGGAATTATTTGGTGACTTAATGAAATGTACTGATGTCATATCTGTGCAAAATGTGGCTCAGTTTGTGCATCATGCCATTAAAAAGCGTGAAATACTGACTGAAATTATAAATTGAATTAGTACTGTCAAGCCTGTTTTTTGAAAATAGTGCAATGTAAGTTGTGGGCCGTTGGCCGAAATCGAAATGTAGTGTATCAGGAAAGAGCGGTGGTGGGGGGGGGGGGGGGGGGGGCAGGGGAAAGGGTAAGGATGAAAGGGGGAGGGGGTAGTAATGCGCACAGGTGATTCTGATGTTAGGAGATCGGGGTAGGGGGGCTGGGATAGTGGGAAGGCGTAGCTGAGTTTAATTCTCTTGAGTTCAGTTCACAGCCTTGCCGTGTGTTTAACTCTGAGAAAATAGAATTTGTGTTATTTACAGAGTCCATGCATGATGTATTTTGATTGTATGATATTTGCATTTAACGGAAATGTTAAGAGTCTAATGACTTTTGAACATTAAACCATCTGGAATCTGGACTCTCTCTGTCTCTGCCTCTCTCTCTCTCTCTCTCTCTCTCTCTCTCTCTCTCTCTCTCTTATTTATTTTTTTTTTTGTTGCTTTTGTATGTCCATCTGTCTGACTATCTGTTTGACTGTCTAAAGCTGTCGATCTTTGTCTTTTTCGATCGCTCACTCTCTTCATCCCGTTGTCTCTGTCTGTCTCTCTTTCAATGTGTGTGTGTGTGTGTGTGTGTGTGTGTGTGTGTTGTGTGTGTGTGTGTGTGTGCACGTGTGTGTGTGTGTGTGTGTGTGTGTGTGTGTGTGTGTGTGTGTGTGAGCGAGAGAGAGAGAGAGAGAGAGAGAGAGAGAGAGAGAGAGACGTCTACTCCCAACCTGTTCCCCACCCTATCCCCCCTCACCCCCTCCCCTCCATCTGCACCCAATTCATTTCAAATACTGGGCAAATCCTGTCAGGAGTTTCTCTGGCAACATGAACGTTAAAAGTACGTCCATGTAATCAATAATTGTGTTTAAAAAAAAACACACAAAAAATAACTGAATCGCTGCTTATGTCCACCTTCTCATGCTCTCTCCTCTCTCTCTCTCTCTCTCTCTCTCTCTCTCTCTCTCTCTGCTCTCTCTCTCACTCTCTCTCTCTCTCTTCCCCCCCCTCCCCCCCTCTCTCTCTCTCTCAATCTGTGCTTTCTCCTTTGAGAAGATAAACAAAAAACACATGAAATGACCATGGGGGGAAAATACCACAGAGAAAAAGAGGACGGCAAAGGAGGGGAGGGAGAGGGGGAGGAGTGAGGGCGGGAGGGGGGTGAAGGGAGGGACGGGGGAAGTGTACACCACTGGGAACTCAAAGGGAACCGTATTCGTATTTTACGTTAGCTGCACAACTAAACTACCCTCTGCCAACCTGTAATGACGTCAAAGAGGATTATACGTCACAGACCAGACTTACTGCCCTCTTGATGATGGCAGGCCCTTGGTGTAAAACTCAGTCTGTGGGAAATAAACGCCGGCGTGTTGACGATAAAGAAGCAGACGGGCTGGAGAGAAACCACACGCAGTCAGGTGTAGGGCTGTTCTTGCTTTCGTCACGATGGCGTGACGATCACATACAGACGTTCCCTTTATTACGTCACAGCCACAGACATGCAGCGATGTGTGACAGCTTACTGGGAGGGGGTGGGGAAGAAGGACAGTTGGCAATAGGGGGTGGGGGTTGAGAGGTGGTGGGGGGCAGGGTGGGGGTGTTAATATAAGCACTGTTAAGCGCGATGTGTGCAAAGGAATAACTGATGACTTTGGCTTGTTGAGTGACTTGCAACTGATCGGGTAAATACGAGAGAGAGAGAGAGAGAGAGAGAGAGAGAGAGAGAGAGAGAGAGAGAGAGAGAGAGAGAGAGTGTGTGTGTGTATGTATGTGTGTGTGTGCGCGCGCGTGCGTGCATGCGTGTGTGTGTGCGCGCGTGTGTGTGTGCGCGCGCATGCACGCTTAATTGTGCTTAACGCTGGTTCTAAGACACAAAGAATCTCTAACATTCTCCCATAATGCTGGTTCCTAGATATAATGAATCTCTAACATTCTCCCATAACGCTGGTTCCCAGACACAGCGAATCTTTAACACTTCACTGGCTCCGCAGCGATTAGGCCATGAGACTTTTTTTCTTATTCGCAGAATGGTGAAATTTGCTTGACAACTGTTTCTTACCTGTATGTCCCCATAACAACTCGTTTTAGAGGGTCTGCATGGCAGTGCATGTCAACCTGTCCTACATGAAAGGCAAGAAACACCTACGATTCTGTTTCCATGAGTAATTCTGAGTGGTTGGAGACACGTCTTTCTGCGATGCCAGTTACTTTGCAGACAGACGACAGATTCCAAAAACCCCTGTCACCTTAAAAAAAGAAGTAAGCGCAAAAAATCTTTTAACCCATATACGGTCTAAAGAAACCCAGGCGTGTAACACTGCAAAGGCAAGCTTAATTTACCTTTCAAAATTCTTGCAAAAGTTGACTGGTTGTGAGTATGGAGAGAGAGCCTACACACAAAACTGAAGACTTCTTTCAATCGTTTTGATGAAAGTACAGAGATTAATGATTATGTAATTTATGTAACAAAAATGCATGCAAATGTATCCGGAGAAACGAAAAAAAAAACAAAAAAACCCAACAGACGGCTGCCTGAAGGACGAAACAAAATGTTTCTATGAATGGATTCGATGTCCACTGGTAACATTAATGCATATAAAAGTTACAGTCTTCTTCCTCCCTCACACCACGAACCCACCTCTGAACAATTCACTCCCGTCCACCCACAAGCACTATCCGCCACAAGTCCTCCCTCCCTCCCTCACACACACACACACACACACACACACACACACAACACACACACACACACACACACACACACACACCTCATTTTTTGAGGTAACACTCTCTTCAAAGCATGCATCGCCTGCAAATAATCAGAGTTCATTCCCGTTCTCAAGCCAGACACCATTTTTTCATCATTCACAGTAGTAACGTGCATGTTTCCAGACCAACACTACGTGTGTCTGTATCTCTCGGGACTGGCTGACACTAGGATATATCAGGAAAGAAAGTATAGAGTTAAGTCGTGTCGTGTAGTCTCAGACTGAAATGAAACTGCACAACATCATCTTCATCACCATCCCCTTCATGCCCCGCTCTCATGGTGCCCTCATTTCGATTTCCTCTCCACGTCCGTATCCTTCGTGAGTTCGTGCCGAGGTCGCCGGTATCGACAAGCTCCTGGGGACTGTCAATGGACGGACGTGGTGGCGCCCTCCAGAGAGGGGACACGCACTCACACTAGCTCTACAGTTATCGTCGTCAGTAGGGGGCTTAGTAGGTGGTCGTCCTGTGTACGTTGGATCAGAACAGGCACCACTGTTCAACACGGAAGAGACTTGATAGCCGTGCGGTGTCTTCTGAGATGGGTCGCCTCATGACGACTTAACATTTGACTGCTCCCTGTCGATTGCCGGTGTTGAGGCTGCGGCTGGACGAGCCTGGATGTGGTTGTGGACTGGGAGCCGGGAGGAGCTGCGCAAAGATAATGCCACTGAAGTGGCATGGACGATGGGACACCAAAGAAACGGAAAAGAAAAGAAAAGAAAGAAAGAAGAAGAACGTATCAAAATACTCATGTTGAAGGGTGTGCAGACGTGTGGGTGTAATACTGCTCTTACCTGCACAAGTGCTACCTCTCCATGTTGACCATCTGTCCATTCAGCAGGCGAAGACGGTGGTGATGTCTTTGAAGACTGAAGCTAATGTCCATGCTGATGGCCGTCCGCTGTCCTCGAGTGACCACTCTGGACAATCTGATGAAGAATCAAAACATGGACAATGTGTTCGTTTCACCCCCCTCTCTCTCTTCTCTGTCTGTCTGTCTGTCTGTCTGTCACACACACACACACACACACACACACACACACACACACACACACACACACACACACACGCATGAAGGTACGCACGCAAGCAGGCACATAAATATACAGATTCAGACACACCACACACACACACACACACACACACACACACACACACACACACACACACACACACACACGCACACTCCTATCCACCTCATATTCTCCCATAAAGGTGCATAAAAGAAAGATGAAGGGTATGTGTTTGTTTCATCATACGTGCGTGCAAAACGCCAGAACACAGATATGAGGATTTTTTCCTGTCTGTCTCTCTGTCATGTTGTATATGCTCTGTTGCTGACAGTGTTATTGTTCAATTTCTCTTTGTGACTAAATGTAATCCACGTTCAGCTGAACAGTGCGCAGCAATCGTAAGCGACATGAACATAAATTCCTTTGAGAATGTTCTATAGCGGCGCACTGTGTATCTGTGTAGGTATTAATTGTAAAATGACGTCACTGCATGCCACCAAGGCTGCTCATGCCAAAGGCACCCCCCTTCCCTCCAAACATACACACACACAAAACACACACACACACACACACACACACACACACACACATACGCGAACGCACACACACACACAAACCCACACATCTCTCCCCCCCCCCCCCATACACATATTCTAACACACAACCACGCGTGCGTGCACTAACTTCTGTAAACACAGACATTGGGCCATACATTATTCAGTTATTTCTAAATCTCTTCAACACACATACGGTGCTCTCTTTCTCTCTCTCTCTCTCTCTCTCTCTCTCTCTCTCTCTCTCTCTCTCTGTGTGTGTGTGTGTGTGTGTGTGTGTGTGTGTGTGTGTGTGTGTGTGTGTGTCGTGCGCGCGCGCGCGTGTGTAACTGATATGTCTATTCTCCACCCACCCCCTCTTTTTTCTCATTCCTGCTTTACTTCCTTATCTCCCCCTGCATCCCTTTCCATTGGGAATACTGGGCCAAACCTGCCAGAAAGAGATTCCTTTGGCTTCACAAGCAGTCTTCACACCTACAGAATCACAGCAACAACAACAAAAAAAAAAAAAGAAAAAAAAGCCAGCTTTATCACCGCTTAATGCTGCCTTCTCTCTTTCACTCAGCTTTTGTTCCTTAGAATTGAAAAAAAAAAGATAGGGAGAATATACCTCTGAAAGAAGGGGGGGGGGGGGGGGGGGGAGTGGGATAGGTGGGGGAGGGACTTTGGAGGAAGGGTGAGGGAGGTACAATAGGACTGAGGAGAGAAGGCGTACACTACCAAGAATTCAAAGGGAAAAACAGAACAGCGTTCAAAGCTGGCTGCACCATTGAAAACCATCCTCTGCCAACCGGTGGTGACGTCAAAGAGGATTATACCGTCACAGACCACAGACTCACAGCCCCTCTTTATGACGGCAGGTTCTGGTGATAAAGCTCAGTGTGTGTGTGTGTGCGGGGGGGGGGGGGGGGGGAATAAACGCCGGCTTGTTTACAATAAAGATGGACTAGACGAGCGGAAGAGAAACGGCTCGCTGTGTTCCTGCTTCCGCAACGATGGCGTGACGATCACACCAAAACGTTCCCTTTGCTTACGTCACGGCCACAGTCCAGCGCTGATGTATGATCGCATTTTGGCAGGGGTGTGGGCAGGGGTGGGGAAAAAACTAGGGGGTGGGGAAGAAGAGCTGGTGGGAAGGGGGGGGGGGAGAAAGGGTGGCGGGGTGTGTGCCGTTCCAAAGCTGCGCATACTAAGGAAAAACTGATGTTTGATTTGTCAGAACAGTTTGCCACTAATCAGGTAACACCCCGCCACTCCCCTCCCTTCGCGCGCGCGCGCGCGCGCGCGCGCGCGTGTGTGTGTGTGTGTGTGTGTGTGTGAGTGTGTGTGGTGTGTGTGTGTATGTGTGTGTGTGTGCGTATGTGTGTGTGTGTGTGAGTGAGTGTGTGTGTTGTGTGTGCGTATGTGTGCGCGTGCGCGCGTATGTGTGTGTGTGTGTGCATGTGTGCGGTGTGTGTGTGTGTGTGTGTGTGTGTGGTGTGTGTGTGTGTGTGTGTGTGCATGTGTGCGAGTGTGTGTGTGTGTGTGTGTGTGTGTGTGTGTGTGTGTGTGTGTGTGTGTGTGTGCGGACTGTGTGTGTGTGTGTGTGTGTGTGTGTGTGTGTGTGTGTGTGTGTGTGGTGTGGTGCGCGTGTGTGCGTGTGTGTGTGTGTGTGTGTGTGTGTGTGTGTGTGTGTGTGTGTGTGTGTGTTGTGTGTGTGCTTTTCAGTTTAACGTCTTTTCACAAACAGCGATGGCAGACGATGAAGTTGTTTTACCTGACACCTCACAGGTTGGATGACAGTGAAAAAGATCATCACAACTAAAGCTTTCACCGCATTTGTATGTTGAAGTGGGCCACTTCACTTCCCGCTGGCTGTTTGCTTTTCTTGCGGACAACACCTGTCACTGCCTCATAATACCAGTTTCATGAAGCAGTGCTCACGAATGTAGAACATGTTGTAAACTGGAACGCAAGTGAAACAGCTTCGAAATATACTTCGTACAAAAACTTCGAGACAGTGAACACAGAAAACAGAATGTTGTAACGGTATTTTTCACCCAAAAATCGTTTGTTAAATCTTCCAGTAGACTCCTCAGGCGGCACCGCCAATTTCCTGCATGAAAGACTGCTGTGGTTGGCAAGCCCAGCAGGCCACGAAACAGCTTCCCCAGCATTGCTGAAACCGAACAGAACGATCGTCTAAAGTCGTCATACAATAGACATGCCTGCAGCAAACGTTCTGTTGTTATAGTACTAGTTTGACCAGGACACACTGGTTGGATTGACCGGTTCAGAGCCTGGTGCAAAGATGATGATAGAGACAGCTGTGGCCTGTCCACAGACTGAAGATGATATTGTTGTCTGGCATTGTTTACAGGCTGTAGCAGTCAGCCTTAAATGAGGTAAAAGGTGACTATGATATGAATTTTTTTTTTATGCTGATCGATGAGAATGATGATGATGAAGATGATGCTACAGATTTCCATTTCGGTCTGAGACTGCATGACAGGGCTGTATTCTACGCTTACTTTCATAATATATCCCGGCGTCATCCAGGCCCGAGAGATACAGACACCTGCAGTGTTGGTCAGGAAATTTGAGCAACACTCTCAGAGACGCATCCATTAAGTGGATGAGACTCGACTGTGTAGTCCCAGTCTTCCCAACTGAGTCCGCAGCAAACTCAACTCTGGGTAGGAGCCGGTCGGGGCAGATAAAATTATATAGATCTTTGTGTGTGGGCCAAAACAAATATTCCCCAAATAACTGTGTGTTCATAAAGGCCGTTTCTTTAAGTCCTTCAGATGCTAAAACTGGCGTGTCTTTCTGAACAGTGTGTAATCGGGAGTTTTTCTTCATTGTATACATAACAATATCTGTCCATATTTTCTTCTGTTGTAGTTGCTACATTCTCCAAGGTAAAGCACGAAATTCAGTTGATGACATCTTCCATAAAACTAAGCTCCAGACAATGTCAATGCAATGTCCGCAAACCTGATGTATTTTGTGATACCCTCGTTTCAACGGTGTTCGGGAATGTTTGCAATGCTTGACAAAACAAATGTTGTACTGCACTTTGAAAGTCGAAAGTTTGGCAAAACATGTCGCTGTAAAATCTGTAGACTTTTGCCATATGTTGAAGACCTGAATGTTTGTATCTTTTTCTGTTTTGGCACCGAGGTGGAACATTGGAGAAAGCAGTGAGTTCGGAACTGCGTCATTCAACCAGTTTAAATAAATATGCCTTGAAGTGAACATCTGTTTGGCCGGTAAACCACACAACAACAGCTGTCTGGTTCTTTGCTGGCAAAGGGCAGTGTGTTACTAGGGGACTGTACACTTGAAGATGTCAGTGGCGTCACAACGCTGAGCCATGTTTGCTTCGTTTCCTGTACAAAGGTGCCAAGAGACACCAGCAAGCTCGCTACTGTATTCTTCCCATCGACACGTGGTGTCGAAATGTTGCGGCCATACGCATGCTGCACATGATATGTTATGTACAGCAAGATTGACTTGTTTTCTAGAAAATGCCTGCTGTGAATTTTCAGAGTACACCAAGTCAAAGTACGAGAAAGCTGACGGCTTGTTTTGGGCTGCTCCATGCACACACTGATATGTTTATGCTGATAGTTTCGCTCACTCGTCCTTTATGCACACACCGATATATGCTGATAGTTTCGCACACTTAAGTCCGCTTCGAAATACCACTGTCAGTTAATTCTTTCCCGCTTGCATCATTTTTTTAACCTGAAGTTCAGACCTCATATTCGTTTGAATCTCACACTCAACTGCCACCATGATACACGCCGCCATTTTGGCAAAAAGAAAAAAGAAAAGAAAAAAAAAAGAAAAGATCCCAGCATATTAGGCCTCAATCTTAAAATAGACATGGTGAGATGTTCTAAAGGAGTTTATGTAAATGAGATAGCACGTGTTGAAATCAGTTGTAGTTATGACTCTTTGATGCTTGTCTTTCTTTGTCGTCTCCTACTTCCTGGTCATTCTCAGGTTTTCGGTTCACTCCCTTGCGTCTCACGTCATTGGTCCTGTCCTGCCATAGCCCTGCAGTCTGTTACACCATCATGTCCAACGCCAGTGCCCCAAGTTTAACAGCAATGCCTGATGGACAACGTTCTGGGAAACTCAGGCACCACAATCAAATTCTCAACTGCAAGTCTTTTACTACAAGTACGGCAGGATAAAATCATCAATTTGTACTTCACGATCGGGTTTCAGACATCAATAGTCTTTAACTTTTCCATTGTAGATGCTGTATGTATGAATGGTATTAAACATTTCTTTTCTTGTTGAAACGTTGCTTTCTAGCTCATTTTTTAGGCCAGGTCCAAGGCTCGACGCTGAATGTTGCCTTCATTCTACTGATCAGACGATTGGCTCACAGTAACGACGTTAACTCTGACGATATTTTGCATTTATTCCAACAGTACATGAGGTGGTGGTAACTGGCATTTCTTGCTGCCTAAGCTACGGAACAGCTCACACAAGGAATAGATCCGCAAAGGAAATAAGGCACTGAAGGGCAGTCTTTTTAAAGTTCCAGCAATCGTCGAGAAGGCACTGCCGGCCATATTCCAACTGAAACAAAGTTAGAGCTGCTGGAACTGCTGAAGGTACGAACGGTTAAAAACAAAACGTGATCAAGTGGGGTTTTATCCCAGGTTCTGTATGAGATAAAGATAGACCAAACCAGCGTTACAGCTTGCA
>CM065736.1:18399483-18401983 GCA_033310375.1 Conus canariensis | reverse complement strand
TCCAGATACAAATGTTCTTCGGGTAAGAACATCGGGATTCAAGGACAAGAGCACCTGTCTTGTGATGCCCTTCCAGGTACAAACGTACTCGGGTGAGAACATCGAGATTCAAGGACAGGAACACCTGTAGTGTGATGTTCTTCCAGGGACAAACGTACTCAGGTATAAACATGGGGATTATAGGACCGGAGCACCTGTTGTGTGACGTTTGGCCCGCCACAGGCTGCGACAGGCATGAATATCATCAAGTTTAGAGGACAGAAACACTGTTATGTTCACCCGTTACAAGCTGCTACAGGTATAAACATGAAGGACTGAAGTTGAGAAACACCTGTTGTGTAACGTTCGGCTCATTTCAAGCTGCTACAGGTATAAACATGAAGGACTGAAGTTGAGAAACACCTGTTGTGTAACGTTCGGCTCATTTCAAGCTGCTACAGGTATAAACATGAAGGACTGAAGTTGAGAAACACCTGTTGTGTAACGTTCGGCTCATTACAAGCTGCTACAGGTAGAAACATAAGGATTAAGGTACAGAAAACACCTGCTGTGTGACGTTAGCCCCGGTACAAGCTGGTTGATGTACAAATGTCGGGACAGGAAGACATGCCGTGTGACGTTCTGTTCGTAACAAGATGCCACAGGTATATCAACATCACGATCGAAGGACGGGCACAATTCTTGCTACAGGAAAATTATTCTCTTTTCTCTTTTGTCTCTCTTTCGTTTCGTCTGGAGAGAGAGGAGGAAGGGAGGGAGAGAGAGAGAGAGAGAGAGAGAGAGAGAGAGAGAGAGAGAGAGAGAGAGAGAGGGTGAGAGAGAGAGAGAGATGAGAGAGAGAGCGAGAGAGAGAGAGAGGGAGGGAGGGTGAGAGAGAGAGAGAGAGAGAGAGAGAAGACAAGACAAGACAAGACAAGACAAGACAGAGATACAGACAGACAGGTAGACGCACATAAGACAGAGAACAGGGAGACAGACAGACAAACAGACAGACAAACAGGCGAGGAGAGAGAGATAGAGAGAGAGAGGGAGGGCTGGGGAGACAGAGAGAGAGAGCAAAAGGCAGAGAGAGAAAGAGAGACAGACAGAGAGAGAAAGAGATAGAGAGAGAAGAGAGGAGAGAGAGAGAGAGAGAGAGTGAGAGAGACAGAGAGACAGACAGAGAGACAGACAGACAGACAGAGAGAGAGAGGAAGGATTTTTAGGTTTGCTAGAAAAAAAGGAAAAAAAAGAGGAAGAAAAGGGTGGCGGACATGCAGACAGACAGACGACAGGAGAAGGAGGAGGAGGAGAAGGACGATGAAGAGGAGGTGGAGGTGGAGGAAGGTGGAGGTCGGGAAAGTAGAGGGAAGATAAAGGGAGAGGAAGGGAGGGGGGGGGGGGGGGGGAGGGCGGCGGAATGATACGGGGATAATGGTTTCCATAATTTAAGTTCCCGCTGGTGAGTTCTGTGTGTATTTGCCCAGAGATGCGTGTTTGCATTCTTTGACATGTTCTCATTGGCACGTGCACAGTGTGTGTGTGTGCATGTGTGTGTGTGTGTGTGTGCGTGCGTGCGTGCGTGCGTGCGTGCGTGTGTGCGTGCGTGCGTGTGTGTGCGTGCGTGTGTGTGTGTGTGTGAATGTGTGTGTGTGAGTGAGTGTGTGTGCTTGCGTGCGTGCGTGCGTGTATGCGTGCGTGCGTGTGTGTGAATGAATACAGAGTAGTCAAACGAATGCACGTTTTTCTTTTTGTATGCGTGTGCATTTCGGTCTGGTAACACGAGTGGGAACCCAATTCTGGAATAATTCCAAGTTGGGCTCACGTGTGATGTCAATATCAGATGCTGAACGCCTGTTCATTCTGCAAAGCCAGCGTCTTTATGAGGTCTGCTTTTGGCTGATAACATTAGACACCGCTCACAAACGCACACACGCTACTGCACGCACGCGCGCGCACACATGCACACACATGTACATGCAAACATGCACGCACGCACTCATGTATATATTTACACTCGAATACACATTTTCACTACCTTTACTCTTGTGCTCTCTCTCTCTCTCTCTCTCTCTCTCTCTCTCTCTCTCTCTCTCTCTCTCTCTTATCTACCAACCTCTCTGTGTCTCTGTCTCTATCTTTCTCTCTCTATCTCCCTCTGTCTATCTATACATCTATTTATCTATGTTATCTATCTATCACGTACACACACACACATGCACAGGCACACGCACACTTCCAGATAGGTAAACTCATAGGTAGACATACATGTGCGCGCATGCATGTGCATACATCCGATACACAGAAGTGTATTTTCGTACCTGCAGACACATAAGCACCCTGAATACACGTTAGTACTGTGTGCATGTGTAGGTGTCTATCTCTCTCTCTCTCTCTCTCTCTCTCTCTGTCGGTATGAATTTCTCTCTCTCTCTCTCTCTCTCTCTCTCTCTCCTCTCTCTCTCTCTCTCTCTCTCTCTCTCTCAACATCTCAACAAAATAACATACACACAGCTACAAC
>CM065736.1:18389483-18391983 GCA_033310375.1 Conus canariensis | reverse complement strand
TACTGACGTTATTTGGTATTTGCATATCGATGCTGACGCGTTTTGATGTCTGAAATTCCTAATCTAAATCTTGTCAGATAACTTCTAATATGCCTGTCAATATCAAGTGAGAGAGATTTTTTTTTTTAAAGACATCTGTTAGATGTGTGTGTGTGTGTGTGTGTGTGTGTGTGTGTGTGTGTGTGTGTGTGTGTGTGTGTGTGTGTGTGTGTGTGTGTGTGTGTGTGTGTGTGTGTGTGTGTGTGTGTGGTGAGAGAGAGAGAGAGAGAGAGAGAGACAGACAGACAGACAGACAGACAGAACAGACAGACAGGCAGACAAACATTCATATAATTATAGGTACAGACAGACAGACAAGTAGACAGACAGGCAGGCAGGTAGACAGACAGTCAGACAAACAGAAAGCTAGATAGACATACATACATAGCTACTTACAGATCGATCGATTGATAGATAGATATACGTAGATGACTCTCTCTCTTTCTCTCTCTGTGTATGTACCAGCTGTACAAGAAATGTCCCAAGGTGCTGGAGTGGCTCCACAGGCTGCTGCGATCAGCTTGGAGAAACCAGAAGATCAGCGGCCAGTGGATGACGGCAGATGGTGTGTACATCCCCAAAAAGCAAAACTCAAGTGACATCAGCCAGTTCAGGCCAATATCACTACTGAACGTCGAAGGGAAAATCTTCTTCTCTGTCATGGCAGCAAGGCTGACCAAGTACCTGATGGAAAACGAGTACTTGGATGTGTCAGTCCAGAAAGGTGGCATCCCAGGCATCGCTGGCTGTGTAGAACACGCCACAATGATCTGGGACGCAATCCAAAGAGCAAAAACAGAAAAGAGAGACCTGGACGTAGTGTGGCTTGATCTGGCAAACGCATATGGATCTGTACCCCATGAGATGATACAGTTGGCTCTTGAGATGTACCATGTGCCAAAGAACATCCGCGACATGCTCAAGAAGTACTTCAATGGCTTCTTAATGCGGTTCTCTACCAAGGAGTACACAACAGATTTGATCAACTTGAAAGTGGACATTGCAATGGGCTGTGCAATTTCCCATTACTGTTCGTGTTGGCAATGGAAGTCATCTTGAAATCAGCAACAAGCAACGCAAGACAAACAGACCTTGGCGATGGATACAAGATGCCCCCTCTCAAGGCCTTCATGGATGACACTACAGTGATTTCATCCAGAGAAGACGAGACACGTCATGTGCTGGAGAGGCTGGACGACATAGTTGCCTCATCCAGAAAAAAGTTCAAGCCAAAGAAATCACGGAGTCTCTCACTGAGGAAAGGAAAAGTGGCCGAATCTGTGGTCTTCAGTGTTGCCAACCAGGCCATTCCAACAGTCACAGAAGAGCCAGTCAAGAGCCTTGGAAGATGGTATGATGATACGCTGAAAGACACACAAAGAGCAAAAGAAACCAAACAGATGTCGGAAGAAGGCTTGGAGACCATTGACCAGTGTGGGCTCCCTGGCAAATACAAGGTCTGATGTCTGCAGTTCATGTTGATACCAAAGCTCCTATGGCCTCTGATGATATACGACATCTGCACCAGCATAGTGGAGGCAATGGAAGCCAAAATCAACAAGTTCACAAGGAAATGGCTTGGTGTCCCACCCTGTCTGACTGACATAGCGCTGTACTGTCGCCAAGCAAAACTGAAACTACCACTGAAATCCATCCTGGAGGAATACAAAGCAGGAAAGATCAGACTTCAAAGCATGCTGGAGGACTCAGGAGACAAGGTGGTAGAAGCAATCAAACCCCAGCTGAAGACAGGCAGAAAATGGAAAGTTCAAGAGGCGATGGATTCTGCAAAAGAAAGTCTCAAGATCAGAGAAATAACAGGACACACACAGACCAACAGGCAAGGACTGGGGGTGACCAAAACTGAATGGTGGTCAAAGGCCAAAGGAAAAGCCAAAAGAGACATGATGATTCAGGAGATGAGAAAAGAAGAAGACCAAAAAAAGACTCCAAAAAGCAGTCCAGCAGAGCCAGCAAAGGCAATGGACAACGTGGGAGAATGCACTCCAAAGAAGTCTCACTTGGAATGACATTTGGCACATGGCCCCTCTCAGGATCAGCTTCATTCTCAGATCTGCATATGACCTTCTGCCCTCAAATGCAAACCTGGTGAAGTGGGGGAAAACAGACGATCCTGCATGCCCCCTCTGCCATGAAAAACACTCAGTGGAACATGTCCTAAGCTCATGTAAAGTAGCCCTGGCTCAAGGAAGGTACACATGGAGGCACAACCAAGTGCTCAAAGAGATTGTACAAGTAGTCTGGGCTAGTACCAACACCACAAAAGGGAAAATCAGGACTCCAAAAGCACCCGCAACATTCTTCACGGCAGGAAGCAGCAAATCATGGCCAAGAACAACAGTGCCACTCGGAACATGCAGGCAGAGTCTGCTGGACGGGGCAGATGACTGGGAGTGCACTGCAGACCTCCCAGAATGGAAGAGTCACCTAGAGATCATTA
>CM065736.1:18379483-18381983 GCA_033310375.1 Conus canariensis | reverse complement strand
TTCACTAGATAATGGCTTAGAACATGCACACGCTATATTTTGGGAATATTTGGTCTTCCAAGAGTTCAAACATATCTTGTATATTAAACTAGAAATATGTCTAGGATATGTTTCCATTACACATTTATCTTGAGACTTCTCAATTCGGAAACAGCTTTCCAATAACGAATGTACTTCATATATATCTAACTTCAAATTACTTTTTGCAGCATTGCCCATTGCCCCGCGTCTGGCTAGTTTATCTGCTATTTCATTCCAATAAATACCACAGTGTGAAGGGACCCAGCCGAAGACTATATTTACTCCTGTGGAAATAATGTAATTAATTAAATGCTTTATTTCAAAGATTACATCCTTCCTTGTTTTAACATCCCAAACTTTCAAACTATCTAACACTGCCTTAGAATCAACACAAAATAAAATGTTACAGAAAGAATGATTACTATCACAAATAAAGTTTAATGCCATAAGAATAGCATACAATTCTGCTGTAAAAATAGAAAATCCTTTTTCAAGGCTGTATGCTTTTTGAACTTTTAAAGCCGGAATAACAAAACCTGAACCTGCACTTAACTGGCAAACGGAACCATCCGTAAAAATTTTTAAGTGATTAGAGTATTTGTTTTCTAAGTTTTCTCTCACTTTATAAGTTAAAATGTTAATGTTATCATTTTTCCGGACATTAGTGTAATCTACATCAAAGATAACTTGTCTATGTTCCCATGGAGGCACCGGGGGAACAACAGGAGCAGGTGAGAGTGAAGTGACATCAATATTGCATTTTTCAAAAGAATCTTTCATGTAATTTCGAACGGGACAAAGATAACCTAGCTGTTGAGCTCTTTTGGGATATTCAACATTTGAATCCATCAACACTTCGTTTTCGACTGAATTAGGTACTGAAAGACTTCTTGCAATATATTTGGCCACAGCTAATCTACGTTGATCTGACAGTGATAGCATATCAATTTCTTTGTACACCTTCAATGTGTTTGTGTGCACTGGGACACCAAGCGCTAATTTGATAGCTTTGCTGTCTATACTTTGCAATTTTTTCAGTAGACTTTGAGGAGCTGAAAAATAAACTTCTTGTCCGTACACTAGTTTTGATCTTATTAGAGAAACAGCTAGGTGCAGGATGGTTTTTGTATCTTGAGCCCACGGTTGAATACAAATAATTTTCAATAAGTTTAAACGTTTCCTTGTTTTAGCTATCAAGCTTTCAATGTAAAAACGCCAGTTAAGTTTAGGGGTTAAATTCACACCCAGAAATTTTATGTTTTGTGAGTACTGCAATTCAGAACCATTCAATTTGAAGCTTGGCAAATACATTGGATTGTCTCCATTATTGAAAAACATTAATTGTGTTTTTTCACCTGAGAGAATAAGCCCGTTAGTTTCCATAAAGTTGTTTAATTTATCTATTTCTAACTGATATATCTTCTGTACATGATTCGTAATTCTCTTGCCAGTATGCTTTCGAATATTTGTATTTATCCACATAGCAATGTCATCGGCATATTGTACTAAACTCACACTTTTTGATAATATCTTTGGAAGATCATAAATAAGAATGTTAAACAACATGGGGGCTATAATAGAACCCTGTGGAATTCCGATATCAATGCTCTGAAAAGACGAGTAAACTTTCCCTATTCTTGTACATATGGATCTCTGCGATAAAAAGCTTTTAAAGTATTGAAACATCGTTCCATTAATTCCTATTTCTTTCAATTTATATAGTAGTCTAGCGTGCCAGATACTATCATACGCTTTTCTGATATCAAAAAAGGTAGCAAGTGTACTTTTCCGTCTAGCAAACTGCTTTTTAATTTGACTTGTAAGTTTCACCAAATGATCTATTGCACATCGACCTTTGCGAAATCCCGCTTGATTCACTGGGATTATATTTTCTTTTTCACAAAAATATAAAAGACGTCTTTGGATAATCTTTTCTAACAACTTTCCAACGTGAGAGGTTAGTGCTACTGGCCTGTAGCTACCAATGTCTGACCTGGGCTTACCTTGTTTTGGAACTGGGACTACAACAGATCTCTTCCAGATACTAGGGAGAGTTCCATTAAACCAACATTTTTGGTAAAATGAATGTAGTAATCGTTTCCAATATGAAGGTAAGTGGTATAACAGTTGATAAGATATACCATCTAGGCCAACAGCACTTGAATTTGAAGAAAAAGATTCTAACGTCTCATAAAATTCATCATATGTAATAGGAGCGTTTAAATAATGGAAATGATTTGGTGGTGGATCCTGATAGATAGTTCGTTTTTCTTCCTCCTCTCTAAAACACCTGATAGATGGACTGAGACTAGACAGCAAGTTATTTTCTGAAAATATTTTGACGAATGCTTCAGCTTTCTCCTGTGAGGATGGAAGAGCATTATTATCTAACTTAATTGGGTACTGTTGCAAGCAATAACCATTTTTCAATTTTTTAACCATTTTCCAAACCTTATGGATATCTTTTGATTCTGATATT